>CAWUFW010001151.1:0-630833 GCA_963921515.1 Calotriton arnoldi | reverse complement strand
TGGATAGCGAGAGAATCCAAGGAGAGTCGCCTCTCTGTTAGTTCTATTTGGTGGGTCAAAACCGACTCAGCCCTCGTTAGGAAGGCGTCTAATGTCCCTGCTATTCCACCCCCTGGATGAATGCTGGTATCTTTGCGCTTAACCATTCTTCGTACAATGCACTTATGTGTGGAAAACAATATCAAAAGCCAGTACCTCAGATGAAGAATCTTAAGGAGTCACAGTCCTGCTGTTAGGGAGTGGGCCCAGCCCAGCCTCCTACAGGCTCTGACGGGCGCAGACGGGCCCGCCCTTGCCCGCACCCCGGGAGCCCTGAGCCGCTTTTAAAGCACCTCCTGGTGTGGAAATGGACGTTGGCGGCTCCGCCCGCAATTGCAGATGGGGATGGAGTCCCCGTATGGCGCTGGCTGGCGGTGCTGGCAAAAAGGCAGTGAAGGGCTCCCACACCGCGGGAGCCCTGAGCCGCTTTTAAAGCGCCTCCTGGCGCGGAAATGGACGTTGGCGGCTCCGCCCGCAATTGCAGATGGGGGATGGAGTCCCCGTGTGGCGCTGGCTGACGGTGCTGGCAAAAAGGCAGTGATGGGGCTCCCACGAAAATGGACGTTGGCGGCTCCGGCCGCAATTGCAGATGGGGGATGGAGTCCCCATATGGCGCTGGCTGGCGGTGCTGGCAAAAAGGCAGTGAAGGGCTCCTGCACCGTGGGAGCCCTGAGCCGCTTTTAAAGCGCATCCTGGCGCGGAAATGGACGTTGGTGGCTCTGGCCGCAATTGCAGATGGGGGATGGAGTCCCTGTGTGGCGCTGTCTGGCGGTGCTGGCAAAAAGGCAGTGGGGAGCACAAGGCCTTGATGGGAGTTGTGGGCAAACAAACACCAGGTCCCAGTGTCATCCATCTTGCTAGTACATTTCCAATCACTCTCAGGGACAGCATAGTCACAGGTGTACTGTGTGTGCTGGGTGGGAGGAGTGTATGTGGGACAGGGCCTGATGGGAGTTGAAGTCAGTGAAAATAATGCTACTCACACATGGCCCAACAAGCCCACCTTGAACAGTGCTTATCTCACCGGGAGTGGAAAAGTACTGGCAAGATGGCTGACACTGGGCTCTGGTGTGGGGAGCACAAGGCCCTGATGGGAGTTGTGTGCAAAACAAACACCAGGCACCACTGTCAGACATCTTGAATGTAAATTTGTACTCAATGTCAGGGAAGCATGGTTCATGGTGGCCTATTAGGTCTGGGTGGGAGGAGGAGTGGTAGCCCTGACTACATCTACCAGCAGGCCCTGTCCCAGGCCCTGTCCCACACGCACCCCTCCCACCAACACCAAACAGCACACCTGGGACTATGCTGTCCCTGAGAGTGAATGAAAATGTACTGGCAAGATGGCTGACACTGGGTTCTGGTGTGGGGAGCACAAGGCCATGATGGGAGTTGTGGTCAAACAAACACCAGGCACCAGTGTCAGACATCTTGATGGTACATTTTCATACACTGTGGGGAAAGCATAGTTCCAAGTTGTCTAGTTGGGCTATGTGGGAGGAGGATTATTAGCAGTGACTGCAAATACCATCATGCCCTGCCCTACACACACCTTCTCAGTCAGACCTAATAGCACTCCTGTGACTAGGCAGTCCCTGAGAGTCAAAGGAAATATACTGTCAAGATGGCTGACACAGGGGCCTGATGTTTGATTTGGCCACAACTCCCATCCAGGCCTTGGCCTCCTCACACCAGTCCCCAGTGTCAGCCATCTTGGCTGTACATTTCCACTCACTCCCAGGGACTTCATAGTCCCATGTGTGCTCCCTGGGATGGCTGGGAAGGTGTGTGGAGGACAGAGCATGATGGGATTTGCAGTCATAGCACACATCACTACCAACACCCAAACCAACCTGTCCATCAGGGCCAATGGCTACCTGACTGTGAATGGAAGTACCCCAGCAAGATGTCTGACAGTGTTGCACAGTGTCATGTGTACAAGGCATTGTTGGGAGTTCCATTCAAGTCCAACATCATGAAGCAGTGTCAGCGTCCTTGCCACTACACTCCCCTCACTGTTATTGATCCTTTGTCTACGAGGAGTAAGCTGGACTGGGTGGGAGGAGGGGTGCAAGTTACAGCAGCATAACACAAGCACACAAACCTCTGTACCTCAAAGCTCTGATCTTGAAAAAGCAAGAAAGCCAACTTGGTGAACTCATCTGTCCATTGAGGACAAGGACAATGGACATGATTTGATCAGGCCCAGAGCAAAGCAGTAACACTATCTGCTACTGACAGATATTCCCATGTGTGCAATGAGATGAGAACTATGAGCACATTCCTCAAAATATGATAACAAAAATGCTACCATACATTCCACACTGTGGATGTGTAGGTAGCCACACCAATCTGACTGCAAAATACATGCACAAAGCCCAGCACTCATGCACAAATCTTGCAACATATCGTAAGAGGAAAAGTACATATGTCATTGTAAGGGCACAGATGTGAGAACTAACAACACACCTGTGCCATGCACAGGGTGTCAGCTGACAGTCAATGTCTATATACATGTAAAGTCAAATAAACACAAAATGCACATGTATGTACAGAGCTGGACATGCTCAGCAAAAGCCATCTTGTCAAAATTACAAGGTCCTCAGAAAACATAGGCCTGCATCTGTGCCGATCGAGGACTATCTATGTATATACACTCATCCTAATGTACAATAGCAAATGTAATGTGTATGATACGATGACCTGTGCAAAAACACAACAAACATTGTGTCTCTAAACTGCTCACAGGGCCTGTCGGGAACACTGCAGGAACCAAACGGGACACCCAGTCCCAGACTCTGGTTGACCCTGAGCTCTCCGGCTTCAACGTCTCTCACCCCTCTTCGGATGATGAGGAACTACCTGGCCCCTCCGGTGTGGGTCACCATGCAGCACCAGCAGCTGTAACATCAGCATCCCCTGCGACCACTCCCGCAACATCTGACAACACCCAGATGACCACTACCCACACGGAGACACAAAGGCAAGGAAACACCGAGAGCACAGCAACACAGGGCACTCTGGAGTTGGCAGACAACAACACCACTGTCAACGATGAAGGAGGCACAGAGTTGTCTGTGCCTGCAACTACAGGTCCTGCTCGTGTGGACAGGAATAGTGGGAGGGGGCGTGGGGACAGGTGCCGTCATGCAGCTGATGCTGCTGATGAAGCTGACCCACAGAAGTCACGCATTCTTACTGAATACCAAGAATGCACCGGACACTTTGGCCAGGTAGTTGGGATCCTCAGGGACATGCAACATCAGCAGGCTGCCCATTATGCCAAAATGGACGAACACATGTCCAGAATGGATTCCCACATGGCAAAAATTGATGACCTGACTGCGGTGCACAGGGACATACTCACCTGCCTCCGCCAGATTGCCAACAACATGACCCCACCTCCCTGTGTGCCCACTACATCTGTTGCCTCTAAATCTGCAACTGCCACAGGAAGGGATGTGGACTCTGGCAGAGAGTCCCCTGCATCGCGGCAGCCTGCAACTGAGGGTCCCCCAGAAAAAAGTAAGAGGGGTCATCCGAAGAGGGACCAATGAGAGACAGATGGCTATACATCCCCCCCAGGAAGTAACAACCTGCTCCTGATATCCTCCATTGTGTGCTAAGCGTTCACTTTGTTGACTGTCACTGAACTCTCCCACATTGGAAGGAGGGTCTAAGTTGGACCTATTACTCAAATGACTGTAGACTTGCCTCTGAAAATTTAATCTACTGTCACTACCAACTCCTCTGTGAACTTTGTCCTTCATACATTTGTACAGCACTATCCCTTTTTGTCATAATCAACACATGCACTGTAATAAATCACTCTTCACACAATACTTGCTTGTGTCGTGAATGAAACACTATTGTTCAGATTGAAATGGTGATCAAAAATGCAAAAAATGGATTGACAATGACATTGGCCGAGAAACAAGTACAGGAATTCACCTACTGTCTTGTGAGTAAATGTAACCTGACACATATGAGAGATACACACAACAAGGTCATCACAACACACATAGTACATGGTATAGATCCTCATTGACTCTACTGTTGTAAAATGAAACATTTCAATGCACAAACAACAATCATTGTCAGATAAACTGATCATCAGGGCATATATACAGTATGTAAATTAATGTTGGATGTGTGGAAACAGACAAGGCACACCTCAATGTGGAGCACAAGTTTATTCCACAGGCACAACCTGTTGCCATCACATAAAATGCAATCAAATCACACTGTGACAAAAATCACAAATGAACAAACATTGAGCATCAGTTCTGAAGTGAGTGTGTGGCACAGATTCCGGATCCAAAGATAGCTTGCAATCTGTAACTGCATCATGGGTCTGGGAGGTCACACGTCTCCGGACGACAGCAAAAGGACCCTGTGAAGGAGATACATAGACCAGTCTTGAACTCCTTAATCATTTTCACACATCTCCAAGAGACATTTCAGATTCACAAATTTGAACATGTGAACACTAGCTAGGATTCATGTTACCACTGTACTGGTGACCCTACAAACTTAATAGACCCTAAACAAATCTGATGATCATGTTAAGTAGCATACACTCACACGCATACAAACATATTGTACAACAGACACATATCATGCAAACAAAGTGCTTTGCCATCTCATATTTGCATACTTACACTTACAGTTGTTGATGAGCTGTCTCCGAACATCCTCCTCCTCCTCATCACTGGCAACATGTCCCAGTCCTGGATCCTCCCTTACTCGAGGTTGCTGGTCTCCATCATCTTGTGTGAGCGGTAGCTCATTCCTCACTGCCAGGTTGTGGAGCATGCAGCACACAATGATGATCTTACACACCTTCAATGGTGCATATTGGAGGGCTCCTCCTGTACGGTCCAGGCAGCGAAATCTTGTTTTCAGTAGTCCGAATGTCCGCTCAACCACTCGCCTGGTTCTCCCATGTGCCTCATTGAAATGAACCTCAGCAGGAGTGACAGGGTTCCGGAGTGGTGTCAGCAACCACGACATGTTGAGGTATCCAGAGTCTCCTAAATTGAACACAGAAAGTACTTCAGTTGTCTGACAACAGGGTACAACCTGACATACAAGCAACACACAACAGAGACAGACAACATGACCTACCAACAAGCCAGGCACGCTCATGTTGCAGCTGAAACATCAAATGTGGGATACCACT
Source organism: Calotriton arnoldi (assembly GCA_963921515.1). Taxonomy (NCBI): domain Eukaryota; kingdom Metazoa; phylum Chordata; class Amphibia; order Caudata; family Salamandridae; genus Calotriton; species Calotriton arnoldi. The sequence goes on along the minus strand of CAWUFW010001151.1, from coordinate 625,612 downwards.
ATTTCTCATTATGTATGCGTCATGTGCTGATACCGGAAATGCGCACAGACATGGGAGATCATCATGTCAGCCAGACATACCACCAGGGCATTTATGGAGTGGTAATGCTTCCAATTCCTGTTTGCTTGTTCATTGGCTTGTGGTGGGATCAAAGCCACATGTGTTCCATCAATGGAGCCAATGACATGTGGCATCCGCCCCAATGCATAAAAGTCACTCTTGATGTCTGCCAACTGTCCTGGTGTTGGGAACTTGATGTAGAGGTTCAGAAAATATAACAATGCCTCACACACATCACGAAGCACACGGCTGAACATTGTCTGGGACATTCCACCAGCAGTAGCCACAGTATACTGGAAGGACCCTGTGGCAAAGAAATGTAGGGCCGCCATCACCTTCACCTTGGGGGTCAGCACAAGGGATGTGGGCGTCCAGGTTAAAAATGTGGGGCCAACTGGTCTGACAACTCCACAATGAGTGGTCTGGTGAAGCAGTATCGTCTGATGCTATTTTGTTCTTCCATGGTCTGGAGGTCCGGGAAGGGCCTGTGGACAGCTGGTCTCCTGCGGTACCTATGTTACAAGTGGAAACATATTTGAGGACACTTTCCAATGCATGAAGGAACATGCAATTACACACATGCAACATTAAATCAAGACACAATAAAGTCAGAGGCGTAAGGTTGAGCTATGTGACCCTTACCAGACATGCCACATTGACATGGTTAGGCACCAATTACAGTGCTGTACTGTAACTAGTCACTGGTGTCTGTCACTTTCCATGTGATCAAACATCACATACTTCACACACACACCTAACAAAGTATCCAAGATATAGGTTGATGACAACTATCACATGGTTGAAAGGTACACAGAACAGGATCATATAATGGCAGCTATGTTGGACACTAGATACAGACAGCGGGTCACCATGCACACCACTGTCACAGGGTGGACACTGTCATGATGTCATGTCTGACAAACATGTACTATCACATACACATAAGTTTTAGAATGTGTGGCATATTGGTATTTGACAAGCATCCATGTATGCCTGTGACACAAAGCCACAACAGCAACTCACATGGCAAATACAAGCTAAATATCAGGAAAAAAAATTATGAAGTGTCTGCGTTGTACAAGACTCAGACACTGTAGATTTACAAACATTAAATTACCACAATGCACTTTATGACACACAGTCCAACAATGCAGTGAATATGTGTGGACATAACATGTCTTAACACTATGATCTCCTGGTACTGTGTCCAAGCCTAGGGGGTTAATCTGTGAAGTGGTCACTCAATGTTGTGATGTGCCTCACAAACAGTGTGTTGTGTGCCCATCAAGCTTGACTCCTCATGGGAGTGTGAGTTATCTGACATGTAAATCACTGTCCCCACACATGTAATGCAGCAGAACATCAAGATTTTCAATACTGTCTGCCCTGCTGACCGATTTGTGTAGGATGCGTTAGCCACATCTGAACCGTGTCGTTCGCATCCTTTGGCTGTTTACTGTAATGGTGAACGACGCAGGTGAGTATTGAATGGACGCGTGAGCCGCACCTAACCGAGCAGGACGCATCCTTTGGCTGTTTACTGTAATGGTGAACGACGCGGGTGAGTATTGAATGGACGCGTGAGCCGCATCCAAACCGAGCCGGATGCACACATAGGCTGTTGGTCGTCATGGTGCGATGCGGGTGAGTAGTCAAAGGGCGCGGGTGACGATTCCGAACTGAGCCGGACCCACCCATTGGCTGTTTGTCGTCATGGTGACAGACACGGGTTTCGTTTCATCTACGAATCGCATGCAATCCGAATTGGTTATCTTCTATCACTAATGTATCAAACTCAATAGTGTACCGATGCGTACATTTTGAACGTCGCGGTAGGCGTGTCCGATGCGAACGGCTCGGACCTATCGCTTTGGACGCATAGAACTGAGTCTGCCTCTGCTGCACAGATATAAGTCTGTCTGTTCCCTAGAGAATTCACTTGCCTGCACTACCTGCAACTTCACTGCACTTCCCCATTTGTCAGCTGCTGTCTCTACATCCACTGGTAGCTACCATGGCACGTACTGTGGAGAGGGCACCAGAATTCACTGAAGAGGAAAACCAGGCCCTGCTGGACAGCCTCCTTCCACAGTACAGCAAGCTGTATGGCAAACCAGGGGATCAGGTGAGTGGTGATTACACTGCCTTTTTATTGGCCATGTGTAAAAACATGCACTACTAGCATTGGAATTCCCAAGGGCAAGCATGCAAACATAGTTAATGTAAGTTTTACAGTGTGTAGATTGGGTTCTGGACAGGTACAGTGATGTAGAAGTGTGTGTACTGGGTTTGACTTATCAGCACTGTTCTTATGGTTTATAGGGAGAATAGCACACAGGACAACTGTCCATGATGACACTTGCCTACCCCTTAGACATACTTGCCATTCTGACCATGACCTATGTGTACAAGTGTGTTACGCAGAAACATGTAGCATGTGGATTAATGGTATGTCATCCTTACAGGTCGACTCCCATCAGAAGGCTGAGATATGATAGACCATCGTCCGGGCAGTACGATCTATAGGGGTCTTCAGACGCCGCGTCCGCCACTGCCAGAAAAGGTGGCAGGACCTCCGTGGCTGGACATGGAGGATTGCAAGGCTCCAGCTAAAGCTGTCATCTCCTCGCAGAAGGGGTGGACGACGGACCCTGACCCCCCACATGCTCATGATACTGACGGTGGTCTTCCCTGACCTGGATGGACAGTTGAAGGCCAGACAGCAGCAAGGAGGGGGTGAGTATGTGCCATGTTGCAGAACTATGTTTAACATGCTTGTTGCACTCCCTGAGCCTGCTACCCCTCTCACAGGTCGTCAGTCTGTCAAAACAACAACTCTATCTCAAAATGTAACTATGCCCCATGATCATTTGATGCCCAGGTGTGTCCCTTTCTGTCTGTGACATGTGTGTCACTTAGGTCCTGTGTATTGGCTGTAGTCCAATGTTCATGTGATCAGCACAATATACAACATGGGAATGTCGTTGACCATCATGAGTGATGTAATTGGCTGACATGTGTCAGCACATTGGCTGAAGTGTGACCTGTACTCAGTGTGGTACAAACATATACGTGCAGATTGTTGCTATTGGTGCACACAGGTGTGCGTAAACAATGCTATGCAGCCGTGCAGCAGGTGAGACCAATGTGGATGCCTCAGACAATTCATCTTGCTCATAGTGCCAAATGTATTGTCCCAGACATAGTGCTCAGTGTAATCACATGTATCCCATGGACCAAGGACCAAGGACAGGTATGCCAACTCAGGCTATCCAAGACACGGGCACATCACATGTTTGTGTGTCAGGCAACACTTTCACCATTCAAATGTGAGAATCCATGGGCCAGACTCTGTGACAGTGAATACATGTGCCAATCTTTGAAAGACACAGATGAACAATCTTGCAAACCTGGCCAAACATCAAATGTATGTATTTTGTCTGACATACACAACAGTTGACATGTCTGTATCATCCCTTGACTGTGCATACTGGTGGCTTGAACATCCATGTGTATGCTGCATCACTTTCAGCTTGAGAGATGTAAAATGTGCATGTAAACACATCTGTTAGTACACATACTCTGATGGCTAACTTGGGCAATGTGAGATTGTCAAAGGTTTAAAATTGTGTCTAGCACGTAAGGGACATGTATACTTGACACCTACAGATGTGGCTTGAATCAGTAAAGACAGGATTGTGACACGGTGCTGACTGTAAACTTGAGATGTACAGGTCCTGTAGCAAGAGTCCGTACAGACAGTGCAGCCAGACAGGCCAGTGCCAGAGTGTGCCACATGACGTTTTGTGATGATGCAGTATTTGTACTTGGAATTGTTTTGAGAAATTGTCACCTTTGTAACTGGTGAGCAGGATACAATGTGCATGACATCCACAGTATTCACCCTAACACCCTCCATAGCTGAGACAAGTCATTGGGCCATTCAAGTGTCACCCTGGCTAGGCCTACAACCTTGGGGTATCAGAAGTAAGATTCAGATGTCTGACCTGACAGCAGTGACCAAAGACACTGGACACATGCACACAATCACTGTTATCTGTTTGAAATGAGTCATTTACTGATTATGCAACTTAGGTGTTCTGCATGCAGACCATTTTACCATTGACGTACAAAACATAGGTGCACCTCATGATGACTGGGGATGGAAGAATGTTTAGCATGTCACATTTCACATGTGCATCCCATTTGCTGTGTCAGTTCAAGACTCCCTTGCAGGAGATGAGACAGGTATGTAATGACACAAGACCGTCAGGAACATTACAGATCAGACCACCTGCTACATAGTGTAGTAATTGACATGGTTGTTGTATTTGACATTGATATAAGCAATGTTGCACGTGACATCATGTGTCTGGGAACCATAGTTTACTGGCAGACTGACAAGTGCCATGTTCACATATGTGGAATGATTACAAAACTGCTGTCAAAATGATGCATATGCTTGGTCTGTGAAGTGTTGTAATGATACTCATGTGCCAAGTCTATGCAGATGACTGATGTGAATCTCTTTCTCATCTTTGTTCACAGCAACAGCAATGGCTGCTGGAGGAGACAGTTCCACAGACCAAAGGGAAGTGGCTAGCCAGACTGGGTCCATTGTGGAGGAGGAGGGACCAAGTGGCACGGAGGGTGAGGGGAGCAACACTGAGAGCAGGTCGAAGACCACTCCAGCTCCAGTGATGACTCCCTTGTGGTGGTGGGTGTTCCCAGATCAGATCCCACAACATCGGACTCTGCCCCCACCACCACCACCACCAACATCTCCACCCTCACAGCTGCTCCCATTCCGAGTGTCCGTGGACCCTCCTGTGTTAGGGAGCAAGTCTCCTTTGGGCCAAGCACTGCACCTCCTGCATCAGTCTCCCCTGCTGCCCCAAGTGTGGAGGCAGTGGATTTGCTCAAACAGATCCATGTGGGGCAGACATCGATGCTGAATGTCCTCCATGCACACACCAGTCTTTTGACACAATTGGTGTCATAAATGGAGGGCACCTCATCAGACATGTCTGCCCTACAGCGATCTAATCAGGCCATGGCCTCCTTACTGACGGCAGCAGTCTCCTTCCTGCAGCAGTCCCTCACCTGTTCTTCCTCTGCCCCATCCTCAGTCCCAACTACCCTACCTGACCCAAGCACACTCACACAGGCACATGCACACACAGCAACAGACCCATGCAGCATACAACCACCCAAACAAAAGTCTAAACACACATGCACGCACACTCAGGGGAATGGCATCACACACACAGGGGAAAGGGCAAAAAAAAGTCAAAGACATCCACAACCACTCCGCATTCCACAGCTACCTCTTCCTCCACAACCCCTACCCTTGACTCTCCTGCAACCCCCTCTTCACAGCGGGTCTTCCTCTGTGACCTTGGCCTCTTCCCCAGTGACCCATCAGACCACCCTTGCAAGGGGAAGAGGAAATCCCCCAGCACAGAGAGGAGATCCATACCTGCCCGCACCCCCTCCCCTAAGAGGAAGAGCACTGAGCCCCCACCTGTACATCCCCCAATCTAAAAAGGCAAAAACCCCCAGATGACAGTGCTTCCACCACCAACCCACGCTGTTATGGTGGACTCTGCAATGTCACCTGTCAAGGGAGGTTTTGATGAGGGACGATGCTGCTGAGCAAGGTGGGTGGTATTTGGACTGGCAAAATGTGCCTTGGCTCCCGACAAGGCCCCTGCACCAGCCATGCCCTACGAGTCATGATTGTGTATGTGAGATGACAGTGCTTCCACCACCAACCCACACTTCCCCCCCAAAATCCACTTCCTCCCAGTCCCAGGCCCCCTCTCCCAAAGGGCACACCACAGACCCCATTCCTGTTTTCAACATCCACCATTACGCCATCCCCAGGAAGATCAAGCCCTCACCCCCTACCAGAAGCCCTTCCGCTCCAACAGCCCCCCTTCAGTCTGTACCTGACACTCCAGTGGACCCCCCCCCTCAATCTGGCCAGCCCACTGCAGTGGGCCCCTCCCTCAATCTGGCCAGTCCACTGCAGTGGACCCCCCCTCAATCTGGCCAGCCCACTGCAGTGCCCCCCTCAATCTGGCCAATCCACCGCAGTGGACACACACACAACACCAGATCCCATCTCTCCCAAAACCCAAGCCAGCCCCCCCTAGTCCTGTCCCTGCTGTGCCTGGCATTCCCCCATAGATGCCCCTCTGAGGGGAGGTGTTCCCTTGTGGTTGCAGTGCAGGCAAGCAATGGAGGGTGATTTGCCCTGACCCCCTCCAGGACTCATAGTAATGGACTGGCGCTTGGCCTTTTTTTCCTGATTTAAAATAAAATGCTGAATAAAGCATGTTAAGTTCTTTGAACTGTTGCTTTTGGTGTCCCAAAACTTGGTAATAAGTCAACTGTCATTAATATGCAAATCTTGTTGTGGATATACAATGATGTTGTGATTTGATGGACTGCATGTAGTCCATGGCATATGTGACCTATTACAGTATGTATCTGAGTCCTCATTGTCTACATTTGCAGGGTGTCATCATCAATATTATTTTGGGCCATGAGGGTGACATGCATTTTCCAAACTACCATCTTTGACTTACACATAGGTTGTGCTGAGACATTTGTAAACATTGTGCATGTCTTTCAAAGTGCAACCATCTAGGATGGCCATGCAGTATAGCGCTGTGATGTGCAAAAAGTCAGCTGTCTCATCAGTACAACTGGGTACACATAAAGTTTTACTATGTGCAGGAGACTTTGGACACACCCTTGTACACAAGCTGATGGTACAAAAGTATTATGTGACTTGTAAGTGTCGGACCCATGTCTGAGTCTCATTGTGACATGGTAGACCCCTGCCAAGAACAAGGTAGCCACAGGTGGCCTTCCACTGTAGGGAATTCCCCTCATGGCAGTGTGTTAATCTGTGACATATCCTGAGCCCATGGTGTGTGTGAGGTGAGCCAGAATCGCCGTCTTCAAACCCCCCTTTCCTACAAAGACTCAAGTCCCTGCAGATGTTCCTGTTTGATAACCTTTCTGTGGGCTGACTAGTCCAGTGCTTTCTCAACCTATTGGGAGTTGTGTCAGCCTGCTTTAGTCTGGCTACATCATGTTGATTAAGTGTTTTGTCTGTGTGTGCTTTGACTTCATATATTCACCCTCACTCCTGATGTAATTGGGAATAAGTATCTTGTGTGGGTTGTGATTTCTGCTTGACCAATAATGTTGTCCTTTTGAGCTATGCAGGATGCTGTACCTGGTCACACCAAGCTGGCATATAGCTGCAGGGATGTATGTGGTTTGGCCATGTGCGACATGTGTTGAGCAGAATGGAGTGTTCGTGCACAGGTGTGTAGTGTGTCCATCTGTCATGCAGACACCACTGGAGCCTGTGTCACTTCTATGCTCTTCATTGGCACACAGGGGAGTGATAGTAAATTTCTTGGGGCACCCTAGCTGCAGGTGTGTTTAGCACGGTTGATGTTGCATGTGGTGAGCTGCACACACAAGGGTAGAGTTGATGGAGACTGGTGTGTCGTAGGTATGCATGGAATGTGCACTCCTATGTGATGGCAGCAGGACAATTTGAGATAGTGTCAAGAGGTGTGGTGTGTGACTTCAGATCATTGATATTTGTTGTGTTGGGGGTCATGGAGTGTGCACATTGTCCCTATGTGAGTGCTTGTAATGCGGGGATGTGAATCCAATTATGTGAGCTTGATTTAGTGCTTCCACCCTGCACAAGGTGTGGTAGAAATGTGTGGATGTGATGGTGCGATATCTCACCGGAGAATGTAGTATTTTGGAATGTGATGAGAGATGTGGTCTGTTGCACTAATGTGCAATTTGAGTGTAATGGTGCAATTCTGGATGAGTGATGTTTGTTGCTACTGTGCATGAGTCCATGGGGATATGGATCATGGAAGTCATATGTAGCTGTGACAGGGCAACATTGAGACAAGGTCTGACTAGTCATATGGGTCAGAGTGGGTTTGTGGATGTGAAGGTATGTACACCAGTGATGTGATAATTTGTGCTGGATGGTGACATGTGAGGTGTTATCCAGTTGTAGTATGTATAGTTTGAATGTGTGTATGCATATTTTCCGCAAGTGACAATCCTTTGGACATGTGCTGTTTTGGTAGATTATGTGGTGATATGCAAATGACAGAGTACACAGCCATCGCACTATGTATGTGTCTTGTTGTGAGATGTGGTGATGTGTGGACTGTGCATGTGTGGGTGTGCTGTGATGCTACACAGTGTGGCATGAGTGCAGTCCAAGGCATCACTGAGTGTGCGGCTGGTAATGAGAGTGGTCCATCTGACATGTAACGTTTGTCATCTGCTGATGAGGGAATGTGTAATCTACATTGTGTGCATAGCATGTATCTGAGAGATGTGTACATGGTGATGGAGAGTGGTGCTGCAAGTGTATGTGTGGATGTGATGAGGGCTGCACACATGTGTTTGTATATCTTGCGTTGTAATGGTATGTGTACTGGGCTGGTGCTCATGGTGCAGTCATGCTACTCCATCTAGATGCACCAGAGGTGTCTTATGACGTGCTTGTGTGTTTGTAAGTTATGAGAGATAGACATGTAGTGTGGCAGGTGTGCTGTAGGGATCATTCCTGCATGTGTTGATTTAATTCACAGCTTGTGTTGAAGTTGACATGCGCATATGTGTAGATCATGTGCATGTGTGTGGGCAGTGAGAATTGCTAGGAGTTTATCTGTGGCTGAGTCAGGTATCTGATGAAGCTTGCTGTCTGCCAATGTATGTTCATGTATGCTTTTTGTGATGGTCACCGTCAGTACACTGGTGTGTGCAGTACCTATTCGCATCACAGGAGGAGTAGCCTCCACCTAGCCTTGGCTTGTGTAAGTCGTGTGTGGGAATAAGTGCAAAATTGCACTTTGTAGTCAGTGTTGGCCAATGATTGTTACTTAATGCCCTGTGATGGTGGCCTTAAATGGAGGTGGTGGTTGCTTCTGATGTAAAATCATGATAGGGGAACATTGGCTGGCAGCACATTGCTCAGGGGGGAATTGTCCCCTCAAGTGCATATGCTCGTAGGTGTGTTGATATGCCACCTGTGCTCAAACTAGCCCAGATATGCATCCATGCACTTCACAGTAGACTACACACACGTGTGTAATCAAGGCATTGTTACTTTGACTGGCCAAGGTGTGGGGGGACCAGGAGGGTGGAGTCATTGTGATGAGATCCCTGGTTGTGGAGAGACACGAGCCTGCACTGTGAGCAAACTCACATGTGGCACAGGAACATTTCACCCAGTTCCATTTGTGTTCGCATCAACAGCATGTTTTGATTCTGTCATCTGGTTTTGCAAGTGTGGGCTTTGTATGTGTCAAAGAGTGCTCCCAATCAGCACATTGTACCCTCCCCTGTAGCCTGCGGGCAACATCTCTTAATTTTACGTCTCCTTGACGGATTTCAGGATGCAGAGACAGTGTTCAACAGCCAAATGTGACCAATGCATATTCCATTATGCACACGTACACCATCCTCACCAGATGTACAAATTTCCCATGGCTTGTGTCTAGCTATGTGTGTTTGGTTTGTGAGCCACAGATTTACACCAGTGCAGGCAGATTATCTTCCACATTTGGCTGTGCCTACAAACCCTGTTGTTGTTTCCTCTATCTGCTGACCCATGTGTCTTCCAAGTCTTCTGCAGTACACACTCTGCATTGTCAGAATGACATTAGTGATGAGCTACACATAATGCAGCTTTTGTAGCTAGATGCAGACTTGCTGTGATTGACATGCAAACAAGTTGACAGTATAAATGTTTTGAACAGTAGCTGTGTGCAACGCCCCCAGGCCACACATGGTGAGTGTCTCCTACATTGTTGTTGGTCCATGCTTTTCCACACAGCAAGTAGGAATGTGGTCTAGACATGTAGCGCTGACAGCTGTGACACAACCACTTCTGGTTTGTTGTAGTGGGAGGCTAATGATTCAATTTTGTGTCTGTGGACTTGTGTGGGTTCGGGCCAGTCTCCTCTGTGCTTCATTGTACACTGACTCATCACAATGACATCCTTCTGTGAGTAGGTGTACTCCTGTTGCCCTGCAGGGTTTAAGTATGTGTTGTGGTGGACAGATGATGTGACTTTGTGTCACATACATATGTGTGTCTGTCACCTCTTGTTCCACCAACAAATGTGTGTTTGTCCTAGGATGTGGTGTGCTGGGTGTACCTACCTGATACTGAGATTCCACAATTGGGCATACACAACAGTACATGGACCCATGTTTGTATTGTGATCACAATGTTGGCTGGTCAATAATGGATTCATTGTCATACATCCAGTGATCAACGCTGTTATGGTGGACTCTGCAATGTCACCTGTCAAGGGAGGTTTTGATGAGGGACGATGCTGCTGAGCAAGGTGGGTGGTATTTGGACTGGCAAAATGTGCCTTGGCTCCCGACAAGGCCCCTGCACCAGCCATGCCCTAGGAGTCATGATTGTGTATGTGAGATGACAGTGCTTCTTGCAAGGCACGTGACACAGTGCGCAACAGTGAATCTGCTGAAAAGTCTGGCCCCCATCCTCAATTTGCATCACAGTGGCTCAGCAGACAGGATACTTGCAGCACAGTGCTGTGGCCTGGAGGGAACTGTGGAAGTGAGTCAGTCTTTTGATGTGGTTTTTGGTGTTCCTCCATGCTTGGCCCGCATGTGACTCTGGTGCACCCACTCATCAACCAATGCCTGGTTGCACAAATTGCCAATCCAAGCCCTATATGGAATACCTCCTGATTGGACTCAACACGCATGGCTCAGTGGTGTTCAGCCCCCCGTCGTGTGTGTCGTCCCAGGCTAAGCCAACTTCCACACTCATGCACATGTTGTGTTTGTTCAGCAGTGTGTGGCTGGTCGGTTGTCTTTGTGCATCTCCCCCCATGTATTTTATCTGTCTTTGAAGGGCATTGAGTGGATGGTGTGTTTTGTTTCTTTCTCTACTGGCCATAAGCCTTCTACATCTCAACTCGTATGTATTTGCCACTGCTGGTAGCAGACATGTGTGTTGATGCATTTTGGATGGTCCCATGTCACATTGTCCAATTTAAAATTGTTGGCAGTGTTAGCTCCCAAAAGCACTGATTGGCTGCACATGGATGAGGGTATGTAACCCCAACAACAATCTTTGCCTCAACAGTGCTGTGGGTGTTTACCCCACATGCACCACATTGTCACTACATTGCTGTTGGTGTTAGCCTCCCCAACACCCTAATTGCAGGACCATGCTGGGCGGTTGAGCCCCAAAATCACTTTTTTGTCACTAAGGTGCTGGGGGGCTTAGCCACCCAAACCCTAATTGCAGGACCATGCAGGGGGGTTGAGCCCCAAAATTACCTTTTTGTCACTAAAGTGCTGGTGGGGTTAACCCCCAAAACCCTAATTGTAGGACTATGCTGGGGGGTTGAGCCCCAAATTCCCATTTTTGTTACTAAAATGCTGGGGGGGGGGGGGGTTTGTCCGCAATACCACATTTTGGGTAAACATTGCTGCCTGTTTGCACCCAAAAGTCCAATTTGACATGACAATGCAGGGAGTATTGCATCCACCCCCCTATGGGCTGGACAATGCAGGGGGAGTGTTAGGCATCCACCCCCCTATGGGCATTAGATGGCTGGGAGTGTTAGGCATCCACCCCCTATGGGGTGGACAATGCAGGGGGAGTGTTAGGCATCCACCCCCCCTATGGGCTGGACAACGCAGGGGGAGAGTTAGGCATCCACCCCCCTATGGGGTGGACAACATAGGGGGAGTGTTAGGCATCCACCCCTCTATGGAGTGGACAACGCAGGGAGTGTTAGGCATCCCCCCTATGGGCTGGACAACGCAGGGGGAGTGTTAGGCATCCACCCCCTATGGGCTGGACAACGCAGAGGGAGTGTTAGGCATCCACCCCCCTATGGGGTGGACAACGCAGGGGGAGTGTTAGACATCTACCCCCCTATGGGCATTAGATGGCTGGGAGTGTTAGGCATCCATATGGTGACCATATGGATGACTAACACTCCCAGCCTGGATGGAAGTATGACCTTCCAGATGGCCATACTTCCTACTGAACGTGAGAATCCTCCCACTCTCATAGTCAGAGTAATCTCTCTGCAACTTCCGCTGTTTACGGGCTTTGATGTCCTCCTCGTGGCTTTTGAGGCGGTCTTTCATGCTCTCCATAAGTCTTTTTAAGTTGCTTTGTTCCATATTGGTCTTAAGATCTTCCTGTATCGATTTTATCTCCGCTAGCAATGCCTCGCGGTCAATCCATGCATATTTCACCAATATTCACCAATATTTCTAGCATGGGTCTTGAACTTGCAGCTGAATTTTCAGACCATTCTTCCAGCATTTTTGGATTGGGTGAATCATAGGATGGGGTGGTAAATATCCTCAATCCTCTAAGTACCATATTGGTACCATATTGTTATCAATGTAATTCTGTAGTGAGATAGCCTCCCACCATTTGGAAATCTCGGTCTTCCTCAGTTTCTCAAGTTTTCTTAGTTTATCATCCAGGGGTTGAGCTTGGTTGCTTTTAGTTGTTTTGGATGACCCCATCCCTGATGTTTGTGCAAAGAGAGTGAGAGCGGCCGCTCTCTTCTCCGCCTCTTCCTCCATACTGCAAATACAGATTCCCTCTTGCCAATGTGTGAAAACTGATGCTGCTCCCCCTGTACAAAATGATACCAAAGGGGATGATGGACGGAGCGTTTGAGCTAATCAAACACTCACCCCCAGTCAACTGATCTGGGTTTAATCCATCATCATTCTTTAGCTCACTCCACCACCCCAGTTCAGACATGGCCATATGCAAATCAGTCTGACCCTGTGCCTCATGGGAACAGTCCAGCCCGAACTGCCAAGCCATGTCTTCCCTGGACCGGAAACAAGCATCCTGGGACCGGTTTCTGGCCATTCAGCCGTCATCAGCCAGGCTAGCTTGAATCCAGTGGCAAAGTGAGCAAGGGACCCACGTCTGGGCATACCCTGCCAACTTAGGGCGAACAAAGCGATACCAAAGGGGATGATGGACGGAGCGTTTGAGCTAATCAAACACTCACCCCCAGTCAACTGATCTGGGTTTAATCCATCATCATTCTTTAGCTCACTCCACCACCCCAGTTCAGACATGGCCGTATGCAAATCAGTCTGACCCTGTGCCTCATGGGAACAGTCCAGCCCGAACTGCCAAGCCATGTCTTCCCTGGACCGGAAACAAGCATCCTGGGACCGGTCTCTGGCCATTCAGCCGTCATCAGCCAGGCTAGCTTGAATCCAGTGGCAAAGTGAGCAAGGGACCCACGTCTGGGCATACCCTGCCAACTTAGGGCGAACAAAGCGATACCAAAGGGGATGATGGACGGAGCGTTTGAGCTAATCAAACACTCACCCCCAGTCAACTGATCTGGGTTTAATCCATCATCATTCTTTAGCTCACTCCACCACCCCAGTTCAGACATGGCCATATGCAAATCAGTCTGACCCTGTGCCTCATGGGAACAGTCCAGCCCGAACTGCCAAGCCATGTCTTCCCTGGACCGGAAACAAGCATCCTGGGACCGGTTTCTGGCCATTCAGCCGTCATCAGCCAGGCTAGCTTGAATCCAGTGGCAAAGTGAGCAAGGGACCCACGTCTGGGCATACCCTGCCAACTTAGGGCGAACAAAGCGATACAAAGGGGATGATGGACGGAGCGTTTGAGCTAATCAAACACTCATCCCAGTCAACTGATCTGGGTTTAATCCATCATCATTCTTTAGCTCACTCCACCACCCCAGTTCAGACATGGCCGTATGCAAATCAGTCTGACCCTGTGCCTCATGGGAACAGTCCAGCCCGAACTGCCAAGCCATGTCTTCCCTGGACCGGAAACAAGCATCCTGGGACCGTTTTCTGGCCATTCAGCCGTCATCAGCCAGGCTAGGTTGAATCCAGTGGCAAAGTGAGCAAGGGACCCACGTCTGGGCATACCCTGCCAACTTAGGGCGAACAAAGCGATACCAAAGGGGATGATGGACGGAGCGTTTGAGCTAATCAAACACTCACCCCCAGTCAACTGATCTGGGTTTAATCCATCATCATTCTTTAGCTCACTCCACCACCCCAGTTCAGACATGGCCATATGCAAATCAGTCTGACCCTGTGCCTCATGGGAACAGTCCAGCCTGAACTGCCAAGCCATGTCTTCCTGGACCGGAAACAAGCATCCTGGGACCGGTCTCTGGCCATTCAGCCGTCATCAGCCAGGCTAGCTTGAATCCAGTGGCAAAGTGAGCAAGGGACCCACGTCTGGGCATACCCTGCCAACTTAGGGCGAACAAAGCGATACCAAAGGGGATGATGGACGGAGCGTTTGAGCTAATCAAACACTCACCCCCAGTCAACTGATCTGGGTTTAATCCATCATCATTCTTTAGCTCACTCCACCACTCCAGTTCAGACATGGCCATATGCAAATCAGTCTGACCCTGTGCCTCATGGGAACAGTCCAGCTCGAACTGCCAAGCCATGTCTTCCCTGGACCGGAAACAAGCATCCTGAGACCGGCTTCTGGCCATTCAGCCGTCATCAGCCAGGCTAGCTTGAATCCAGTGGCAAAGTGAGCAAGGGACCCACGTCTGGGCATACCCTGCCAACTTAGGGCGAACAAAGCGATACCAAAGGGGATGATGGACGGAGCGTTTGAGCTAATCAAACACTCACCCCCAGTCAACTGATCTGGGTTTAATCCATCATCATTCTTTAGCTCACTCCACCACCCCAGTTCAGACATGGCCATATGCAAATCAGTCTGACCCTGTGCCTCATGGGAACAGTCCAGCCCGAACTGCCAAGCCATGTCTTCCCTGGACCGGAAACAAGCATCCTGGGACCGGTTTCTGGCCATTCAGCCATCATCAGCCAGGCTAGCTTGAATCCAGTGGCAAAGTGAGCAAGGGACCCACGTCTGGGCATACCCTGCCAACTTAGGGCGAACAAAGCGATACCAAAGGGGATGATGGACGGAGCGTTTGAGCTAATCAAACACTCACCCCCAGTCAACTGATCCCCTTTTGTATCGCTTTGTTCGCCCTAAGTTGGCGGGGGTATGCCCAGACGTGGGTCCCTTGCTCACTTTGCCACTGGATTCAAGCAAGCCTGGCTGATGACGGCTGGAATGCCAGAAACCGGTCCTAGGATGCTTGTTTCCGGTCCAGGGAAGACATGGCTTGGCAGTTCGGGCTGGACTGTTCCCATGAGGCACAGGGTCAGACTGATTTGCATATGGCCATGTCTGAACTGGGGTGGTGAAGTGAGCTAAAGAATGATGATGGATTAAACCCAGATCAGTTGACTGGGGGTGAGTGTTTGATTGGCTCAAACGTTCCGTCCATCATCCCCTTTGTATCGCTTTGTTCGCCCTAAGTTGGCGGGGGTATGCCCAGACGTGGGTCCCTTGCTCACTTTGCCACTGGATTCAAGCAAGCCTGGCTGATGACGGCTGGAATGCCAGAAACCGGTCCTAGGATGCTTGTTTCCGGTCCAGGGAAGACATGGCTTGGCAGTTCGGGCTGGACTGTTCCCATGAGGCACAGGGTCAGACTGATTTGCATATGGCCATGTCTGAACTGGGGTGGTGAAGTGAGCTAAAGAATGATGATGGATTAAACCCAGATCAGTTGACTGGGGGTGAGTGTTTGATTGGCTCAAACGTTCCGTCCATCATCCCCTTTTGTATCGCTTTGTTCGCCCTAAGTTGGCGGGGGTATGCCCAGACGTGGGTCCCTTGCTCACTTTGCCACTGGATTCAAGCAAGCCTGGCTGATGACGGCTGGAATGCCAGAAACCGGTCCTAGGATGCTTGTTTCCGGTCCAGGGAAGACATGGCTTGGCAGTTCGGGCTGGACTGTTCCCATGAGGCACAGGGTCAGACTGATTTGCATATGGCCATGTCTGAACTGGGGTGGTGAAGTGAGCTAAAGAATGATGATGGATTAAACCCAGATCAGTTGACTGGGGGTGAGTGTTTGATTGGCTCAAACGTTCCGTCCATCATCCCCTTTTGTATCGCTTTGTTCGCCCTAAGTTGGCGGGGGTATGCCCAGACGTGGGTCCCTTGCTCACTTTGCCACTGGATTCAAGCAAGCCTGGCTGATGACGGCTGGGATGCCAGAAACCGGTCCTAGGATGCTTGTTTCCGGTCCAG
Organism: Calotriton arnoldi; assembly: GCA_963921515.1. NCBI lineage: Eukaryota > Metazoa > Chordata > Amphibia > Caudata > Salamandridae > Calotriton > Calotriton arnoldi. Next base: position 609,324 of record CAWUFW010001151.1, on the reverse strand, counting down.
GGAAGACATGGCTTGGCAGTTCGGGCTGGACTGTTCCCATGAGGCACAGGGTCAGACTGATTGCATATGGCCATGTCTGAACTGGGGTGGTGAAGTGAGCTAAAGAATGATGATGGATTAAACCCAGATCAGTTGACTGGGGGTGAGTGTTTGATTGGCTCAAACGTTCCGCCCATCATCCCCTTTGTATCGCTTTGTTCGCCCTAAGTTGGCGGGGTATGCCCAGACGTGGGTCCCTTGCTCACTTTGCCACTGGATTCAAGCAAGCCTGGCTGATGACAGCTGGAATGCCAGAAACCGGTCCTAGGATGCTTGTTTCCGGTCCAGGGAAGACATGGCTTGGCAGTTCGGGCTGGACTGTTCCCATGAGGCACAGGGTCAGACTGATTTGCATATGGCCATGTCTGAACTGGGGTGGTGAAGTGAGCTAAAGAATGATGATGGATTAAACCCAGATCAGTTGACTGGGGGTGAGTGTTTGATTGGCTCAAACGTTCCGTCCATCATCCCCTTTTGTATCGCTTTGTTCGCCCTAAGTTGGCGGGGGTATGCCCAGACGTGGGTCCCTTGCTCACTTTGCCACTGGATTCAAGCAAGCCTGGCTGATGACGGCTGGAATGCCAGAAACCGGTCCTAGGATGCTTGTTTCCGGTCCAGGGAAGACATGGCTTGGCAGTTCGGGCTGGACTGTTCCCATGAGGCACAGGGTCAGACTGATTTGCATATGGCCATGTCTGAACTGGGGTGGTGAAGTGAGCTAAAGAATGATGATGGATTAAACCCAGATCAGTTGACTGGGGGTGAGTGTTTGATTGGCTCAAACGTTCCGTCCATCATCCCCTTTTGTATCCCCCTGTACAAAATGTCAGGTTCCTCCTGCCGTGTGGGTTGGTTTTCTGTGTTTTGTCAGTAATAGTGTCAATAATAGCAATATTAAACACGCCGTAGATAAGAGCAACGTGTACCGCGTAACTTGCCAGTACTGTATGTCCTCTCGGTAAATGACTACCGAGAAGACTACACAATTTCTACACAATTTCTCACATGTAGTACCAACTTTGTCATCTACATTATTGAGCGTCCTTGTAAGCTTTGGTACATCGGCAGTACCACCCTGATGGCCAAGAAGAGGATCTTAGAACACATGAGGGCCGTCAACAACAGGGATCCCAAGTATCCGGTAGCCCGGCACTTCCAAGACAGGCATTTTTCAGACTCATCCCAATTTACATACTGTGCCATTGAGCAGATAACTAGTGATCACAGGGGTGGGGACAGGGTCCTGAAGCTTAGGAAAAGGGAGTAAGTACATAGTTGACTTCCAGACGAAAATCCCGGGAGGGCTAAACCAGGATGAGGAATTTGCAGTTCACCTCAAAGAGGAATGATCACTTCACCTCTATTCCTAATCTTAATTTTCCTTCATCTGTAATGAGAATGAAACTTGTACAGTTTGTATGTACAGACATACATTAAGGGGCCGATTCCGATTCGGGCCGGAAATCTCTCCGACCGAGCCGGATCCGGAGAGATTTCCGACCGAGCCGGACTCCCGCAGTCCGACCGAGCGAGTACGATGCGGCCGTATGCTGCCCGACTCGATTCGGTCAGACTCCCATTGAAGTCAATGGGAGGCGGTCGTACAACGCGTACACGGGCTCCCATTGAATGAATGGGTATGTCGCGATCAGGGGGCCCCCTACAGTGGGTACGCGTCGGTGCGACTCGCACCGTACATGCATGTTTAGGGGGGACCCTTGGGTCCCCCCTGTGTGCGACTCGTCCGACACGGACCCCCAAAGTCCGGCTCCGACAGCTCTTTGGAGCCGGGCGCTATGAGTCGGTCAGGCTGTTCGAAGCGCGCATCGTACTTGCTCGGTCGGGAAACGTCTCCATTGCGTGGTGCGAGCCGTGTCCGTACGAGTCGGTCAGAGCGGTTCGGACCCGGAAACGAGTCGGTCGGCGATTTCGCGTGCGCTCGCATCGTACTTGCTCGCTGGGACGACTGTACGAATCGGTCGGGAAAAAGGCCTCCGAATCGGATCCGGTAAAGCCGAATCCGATTCGGAGCCCTACCGGCCTAGATCGGAATCGGCCCCTAAGTGTTTTTAACTTTGCACTTTGATGCTAACTATTTTTCTTTTGTCTTTGTTTTCTTCTTTGTAAGAGGAAAGGAAGGGACCCATCACTAGAAACTCACCTGCATGGGCCTCCCTACCCTTTTCTTCGTCTTCACTTCTGGGATTCCATCACAGATAAGATTCATGCATGATTTATTTCAGATGTAACTTTAATTGATAGCAAAATTGCAGAGAAGCATTTTAACTCTGCTCTTTCTGCTTTTTGGAAAATAACAACTGTCTTCACCCTTCGCAGATGGGATTTAGACCTCAACAAGGTACAGAGACTGCCCTCCTGGCAGTGGTAGAGGAATCCAGAAAAATTCTAGATGACGGAGGCTGCACTGCTATCATTCTTTTAGATCTCAGCACAGCCTTCGACACGGTTAACCACCAGCTGCTGATCCAGAGACTTAGGGATGTGGGAGTGGTCGGGACAGCTCTGAAATGGTTGCAGTCTTTTCTGGAGGATAGATCTTTTGAAGTTTATGAAGATGAAACCACCTCAGAACGGATGCCTCTTAGATGTGGGGTTCCTCAGGGATCCTCCCTGAGCCCCACACTATTCAATATCTATATGAGGTCCCTGGCTGAGGTGGTTCTACCTCTCGGAGTCCAGATTGTCACCTATGCCGATGATACCCAGCTTGTTGTCTCTTTCAATCAGCTGGACAGTACTGGACATGGTCTAACACGGTGCCTTGAAAAGGTTTCAATATGGATGGAATGTTCCTATCTGAAACTTAATGGGGCAAAGACGGAGCTGATGTTCCTTGGCAACCCTGCCACCCCGAACGTAGGACCACTCTGGCCAAGCTGCCTTGGTCCAGTCCCTCTCCTCAAAGACCAGATTAAGAGCTTGGGCGTCTGGCTCGACCGAAATCTTGATCTCAAGGTTGCAAGCACGGAAGGTTGCAGCCAGTTGCTATGGGATCTTAAGGATGATACGGAAAATCCTCCCTCTGCTACCTTTTTCAGCCAGAAGACTGATGATGCAAGCATTGATCCTCTCCCGGCTTGACTATGCCAACGCCCTCTATTTAGGAGCCCCATGCTGTACCACAAAAAATTACAGATTGTGCAAAACTGCGCAGCAAGTTTGCTCCTGAACATTCCCAACCGTTTATCGGCTAAACCTGCCCTTGCTGCTCTTCACTGGCTTCCTATTCAGGAGAGGTTCCAGTTTAAGGCATTGTGCACGGCACACAAAGCACTATCAGGCAAGGGACCACCCATCATCCGCTCGATCATTCTGCCCTACCGTTCTAATGGGGCCTTGAGGTCGGACAATAAACATCTGGTGGTAGTACCGAAAATCAGAAGATCGAGGAGTGGAGGGCGTCTCTTTTCATATAATGTTGCCAAACTTTGGAATCGCCTTCCCCTCCAGACCCGTCTTGAACCTAACTATCTGATCTTTCAAAAACAAATTAAAACCTTTCTCTTTCCCTAAATGTCGCTTGGAGCCTTTTGACTGCACTGCTAGCAGCGCTGGGATGCCCTCGGGTAACCATGCGCTTTAGAAATGCTGTTTCAATTCAATTCAATTCAATTATGCAGTTACGGTCAACTTGAGTCGGGACACTTGTCCAGTACCCATGATACACTCACTTTGAGTAATCGTTTCGACATTCGGAACATTACCAAACATACTAGACCTACCCATATTGTATGGGAATTTATCAATGAACACGGCACAATTTTGGCACTATGCCTACACTCCTACTGGCCTGACGTGATATTGTTCTCTGATCATGGTTTGCATTAGGAATGTAATCGTTTTGGAGCACTTTGTCCCTGATAGTTAGCCTTCACCAGTTGGGTGCCAACTTACTATGAGCAATTTATTTGACGGCCTGGCTAACTGCTCGAATAGTCGTTTTTGTTTTTGTTTGTGTTAATTTGCTATTAGGCATATTATGCACTCTCCATGTTATGTACTACTCTCACTAGCTTTGAATAACCACGTTCCAATATGGCCGACACATTAGACTCTTATGTGTCCCTTTCTTTATTTCTACCATGCATTTTTAAGGACACCCTAGTGGTGATGTATGCACATGTGACCAAGGTTTCTTTTTTTTCTGTTGGTTAAAAAATAAAATGTTATTTTTATTGAAGTGTTACATTTAGTTTGTTAATTTTGTTTAGTTAGTCCCTAATTTTATTTAGTTGTTTTAAAAAAAAAAAACGTACTATTTTTAGTTGATGTAATTTATTTCTTCGATGTTGTTTTTCTGTTGTAGCCTGTAGAAGGAAGTAAAATAAAAGTATTTGTTAGTTATGTTCTGCTTTTTTAATAATTTGTTTAGGTTTAATCAATTAACTCTATTAGTTAGTTAAGATATATACTTACTTTGTTTTATATTTTTCGTTAATGTTGAATTTGCATTTGTTTTGGAAGGAAATCGTTGTTTTGAATTTTCTAGGTAGAGTTTTAGTCAAGTTTAGTCTATGAAATATAAAGAAAACCATATCATATTTTAAGTTACTCTGTTTATGTGCTTTTAAGCTAATTTTATTTATTTATTTAAAAAGTTTCATCCTTACCTTTAATGTGAGTTTTATGTTTAGTTGTATGTGTAGATCTTCTTCGTTCTGTTTCTGTCTCTCAGAGTTTCGTCCTTTCTGCAGTGTTTATCCGTTTGACTGTAAAATTTGTGTACATTAATTGATTGTTTTTATAGTGTTTATTTAATTAGTTAAAGTTTTCTATTGGTTTGTGTTGGTGTACTTTAAATTCATTGGTTGAGATAGCTTTTTTTGAATTTTTTGACAGTAATAATTTAATTTGTTTAATTTTAATTGTGTTTATTTAATGTTAATTTTTATTTTGTTTAGTAATCTAATTAAAATTTATGGGTTGATAAATGATATATATTTTTTTAAATATGTTATATACATGTATGTCTATTTTTGATAGTGGTGTTATTTTTTTATGTTGTAGTGTTTGCGTATTTTTTCGAATTTGATTTTTTAAGTATATGAGTTTGTGTTTTAGTTTTAGTAATGTATTTTTTTTGTTAGTGTTTGTTTTGTTTGAAATATGTTATTTGTTTATGGTATTGAAAATATATTTTTTTAATGTTTAAATGTTATTTGTTTGTACAGTTAATATGTATTTTATCGATGTTTGTGTTGTCGATATTATGCATGTCGATATTTTTGTTGTATTATATGTTATTTTATTTTTATCGATATTGTTGCGTTCTATTTTTTTGTTGTAGATATTTTTGTAGTTGATAATTTTTTTGACAATATTTTTTTATCGATATTTGTGTTATTTTAGTTTTGTGTATTGGGTGTCGATATTTTTGTATACGATATTAGTGACTCGATAATTTTGTATGTCGATATTATAGGAGTCGATGTTGTGTCAGTGATCCTCATAAAGCAAAACGCATTAATACAGTTGAGTGCAATACAACAGGAACAGGTAAGTACTTCATATAGCAAATTAGGCTCAGGTATAGTGTAACTTAGAGTGAGTCTTACCTGCAATCGTCAAGCGTGGTGCCTCAACTCGGACCCTGGCATGGAGTTCGGGGTACTCTCCATCCTAACACAAAAAAAATTGAGAGGGGCCCTATTACCACAAAGGGTGTAGGGCACCAAGAAGACAAAAGTCAGAAAAATCCCCCTTTCGGCAAATATTTGATATCAAACAATGACTAGCAGCAAATTCACTCAATCACCAGAACAAGACACTAACACCCTCAATAGGCCAAGTGTTCAGAAAATACAAACATTTATTTTGATTAAAAAATATCGTTACAATTCATCGTATACAATAAATGATCACAGAATTATACATCAAAAAACAGCAATAGTTAAAAAATTAAAAACCACATTTTATACAAAAATACACAATCGGGAGAACCTGCAAGAAAAAATGCTCTCTTGTCAAAAATGAAGGCAAAAACATTAGATCCGGATCATTCGTTTTCTGTAAGATTATAATTCTGAATACTCAATTCTTTCGGTTAACAAATGTCTCCACAATCTCTAGTATGCCTTCTTTGTCTTGCGTCGACGCGTTTCGGTGGATGTTAAGGATTTAAGAACCACCTTCCTCAGGACAGAAATTCACGTCTCCCATGTACACTTAACGATCTATATCCAATAATAAGATGACCATAAAAAACAGACAGTTAGCCCATTGAAAGTGTATCCTTTCAGCGAAAGACAAAAAAACACAACTACTATGATTTGTGATCTTTCTCTGGTCCCAATAAAATTAAAAAACATTAAAAGACATCCAAACATATGAGACAATTTACCATTAACAAATGTCTCCCCTAAAACGGGGGTGAATAAATCAGCAATAGTGTTTTTATCCTGGTGATCCAATCAATAAATCATTCGCACAATCTATACCCAATGATGGTATTGATAAATCACTCATACATCAATATCACACTTATCTATATCGTTATTTGTGTTCAATAGCACTAGTTCTCTACCTGTATTCGTGAAGCACAACAACTCCAGAAGAATTACAGGTTGAAGACCTTGCAAAAATAGTATCGGAGGACAAATGTCTCTCCCTCAGGCCGTGCTTAAAAACTGGCCAATCAATCTGCCTACTGACAAGCCTTGAAAATCCTGGAACAGAATTATAAGGGATACAACCCCTGTAAAGAAAAAAGAGGCTTTAGTAACTCCAATAGTTCTACAAATAACTACAGTAAAACTATAGCAAATGTCATGTTACCTTTATATTCAAAATGAGCACCAAGCTTCTTAGGATAGTAGTAGTCCTCTGTTTATATATTAATATATGCCCATTATTCCATATAGGCTTTTCTCTAGTTACTAGAAAGACAAAGGAGTATATATTACTGAATTATTCCGTTTTAACCTAGCTCCTCATGCTCCCTCATGTCATAGACCCAACTATCAGACAACCGAGGAAATAAGACGCCTAATTCAAATCATATGCATATAGACAATATTGCTATTCTTCAAACCGTTGCCATCTGCAAAAAGCGAGACAGATACCTCAACTTTTAAATACTCGCATATACTCGTGATCTATTTCAACCCATTCGTTGCTCATGTTCCAATAATAAACCGGCTATTTATTGCCAGAAGCTAGTCAAACACTTAGACTAAGGAAAGAATAAACGCCAAGCAGCTAACTCGAAATTAAGTATAACCCGGACAGCCCCTCGCTACACATGTTCCGGTAGTTTAACCAAGAACCGGCTATTCATTACCAGGCAGCATTTCAGACTCATTCACTTTAGTGAAATGAGCACCATGTAACCTACTCTAAGTTCTGTATTGTCCGGACATAAGCGATGACATAACTGTACTCTAATTACACAGCGCAGCGATAATAAAAAGTGTTCCGTTTAAAAGCGCAGTGTCAAAGCACAATGTTAGTGCACTATTAAGCTCTTAAATAATTTAGGAGAACCCTCGAAAGATCCTAAAAGGAACCCCACTAACAGATTAACAAGAGGAATAAGTCAAATCCATAGACTAATCCTATATCTTGAGAAGGATGGAGGATTGTGCCTTTTCAAATTCGAATGTATTTTTGATAAATGATTTCCAAGCGTTCTTTGGTGATTTTCAAATGCATAATATTTATTTGGATTCTCATGCATAGGACACAAAACAAAGTAAAGAAACAGCCGACACGTGTTTCGCCCATATGGCCCATCGGCCGAGGGCTTTTCAAGGCTGAAAAGGGGTAGGTGTAAAAGAAAAGGGTTTATTGAGGGTTGGGGGGCAGGGAAAATGCACATATGAGAGAGTAGTTAAGATGTGGGGAACAGTAGTTAGGTGAAAGTGAAATTAGAATATAGTTCGAGGAAAAGTGGGAAATGGAGAGATAGTAGTTAGATAAGAGTAACATTGGTATTGGTTTTAGAAAAGGTGGAAAGTGAAAGTTAAAAGTTTGAGTGACAGAGAACAGGAGAGGGGGTGGTAATGGGTAAGGTACAAAAACCAAATTCACAAAATTAATCATGGTATAATATTCCACAGTAATCATAAATTGACGTGTAAAATCATAAGGCCCTATATTCGGTACAAGTTTAGTTAGAAATGTGCAATATGCCACAATATGATATGGAATGCAAAACCTGATATTTTACATATATTAGGCCCTAGGACTTTAGGTTGCGTCATCCTGTTCTGGTAATGTAAGCCATTACTTATCTAACATATACAGTACAAAGATATAGGGAGAAAGCTACGTATGATGCGTAAAATATCAGGTTTTGCATTCCATATCATATTGTGGCATATTGCACATTTCTAACTAAACTTGTACCGAATATAGGGCCTTATGATTTTACACGTCAATTTATGATTACTGTGGAATATTATACCATGATTAATTTTGTGAATTTGGTTTTTTGTACCTTACCCATTACCACCCCCTCTCCTGTTCTCTGTCACTCAAACTTTTAACTTTCACTTTCCACCTTTTCTAAAACCAATACCAATGTTACTCTTATCTAACTACTATCTCTCCATTTCCCACTTTTCCTCGAACTATATTCTAATTTCACTTTCACCTAACTACTGTTCCCCACATCTTAACTACTCTCTCATATGTGCATTTTCCCTGCCCCCCAACCCTCAATAAACCCTTTTCTTTTACACCTACCCCTTTTCAGCCTTGAAAAGCCCTCGGCCGATGGGCCATATGGGCGAAACACGTGTCGGCTGTTTCTTTACTTTGTTTTGTGTCCTATGCATGAGAATCCAAATAAATATTATGCATTTGAAAATCACCAAAGAACGCTTGGAAATCATTTATCAAAAATACATTCGAATTTGAAAAGGCACAATCCTCCATCCTTCTCTAGACTTACCCTATAATGGCTTTTGGGTGTAGCCATTTGTGAGGAATGTGCCACCACTAAGACTGGGCCCTGACAATTGTAGCACATAAACCCAGATTTCCCCACCCATTACAGTAATCCTATATCTTACCTGTAGTGTAAGCGTGTTGGCCTCATATCCGGTAACACCTCCGTGGTTCAGGGATACTAAACCCCCCGGAAGCCTCCGTTCTTTTATATGCAAGTACCTCCACTAATTAATCATAATGAAGTACAGCTGCATTTCAATACGAAATGCAACCAAAAGTTCTACAACCATGGCGGCCATCTTAGCCTTCCCATTTATCTATGTACAAACCTAAGCGTAAATTGTTATAAACTCATTACCACGACCATTATGTCCCTATTGGATAACCAAAATAATCAATGTATAGACATGGTTTTCTCATAAGGGGAGGACCTAATCCTTATCTATGCCGCAATAATTTTATAGATAAACATCGGCCGCTTAAAAGGATCAAATTAGTTCTATTGTAATTTTATTTATCGATACTGGCTGAAGTACATTCAGCTCTTCATTCCTATTACAGAATTATATATCTATACAAAAACCGAAGTCGCTAACTTTCTTCATTTGTGAATAAACGTTACAATATTGTGGTCACAATCCCTATACGCTATGAGCCCCGCTCTGTCAGTGAGGGCAGCCATCTTAGCCTGACTAAAAGTAATATTCAACAATATCATATCCCAAACCACGTCTGTGGATATCAGAATATCTACTAACACAGCTGTTTCCTAGAAAACCAAACTCAGATACTTATAAAGATGTTTCAGAAACGATATCCCCAAATATAGACTAACATCCAAAAAGTATTGACATAACTACAGTATGGCCACAAAACCAACCACTAATGTGTACCACAGTGTAGGTCAATGTTCAATATAAAGGAATTATTAGTTGAAACTAAAAGGAGATAGTATAATATAAGGAGAAAGTATATATAATATTCACCTTATAAGACGATCCCACTCTTCTTTGGAATTAAGGCCACTATGGACTGTATCAAACCATGAGATGTACCATTGATCCCTAGCTTTCCGTTTATGTTCCATATTACCTCCACGTGCCCCTATCCAGATTTTCTCCAATATAAACCATTCAATATCCGAATCATTATGACCCATTTCTATGTAATGAGCAACTAGGGGAGCATTGGCCTTCTTTGTTCTAATCGCAGAATGGTGTTCTTGAAGTCTAGTCCACAGCTCCCTACCTGTCTCTCCTATATAGCCCTTACCGCAAGGACATCTCAGAAAGTAAACTATATTCCTACTCCTACAATTATTAAGTGATCTTGAGACAATATGGCATCCATTGTATTCCAAACTTCTTAATTCAATGCATAATACGCATACATTACATGTGCCACATTTTACGTTCCCTAGTGCTGGTTTTTTATCTAATGTGCTTTGTATATTTCCTTGGCTTTCTCTATAGGTATATACTAGCTCATTCTTTAAATTTTTATTCCTTTTAAAAGCAAAAATGAGTTTGTCTAACTTCATCTCTTCTTCATTATTTATGATATGCCAATTACTGTTTATCACATTTTTAAGTTTGTTACTAATGTGAGAGAAATTACTCACAAAGACCACCTTATCCAGTTCTTTATTCTTATCACCAGTCTTGTTTAACATGGCATCTCTATTGTAGAATCTCGCACGCTTATACGAGTGCGAAATTAATTTATTAGGGTAGCCTCTCTCTTTGAACTTCTTTTTCATATTTACAGCATGCTTGTCAAAGTCATTGATATTAGAACAATTTCTCCGAAGACGGAGAAATTGGCTGAACGGGATATTATCCCTTTGAGATTTGGGGTGGAAACTAGAGTAATGTAGCAAGGTGTTTTTAGCCATAGGTTTTGTATAAAGTTCCACCACCAAAATCCCCTCCTCGTTTTTGATAGAAATATCAAGAAAGTCCACTTTTGACCTACTATATTGAGACGTGAATTTAAGATTGGGATCTCCCATATTTAGCCAAAGTAAAAACTCCTCTAACTGATCTTCATCACCATCCCAAATGAAAAAAATTTCATCAATGTAGCGGTACCAGCCCGCTACATTCTCAAAAAATGGTGCAAGTTCGTTGTAAATATGTTTATTTTCGAACTCCCCTACATAAAGGCACGCTAAACTCGGCGCACAGGTAGCCCCCAAGCTGGTGCCCTTCTTTTGTTTATGAAGCTGATCTTTAAACAAAAATATATTATTCATTAAAACAATCTTGGCACATTCAACTATGAAACTCCTCTCTACCCCTTCCAAGTCTGCTTCCTCAATGGCCCTGCGAACGTTTTTTATGGTCATTTTATTATTGGATATAGATCGTTAAGTTTACATGGGAGACGTGAATTTCTGTCCTGAGGAAGGTGGTTCTTAAATCATTAACATCCACCGAAACGCGTCGACGCAAGACAAAGAAGGCATACTAGAGATTGTGGAGACATTTGTTAACCGAAAGAATTGAGTATTCAGAATTATAATCTTACAGAAAACGAATGATCCGGATCTAATGTTTTTGCCTTTATTTTTGACAAGAGAGCATTTTTTCTTGCAGGTTCTCCCGATTGTGTATTTTTGTATAAAATGTGGTTTTTAATTTTTTAACTATTGCTGTTTTTTGATGTATAATTCTGTGATCATTTATTGTATACGATGAATTGTAACAATATTTTTTAATCAAAATAAATGTTTGTATTTTCTGAACACTTGGCCTATTGAGGGTGTTAGTGTCTTGTTCTGGTGATTGAGTGAATTTGCTGCTAGTCATTGGTTGATATCAAATATTTGCCGAAAGGGGGATTTTTCTGACTTTTGTCTACTCTCCATCCTAGACATCGTTTATAGCAGAGAGTAAAAGGAAACATACAAAAGGAAGAAAGGGTTAAAACACCCAGGTATTTCAGACCAAAAATAAATGTGGAAAGGTAAGTAGCCACAGGGGTAGTAAAGATGATGTGAGAATATGTAAGGCCCTGGTAAAAAATGTGCCAAGGTGCAGATTCCTCTTGGAGGTCGCCGGTGGGGGCCTGCTGGACTAAACAACCAAACACTTTACTTGTGGTTGCCTAGTGGTGAAGATGCAACCCTCATTACATGTGATACTTGTTCATGCAATATTGCAATAAAGAACAAGTATCAGGTAACAGGGCACAGAGGGCAGATTGAAAATGTAACCACAACAGGATCAAGCATCACAGGCGTGCAAGCCTCTCTGTCTCAAATGTTGCAAAAAGCCACTTCCCAGTGTTATTCAAATGCAGTCAAGATATTTTTATGCACCAGTCATGTGGCTCTTGGGTGAGTAGGTTAACCACAGGCTCCTAATCAGTGGCCCCAATTACCAAGTTACATGCTAGAAAAAAGGGGAGGAGGGGTGCAGGACCCCCTAAATGCCATAGTATGTAGGTAGTCACAGGCTTACGGTTAATGGCCCTGTGGGCAGTCATAAAAACAAGCCATAGTTTCACAAGTGTCATGGTATGCCAGAGACAAAAAAACTGGATGTAAGGAGTAGTGTGACAAGTTCACCCTGCAGGGGAACCCGTTGCTTACCTCTCATTAATTCAAGTTCAGAAGATTATTCTGTTCTAAATGTTTCTCTCGCTTTTCTGTCTAGACCCAGGTGTTTTGTTGTGTTTCAATGTAGGGAGTCTACGTGGTCCCAGAAGATGGCAAAACCTGATTGGCTCCAAGGATGGGGAGTCAGAGGGAAGTTGTTCTGAAGAGAATGCAATGTGTCTTTTAATTGTGTGTTGAGAATAGCTTAGCAGATCTTGACCTGACTTTGCTGAGGGAAGCCCTTGCCCTAACTCTTCTGATGCTCCTACCTTTGGTTCTTGAGCTTGTTTCTTGAACATTCTGCTGTTCCACATGAACTTTTATTTGGTACATTTAAAAATGACACCTTCCGCTTTGAATTTCCTCTTGCCATTTTTGGTGCTTTATTTAGAATAGGGAAGCTCCTTTATGGAACCATTACTGAGTTTGTTCTGCATCCTTTACGTTGTGATGAATTGCATTGCTATCTACTTTATGTATAGCTTCAAACTGAATAATCAGTTTACTATACATGCTAACTTGATAAATTAATTTACTAAATGTCTAAAGTTTGTAACTTTGATTAATCTGCTAATAAACCTTCATGGTTTGGACACCCTCCTCTTTGTCGTTCTTGTGGAGTCCAATTGGTTTCACTGTAAATTAAGTTGCTGTGCTGATGTCAGCTCCCCTAATACACTTCCAGTCGATAATCAAAGGTCCATTCAACCACTGATGCAACTTACTTGCAGACTATACCAGAGCCTACGTGTGTTAGAAAACTGTGCTGGAACAGAATAATATTACCACATTGTGAGCTGAAAATATTTGACAGGAATTTCGAAACCCTGGGTAATACTGTACAAACTTGGTTATAAGATCAGAGATGGTACCACGGATTTCACACCAAACAGTAGGGGACCAATTCACAAATGCACTAGTGCATGAGTTGATTTTTGGCACATAAATGCCCAAAGTACTGGTCTAAATTAAACATTTGTTGTTCACAAAATGTGAGTTTATATTTGTAAAAAGATTTGCTAAGTTGTAATATTACACCAATGTTGAATGATATTACATCTTAGGAAATCGGTTTCCATTGCTGGGCTGTGGGCCTTTTGGGTTAGATAAGCCTCTCTACCAGGTTAAATACCAACAAACTGCAAAAGCTGTGAGTTTGTACAAATATTTACGAGACACATTTCCAGCTTGTATAAAATTAGAGATTTTCTCCAGACATGGGCAAGAGGAAGCTCTTATCCAGGGTTGAAATGAGAATGGAACAACCAAATCATTATTGGGAATGCAGAAAAGGGGATTTCCCAGTGGAATACAAGTTCGCATGTTCACAAGCACTTATGTAGCAGATTTACACATGCACAAATGCACAATTGCGACACTTTGAAGTTACTGTCGAGGTTGGGTTTTGTTTCACCTCCATTTTATGGTGGGAATAAGTGTCCTTCTAAAGCCACAACATGTTTGCACCAAGTTGGGCACTCATTTCCTACATTTACTGCAAGTGTTTGTGATGTTTGCATTGTACCATAGTTGACTTCATTCTAGAGTTAATATGTTCTCATTCATGTGCAGTGTATCTTGCATGTACTGAAAGGGTTCCTTGAAAATTCTGCTCCATCTGTGGTGACTGTGACTGTTTTGGTTGCTTTGCAGAGTAGCTATTCGGCGTTAAGGGCTCTAAATGCTCCTACGTGTACAGGCACTATACCAGGCAGGATCACAAATGGTATAAAAATGCCTGCCTTTTATTGCAGCTCCTGTCATATACCCTTCACTATTTATTTTCCAGTTCTCACAACCAATAATCAACTGTGTCTTTCCCATGCTACCAGCTGCAAAGCACGATCTTTGTGATCCTTAATTACCACTTCATCAGCAGCTTTTTCTGGGTTCGGATGTGTACTGGATATACTGGCCACCCCGTGGGCTCCTTTGATGAAACAATCAGTCTTCACACCTCATACTTCACCTGTTTCTTGTAACATTGTTTGGTGTACCAGGTCATGCAGGCTCAACAATACACTAGTGTCACAATAAATCTGCAATAAATTAGCATCCTTCCTCATGACAAAGATTCAGGAGGCATATCAGGATAGTAAAGACTCTCAAACGTTATCAGTGAACACTCAAATTGTGGTTATCCTACACCTGTATTCATCTCCTTATTGCCAAACGTATAGATGATGCACTTGGGTCAGGCTTCTTCAGTAAAAATGAGTGTGCTTTTCTGAATGAAAAAGATCCTAGGATTCTTACAATCAATCAATCAATCAATCAATCAATCAGGGAATTGTGAAGCGCGCTACTCACCCATAAGGGTCTCAAGGGTCTACACTTTACCTAAACTACACAAACCAATTGTTTCAGGCCGTGCTTCTATCTAAGAACCATTTTATCAAATCATCGATTTCTTCATTGCTCTTTGTCAGTGCTTACTTTGTAAAAAAAATAAGTGCCAGGGCCCTCGTCGGGAGGCAACTGCAGCTTGCGACACCTTTTGCCGCTGCCAGTGCTGCCAATGGCAGTACCCACACAACTACTAACCATCACACTCCTACAAGTGTGACAATTCAGACTATTCTAGGCCCCCAATGCTATAAGAATTGTTTGGGTGGCAGAAATGAGTCATTTTAACTGTATATCGAACAAAAAAACAACTGTTGTTGGTCTCATCTCTAAATTAGATCTATAGCGCCACCAAGTGGCAGACTGTCATACGTCCTAGTGTTGACAATAAAGTGCCGGTGCCGAGCACCGGAAAACACTGGCTCAAATTAAGCACTGCTCTTTGTCCCCTGCACTTTAACGTATGTGAGCAATAGTATGGATGTTATCAATAAACTAGAAATACAACTGTTGTATATATATATATATATGTAGGATGCAGCATTAAAGGTCATAAATAATGCCCTTACTATATACCCTTTCCCTTTTCAGGTAGAAACTAAAGTTATTATGTTTTCTTAAACTCAAACTGTGCTTACCAAGAATTACTTTAAATTCCAGAAAGATTCTTTTTCCTACCAAGTCAAGGATGTAGTAATGGGAACAGGATATTCTTTAGATTTGGCGACCCTGTTCATAAATGGCGTTAAGCACAATTATATCTACACCAGTACTAACCCATAACTCTTTCCTGTTCAGGGATCAACATGCCCCCTCGGTCACCAATCAGAGGCCGTGCATCCAAGGGGGCCCTGCTGGGGGCCCATAAAGTTGAGTTCCGGAAAGGCTGCCGAAACCCCACATTGTAATCTCAAGGGCAGAAATGCCCGCCCTTGAGATGACAGGCCGCATTCCGACTGGCCGACGGGCTCTCCGAGCCTGTTGAAAGCCATCCGGAATGACCAGCAGGTTTAATTTACGACCGCCTCCATCGTAATGAGGCAGTCGTAAAGTAAACCGACCGGTCCATTATGATGTGGCCGTAAAGGCTCTGACCGAGGGTCGGAGCCTTTTACTGCTGCATTGTAATCGGCCCCTATACTTAATAATCTGCATCAATGTTTACATGCAGAACATCTAATGGATAAACTACCGCTCCGTGTTGTAGCAGTAGCATCTGCACTGCTGTAGCCATGCCTGAGTAAGTATCCTCATATTTCTGGTTTGGCATCGCTCATGAGATACTTGCTACTTATCTAGGTCACTATTTTTCTATAGTTATTTACAGTCGTCATTGAAAATAGTCATTTAGAGTGGTCATTGACTTCTACGGGCCTTTGCCTTGATTACTTACATGAATAAAGTGTGTTGTATATCTTTTTTCTACGCATATCATTCAATATATTTGGTAACATATGTGCACCTGTCATTTCCTTAGACATACTCACTTTGACTGGGCTAATGTAAGTAAGCGCTGTGTCTTGTTTTTGTCCTACCAAATGCATTACTTTTGCCATGTTATTGACTATGACCACCTTTTGCTTGTAGGGAGCTACAGTGAAATTTCTTTTGACCATAGTTCTAATAAAGCCCCTTTCAAAGTTGATACTTAGAGTCAAAATGTCTACTGAAATGGAGTTTTGGACTAGATATTAGACTAAAATAAACCAAAAGTGCAAATATAAATTCAAATCGACCTTTACAAAATTGACAGTTACAGCCAAAACTATCAATTCTTTGACTTATGCCATCTTTTTGTCATTCTCGCTGATTCAAAGGAGCACTGTGATGTCACACCTTATGTTGCACCTGTAATTATTTCTTGTGACTAGATAAATGTTCCTTGGCTTGCTTCCAAGTACTTCTGAGGTAATTTACCATTTGCATATATATTCTTTCATTTATTTCTGACATTTCTGACTTGGGGTGAATTATTATTTGACACACCCAAAAAATATGTTGCATGTAAATACGCCTGAAAGAACAAGTGTGCATCTTTGGCTAGCAATAATAAGTTCAGCAGTTGGAAAAATGTGCAACGGTCTCTGTTTAGTGATCACTTACTTGTCCAAATTGGACACTGAGTCCAATGTGCCTTATGAAGTGGCTCTGTGGCTTATAGCTCTTCATAAACCACCTTTAAATATGTTAATATCCGTGAATATCATTACACACCATGATATATACAGGCCTGACCACGGCAATATCAATAAATGCAATGGTGATGTACGCCATCAAATGTGCTCGCATAGCAATGTCGATACCAGTAGAAACAATGTCAATGTATGCCATATTTTATGCACGCATAACAATGTGAATACCAGTAGAAACAATGTCATTGTAGGCCATAATCTATGCACGCATAACAATGTCAATAGCAGTAAAGCAACATCGATGTACGCTATGACATCTGTACACACAAAACTGAGGATGTTGGTAAAAATGATATCAATGACCACCATGGTAATAATACACATTTTAACGAACTCATATCATTGCTGTGGGATTGACCCAAGGTGACATCTCTATCAACCCTAAGTCAGAGATATGTGGTCAGACAGACCCTGCGACCCAAACCCGAGCCTACCGATTGACAGGTCAAAGGTGGGGTTACACTTAGCCCAAAGACAAACACGGACCCAGGGAAAATCCTGATCAATCCCACAGATAGGCAGTTACACCACAAACAGATCTGAGGAAATTGGCCCCAATAAAACATGTTTGGCCAAAGGTGTGCGTTCTCAAAATATCACAAAGATAGGTGCCACATAAAGTGAGGGACACTCAGCCAATCAGGCAGTGGTCGAAGTGGGTGGGATTGGCAGGGCACAGTGTGCCCCTACTTCTTTAATTCGATAGATTCCGCTCCCCAACTTTTTTATCTTTAAACATGCGTCTGAGGACGGCAGAAATAGTGAAGGCCTACAGCTAAGGCTTGGCATTCGTGGCCGTTCGGGGACGGGTGGGGTGGGTAGAGAAGGAAAAGGGCTCTGTCTTTTCCTTCTTGCCCAGAGAAGACAAGGAGTTTGTCCACTTCTCTGCCGCTGTCAGCTGCCCCCTCTCTTTCTTCCTCTTATTCCCTCTCTTTCTGTCTAGCTCCGCCTCACTTACTAAAAACCGTGACTTAAAGAAACGGTTCTCACCCTCTCTTTCCTGCTTTCGTTTATTTGTTCCCCTGTGAAATGGATCCAAAAAAGAAAAACTCCTTTGCTGGAAATGTCATCTTTTTCTGACTTTTTTCTATTCAAAAGTACAGCCTCGGGACAGAGAGAAATAAAAGGTTCGAAATATGAAAAATAAACAACTACATAAAGCAAGACAGAGTGGTCGCAAAGTGGCCAGATTGATTTTATTCACACCCAAAGAGATTAGCGTCACTTTACAGAGTTTGCCAGTGAAGCCCTACTTTTGTTTTCTCGTCTTTCTTTGAACAAGATTGTTTTCCCCGGGTGGGGAAGTGCACCATTCCTGGAGGTACTGCAATACCTGCTTAATGGGTGGATTGGAAAACAAAATGTGTACCGCGGCTCTGTATTCACAGATGTGGTCTTTTTAAACCATACTGCTTACGTTTTGTAAGGATATAAGCAATGGACATTGAAACGGGTCCTTTCTGGGCCCTGCAGTCGTGTTCCTAACTTTTCAGGCAAAAACACTTACAGATTTCTAAATAGTCAGTGTAAAAGCATTAAGTTAACCATGTTGTTTCTGCTTACATTTCACATGCTTTACTTAGGGCCAGATGTAGGAAGCCAAATTGCGAGCGCAAACGCTGAAATTCGCAATTTGGCTGTGAGCAATGTAGGTAAGTTTAAACCTACTCGCAAAATAAGGAATCGCAAAAATTGCGATTCCTTATTTCATGCTAGCATTTAGAGAATCGCAATTTGCGATTCTCTAAATGCTATGCAAGAAGGCATCACAGATTGCGATATTGCCTTAAGGAATCGTAAATTACCACCAACTTCAAGTTGGTGGTAATTTGCGATTTCCTTAAAAAGCACTTTTTGCTTTTTTTAAATTGCCATGTGGCACACATACATGCCCTACATGTGCACACATGCACAATTCAGGGGTGCCACAGTGTGTCCTTCTGGAACCCTTGCACCCTTGAAATTGCGCGAGTGGGTACTCGCAAATTGCGTGCGCAATTCCATTCATTCCTATGGGCCTCTTGGCCCATAGGAATGAATGGGAAGCCATTCCTTATTTGTGACTCGCAATTTGCGAGTCGCAAATAAGGAATGCGTAGGAATCACAAAAACTATTGAGATTCCTACCTACATAGCATTTTGCGAGTCCTTAATAGCGATTCCCTAAAAATCGCTATTAAGGACTCGCTAAATTGCTTTTACCTACATCTGGCCCTTAATCTTGCATTCCCTGAGTGTTTGCTTTTTCCAGGATGTTGCTACGTTTTTTTTAGGTAGCATATTACTGTTGTCTAGTGCATAATTTGAATTGAGTTGCATACAGGTGTTTATAGCGGGGCACAATTGGGTTGTAGCTGAAAGCAATGTGAGCTTCTCTCAGTGGGGCAGTATGGTGTTCAGTAGGGGAGAGGATGGGGAACAATGGTCAGAGCTGCCAAATTTGGAACTGGGGAACCAAGTTCTGCCTTTGTGACCAGTCCCCCAGACCACTCTCCTGAGGAAGCACATTCCCATGCTAGACCTTAGAAGGCCCTGCAAGACCTTTGAAGCCCTGGTGTCTAAGCAACAGCAGGTGGATCCTAGCAGTAGTAAGTGTGGGAGTGTCGTGTTTGCAAGTATATCATTGTATTAAAAGCACTTGCTGCCTCCTTCCTGGCCTCCAGCAATTTTCCGCAACAATAAAAATGTCATGATAACTCCGGTGATTAATTTTCTTCCTAGAGAGAGAGAGATCTGAGTTTTGACTCAGGGAAAGGTAGCGCAGAGGGTTAATGTACCTGCTGCAAAGAACATGGACCATGCAGATCACAAAGTGCACATAATGTAAATTGGGTAGTGGGTTACTGCTTTTGTCGAAGAGATCCTTTAGTTACTTGCAGTTTATAAGTTAAAATCCTAACATAGAACAGTGAGCTTGCTATTAACTGTCATCTAAGAGCTGCATGCAAACTGTGAGGTATAAATGAGAGCATTATAGTTTTTTCCCCCAGTCTTTGATTATCCAAATGTTGCAAAAAGTGTTCATTTGGATAGAAATCAATTCTGATTATTAAAGAGAGCCCTCAACCATGGTATTACATTTTAAATTCTGAGTTTGTGTTTTTCCAGACCAATCACTATTAAACTATGCTGCCTACTAGTATGGTGGTTGGCATGTGACTCCTACACCTTGTAGTCCTTTATCTTATGCAACATTTCCTATACAGTGATTTACACATGTACGATTGATTGTCTCCGTGTAATGTGTGGGATCTAAAGTGCTCTGACACCATCCACTGCTATGAGTGGCGCTGTAAATCAAATTAAATGCATCTGAAAGAAAGTGTGATTATGGAGACTTGAGGGGCACTGTTAAAGGGTGGTAGTGAGGGAATCTGGGGAGGAGGTGGTCATTGGGGGGCACCAACAAACATTGTTGCACAGGGAGCTACCAGCGCTAAAGCCGGTCCTGCCCTTGAGGCCAGCCCGCCTCACGCATTGGTACCTCCATTGGCCTTGATTGAGCAGTAGTAGCTGCAACTCACGAGGGATTGGCAATGCAGGATTTGCACGCACACCAAACTAAGGGGCTGATTACGATGGCGGAAGGACCGCCACCGCCAGCCCGGCGGTGGCGATCCTTCCACCATCTGACAGCAATTTTCCCATCGCCAAATTACGATGGCGATGGGAATCGCTTTCGGACCGCGGCAGTCGCAAAGACCGTCCACCATGGGACCGCCACAGGCAATCGTTCCGATTGCCTAGCGGAGCGGTCAGCATGCCTAAAATGGTGGCGGTGCCTAGCAGGCACCGTCCGCCAAATTACGATGCTGGCGGAAGCCAGCCTTTCCGTGGCGGGTAAACCGCCATTGAAAGGCTGGTGGAGATTGGTTTCGGGGGCCTGTTGCGGATCCCCCTTGTGTTGGGGGAGGTGTGGGTGCACTGGGGGGGTACCCATGGTACCCCCCAACATTTCACTGCACCAAGTGGCAGGCACCGTGTGGTGCCTGCCACGTAGTGCAGTGAAATGCGCAACATGCCATTTTAGCTTCGCGGCGGGTGCTACTGTCAGCAGCACCCGCCGCAATGTTAAAATGCAGGATGCGACCGCCATGGTGGTGGTCGTATCCTGATTTGGTGTGCGGGAACGCCGCATGTATTGCGGACGGTCCCGGTCTCCACCACGATGGCGGACGGACTCCAGTCCGTCCGCCATCGTAATCAGCCCCTAAGTTCGCAAACATCACAGTCTCTCTGCTTCATGCACAAGCAATTTTAACATATGCTTCATGCTTTGGGGCCACTGGAATTATGCAGCAATGGAGGACAAAATTATGCCGCAGTATTGACTAAATTATGCAGCAAAAAAAGGCTGCAGGGTGATGCAGTATATTTTCTGATACTTTATTATTTTGACATTTTTGAACATGCTAACAGTCTCTGCAAAGATTTTGTCTTATTAGTACCAGTGTAACATACAAATGCAGCAGTGAGAAAGGTGTCAGTGAACCTTAGCAAAGGTTCGTCCACTTTGCAGCAACACAAGTCACATTTTTTAGTAACTTTTGATCCGTTTGAGCTACAATTTATTAGTTACAATTCTCAGATTATGCAGCAGATGATGTATTATGTGGCAAATATGGCAGAGCCATAATTAAATAGAAAACATTTGTAAATTAGGATATTTTGCCATTCAAGTTTGAACTGCTCTTGTGGAAAAAGGGAGAAGTGCTGATGACAGAAACTCCATGGCTTGGAGACAAATGGCTTGTGCTTCCACTTTTAAGCGTTTTTGGGACATTACGTGATTGGAAACATGTCCCACTTTGTGAATGTATTTTAATGTCATTAAATCATATTAAACCTTAAATAATCATATATATCCATTGGTTGAATTAAATAACATAATAACCTCTAACTGGCTAGTGAAATGCTATACAAATACTAAAAATGGGGATGTTTTGCTCATTTTTTGCCACACCTCTGACTCCGCTCACTGATCCAGTCCTCGGGGTTATTCCCGCCCTCTTATTCTCAGCCCACAGGTCCCCTACTTTTTTTTCCCCACTGCGACCACTGCAATCAGGACACAGCATACACACCACAAGTAGTGATCACTTGCTCCCCACGCCGGACATCTTGACACATACATTCTGGCCCACAGTAGCTCTCCCTGATGGTAAGACCCATCTGTGTTCCCCCTATCATAGGTTGTATTTGTTGTTTAGGACTAGGCCAAGAATACCAGATCGGATTATTGTACCTCCCGAACGGTATAAATGGTTGACCAAAACTCCTGTACAATGATAGACTTTTTCAGATGCTACTCTGTTGATAGACACCCAGCTGCTGCATTTAATTAAACCAACTTGATCTTGTTTTGCCAAAAGCCTCTTGTCTTTTATTATTTTAAGATAAATTCACATCTGAGCAACATTTTGGTGAGCCAGCCAGGAGAGACTGATTCATCACGCCCAACTGCTGCTAAAAGCAAGGACAGCTGCCTGAACAGATTTACATCTGCACAATAAAATCGGTGAGCAGACACCATAATTCATTCTTAATCCACAGAACGGAGGTCTATCCGGAGGCTGCCATCACAGGGTAAGAGACTACGGGGCCGATTCCGATCTCGGTCGGAGGCGCACCCAATACTATTCGGTCGGGAAAAAAGCCATGCGAAAGCCAGTTTCCCGACCGATCCGTACAGTACACCGAACGAGCAAGTACGATGCGCACAACAGCAAAAATCCCGGCCGAGCCGTACTCACCCAAACCAGGTCCTGTTCTCCGACCGAGGCGAATCCGGAAACGCCGAATCGAGTCGCACGGAAGGGAAAATGCAGCCCCGTCCGGCCGGACAAGTACGATGCGCTTTCCGTACGCGCCGAACCCGTCGCTACGCACGGCACGTCAAAGCATCCGGGAGAGGCGCACATAAGCTCCGAATCGCGCCACAACACGATCCACGGCTACGAGACGAACACAGCACCGACGAGGACGACGCGAAGCGACGAGGACGAAGCCAAGCGACGAGGACGACGCGAAGCAACGAGAAGGACGAACGACACGAACCAACCATGAATCCCTTCGTCCCGATCATACCAATATTCTACATCTACTACCGGAACAGGCACGGACGCGTACGGCGCAGAAGGTAAGTCAGACACCAACCACAAAACACATACAACACGTACACGACACATCACACACATACACTGGGAATCTGAATATACTTACACCAGCAACAGCAGCACCATAGGGGCGGGATGCCCATCACCAATGCCACATATGCACACAGGGGCCTGAATGCGCGCCACCACCCCAACCCAGGGGGGCTGGATGCCAACCACCCTCAACCAGGGGGGGCAGGATGCCTACCACTACTACCACCCTCACCCAGGGGGGCAGGATGCCCACCACTACTACCACCCTTAGCCAGGGGGGCTGGATGCCTACCACCACCCTTAGCCAGGGGGGCTGGATGCCTACCACTACTACCACCCCCACCCAGGGGGCAGGATGCCTACCACTACTACCACCCTCACCCAGGGGGGCAGGATGCCCACCACTACTACCACCCTCACCCAGGGGGGCAGGATGCCCACCACTACTACCACCCTTAGCCAGGGGGCAGGATGCCTACCACTACTACCACCCTCACCCAGGGGGGCAGGATGCCCACCACTACTACCACCCTTAGCCAGGGGGCAGGATGCCCACCACTACTACCACCCTTAGCCAGGGGGGCTGGATGCCCACCACTACTACCACCCTTAGCCAGGGGGCTGGATGCCTACCACTACTACCACCCTCAACCAGGGGGGCAGGATGCCTACCACTACTACCACCCTTAGCCAGGGGGCAGGATGCCCACCACTACTACCACCCTTAGCCAGGGGGGCTGGATGCCTACCACCACCCTTAGCCAGGGGGGCTGGATGCCTACCACTACTACCACCCTCAACCAGGGGGGCTGGATGCCTACCACTACTACCACCCTCACCCAGGGGGGCAGGATGCCCACCACTACTACCACCCTTAGCCAGGGGGCAGGATGCCTACCACTACTACCACCCTCAACCAGGGGGGCAGGATGCCCACCACTACTACCACCCTTAGCCAGGGGGCTGGATGCCTACCACTACTACCACCCTCAACCAGGGGGGCAGGATGCCTACCACTACTACCACCCTTAGCCAGGGGGCAGGATGCCCACCACTACTACCACCCTTAGCCAGGGGGGCTGGATGCCTACCACCACCCTTAGCCAGGGGGGCTGGATGCCTACCACTACTACCACCCCCACCCAGGGGGCAGGATGCCTACCACTACTACCACCCTCACCCAGGGGGGCAGGATGCCCACCACTACTACCACCCTTAGCCAGGGGGGCTGGATGCCTACCACTACTACCACCCTCAACCAGGGGGGCAGGATGCCTACCACTACTACCACCCTCACCCAGGGGGGCAGGATGCCCACCACTACTACCACCCTTAGCCAGGGGGGCTGGATGCCTACCACCACCCTTAGCCAGGGGGGCTGGATGCCTACCACTACTACCACCCTCAACCAGGGGGGCAGGATGCCTACCACTACTACCACCCTCACCCAGGGGGGCAGGATGCCCACCACTACTACCACCCTTAGCCAGGGGGTGCCAGATGCCCACCACTACCACCCTTAGCCAGGGGGCAGGATGCCCACCACTACTACCACCCTTAGCCAGGGGGGCTGGATGCCTACCACCACCCTTAGCCAGGGGGGCTGGATGCCTACCACTACTACCACCCCCACTCATAGGATGGACAATGCATGACACAACAAGCACACCACAACCTAGGGAATGCAAGATTAAGACATCCCCCCACCACCATGACAAGCGTGTGAGCAGGCTGTGTCAAATGCCTACAACACCGAACATGACATTGAACATACAATGTGACCCCCTAGCACATGTGCCACACATATATGTGTGTGGCACCCACAATGCAAGCAGCCCATGACCATTGTGGCAATGGGGCCTAAACCCCCATCATCACAGTGACC
Source organism: Calotriton arnoldi (assembly GCA_963921515.1). Classification (NCBI taxonomy): domain Eukaryota; kingdom Metazoa; phylum Chordata; class Amphibia; order Caudata; family Salamandridae; genus Calotriton; species Calotriton arnoldi. Next base: position 584,199 of record CAWUFW010001151.1, on the reverse strand, counting down.
AAAAGGCAAGTGTGGGGTCCATAGCTGAAGCACATTTTGACCATTGTGGCAATGGGGCCTAAACCCCCATCATCACAGTGACCAAAAGGTAAGTGTGGGGTCCATAGCTGAAGCACAGTTTGACCATTGTGGCAATGGGGTCTAAACCCCCATCATCACAGTGACCAAAAGGCAAGTGTGGGGTCCATAGCTGAAGCACATTTTGACCATTGTGGCAATGGGGTCTACACCCTCATCATCACAGTGACCAAAAGGTAATTGTTGACAAAGAAAGAGCTGCAACTGCCAAACTGCATGGATCATTCCTGGTCACAGAACCAAAAACTCATCTGTGGCAAAGTAGTGTATGTGTCCCATTGCAACATAAATTGGGGGAGCCAAATACTGCAGTGCAAATGAAACATTCCTTTGGCCATGTGCAGACAAACAACACCCATGGTGGCTGAGACCGTCAACAGTCATCAATGACACAATGACAGAAGTGACCATCAGAATGCAGAACCACATATTTGCACCAATGGGCACACAAATGCAGATACCCTGTGGAGACAGCAGATGTGAGGTGAACAGATACCATACCATGGCAGCAATGGGACACACAAACCATGATCACTGTGCTGACCGATGACCTAGGAGTCCCAGGGACAGCAGGGGAAACACACCAAACAACATACAGCCAATGGCACACCCAAGATATGCCAATGCAGTGGTGCAGATGCACAAACACAAACAGGCAGACCAACACTGTCATCATACACAGCAGGTGAGGGGTGGGGGTGCCATTGTCCCCAGGCAACAACACAACACATGAGGAGAGCTGAATACCAATCATACAGATGTGCATACACTGCCACACTAAGGTAACTCATGGATCCAAATCCCCTATGTGGGCAAGCAGGCATTGACAGGTGAGAGGGAGCACAAAACACACATGTCACACAGGCACGTAGGAACAACAACTGACACAGCAAGTCACAGACACACCACAGCACCACCCCCAGGGCCCCCACAATGTGGTGACCCTGGGCTGAAGAAAAATACCACTGTGATGACAAAGCTAAATGTCGTTCACACTGTGAACCACAGTCAGGTGTCCTGAGCAACTAACTACCATCACACCTACACAAGCACAAATCAATCAGCATGGCCAGTAAGCCAAGGCCAACATGGAGGCAGGGGACTAGCCGGGCAACAACTCTCATCTGCACACACTCAACACCACACCCCTCGACCTCCAACAATGTGCAGCAGTGAAGTACACATGCACTGGTGACATTGCACATGCACCCATTACTATTCCAGGGTGGTGGGTGGGAACCAAGGTGTAGAAACACATCACACATGGACACTCAACAAGACTCCTGAATGTCTGACACACTGCACACTACGCTGTACATGGACATGACGGCAATACCACACCGACCAATGGGATCCCAGCCACAGTCACACACCAATGAAGAAACCAAGGTCACCCACAAAGAACACACATAGACAACAACCAACATTGCAGCCCGGACCCTAAGGAGTGCCAGCAGTCACACACACAACGTGTCACAATCACTGAAAGATAACACAAACTGGAAATCACATGACAGGGGCAAACAACAAGTGCCAAAGGGAAACCTGACTGTGACCCATCTGCGTCAGCACACAAACTCTGCCCTGACAGCAAACACACCTATGGGTGACACCCTGATGACCAGTAATGTGCCATGCACCCACATCACAGAGAACACAGGGAGAAGACTTTGGGGGAACATAGCTCAAGTAAGCAAGCATCACAAACAGGTACAACACTAGGGATCACAGCATGCGCAGATGAATGGAAGTGAACACACAGACATGCACATACAACACACACCTTGGGCGCAGGCAATGTCACACGTGTACACACTGCCATGAGGGGACTCCACTCCTGTGTGAGGAAAGCTGTGCCATATGTTGCCTCAGTAGGGCCCCATCATGTCAGCTGAGCACTTGGTCACACAATCAACAATTAGCACCAAATGAGGGCTCCCATCACATCAGCCTGGTCATGGATGTGCCAACGGAATCATCAGCACAGATCCAACACACTTGTATAGCAATGTTGCACTGACTACACGGATGAGTCCCTCCCCATTGATGCCCAAACCTGCATGTCCACTGGAGATGGCAACACGGTCAGGGAAGTAGACAAATGCAACGATGGCAGGCACAACAGATGTGCAGGGGTGGAAGCCACAGATGTGAAATTGCCAATGTAAGTAGGAAACCCATTGCCAAATACTGAACACATGACACCCTCAGATGCTGCTATTGATGACATGGATACACCACATGATAGGACACATTCCCCCTGGACCACATGGGTTCCTGCACAGTAACACTTCATAATCATGAGACCAGATATCACCATCACTGCAGCAAGGGCATGGTTAGCTGCACCAACAACATGTACATCTGAAGCATGAGCACTAGAGAAAAGAAAGTTGCTTTATTCAGCATATGTGTTGAGGCCAAACGAAGTCCTGAAAAAAGAGCAAAGGCCAATGGCCAGTCCATTGTCAAAGTTCAAACAGGGTGACACTGGCAGATGTCACCCTACGCATGCCTGCACAATACCAGGGACAATCCACTAGGAGGGGCAACCGGGGGGCAGGCCAGGCACCGCAGGGACAGGATCAGGGCTCACCAGGGGGAGTCAGGGAAGGGGTGGTGGGTGCTGGAGAGCCACTGACAACTGCAGTGGAGGTGTCTGACATGGTGTGTGCCGGCACAACTGGGGGGCATGACACAGATGTCGTGGGTGCCGGCACAACTGCAGTGGACCCTGCAGATGGGGTGGACAGGTCCGCCACTGCAGTGCCCAAGTCAGACAGGGCGGTAGTGGACTCCACTGCAGTGCCTACCTCCAGGGGAGGAGAATGGGGAACAGGCAAGGTGGGTTGGACAGAGGGGGAGGACACCCTCACCACATCAGTGGCACAGACAAGCGCAGCGGGGGTGTGGTGCTGGGAGAGCAAGTGGCAGGGGGAGAAGGCCGGAGCATCTTGGGGATGGTATATCTGTGGGTGGGGGAACCTGGGGCAGGGTGTGGTGGGGGCACCTGTGCAGTGGGGGCCTGAGGGATGGAGGACGGAGACCTTGTGCCTGAGCTGCAGGGCGGTGGCGGGGTCTTGCTCTTAGCACTCCGGGGGACTTGCGGGTGGGGGCCTCAGTCCGTCTGCGCCTGGGGGAGGGTGTCCGGGGGCGAGGGGCACTCTGCTCCGTGTGGGTGGGCTTCCTCTTCCCCCGGGATGCTGGAGCAGCTTCATCGGTGGGGAAGAGGCCGAGGTCACAGAGGAAGAGCTGCTGTGACTTTGGGGTTGCAGGTGAGGCAAGGGAGGGTGCTTTGGAGGGAGAGGGAACTGAGGACTGCGCAGTGCATGTGGATGCGTGTGTGTGTTCCAGGGCCCCATCCCCTGTGAGTCTGGCTTCAGTCCCCTGAATGTGCTTGCGTGTGCGTTTTGTCATTGGCGTGTGTGTCAGTGTGCTGGATGTGTGTGTGCTGGTGTGTGCCAGTGTGTGTGTGCCTGGGATGGGTAAGGTGCTGGGGAGTGTGGATGGAGCAAAGGCAGGAGGGGTGAGGGACCGTTTGAGGAGGGACACTGCTGCCGTCAGGGAGGAGTCCATGGACCTATTGCCCCTCTGTAGGTCAGACATGCCCGATGAGATGCCCTCCATGAACGACACCAGCTGAGTCAACAGCGCGGTGTGCGCATGGAGGACACTCAGCATGGCTGTCTGCCCTACATGGAGCTGGCGAAGGAGGTACACAGACTCCTCACTCAGGGCAGCAGGGGACACAGGGGCAGGGGGTGCGGTGCCTGGCCCAAAGGAGACACGCTCCCGGACATGGGAGCCTCCACGGACCTGGGGAATGGGAGCCGATGGGAGGGCGGTGGTGGTGCTGGTGGTGGCGGGGACAGCAACACTAGCTGGGGTGTGGTGGCTGCTGACACCCGCCTCCACAAGGGAGTCATCCTCCGAGTTGCTCTGGTCCTCAGCTGAGGTGGATGCTGCTGAGGACTCCTCGGTGTGGCTCCCCTCGCCCTCCGTGCCACTGGGTCCCTCCGACCACTCCTCGGCTGCTGACCCAGTCTGGCTCTCCGGCTCCTCCTGGTCCGTGGAGCTGTCCCCTTCCGTGGCCGTGGATGTATCTGCAAACAATGGGGAAACAGACAGACATCAGTCACCTGCACATAACGCACACACCACTGTGAGCACAGCACATCACAGAGCAAGCCCTGGCATCATTAGTTGTACATTGCTAAAAGTGCACTAATTGAACAGGAGAAGTCAATTGTCAGTCTGATGCCAAGCATGGCACTCACATCCCACATGGCCTTGCACCCATCTGTCTGGTGTCTGTTGGATTGCAACACCCCAGTGTTGACACATGCACCAAGTACACAGTAGTTGGACAGTGCAGAGGACACGGTGTGGACACATCACAGCTCTTGCCACTGAGTCAGTACAGGTTTACGGATGTAAGGGATGCCCAGAGTCAAATAGGAAATGCATGTGATGCATACCAGCGACAGACACCATGATGCACCCATGTCCTGATAGCCAGCGCCACTATGGTGTGCATGTAGCACATGTCACTCCCCTGCAGGATCACCAATCAGTAGACACATGCCATGGCGGAGGCATGACTGCAAAGTCATACATCACTGTCTCAGTGATGTATGACTTTGCAGCCAGACAACAACACTCTGCACTGTGTCACAATAGTAGGTCATGGGGAATGCAAGTCCTGGAGCTGCACAAGTGCACATGTACATCCCCCCCACAACACATCCTCTTAACCCTCATCTGTCCAGGTCATACCTATTGGACATATGGGAGACCTGTGACACTACCCTACATGTCAGAATACAGGCATTGTGTAAGCAATGGACCCACCCATGATGCCCACCACAGAGTCAGGGAAACAGATGCTGTCTCCCACCTTGAGTCAAGCAAACTGCAAGGACACAGTCCTAAGTGACAGAATTCCCTGCATGTAAGGGCCACACCTGGGTATCAGATGAGGAGTGGGCAGTGCACAATAGAGGGACATGGCTCCTGGACAACATGACTGCTGTACTGTGGCAGTTCAACCTGGCCCGAGGAGGGCACATAACATGTTAGACAGAGTACACAGTGCAGTCTTTGACTCACCCCTCCTTGCTGCTCTCTGGCCTTCAGCTGCCCATCCAGGTCTGGAAAGACCACCGCCAGGATCCTGAGCATGTGGGGGGTCAGGGTCCGTGTTCCGCCCCTCCTGCGAGGAGGCGACAGCTTCAGCTGGACCCGTGCAATCCTCCGGGTCCAGCCCCGAAGGTCCTGCCACCTCTTTTGGCAGTTGCGGATCCGGCGCTTGTAGACCCCCACGGACCGGACAGCCCGGACGATGTCCTTCCAGATCTCATGCTTCCGATGGGCAGAAGCCTGTCAGGATGACAAAGTGATAAGGACATTACTACACATGCAACATATCCGTGCATGACACAGTTGCATATACATGTCGCAATCACAGGGGCACATGGTGTACCCAGGCAGTGCACGGCTGCCCATGGACAGTTTTCCAGAAGTCACTACATGGTATCATAGCATGGGGAGTAAAACCCTGTTCAGAAGCACTGTCACTGCACCATACCTGTCCAGTGCAAGTCACTACACACTATGGGGGGTGACAACTACTCAGTGAGCCTGCTAGCCAGTGGTGTGCTGACTCTCAGCCTTGCTAGTCAGACAAAATGCACATTCAGAAAGGCAGTGCACAGAACACTCACCTGCTCCCCTGGTGTCCCATACAGCTTGCTGTACTGTGGAAGTAGGCTGTCCAGCAGGGCCTGGTTCTCTTCAAGGCTGAAGGCTGGGGCTCTCTCCACAGTACGTGCCATTGCAGGGTCCAGAGGGGCAGAGACAGCAGCAGTGCAGTGGCAGATGTCGTCCTGGAGCATGTAGTGCAGGCAAGTGGGCTCTCAGGGGAACATGCAGCAATATATATGTGCTGGAGAGGCAGATACTGTCCCTTGTGTCCAAAGTGATAGGTCCAAGTCGTTTGCATCTTCTGAATCTGGCCAATCCATGGAATAGCAGCACCAAAACACGCCCACAGCATCCTTCAAATCTTCAACTTCATGACATACATTATTTTGCAACATTGTTGTGGGTGACCAACTGATTTTCCAGCAACCGACTCGTTCGAATATTCAAAAACGCGTCCGTTGCCAGGCAAGCCCATTGTCAATGGGTGCGCACCGATCGGTCCATTGCTGTTCAACGCGCACAGGGGTACAACGCGTACCCGCACACATTGAAAGCAATGGGCCGGCCGGAGGCACCGATCGGTCCATTGCTGTTCAACGCGCACAGGGGTACAACGCGTACCCGCACACATTGAATGCAATGGGCCGGCCGGAGGCACCGATCGGTCCATTGCAGTACAACGCGCACAGGGGTACAACGCGTACCCGCACACATTGAATGCAATGGGCCGGCCGGAGGCACCGATCGGTCCATTGCTGTTCAACGCGCACAGGGGTACAACGCGTACCCGCACACATTGAATGCAATGGGCCGGCCGGAGGCACCGATCGGTCCATTGCAGTACAACGCGCACAGGGGTACAACGCGTACCCGCACACATTGAATGCAATGGGCCGGCCGGAGGCACCGATCGGTCCATTGCTGTTCAACGCGCACAGGGGTACAACGCGTACCCGCACACATTGAATGCAATGGGCCGGCCGGAGGCACCGATCGGTCCATTGCAGTACAACGCATCACTGTACATGTGACTGGCATATGTCAGCATGCCTGTCTCAGATGGACATATGCCAGCCACAGATAGCTCCCAGGGAGTGAGGGGCACACCTACATCACGACAGCCTGTCCAAACCTTATCATAAGGCATGTAAGGCTGCATTTCCTATTGTGTGTATGTTGGTGTACATGTTGTCCTGTGGGTGTCACCTGTGGGCAGCCACCCCCAGGCTGTGCACGTGTTCATGGGGACAGGATCATGGGTGTTACGTGTACGTGACCACTGTGATGTGCAACTGTTCATATCTGTGCATGTGCCATGGTCACATTTCACAGTGGTGTTTGTGTATGTCATGTCACATACCCCGTGAGTCCCATGTGGGACGGTATGTTTGAGCCAGGGTGTCCCAGTGGCACAATAGTGATGGCCCTCCACAGTCTTTGTGCATGTAGTGTTTACAATGTCTCTGATTTCATGTGCACAATGGGAGACAGTCTCCACATCCACGTTGTGTGTGCATGGACTCTGATGTTGTGCGTGTGTGTCACAGACGTCCATGGCTCTCCTGCCATGGCAAGTGTGGCCACTACCTGTGGGGGTCATGTTTGTTTTGTTGTGGTGTACACATGATACTCCAGGTGATGCCAGTGTCCATGTGGCATTACAGGGTCCCTGGGAATGTGCCTGTCGTTGAGCTGTGGTGCCTGGGGCACATCTGTCCTCACATGTCACTGGGGGGTGACTGTGACACAGCATCATGATATCCAATGGGCCAACCTGGGACAAATTGATGCCACCTGTAGGACCGTGTTGACAGATGTTGGCCATGTATGTACCATAAATGTCGTTCCGGTACTGCACACTTCATGTAGTTGTGCCTCATGATGATGTATGTTGGGATCTTGAGTGTGTTCAATGCCGCATATGTGGGGTGACTGACGATCTTGCTTACTTCTCCTCTGCACTGCAGGGCTCCTGCTGTCCATCGGCCATTCCCAGACCTGGCAACGATGGTGGAACGGGACAGCATCCGACGGTACCGCTTCACCAGGCAGCTGATTGAGGATTTGGCAGTGCAGTTGTCCCCACATTTGCAGCCTGGCCGGCCGTATCCTACAGCGCTGACCCCCAAGGTGAAGGTGATGGCAGCCCTACACTTCTTTGCCACCGGTACCTTCCAACATACTGTGGCGTCTGCTGGTGGGATGTCACAGACCATGTTCAGCCGTGTGCTCCGCGATGTTTTGGCGGCAATGTTGCTCTTCCTGAACCGGTACATCTATTTCCCTAGACTGCGACGACTCACTGACGTGAAGAGTGACTTTTATGCCCTGGGGAGGATGCCGCATGTCATTGGCTCCATTGATGGGACACATGTGGCTTTGGTACCACCACAGGCCCAGGAGCAGGCCTACAGGAACCGCAAGCACTACCACTCGGTCAATGCACTGGTGGTGTGTCTTGCAGACATGACCATCACACACGTGTGTGCCCGTTTCCCTGGTTCAGCACACGATGCCTTTGTGATGAGGAGTAGTCGCATCCCCAGGTTGATGGCACAGATGCAGAACCAGCGTGCCTGGCTTGTCGGTGTGTACTGACTTTGTGCCATTGTGTGTGATCTGATCTGTAGTATTCCGCCCACTTTTCCAAGTCAGCTGATGTGCACTTGTCTGTCCGTAGGTGACTCGGGATACCCCAACATGCCGTGGTTGCTGACACCCCTCAGGAACCCTGTGACACCTGCCCAGATGCGCTACAATGAGGCACATGGTCGGACCAGGAGAGTGATTGAGCGGACCTTTGGTCTCCTGAAGAGCCGCTTCCGCTGCCTGGACAAGACCGGAGGGTCCCTCCCATATGCCCCTGCGAAAGTGTGCAAGATTATCATCGTCTGCTGCATGCTCCACAACCTGGCAGTGCGGAAGGAGTTGCCTCTCATCCAGGATGACGATGACCAACATCCGCCACCTGTGGAGGATCCTGGCCTGGACCACGATGCCAGTGACGATGATGATGATGATGGTGATGGTGATGTCCGCACACAGCTCATCACCAACTTCTTTAGCTGAATGTGAGTATCCTGAGGTGTCATGTGAATGATGTGAGTTGGCATGATGTGTGGGTGGTGCTCTGGTGCTGTTGGAGTGTGTCCATGGGCTACTTGACAGGATGTGTGTTGCGATGTGTGGTGACAGGTGGGCTGTACTCCCCAACAGTGTTGACATGCTAACTTGGTTCTGGGTGGGTATCTTGTAACATGTATTGTGCATGAGTTTTGCTGTTCTGTCCTGTACTGCATTGCTTTTGACTGTGTGTCATTTCTGTCCTTCACAGGGTACTTTCAGATTCGTTTGGTGAACTGTGTCCACCGACGACGTGATTGCACATCCAGGCTGGTAGCTGTTGTGTCCCTACAGGTGATGTGCGCCACACCCATGGACTTCCTTCAGTCTACAGTTGTTGACTGTGTGCCCGCTGCCAGGTGGGATTACCTTGCATCTGTAGTGGTTACAGCATGTTGCAACTGTGTAATAAACCTGTGCTTCACTTTGTGATGTGCGTTGTCTGTGGTCACACATTTGACTGCCATTTGCTTACTGCACCTGTGGGCTACTTGACTACAACTGGGAATGGGTGTGGTGTCTGTGCATTGCACCGTCTTCCCTGGCAACATCAGTGTAGGCAATGAGTCAGATGGCCTAGGTGTGTATGTGTTGTGTAGCCCTGGTGGTGTGTCTCCCTCATATGTGTCACGTTGCCTGTACTCACATGCCTGTGTTGTCCTTGCTGTTGCAGTTCGCATACACTGTGTAATTTTGCAGTTCATCATCCCCATAACAGCACCCACGTTGGAATCACGACAGAGGCAAGTATGGTGTATTAGTGTGTTTATTGTGATAATAGTGCATAGGATGGATTGTGCTGTACATGAATCTTGCAATCCCAAGTTCCTAGATGAATAGAAAGTCCAGGTAGACAGGATCCCCAGTATCGGGGCCACTGTTGTCTGACACATTGTTCCAACTTATACTCCCCATGCAATGTGTGGGAGTAGTGTTGCCATCAACAGGGTGAACAGTCTGTGCACAAAGGCGAAAATCCAGAACAGGTTCAGGCTTCCTGGGAGTTGCGCTTGGCCATCAGCCTCTCACTTTCCCCTCCTCGGACGACCCCTCTTCTTGGGGGGGGCCCTCAAGTGCAGGCTGCTGCGGTGCAGGGGACTCTCCGCCAGAGTCCTCCTCCCTCCCTGTGGCAGTTGCAGTTTGTTCGGTACCAGATGTTGTTGGCACACAGGGAGGTGTGGACTGGTTGCTGTTCATCTGGCGGAGGCATTGTAAAATGTCCCTGTGCACCGCCGTCATCTCATGTAGTACATCCCACTTGGACTCCACGCGGGTCATGTGGGAGTCCACACGTGACATGTGGGAGTCCACACGTGACATGTGTGACTCCACTTGGGACATGTGGGAGTCCAAGCGGGCATGATGGGCAGCCTGCTGCTGTTTAATGTCTCTGAGGAGCCCCACTACCTGGCTGAGCTCTCCGGTGCTGGACTGGTACGCATCAGCTATGCGTACCAGTTGTGGGTCTTCATGCACACCAGCAACGTCTGCAAGCAGCGACCTCTGTCTCCCACCCCTCCCACCACCCCTGCTGACATGTGCAGTGTGTGCAGTTGCACGCACAGATAACCCTGGTCCACCTTGGGGGTTGGTGGTGGTGGTGGTGTCCATGGCCCCAGGTTGGTCCAGGGTCACTGCGCTGGTGTTGTTCCTTATTCTGTCCATGTCGGCAGGGATGGTATTCGTGGTGACAGTCGTTGGAGGGGTGGGTGCAGGGGTGCAGCTGGTGGACCTGCTGGTGCTGCAGCTGGTGGTCCTGCTGGTGCAGCATGTTGACTTGCACCGGATGTGCCAGGTTGTTCTTCATCGTCCGAGGAGGACAGAGGCTGTACGACGCCAGTGAGCTCGGCATCCTCTTGAGCCTGGGACTGGGACTCCTCAGCGTCTGCTGCTGTGTCCCTATCATCACCTGTTTTTGGGAGACACAAACAATGTATGTCATGTTTCTGCAGGCATCAGTGGTTGACACACCTGACAGTTGTGACTGTGCCTCGGGGTGCGGGCCTGTACATTGTATTGTCCTAAGTCGTCACAGTCAGGGGTTGATATTGGTGTGGCACATTGTCCTGCATTATTTGGGCATTTCTATGTATTCTCTGGGGTGTGAACATGGTCTGCATTGATTGTGTTTGGTTGACAGCCAGACCTCCTTCCCACCCACCCACCCACCCAGTCAGTTATCCCACCATGGAACGTGCTTGCATTGCAGGGAGTGTAAGTTGTCTCTCAGGATGTCAGTCAGTGGTGTCCTGCTGTTTGTTGGTGCACAGTTGGCAGCAGGGCCTTGTGCTCCCCACAGCAGTAGCCAGTGTCAGCCATCTTGTGAGTCCTTCTCCACTCCCTGTGATGTGAGCATGGTTCAGGGTGGTGTTGATGGGACAGTTGTGGGGGTGAGCTATGTTTGTGACTACGTCTCCCATCATGCTATTGCCTCCACCCCCTTCCCAGCATGCCCATGCTTCCTTCCTTTTGACTCTGCTTCCCTGTGGGGTGGGCTGGCTGTGCTGACAGGATGGCTGGGAGTGTTGTCCTGGCAGTTGTTTGGCTAAGAGTCCCAAGAGTGTCCCTGTGCTTCACACAACATAACCCAGGGTGGTGGTGCTTTGTGGGATCTTGTGTTAGGATGGAGGGCATTGCATTCTACCAGGTGGGTACTGTGGAGTTTGTGTTGGGGGGGTGTGAGGGGAGGTGCTGGTGACTATAGTCAGTGCTGCAAGTCCCCCTTCCCACCCAGCCAGCCAGATAGCCCAACATGGAACGTGCTTGCATTGCAGGGAGTGGAAGTTGTCTCTCAGGATGTCAGTCAGTGGTGTCCTGCTGTTTGTTGGTGCACAGTTGGCAGCAGGGCCTTGTGCTCCCCACAGCAGTAGCCAGTGTCAGCCATCTTGTGAGTCCTTCTCCACTCCCTGTGATGTGAGCATGGTTCAGGGTGGTGTTGATGGGACAGTTGTGGGGGTGAGCTATGTCTGTGACTACGTCTCCCATCATGCTATTGCCTCCACCCCCCTTCCCAGCATGCCCATGCTTCCTTCCTTTTGACTCTGCTTCCCTGTGGGGTGGGCTGGCTGTGCTGACAGGATGGCTGGGAGTGTTGTCCTGGCAGTTGTTTGGCTAAGAGTCCCAAGAGTGTCCCTGTGCTTCACACAACATAACCCAGGGTGGTGGTGCTTTGTGGGATCTTGTGTTAGGATGGAGGGCATTGCATTCTACCAGGTGGGTACTGTGGAGTTTGTGTTGGGGGGTGTGAGGGGAGGTGCTGGTGACTATAGTCAGTGCTGCAAGTCCCCCTTCCCACCCAGCCAGCCAGATAGCCCACCATGGAACGTGCTTGCATTGCAGGGAGTGGAAGTTGTCTCTCAGGATGTCAGTCAGTGGTGTCCTGCTGTTTGTTGGTGCACAGTTGGCAGCAGGGCCTTGTGCTCCCCACAGCAGTAGCCAGTGTCAGCCATCTTGTGAGTCCTTCTCCACTCCCTGTGATGTGAGCATGGTTCAGGGTGGTGTTGATGGGACAGTTGTGGGGGTGAGCTATGTCTGTGACTACGACTCCCATCATGCTATTGCCTCCACCCCCCTTCCCAGCATGCCCATGCTTCCTTCCTTTTGACTCTGCTTCCCTGTGGGGTGGGCTGGCTGTGCTGACAGGATGGCTGGGAGTGTTGTCCTGGCAGTTGTTTGGCTAAGAGTCCCAAGAGTGTCCCTGTGCTTCACACAACATAACCCAGGGTGGTGGTGCTTTGTGGGATCTTGTGTTAGGATGGAGGGCATTGCATTCTACCAGGTGGGTACTGTGGAGTTTGTGTTGGGGGGGTGTGAGGGGAGGTGCTGGTGACTATAGTCAGTGCTGCAAGTCCCCCTTCCCACCCAGCCAGCCAGATAGCCCACCATGGAACGTGCTTGCATTGCAGGGAGTGTAAGTTGTCTCTCAGGATGTCAGTCAGTGGTGTCCTGCTGTTTGTTGGTGCACAGTTGGCAGCAGGGCCTTGTGCTCCCCACAGCAGTAGCCAGTGTCAGCCATCTTGTGAGTCCTTCTCCACTCCCTGTGATGTGAGCATGGTTCAGGGTGGTGTTGATGGGACAGTTGTGGGGGTGAGCTATGTCTGTGACTACGACTCCCATCATGCTATTGCCTCCACCCCCTTCCCAGCATGCCCATGCTTCCTTCCTTTTGACTCTGCTTCCCTGTGGGGTGGGCTGGCTGTGCTGACAGGATGGCTGGGAGTGTTGTCCTGGCAGTTGTTTGGCTAAGAGTCCCAAGAGTGTCCCTGTGCTTCACACAACATAACCCAGGGTGGTGGGGCTTTGTGGGATCTTGTGTTAGGATGGAGGGCATTGCATTCTACCAGGTGGGTACTGTGGAGTTTGTGTTGGGGGGTGTGAGGGGAGGTGCTGGTGACTATAGTCAGTGCTGCAAGTCCCCCTTCCCACCCAGCCAGCCAGATAGCCCACCATGGAACGTGCTTGCATTGCAGGGAGTGGAAGTTGTCTCTCAGGATGTCAGTCAGTGGTGTCCTGCTGTTTGTTGGTGCACAGTTGGCAGCAGGGCCTTGTGCTCCCCACAGCAGTAGCCAGTGTCAGCCATCTTGTGAGTCCTTCTCCACTCCCTGTGATGTGAGCATGGTTCAGGGTGGTGTTGATGGGACAGTTGTGGGGGGGCAATATGTGTGACTGCGACTCCCATGATGCTATTGGCTACACTGACTTGGCCAGCATACACAGAATTCCTTCCTTTGAGTGGTCTTCACTGTGTGTTGGTGTTGTTGTGGTGGCTACATGTGTGGATGTGTGTGTTAGTTCTATTTGTGCCACTGCCTAGCTGTAGTTGTGGTTGTGTTTGTACATGTGTTGGCACAGTTGGATGTGACTTTTTTGATGGCATGTGTTGTGTTTATCTGACTGACATACACATTTTGGGATGATTCTGTTCTAGTTGCTGTGTAATTGCTATGTGTGCATGGTTTGACTCTCCCCTTGACAGTGATGTGTGTGTTTTGTGGCAGTTTATTGTGTACATTTGTTGTGTACTCACCAGGCTCTGGGATGTTCTCTAGTCCATATACGCTCACTGGCGGAAGGATGGCCCGCACCTTCTCCTCCCAGGGCCTGAGGTATATTGGCTTGGCAGGAGGGCCACTGCCGGTCTGTTGGCTGTTGCTGTAGTCTATCTTCAGCAGGTCCCGTACCCTCCTGCGCACGTCATACCACCTGTTCTGGATGTCCGTCTTTGTGCGCCGACATGATGATTGGGCGTTCACCCTGTTGATGATCCTCTCCCACATCTTGGTTTTCTGCGACATGGGGGTCTGTTGGACCAGAGTGCCAAACAGCTGTGGCTCCACCCTGAGGATCTCGTCTACCAGGACTTCCAATTCACAATCTAGGAACTTGGGATTCTTCTTGGGGGGCATGGTGATGGGTGGTGATGGTGAGTGATGTGTGTGTTGGTGTGCAGGTGAGGGTGTGTGAGTGTGTGTTTTGCTGGGTGTATGTGAGGTAGGTATTTGTTGGTGTGCTGATGGTGTGTGGCTTGTGTGAGGGATGAGCTGTGGGTGTGTGGTTGCTTTCTCTTGGGTGCTGGCAGTGAAATGGCATTTGCAAAGGCTCATGGTAGTGATTTGTGTCCTTTATATAGGTGGAGTTGTGGGTGTGTCTTTGTTCTCTGTCCCCACCCCCCCCAGTGTTTATTGGCTTGGTAATTGCTTGTTTGGCCTTTTTTTGGTTGATTTTTCCTTTGTGCTGTTTGTGTATGTTGGAAACGTTCTTGTGACCGAGTCGGACCCTGCATTGGTCTCGTACGGTGTTTTCCGTTTCGTTCACGCTGTGTTTGTGCAGTTTTGTATGCTGCGTACGCGTCGGTCGCGGTGTATTGTGTTGCTTCGGCTCGGTTTTGTATGCGTGTCGGTCGTACGGCTTGTCCTCCGTCCGACTCGGTCGTGTTTTTCGCGCCTTGCATCGTACTTTGCGGGTTGGAGTTGGCGGGTACGATTCGGTCGGATTTGTTCCGGGTGCGTGTCGGTCGGTTGGATTCGCGTGTTTTTCCGGCCGGATTGCTATTTTCCGAGCGGCTCGGTCGGTCGGCTTGGTTTCCTGACGTGTCGGTCGGATTTATCGCGGCTTGCATCGTACTTGGCGTGTCGGGCGCCACTGGTACGTGTCGGTCGGTATTTTTTCCGGATCCGAGTCGGTCGGTGCTTTTTCCGGCCCGAATCGGAATCGACCCCTACATCTGATCCATAGTTCCAGCATGTGGCAAACTAGGACAAGCGCGTAGATACTTTTTCCCTAGTCAACCCGCTAGAGAAGGTGAAGGTAGCTATCAGTTTTCCTTGCTTGGGCCGCTGAGCAATACACAGATGGCCTTATTTATTTTGTTTGAACCCTTGTGCGCTACACAACTGGAGGTGAAGGAGCAACCCCTAATTGCCTGGAAACTTACACTGTATTCCTTGTGTTTCAGAGGCAAAGGAACCATACCGCTTGGTTATAGCGAGAACTGTGAAGTAGTGCTGTATATACTTGACCTGCAATGGGGAACCTCCACTTTGATGGATTTCTACTGGCAGTGTGGTGAGGAACCATACCGCTTGGTTATAGCGAGAACTGTGTAGTGCTGCATATACTGGACCTGCAATGGGGCACCTCCACTTTGATGGATTTCTACTGGAAGTGTGGTGAGCTTGCCTACACCCAGCTCGTACCTATACAGCGGGGCCTCTGCACCCTTGTGACCATACACACCCCAATGCTAGTCATCTCTGGTGAAGATCTGTCTGAGTTGTCTCAACATTCGCTACAGAAGAAAACAACTCTGTTGCATCAGACTCGAAGCAGAAGAACTGCTGACTATTTTGGCTGGTCTCAGTACAAGGATATTCTGGAAGAATTTAGACAGTTTTCAAAGACTCAAGTAAACACCTGGGGGTTCAGGCCCTTCTTCACCATACAAACGAAGATGAACGCCTGCTGGTGGTGTGGCCTTTGCACCCTCTCGACCATACACAACCCAACGCTGGTCCTCCCTGATGAAGATCTGTCTGAGTTGTCTCAACATCTGCTACAGAAGAAAACAACTCTGTTGCATCAGGCTCGAAGAAGAAGAACTGCTGATTATTTTGGCTTGGCTCAGTACAAGGATATTCCGGAAGAATTTAGATTGTTTTCAGAGACTCAAGTAAACGCAAGGTGGTCCATGCCCTTCTTCACCATGCAAACAAAGACGAACGCCCGCTGGTTACAAATACCCAGGTGGGAGATGTTAAAAATGATTAACAACACTGAGCTTGGCCTAAACGCTATCAAGAAAGAACTGAGAGCCATCCGCCTTATGGTGATGCAACATCGGTATGTGTTGGACATGATGATCATGATGGAGGGTAGGGTGTGTGCCAAGATTGGTGCTTCCTGTTGTACATTTATCCCTGAAAATGATCTCGAGAACGTAACTCTCGCTCTTGCCATCCAAGCACTGCATCGTCTGCAAGCTGACATTAAGAAGGAGGGAGGTTCCCCTGAACAGGACTGGTTTCATAGTATTTCTTTTTCCTTGGATTCCCCCTATGGGTGTCCAAACTATTCACGTCACTGCTTCCAGTTTTTGTTGGTATACTACTGTTGTGAGGTTTCCTACAAATGGGGGTTTCCTGCTGTAAAAACGTGGTCCTCAAATTAGGTTGCATGCAAATAGCTAGGGAAAGGAGAACAGACACTACGCCAACACACAAAGTCTCGAATAATGTAACTGTCATGACCTATGGGGAGGATGAAGTAGTTGAAAATTCAATTAGAGGGGGAATGTTAATATCTGTGAATACAATGTCATTTCACATCATGATATATGCAGGCCCGACCACAGCAATACCAATAAATGCAATGTTGAGGCACGCCATAAAATGTGCTCACATAACAATGTTGATACCAGTAGAAACAATGTCAATGTATGCCATATTTTATGCATGCATAACAATGACAATACCAGTAGAAACAATGTCATTGTATGCCATAATCTATGCACGCATTACAATGTCAATAGCAGTAAAGCCAATATTGATGTACGCTATGGCAGCTGTACACACAATACGGAGGATGTCGGTAAAAATTATATCAATGACCGCCATGTTAATTGTACACATTTTAACAAACTCATATCATTGCTGTCGGATTCACCAAAGGTGACCTCCCCACCAACCTGAGTCAGATATACATGGTCAGACAGACCCTGCGACCCAAACTCGAGCGTACTGATTGACATGTCACAGGAGGGGTTATACTTAGCCCAAAGACAATCGCGCACCCCAGGGAAAACCCTGATCAATCCCACAGATAGGCAGCTACTCCACAAACAGGTCTGAGGAAATTGGCCCCAATAAAACATGTTTGGCCAAAGATGCGCATTCCCAAAATATTACTAAGATAGATGCCCAAAAAGTAAGGAACACTCCCAACAGCCAATCAGGACACAGCATACACACCACACGTAGTGATCACACACTCCCCACGCCAGACATCTGGCCACATGCACACCTGCCCACAGTAGCTCTCCCCGAGGCCGAGAGCCACCTGTGTCCACCTTATCAGATGGTTGTACTTGTTGTTTATGACTAGGCCAAGAATGCCAGATCAGTTTATTTTACCTCATGAACGGTATAAATGGTTGCCAAAACGTCTGCACAATGAGAGAATTTCTTCATCCGCTACTCTGTCAATACTCTCCCAGCAGCTGCGTTTAATTAAACCAACTTGTTTCTGTTTTGCCAAACGCCTCTTGTCTTTTCATTTTTTAAGATAACTTCATATCCGAGCAACAAATAAATAAAGAAATAAATGAATGGAAGAAAGAACTTTTAACTTGCATTATTTGTCTGTAATTGGAAGCTAGTGAGTGACGTCAGCATTCTTTGCATGAGCATTAAGGCCTGTTGTCAAAATGTAGTTCAATCCAAATCTACTCACTTAGTTGCTGGCTTTTTCACTCACTCATTCATTAAGTCACTCAGTCTCTTGGTTCAATCTTTAGATTGTGCAGTTATATTGTCTGTGCAATGCTTGTATACCTCTTCTATGTACAGAGCATTAATGTCTTGTGTATGCGCATTGCTTTTATGTCCTATGTATTCCAATGTGAGCCCCTTTGTGGATGTAGATGTGGATCACGGTCAGATGATTCCGAAGAGATGTCATCAAAGTTGATAAAGTAGCCGGAGGCTGTTTGCACATGGTTTGGAGGCTCGTGAAGCTGTGTAGAACTGGTAGATGGCTCTAATGGTGGTACGTTGCAGTAGCACCAACTTTGGCTGTTTGCAGAATTGAAATCTGTGTTTCCATACATGATGATTGTATGGAATGTATTGATGTAACAGAAATAAGTGATACTCAGTGTTATCTGTCCCCAGCCGAGGAGAAAAACTTAATCGTTGGTCAAAGATTCCACCTCCTGTGCGTTAGTGAGTGGAGACAGGACCCAGGAACCCTTTGGCCTACTATGTAGAACTGGCAACGTGATGTGGTTTGATGAGATCTATTGACACACATCTCTTGTTTTTGCTGCAAGCAAGGGCCGGAAAAAGTACAATTCTGGTACCTTTAACTGCCAGGACAGTTACAGGCGCTCTGTAGGATGGCCCGCATTCCTTCTTGTCCACGATCTTCTCCCAGACCAGATCACTGATCTTTGGAATCCAACCAGAGTTTCTGGTGCTTCCTTCACTTCACCAGTGGTGGAACGTTTCTGCTGGACGTTGCTCTGAGCTTCCCAGAAGTTGTTGGAAGACATCCAAAAGTTCCCTGATTTCAAAAAGCGTTTCTGCCTCCACTGTACTGTGGCTGTCAAAGTCTGGAATCCACATCTTAACCCCAAACAGGATCTCATAGGGAGTTCGACCACCCAGGGATTTTCTAGGCAGATTTTTGAGGGCTCTCTGGGGCTCATACAGGTGGTGAACCGAACTGCAACCTGAACCTAATACTCTTGCTGTTTAAGACTGCTTTAAGTCTCTGTTCTTCATCTCCACTACTGTATTTCCCTCAGGATGATAGGTTGAGGAATAATGCACAGTCAATCGCAATCTTCCCATGGTGTCTCTGTAAGCCTTGGAGGTGAACGCTGGACCCTGGCCCAAATAGAATGTGGCTACTGCATATGTCCCAATGAAGACTTGCAAGTCTTTTATAACAGTTCGGGCATCAGACGATCACTGTGGTCCTAGCCATAGGAATCAAGAGCAGGAATCCACTGCCACCGAGAAGTATTTGTAAGACCCATCTGATTGTAAGGGTCCTCAGTGGTCCAAATAGACACAAGCCAGAGGCTTGTCTGAGGTCAATAGAGGTGTCTGTGGTGGGTGCAGTATGGTGGAACACTTCATCTGTTGGCAGATGTCGCATTTAAGGTCATAGTACTTGGTCTGTTTGCTTAGACCTGGCCATCAGTAGCGTGGCTGCAATAGTGAAATTGTAGCTGCCACCCCTGCATGAGCAGATGTTAGACCCTTGTGTGCTGCTAGGATTAACCCTTCCCTGAGATCTGAATTTGGTATTACTCTATCCCTGACTCCGGGATTCTGAGCAAATGGTATGTTTTGTGCACTTAACTGGTAGGAGTATTTAGTTGGAAGCCTTTCAGAAAGGGAGAGGATGTAGCCTTACGGCGAGAGCGGTCGACCTCGAAGCTGGGGAACCGGGCTCGAGTCTCGGCAACGACGCTCAACAGCCTGTGATTCTGGCCAAATCACTTAATCTCCCTGTGCCTAACAAAATTAATGTGTCCTTGTGTAACGAAACTGGAGCTCATGTAAAGCGCTTTGATACCTGATATCTTTGGGTCTAGGTTGCGCTAAATAAAACTCTAAAAAATAAAAGTGGGTGCCATGTCGTGCAGCGTTGATAGCCATTATGATGTCTCCATCTATCTTCATACTAGAAAGAGCAACTGCAGCAGTTTGCACTGTTGCTTTTTTTGCTTTGTCAGCCATGGAATACCCTACAACATGTATTCCTACACGCTGATGACTCACTGTGGCAAACATGCTTTTAGTTTGGCCATTTGTCCCCAAAGCAGCTTGCACTTTATTGTGTACTCTTTGGAATCTCTGAATCAATTCTGGCTCCAGTACACATTGTAAGACTGTACACAATAATACGAATCACACACTATTAGTGTTGGGAATCTGGGATCCATATTCTCAAGTGCCCGAATTAGAGCTTTCAGTTCAGCCAGCTGCGCTGTGCAATCACGAAGTGACAGCGTGTAGGTCTTATGAGGGTTGAATTCTCCATCCTGCAGTCTACCATTTACTGCTGTGCACACTGCAGAGTATTGGTTCTTTGTCCCTATGGCAGGCTGAGCAGAGCCCTCAGTATAGATGATATTATCATACTGATCTAGAGGCATGACTTCATTGGCCAAAGGATATTCATGTTCATATTGGAGATAGGTTTGTGTTTGTAGTCTAGAGTCAAATATGTAATCTACATGGGTTGCAGCCAGTGAGTTGGCCATTGTATCCATCTTGGATGTAAAGCTTTACCGTTTGGAACGCTGGCCTTAGTCACAGCCTCTAAGGATGGGACGGGAGTCACAACAATTATTCGTTTCCCCCGAGCAAATGATCCTTCTTTCATTAACGCAGTCTTTATCACTGTCAGTATTTCTTCTTTTGGTGCAAAATGCATTTATGCATTTGTATATAAATGTGATTTATATACAATAGGTACTGTGTCTCCTTTGTTGAATGTGAAATTGGTGTACCTTCATGTACTCTGCAATTAAACAGATCACCAGGTTTGTTGTGTTCACACGTGTGTGTAAATGTTTTGAAGCTAGCATGCCAACTTGTACTGAACATAGAATTTGTGTGTGCTCAGGTGTCCAATATGAACTTGAAAAGTCTGGATGAATCAAGTCCTAGAACGGCTTTACCTTTTTTGCATAATCTGTAATGTAAGTTCTGCCAAAAATGTAGGAAACCCAATATTGATAGGAGTTTTTTCAGTGTGTTTGGTGGTTGTAGAAGCACACACTTCCCTAAGAAGTGTGTTGGAAGGCTTCTGCCTTCACTTAAAAAATCGTACCTGAAGAACAGGGCATCGAAATAGGCAATTTCTGATTTTTTTAAATTAAATTTGTAGCTCATGTGAGCAAATCCCAAAACTATGCGATCTACTCTAGCCAAGTGTGTTGAAAGGTCATTATCCATCAAGTTGTCGACATATGAAAATGCCTGGTCATCAAAAGCTTGTGAAAGTTCCGTTACCAGGGCTGAAAAGAGCCCGGACTATTCTTATACCCCCTGGGGCAATCAACAGAACTGCTTCTGAGAGCCTAAGCTGCTAAATGCGGTCAAGTACCTGTTTTTAGGTGCAATGTTTTGGCAGAAAAATTCATTAGAGATGTCCAATTTGGTTTTGTATTTCTTTCGCACTAAATTATTCATTAGTGCCGTGCTGTGTGCGTTTTGTACAGCAAATGTGCGTGTAACAGTGTTCAAGTGTCTGTAATCTAACACTAACCAATATGTTTCATTACTGGAAACAAGGGGTAGTTCATAGGGGAGGTGCAACTTTCTATTACACCTTGGTATTCAAGTTGTGTGAGTATTTCTCTAACTTGTTTTTCAGCCTCATGTTTAATGGGGTATTGTCTTTGTGGTTGTGGGGGGACCTCAAAGGTCTGATGTGATAAGGGGGTCCATCATCCCAACCCCCATGGTTGGGGTATAACTCCGGAGCTTGCGCTAAGGGCCAGTCCTTAGCGTATGAATGTTTAACTGCATCAGGGACGAGGTTGGAGAAGGCAGGTAAAATTACCTTTTCCCCTTTTGGGCAATCCACAACAATCTCCGGTGGCCAATCCTTTTCAGCCAAGAGAATGTCATAGCCAAATGACAAGTTCTCCCAAAAGAGAACATTTATGCTATGTTGCATATCCCTTTCCATTTGGAGTTGTAATTCATATAATTGACTTGGGACAGTCAGGGGCTCATTTACAAGCCCATTGCGCCACTGGTGCATCCCTTTTTTTGATGCACTGGTAGCGCAGTGTGCCTGTCCATATTTACAAGGCCACGTAAAGCCACCTGGCTGGCTTTTCATGGCCTTGTAAATATGGCCCCCTTTCATGCAATACTCTCTGTGAAAGGGGATTTCCATGGGTGTTGCTGTGGGTGTTCCCACGCAACATCCATGGAACCTGACACAGTCTCAGTTTTACAAGGTTTCGTGAACCTGGGAATGCATCAGATTCCTATGCCTTCCCTGGGGAGGAGTAAGGGAGGTGCAATGAGGAGAAATACCTATATTTCCCCCTCCTTTTTCTTTTTTCTATGTGTGCTGCGTTCTGCAGCATACATAGAAAGAGGAAAACACCTCTTGTGATTGTTTTTGTGCAGGAAGTTGTCCCTTCCTGTGCAAAAACAATCACCCCTATAACGCAGAAAACCTTGCACCATGGCGCAAGGGTGCCTGCATTGGCGCATGGCAACCCACTGTGCACAAGCGCAGGGGAAAAGGACAGGAATGCACTGTATCTTGTAGATACAATGCATTCCTGCCCTTTTCTTTTCACACACGGCAGCGCAGCAGGAAGGCTTACTTCACTGCTGTGCGTCAAAATATTGTAAATGAGGCCCTCCGTCTCCTGGCTGGTGTTTCCACCTGGATGTAGTCACTGGCTGCTACTGCTGCCAGCTACTCCATAAGATTCCGGTGAACTATCGTTACTTCTGCCGTGCTGGGCAGCATTGTCAGAGCCCACTCTCGTTCGGAAGCAGTATCCTCCATATCCTTGGCATGCTTCACTTTGATGCCAGCCACCTTTTTCTTTTTGAATTGAGGCATGGAATGTTTAGGTTTGTCTTCCTTTTTTATTATATAGTCAGAAGAGCGTTGTGAGTCCTTCTTCAGCTTCACGTACTACTCTGACCTGCACTCTGATCGTCCTCTTCTGTACGACCGTTTTTCAGATGACTTCTGAAAATAACGAGAGGAAAGTGTATCAGTATCCTGATACCTATCAGGCATTTTAATAGTATTATGGTTATGCAGGTTATAGCATTTTTCAGTGGACTTCAGTTAAAGAAATCCACCCTGTGCTTTAGTTTTTTTGTTAGTTTTCTTATTATCCCACTTCTTTTTAGAAGAATCTGGTGCCGGCTTCGAATTACCCTTAATTTGAGGTTTGCTAGGTCTGGCTCCCAAATTATCTTTACCAATTGATGCATAGGTTTCCTCAATAATGTCAGGCAATTCACGCTCCTGGTCTCCTGGAGCGACATTTGAGTCACTGGTGTATAGCTGATGCTGCTGCTTCCCCTTTAATGTTACTCAACATTATTGCGGATACTGCAGCAAAGTTGCCCATCATTTCATCCCTAAATGCAAGGCAGGATATGCCTGTACTCATTTTGGATCTGTTTAAGCACCTCTGGAAAAACAACTAATGAGGGTGTACTGTGTGTTCTGGTATATACTGCAGCCTAGACTATGCCTCAAGTGGCACAGTCTTCCACCTGGGGAGCCTTCCACATTGGCAGCCATATTGTTAGGATTCTATGTTTTTCTTGGGGTCCAGTATGGGGAAAGATTGCTTCAAGCTAATTTGCTTTTTGTGCAATCCAGAACGGAATCTTCTCCCGTCTGACGGGAACCTTACCTATGACTGCATTGATGGTCACTGGAATAATACAGGCATAGCTAATTGTAGTTGTGCCACTTGAGCAGTCCTTGTTTACATCACATATTGTGTCAAACATCTGTATATTCTGACAAGATCAGTGTACGTAGCTCTGGTGCTGTCAGATTTGCTATGTCTGGCTAGAGTGTATAATTGGCTAAGACTGGCTATGTTGCTCCCTCGTTGCTGAGTGAACCTAGTCTAACATCTTGTGTTATGTGTGGTAGGGCGCCATCAAACCAATTTTGGTGTTCTTGATATGTTAGTGGTATTTCTAGTGCTTCCTAACCTGTGTAGTTGTTAGGTACTGCATCTACTGTGTAGGCATGAAAATGTCTTGAGTGTCCATTTACTGCTGGGAATGTAACCCATGAATAGAATACCTCTGTCCTATATGCTTCGTGAGCCTCAACCACGAAGGTCAAGCCTCCTCCTGCAAGGGGGAGCCCATGTTGTTGTAACATCTGCGTGACTATGTGTCTGCAGTTCACCTGTATGTTAACTGGTGCTGCATTAGCTATTTGAATATGTGAAGTTCAGGGTACTTCTGTGCAGTAATCCTTTGAAAGGTTCAAGATTGAACAACCTGCAGCCAATACATAGGGGTTCCCTACTCAGCTGAGGAGGATTTTCTCTAACATCGCGGATGTCTACGGTTAATAGGTGAGTAGGGGTCTTTGGGTATACAAAAGAAAACTACTCAGGCGATCCATTAAATAAAAACCCAAGCTAAAACGTTGGCAGTGCCATGTCGTACGGCTTATACTTTCTCAGTAAAAGCTATGCGTTTGTTGGACAACATAAATGTCAAAACTGTGCAAGACTGATTCCATGCACACCATCAGGATATGTTGACCTTAGTCCTGCTAGCTGACAGTGCACCAGCTGTACCCCTAACCAGGTAAGGTAACAGGTGGAATATGCAACCTCAGAACATGACAACCCTAACTCCCCAAGGAAATTATGGTAAAAGATCTAGAACCTTTTCATTTGGTAACGCATGCATACCCAAAGAGATACAGAAGAAATACACAACCTGACATTTCAATATTTATTGAAGCATTATGATTCTTATGTAAAATACGTGTGCCACAATAATAAATAGAAAGAAACATAATAGTGTGATCAGCAGTACAAGAATGGTGAAGAAGGCGAATTGAGCTGTTTACAGAGAATGTATGTAAGCATATAAATACTGTTATATATTCTTCTACCTAGCTCTACATATCCTAGTGTTGCTAAGGTGGGTGATTCTACCAGAATCCCTGTAGGGTGATCTAACTCCCCATTACCTGTGGGCAAGCATCATCAGGAAGCCTGTCTTGGTGGAGAGCTGGGCTTCATCCCTCTCAGGAAGTAAACTGGTATAAGCTGGACTGGAATTCCAGCATGGATCCACCTCGAAGTGCCAGCGAAATGCTAACTAACTAACTAAACAAAGGAGTGATGTTTATATATTAAACATCACCCATGTTGCCATGCCAAAGTCCCAGTCAGGCTGCCATTATTGTTTCTACCCTGACAAAGCTGTCACAGAGCTAACAATAATAAATAACATTTTGAGCAGTGAAACTTTAGCTTTCGTACAGAATGTTCAAGGCTTCTGATTATGTGCCTACGAAGATGTGCAAAGGTGAGCAAAGGTATTTCTGGGAGCAATATCCATACAAGCACGCAAGCGAAAGTGTGTCAAATATCAACGTTCAAGAAAAGATGTCAAGTTAAAATGGATCATGTAAAATGGTGGTGTTACTGCCGAGGCCTGAATGTGACCACATGACAATTGTGTATACTTGCATGAAGCTCCCACATTTTAGTCACTTTTTTCTGATCTACGTTTCTCACAACATTTCATGTCTGTAAGGTTTCTATATTTTTTCTCAGATGACCCAGCTCAATTTGTTTAGCCTACCCATTTATTAATATCAGCTTTATTGTTGGCCTACGAGATTTTTTACAGATACCTAATCGGGCATAAATATTGAGTACTGGTTTTTGTGTATTGCATGCATTTTTTGTTCTTTCTTTTCATTTTTGCATGCAGGAGACTGGTTTGATTAAACAATATCACGCAGAGTACTGCACAATACATTTGACAGGTATCTTGCATGATTTCGGATCCCTAGGGCACACCTTATGCTTCATGCAGATCATCACCGCCTGCCCCGAGAGTACAATGAGCAGGTATTCTGTGTGACGTTTGAGCTAGAGGGCCAGTATTGAATACAGTTTTTATGTGGATGGGCATTGAGCAGGTATGTGTCATGACATTTGTACAGAAGGACATAACACCCGTTACTTTTTACTCAGACAATTGACAAAGCGTAAATTGCGTGACACGCATATTTTGAGAAAATTACACTATAGTGCTATGATCAACTTAAGCAATTTCGCTCATTATTTTGTTAATATTTTCTACTTCATTCTTTTTCTCATCTTCTATCATTAATACCAGTATCCAAAGGGGCCCACTGAGTCGTGATGAACTGTTATCTGATCTGTTTCAGCTAATATAGTGAACTTTTGTTTTTGCTGTTAGGAGCACCTGGTGTATAATATTCAGGCAGGTGGTTCAGTGAGTTAACATTCACTTGAAGACAGGTGATCTGACCTTCAGCCAACTCAGCCTCCCATCAATCCGAGGTCAGTAAAATGAGAACTTCGTAAGTATGGTAAAACTATCACCTGTTATTTTTAGCAAGTACAAAGGCAAACATTCAGTATTAATTGCTATTTGTTATTATCAATGTGCACCTCAGTCAACTGAACTGTCAAGTTATGAGAGCATTAGTTAATTTCACTATTCAGGTGGTTCTTTTTGTCTTTTCACAGATGCTCTTGAAAAGCTTTCACACTCTGTTCGGTGTGTCAATGCACAGATTCAAGTGATTGCATTTTGATTTGCTCTGTCAATAGCTCCAGAACATGCTTTTCTTTGAGAAGCCATCATTGTCAGAATTATATTTTAAAATCTATAATTTGGACATGAACTTCTCCCCACAGCAATGTCCTCCTTCTTTCATGAAACAAATTACAATAAACTGTCTATGCAATCTGACATGGTCGTATGTGCACTATCATGATATATATATATATATATATATATATATATATATATATATATATATATATATATATATATATATATACATACATACATACATACATATATATATATATATATGCGAGATTTATCGACACAGTGTCCTTCCTTTCTGAGAGCGCGTTCAACTATACGAATTTTCTAAGGATATATATAGAAGGCAGGGATCTGCCGAAACGCGTCATGGCGGACTGGTTCTTCGGTGTAATAAACTGAAAATTACACGAAATCTGGGTCTACTCTCGTTTTATTCTCAAAGGATTGTTTTGCAAACGAGCAACTTACATATATATATATATATATATATATATATATATATATATATATATATATATATATATCATAATTGTTTACACCACCCCACCCCTCCACACCAATTCCTTTTTTCATTCTATTCCTGACAAGTAGATTTTCAGTCATATGATGTTACTAAGAATTTTCTTGAAGTGGACATGGCGAGAACATAAAATTTACACCCATCCCATGATCTCAGTAAGAAGATAGCAGAGGTGTCACTCAGGTGAGACAGATTTGACAGTCACATACAATAAAGCTATTGTACAAAATGCATATAAATGATAATTTTCCTCCAAAAGAGTCATAAAATAACAGCACTAGCAGCAAGTGCCCTGAGACACAGAGCAAATAAAATCAGCAATTAGTGACCTCCGGCGTATTATACATTATTTCTCAACTTTGTTTTTAAAGTTTAATGGAAAAGCAATAGTTGTGACTAAAATCATCAGGTGACACATTCTGAAATAAAACATATTTTGTTCCCCAAAATATAATTTATTTATTTTGGGATAATAAACTCTTCCCTCAAATAAAATGGTCTTTTTGAAAATAACTTTTTGCCCCCAGGCTTTTCATTTTTAGTAAATTCATAATATTGTTCCCCAAATACCAGGTTGTCATGTCCATTGAATACTCACATGCACTCCTGACCACCATGGGTGGAACCTGCCCCATCGACCCATGTATAATAATCAAATGCCAGTGACGATCATAATTTGTTTGACCCTCATGCAGTATGCAGAAAGCATCATTGTACTGTTCCAGTTTGACTGACTGACCCATTAGCTTCAGGTGAATCCACAACTCGTTGGCACTATCGACGTGATGACATCTGGCCCCAACTCCTGTGGACTGCATCAATCCTCCTTGTGCGGGAGCTTCCACTGGATTTCAAGTATTGTAAGCCTACTCTGTGATAAGCACATTCAAGTATGGAGTGCCTGCATGTGGAGGTGGTGAGATAGAAATGTGAATTAGTCTCCATAGTAAATGACATCTTAAGATTTCTGGGCAGTATTTTATAAATCAATGGTATGAGATAGAAGATGGGGCTTAAAACGCGGCTCCAACAGATCATTCAGATGTTTTAATGTTTCACACATTTTTAAGGATACAGCATGCCTAGTTCAAGTATTATCCACCTTAACATACAGAACTAAAAGAGAATTTCTGATGATAACATTTTGATATCTGTGTTTACAAAACCTACCCATAACGGCAAAACTAAATATGTAAAATGCTTTCCACTTTCTAAAAAGATTGTGGCTTTAATCAAAGTAGCACCGTTTTATCTTGTTCAATCACCATTTAGAGCAAGCACTGACATTAGCTTTGGCCTTTTATAGTCTTTGTGTTAAATATGAAGCTCTTCAGTTGTTGCAGAGGAGAGGTGTGGCGCATTGGCCATACAGGCTGACTCTGGAGCGTGGGGTTTGCGGTTCGAGCACCGGCTGTAGCTCAGCTCTACATCATGTGACTCTGGGCAATAGCTCCCTTAATCTCTCCGACGGCCCCCAGTCCCTGGGTACCCTTAGGGGTGATAAGTCGCACTTTACAATCTGGAATTATTGCAAGACTATGTATAGCAAAAGAAGCAGTGAAATTGTTCAGTGACTCGAAATCTCTTGTACTTGATAATTATGCTTGCCACTCTGGACTTCGATAGGTAATGTTATCATATTGCAAATGCAGACACAAAACCCCAGGCTAGCGATTTTATGAGAGCAAAGACCAGCCAGTAGACTAATACCAGCTATACCATTTGTTCTGTCTCCCACCAATAGGGCATGCGATTGTGACCCCAATTGGCCTAGACCACAAAAGCTTCAACTCTTCTACCATGTCATCATAGGATAATAAGATTCTTCCCCTATAATCGCCCAAGTTATTCATAATTATAGCTCCATACTTTGCCACTATACATTCAAGCGTTGAGAGTTCATGCTGGAATTTCTCTCTACTCCATCTTATACTCCTCATTGTACCCCAATGTACCCCAATCTAGGCCTAGGTAACTACACAACCTTTTACCTACATTTGTCCCACCTTGCTCTGCATAACAGTTCTAGCACTGACCTTTTACCCAGTTATGTGCTGAATAAATGTTAATCGGTTTCCTTGAAACTAGCCTAATTTATAATGCATGAGTATTCTTAGAAAAGTTCCCTGCACATGACGTACGTAACAGGATTAACATACTCTGTATAAAAGTCATGGTCATCTTCATTCTAGGGCGAAAGAACTTTTTGCATAATTGCAGGTATTGATTTAGGCTCATTTGCAAAATCGTACTCACCACAAATCGATATTGTAAGGAACTCGAGGCTATCTTAATGGTATAAAAGAACCATACCTACCCTAGATAGACAGAGGAGAAGCTTCCACGCTGACACAAGACACTGAAGTCCCTGCACGAAGAAGCTCCAGCATGCAGTGGTCTGACATCCCTTGTGGGGTGTCCAACTCGAGACAAAGACAGGTTCCTTCGTTCTCTCCCATCAGGTAATGGGGTTGGCTCTTTCCTAGGGGATTCTTGGCTTTACACGCACATACATGCTAGGTATACTTAGGTACACTTAGATAGGGTTTGCATCGTAGGAGTATGCTGGATTACCGTCATGTCTATATGCCTGCATATATTCACTGTTTTAGCACCATGGTAGAATTCTACCTTTTATTTACTCTGTTGGTGCTTGTAATCTTATACATCTGTTTCTGTCTAATAATTGTCGCAGCAAACAAGTTTTATACTAGAATGTTGCTGGTTCAATAAATGCTTATTGAAAACGTCCCCATCGTTTATTCTATGTATCTCTCAGAGACTAAGTGAGCACGTTTGATTGAGCAAAAAGTGCTGTACTGTTTTCACGATCCCTGAAGGATCAAGGGTTGTCATGTTCGATAGTTGCCAGAAACTATTCGCTCCTTGGAAAAGTTAGGGGGCTTATGCTGGCACTGTGATCTATCTGGTCTAAAGGCTTACATATCCTTTGGGGGTGTCTGGAACCAGTTTGGAAACCGATCCCTTAGTTTATGTTGTCTAAACGCTCAGATCCTGTAAAGATTTGTAGGAACTGCACAAAACTACCGTTGGTTGGAACAATCTTGTGGCCATAGTTCGCCTTGCTCGAATTATTGGTGATAGCACGCCACATAGGGCTCAACTTCATGTAGAGAACCACAGGATTGTGGTCACTCTCCACTCTTCTGATAAAAGTCAGATCGTGCACATATTCCCAACCCTCAATATTAACTATATTATAGTTGATTAGTGACAATCTTCTCCCGTTATCATAGGTCACTTTGGCAGTACTCAGTACTATCGGAGGCAATACGACTATTAATGAAATGCAGCTGATAATTTATCAAAAATTCAGAGAATGCATCACCCTTCTCAGTTGATTTAAAATGACTCCTAGCTGTCTCAGGGATACCTAGGCAATGATCTTTTATTAGGACCTTGCTATTAACAATGGCATCAGAGGGCTGTGTGTTACAATCACCACAAACCAATAACAGGTGCTTCCTCCTTTTACCCACCTCAAACAACTTTCGATCAGCAATATCCTCCCTAAAACATCGGATGTAGGAAACAAAATTCCCCCAAATTGACTGAACCACGGGGGACCAACCAGGTGGAATATAAACATTCAAGATATCAATCACATCACCGTCAGGGCCAGTAGACCAGACCCTCACATGAAATACATTGGGAGATAAAAGAGCTACCCTGAATAGTTCTATCTTACATTTCAATTTGCATGGCACCCATACTGAACGCCCCCCCCTGATGGATGCCCCTTTCTGAGGTGTTTAGCCGGTGTGCTTATACCTAAAAAATCATTTGCACTGATTTCACCTAAGGCCCAAGTTTCCTGAAAGCAACATATGGAATGTTGGCTAATAAACTTTAGCTAGTCCTCATCCTCCATTTTGCTAGCCAATCCAGCAATATTCCAGAATAAAATGTACAAGTTTTTTTTGCTGATGCTATCCATTTCATTAAACCTAGGTAACTTATAAAAATTCATAGCAGCAGGCAGGAGTGATGGACTCCCTGATACTCAATCGGCCTCCCCTCTAGATGTAACTCTACTGTTGGTAGCCAATGCTGTTGCTATCCATGATCAGTCTCGACATTCCGGCTTGGTCACCTTGGTTCTGGGATGTGAGAGCTTGATTATCTGAGTGCTGTTGTTTATAATTATACACAAGTTGCTGTGGGCTCCTCCATTGACATCCAGATGATTCTCTTTTGTAGGGCACAACGATTGGGCAAGGAGTGGAGGGATTATGAAGGCCAAAGGGCTCTTTCTGTGGCCAACATTGCCCTTGTAGGGCTGCTTCTCCTTGCCCAATGTCCTAACACAGCAAAAAGTCTATACCCATTACATGAAAATCATCTATGTGACTAAGCACCAATCTAGTGATGCATGTCATTGTAAACTCAACTTTGATGATTGGACATTGCTCCCACCCAATCCAGGGCCTGATTGCTGGTTAATCAGCTTTACTATCTTTATGTCTCCCAAGGAGACCACCCTTTACTCGGAAATCGCATAGAAGAGGGCTAGCATTCTTGAACTGTTCAGGGGATTCAAAGATCCTATATGATAGAAATTGAGGTTTCCGAATGACAGAGTATACACCCTGTCCAAGCAGGAGCCACAATCTAAGTCAGGGTAAGTCAGTTACAAAACCTAAATTAACCTGTGCTCACCTTCTGGCAGCTTGGCACAGAGCAGTCATGCTTACCTTAAGATTCAATGTGTAAAATATTTGTGCAACACTTACATTACAGTAACACAATAAATACACCACAAAAAGACTCCACACCAGTTTAGAAATATAGAACATATTTATGAGTAAAACAAGACCAAACTGACAAAAATCCAACAAGTAAAACTTGAGATATTTAATTTTAAAGATTTTGGGGCCGATTCCGATTCCGGCCGGAAATCTCTCCGACCGAGCCGGACCCGGAGAGAATTCCGACCGAATCGGACCCTAGCAGTCCGACCGAACGAGTACGATGTGCATGCATGCCATCGGACTCGAGTCGGTCGGACTCCCATTGACGTCAATGGGAGCCTGTCGTACAACGCGTACGCGGGCTCCCATTGACTCAATGGGTGCGAGGCGGACAAGGGCGCCCCCTACAGCGTGTACGCGTCCATGTGCATTGCGGCGTACATGCACAGGTAGGGGGGACCCATGGGTCCCCCCTGTGTGCGACTCACGCGCCTACGCCTACAGGGGGGTCCGACGCGGACCCCCAAAGTCCGGCTCCGACAGCTTTTTCGAGCCGGACGGCGCGAGTCGGTCGGACTGCTCGCGGTGCGCATCGTACTTACCCGGCCGGAAAACGTCTCCATAGCGCGGTGCGAGTCGTGTCCCTGCGAGTCGGTCGGAGCGTGTTGAAGCCGCGTTCGAGTCGGTCGGAGATTTCGCGGGTGCCTGCATCGTACTCGCTCGTCCGGACCCGCGTACGATTCGGTCGGGAAACAGGGCTCCGAATCGGATCCGGTAAATCCGAATCCGATTCGGAGCACTACCGGCCGAGATCGGAATCGGCCCCTAAATGTGAAAACAGTTCTTAGAAGTCACAACCAGTCAAAAGGCTACTTAAGGTCGCGAAGGACCGGTGCAAATACAAAGTTCAGGCTGACTGTGATGGAGGCCGGCTAGAGAACCCATGCAGTGCCCGCTGAGAAAGTATCTTGTATGGAACAAAGAGCCTCGCAGACAGTGTTGAAGATTCTACTCTGAGTCGTCATTGAGCCTTGCAGACAGTGTTGAAGAATCGGCGCTGCATCGTCGTCGAGCCTCACAGTCGGGACCTGCGTCGTCAATGATTCAGAACTGCAATGGTGTTGGTGAGTGATGTGTCGATCTTTCTCACACTCTTGGGTCGATGCACCGGTTTGTGCAGAAATACAGCTATAGAACCCACTTCTGAGGTCCAGGACTGGAGGTGACACCACAGGCAAGGGTAGGACTCACAGATGGTAGAGTCCAGAAGCACCAGCAGAGTTGCAAGAAGTCTTTTGTGTATCTGAGACTTCGGAAAACAGGAGGCAAGCCAGTTAGCTCTTGGAGAATCTTCGGTTCAAGGATGTAGAGAGCAGGTCCAGCCCCTCTCACTCCCAGGAATGAAGCAGCAGGCAGTATGGGAACACAGCGGAGCTAGTTGCAAAGTGGCAGTCCCTCCTGTAGCACAGCAATCAGCAGGCAGCAGGCCAAAATAGCAATGCAGGTAGCAAAGTGGCAAAATGTCCTTGGTTCCAGGAAAGATCTGATTTGGTGGAAGCAGGGGTCCAGAACTTATACCCAAATGTGCCTTTGAAGTGGGGGAGACATTATAGAGGCCATTGAAGATAACAAGGTCTCTGCTTTTCCTGCCCTGGCTCCAGACTAATTACAGGGAAGTATGTAGCTCTTTGTGTGGGGACAGGCACAGCCCTATTCAGGTGCAAGTGTCAGATCCTCCCTCCCAATATACCTCAACAAGCCCCATCAGCCTGGTGATGGCCCATCAGGTTATAAATGTCACACTACAGCTCCCTTTGTGTGACGGTCTATAGAGAATTCACAAAGCCCAGCTGTCACCCAACCCGGACGTGTATTTAGAGACAGGTAGGAGCACAGCATGGTTAAAGTAAGAAACTGCCAACTTTTTAAATAGTGGCATTTTCAAACTTACAATTTAAAAACTGATTTCACTAATAGTTGTGATTTTAAATTGTGAGTCCAGAGACACCAAACTGCACATTTCTATCTGCTCCCAATTGGAAGTTACACTTAAAATATGTTTAAGGCAAACCTAATGTTAACCTATGGGCGAGATGGGCCTTGCAGTAGTGAAAAGCAAATTTAGCAGATTTTCACTTCCAGGACATTTAAAACTCAAAACTACATTTCCTATCTTTTAAATACACTGCAGTCTGCCTATAGGACTGCCTAGGCCCTACCTTATTTATTTTTTATTTTAGCCATTTATAGAGCGCATGGTTACGCCACTGGTGTTTCCCCGCGCTGAGCAAGACACTGTGGGAGGATATGACATCGATCCGCGTATCTCACTGTGTAGTCCATACAGACTGTCAGATCATCTTTATTATTATGTTTTTACGAACAGCCAGGTCTTAAGTTGTTTGCGAAAACTGCTTTCGCATGGTTCGGTTCTTAATGCCAGTGGTAGGTTATTCCATGTTTTAGCTGCGATGTACCTGAAAGAGCGTGCACCCATTCTCGCTCTGCGAATTCTCGGTACAGTTACCAGTGCCTTCCCCCTGGATCTTAGACACCGTCCGGGTGTGTACTGAATTAGTAGTGGGTGAAGGTACCTTGGGCCTCTCTTCGATAGAATGCGGTGACATAGGCACATCGCCTTGAACACGACTCTCTTTTCCACTGGCAGCCAATGTAGTGCTGTCAGGGCTTTCTTTGTGTTGGCTCTTCTAGGCAGGCTAAGAACTAGGCGAGCCACCGCATTCTGTACTGTCTGTAGTCTGGATATTCCTGCCTTAGAAGCTCCAAGATATAGTACATTCCCATAATCAATTTGGGAGGTTATCACCGCATGCACTATAGTTTTCCTGGCGTTTGGGGGCAGAAGATCCAGAACTTTCCTTAGGATTTTCATTGCCCCATAGCATTTGCTGGCCACCTTCTGAGTTTGCCCGTCAAAAGTTAGTTCGGAGTCGAACCAGATCCCGAGGTTTTTTACCTCCGTTTTTGGTGATGGTTGTTGGCCCAGTGTTTCAGGCCACCATGCTGAAGACCATATGGTCGGTGCCTTGCCTACCACCATTACTTCTGTCTTGCTTCCATTCAACTTGAGGCAGTGGTCCGACATCCAGTCAGCCACCTCTCCCAGGCCTTTGGAAAACCGAATAACTGCCTGTTCCTTGTCTTGTGACAGCATCACAATTAAGTGCGTGTCGTCAGCATAGGAAACTATAGACAGCTCATGTTTTTCCACTAGCTCAGCCAGTGGTCCCACATATAAGTTAAATAGGGTGGGGCTCAGAATCGATCCCTGTGGGACCCCTTGCGGCAAGGGGATACTCTTGGACAAATATGGCCGTTGTGTTACTTGGAAGCTCCGAGTGGAGAGGAACGAAGTCAGCCAACACAGAGCATTTTGCCTGATACCACAGGCCTCTAATCTCTGGAGGAGTATCTTGTGTGAAACGGTGTCAAACGCCGCACTTAGGTCCAACAGGATCAAGGCGGCTGTCTGCCATTCATCGGCGAATTTTCTCAGCGTTTCAGTGGCCAAAATGAGTGCTGTCTCAGTTGAGTGGTCCTTTCTGAAACCTGATTGCGAAGGGTGGAACAGCTCATTCTTGTTGATATGGTCTACCAATTGTTTATTAACCGTTTTCTCTGCGATTTTGGCGACGAACGGCAACAGTGAGATAGGACGTAGATTCTCTAATACAGTTATCTCTATTGATTGTTTCTTTTTTAGAGGGCGAACAATTGCTTGTTTCCATTTGGTAGGGACCATGCCATTCTGGAAGGAGCAAGAGATTAGCTCAGAGATATACGGCATAATCAGTTCTGCTCCCTCCATTACTCTGTCCGGACGTGCAGGGTCTAACGCGGATCCAGATTTGATCCCTTTTGCTGTGGCTATGAGTTCTTCTAACTCCTGGATCTTAAATTCATCTAACGTTACTCCAGTGAAATTCGTCTGATTTTTATGTTTCAGGCTTGTTCCTTGTCGTGCTTCTATTGGAAAGCTCTCGTAGATTTTTGTTACTTTGTCAGCAAAAAACTCTGCCACTTTATTACAGCTCTCTACTGAGGTGGGTGCCTCATTTTTGTTTTCGTATGTTTTGAGGGACTTTAATATAGCGAACATTTCTTTGGGGGAGTTACTCGCCCTATCAATTTTGTCTGTATAGAAATTGCATCTTATTTTCCTGATTAGTGCGTGATATTGTTTTAGTTCTTTTTTGTAGTTATCTTTAGCCTCACTACAGTATTCTTTCCTCCATGCTCGCTCGGACTTCTTACACTTTTTTTTGGCATTCCTCAGTTCGTCGTTGAATTATGGAGCTGAGGCGTTATGTCTTTTTGGAGACCTCGTGCTCCATGGTGCTATCTCATCTAGGGCCTCCTTAATCCAAGTTTCAAGTTGCTTGTTGGCTACATTTATATCTTTAGTTAATGTGGGTTTTTTCCATCAGAGCCTGGTTGAACGTAGTAGAATTAAAATTATTCCACTGGCTTCTCGTGATTTTCTCAGAAATTCGCTCCACCTTCCTTCTGTGCAACGGTACAGTGAAAGGGACTAGATAATGGTCTGACCATGGGCTAGGCCATGGAATTTCCACCTCTATCTCTGAGGAGTTGGAGAAAATTGGGTCTAAAATATGGCCCCCTTTGTGAGTTTGTGTCTCAACTTTCTGCGCTAGGTTCAGCGTCAGTAGATCTTTGCATAGTGTGTGGGCTTCTTTGTTCAGTTTGTTATCAAAGTGTATGTTAAGTGGTGACCTATATGTAATAAAAGGGAAGGTTTGGGCCTGGCATGTAATTTAACGTGCCAAGACGATATTGCAGTTTAAAACTGTACACAGGCTCTGCAGTGGCAGACCTGAGCCATGTTTAAAGGACTACTGAGTGGGTGGCACAATCAGTGCTGCAGGCCCACTATTAGTATTTAATTACAGGCCTTGGGCACATATAGTGCACTTTACTAGGGGCTTATAAGTAGGCTTTCCTGTTTTCAGTTTCTATTTTTGGTAAATTCTGGTGGGGTTTTTTCAGTGTTTTCAAGTGATTTTAATACCTTAAAAAAACAGTGGTTATCAGTGGTTACACATTTTTGCGCTATTAAAAACAAAAGAAACAGTGTTTTCCGGTGTTTATGGAACGTTTTGCTTTTATTATTGCTTGCTTTCTGCACTGATAGTGCATGGTATATAGACAGTGTACGTTCAGTGTATATGAGGTCCAAATACATTTTTGCAAATCAAACTTATTGCAGTACACCATACAATACTTCTTCAGTGAGTCTTTGGTCATGTGCGCTCGCTTTTTCCTTCCCATGTAAACTTTTTTCTGTGAAAAGGCCCTCTCAACATTGGCACTTGAGTCGGGCAACACCAAAACAGCCAGTACACAATTTGCTAACTCTGGCCTCTGACATAGCTTTTCATGCCAATACTGGTGCACTTGAAGATTGCGATTCTCTGGACAGGTTCTGCAACATTTGCGTTAAACTGGGCGCTTATACCCTCAGAGTTATTGAAGCGGTCAAAAATGAAGCAGCACTTTTGAAACTATGGAGAAAATTCCTGTTTACGGAAGGGATCTAGAACTTGTACAGAGTACCACAGTGAGGTTTCATTGACTTCAAATGCCATGGTTGGTGAAGGGACAT
This sequence comes from Calotriton arnoldi, assembly GCA_963921515.1. NCBI lineage: Eukaryota > Metazoa > Chordata > Amphibia > Caudata > Salamandridae > Calotriton > Calotriton arnoldi. The sequence goes on along the minus strand of CAWUFW010001151.1, from coordinate 546,837 downwards.
TTCTATGCATCATTGCAAGCCATTTAATTGTAAAATAAAAGTTCCTGAATTGCTCTTCAACATTGCTTTGCTTACCAAGTAGCAAGCACTCTAACATGGAACATGTTGCAGTGCCAAAGTCACTAAAGGTGTCGCCCAGCCTACTCTCAAGGAGATGTTTCACATCTACACCAATTATGCTGAACGCTTGGCAGACAAGGGTGGTGGCAGACTGTAGTTTTTTTATTATGTCCACTACAGCAGTTATGTTGTCTTGTAAAAATCTAAGCATGCAGTAGAGTGTTCTTTTTTCACATCACTATCAATATGCGACCAAAGATCCTCACATTTCTTGTCTTTGGCATCATCTCTCAGCAAAATTCTGTAAACGGTCGCCACATGGATAATATAGTATTCACAGCCCCTTGTACTGAGAACCATCAGTTAAGTGACACAGTTGGGATGACTCTTTCTTTGATGCCACACAAAGCACAAAATGAGAAATATTCGCGTTTTAGTTCCTGCACGTAACAAAACCGTGCACCAGAATGGACTAAAAAGTCAATAGCATTCTTCATTAACTCCGAAGACTGTAAAGATGCTTTCAGCATACCATCTAACAAGTGGCAAGGATTTCTTACAGGGAAGCACTTCAGCTCAGGTATCGATTTTGACAGGCCATCACACAACTTTTTCATATACGTAGCTGAATCACTGCAATACAAACAATATCACTCCAATCTTTGTTGAAGTTGGAAAGAACCTTTTTGCAGCAGCATTCCAAGTGACACTGCGTTCCATGCTTTCCAAAAGTCTGGTGTCATGTGTTCACCACTATCCCAGATGCTTTGTGATAGCACTCTTTTCACATATACTTGCCACTACACCTTGCATTGAATGTTTAAAGCCTGACGTGTTGGCAATTCACCTACTATCTATACTGACTCACTAGAAACTGGGGACCGATGTATCAAGGGTTTTACCCATTCTCTGTGAGTAAATGTGATGGCACATATTGGGAAAGATTCTTATGAAACCAGCCATTTTACCTGTCAGTGAAAGAATCAAAAGAAGCCAAAATATCAAATATAATTTTGATATTTCCTGATTCTCTACAGTTTATAAAATAATTAAACAAGACCTAAAACATGCTTCTAAACCCAGCATCTTTAGACCAAAGACCACAAAACTGAAAAAAGCAAAAGGTAGAAGAAACAATATTTTAGTGACATCCATAAACAAAAAAACTTAAGCAGTATAATGTTAGCCCAGTCATGCTTGCTGCTAGCTTGTATAGCAAAGTTACATTGTATTGGCCCCTTCAGGAAGAAAAAAAATGACCCCTTCACTCCCCTTTTTTTTTCTTTGAATGGCATTTATTTTGTGGTTGTGCAGGTGTTTTTTCAGTGTTTAAATGTTTACACTGGCGAGGGCTATTTCCCTTTCGGTGGGGTTTTATCAGTTATTATAGGTTTAAACCTAAAACCGGACAGCCTACTTATAAGTAAATTGCCAATTGTGGATAATCCAGTGTTACCATGTTTATAGTGCAGAGCATATGTACTTGAGCAGGGGTCAGCAGTGGTAAAGTGCCCAGAATCATAAAACCAACATATACAAATTCAGCAAAAGGGGAGGAGGAAGGCAACAAGTTTGAGGTCATCCTGCAGAAATGGGCATTTCCAACACTACAGCTGGAAAGAGACCAATAAATTACAGACAGCTCCTAACTACCTTTTGATTGATTATGGTGATAGTGTCTAAGCAGGAACTATTATTTACAGTTTTACCTTCTACTTCACCTCTTGTACTTACGAATATAGGGGCAAAAGAGTTAAGGCTATGATCGTCCACTGGGGAGCTAGTACCAAGGTTCACAGTCTGGGTCATGCCAGGACCTTCTGTAGGAGTCAGGGAACTATGTGGCTCAGATGCAGTTTCCGACTTTTCTTCTTATATGGCCTTTTTTTTGGACTGTGTTTGAAGCCTTGTTGTTCCCTTGAGATCACCTGGGCCCTGATCACCATCACACTGAAAAGTTGTGCTGTTCTTGGGGCACATTGTGTCATTTGCGTTATTTGTGCCATTTGAGTAGTCGACGAGATAATTGGGGGTCGAATCTTGGGTGACCGTATCCTTCATTGTGTCAGAACTTGCCATATTATTAGGGTCAACTCTGTTTTTGTGCCCTTTCAGTTTGGAGAACAGCCACTTTATCAAGTATACTAAAAAAGTTGGATCCTTCCTTGGCTTTTTTCTACGTTTACCCTACTTCCCATTGCTCTCAATTCCTTCTGTAATGCTTGCAAATTTCCCAGAAGTTGTTGACAATGCAGTACTCCCCAGGTTGCAGACTGTATTGACAGTTAACCCCATTGTGGCTTTTCCTGGCTTCAGCTTGCTCTTACTCTAGCTACTAGCAGATTTTCCCCTTGGGCACTTATTGTCAGTGTTGGGGGAGGTTGCTAGCCATACTGGCTGTGCTGCCCTCATTGCTCACTTCTTCCATCAATTGGGCAGAGAGCCTGATCGGGCAGCTGCAGGCTGTACATATTTTGGACGATATATCAGGTGATATGGTAGAAGTTGCATTTTGAGCCACTGGGCCTTTTAACTCACTTCCTGTGGCCGTCTGGGTGACTGCATCAATGTTTTGTCCTACTGACACTAAGGTACAATATGTTCCATCCCACCTAAGGACTTCTCCTGTAGCGAGAGAATTGAGGACAGGACTCTATGTAAGGCATTCTTAGCTTTTGATATAATGAAGTCTTTGGGAATCTCAAGATTGAAAGAGGTGCTCTCTGTAAATTTGTTAGCTGGGATGCTCAGAAAGATCGAGTCATCTCAATGGAAGCCCCCATGGAGGCTCTGCTGCTTTCTGCAGGAAACCTACCAGGCTCCCCAAAGACCTCTCCTGAGTTATCCAGTGCAGTTGGACCTTCTAATTGCCCAACTTCTTCTTTAATCGCCCTTCTGGAGGATAGAACAGTTGTTGGTACGTCAGGAAGGGTGTAGTCAAGAAACATTAGGGAGCTGGTGCTCAGACATTCGTTTCCTAGGCATTTATTTCCTAGGTGACCACACATCACTGCAGGCTCTTGGCTCTCATGCTCCTATGTGATGTGATTAGCAGAATCAGAAGGAGAAAGTTCACTGGTTTCTCTGAGCTTCTTTAAAAAACAAGCACCCAGGTTAGCTGTCTCTGATCACTCAGACTATAGCACTTTCAGTGCTCTTTGGGTACGGATTGTTTTGCCATGACTCCCTGCTTGTGCCTGGGCTATTTGATCAACTAAATCAGCCTTGTATTTACAGGCACCCCCTTTCAAATCCTCTGCTCCCAATTTATCTGTGTCAGTATGCATGGCACCACCTTTAGATAGAGCTGTTCCCAAACTCTTAGTCAAATTTCTAGACTGGCTTTCCTCCAAGATCGTAGAACTCAGAGCTATGTTGGAAATTGGGATGGTCGTTGACTCCTTGCCAGTCTTCTGGAAGAAACTTGTTATTAACTAGGGGCAGTGCTAAAAGCAGTATTAAATGCAGTGGGAACCACTGAAAATTCAACTGCAGGTTCTGAAATACCCAATATTAGGGTTACTGCTTCCTTCTGCAAGTTCCTTTTTCCCTTTGGGAGGGCCATGAGTAGTTTGTTCTACACTCTTTGTGAGTGTCTTGGCACCACCTGCTTCCCATTAATGCGCCTACTCATTAGTGTCATGCCACTACAGTTAGAAATTTCTTGATGTTACTAAATGTTTCTAGGGGGGATAACAGTTCTTGACAATACGTATCTAGTGCGTCCAGTTGTTACTGTCGATAATAGTGGGTACTATTATTGTATAGACTGGTTAGTGAGGTGGCACTGAAGAGGGCAGTAGCGTCGCCTCACTTACCTGATATTACAACCTGCGTCCAGTGGAAACACAAGTCAAGCGACACAGGCACGCTACATCAGGAGCAGCCATCCACAGTACAAGCAGTAAACTGCTCAGAAAACAAGCCACACCAGCCTAACACTGGCCGCCTCTGCTTGCAGAGAATGCCTGCCCCTAGTGGCTATACACTAACCGTCTGCTTACTCACCCTATAGCTCCACTTCATCCATTCATTCCATCACTTCTTGCAGCCCACTGCCGAGCCTCCTGAGCCCCCTCCTATCTGTGTCTGTGGGAAGCGTGAGTGCGGGGGAGGCACAGGCGCAAGCAGAGTGCGTGTACCCCCACTGAGCACCGATCCGTCCCCTGAGCAGAGTTACCGTGAGTCAGTGCGAGTCAGCTCTAGGCTCTAGACTAAGCAGGCTAAGCAGGCGGGATGCAAGTCCACTCTTCAGGGGGTATCAAGGGGTAACAGTGGCCATGAGAGCTTTACTGCCTTGCCGCCTCACTCTTGCCCCACTCTCAGCTATGCTCACCATGCTTCCTCCTAATAGCATCTCCTCATCACGGCTCACAGCATCTCCCCTCCTCACATTACTACATATGATGCCCCGATCTTACTTATTTACGAGAAAGGTCACAGCTTCCTGTTTCTCACAATTAGTGAATGTGCAGCTGCAAAAAAGTGAGCAATTCATCTGCCACTCTTTTTATTGTTGGCAATAGTGGGTGTTTCTGTCAAACCTGTAAACCAGAGTTGCTTTCCAAGAGCTGCGGTCGAAGTGCGTTAAAAAAAGTATTGGAACTGTGATGCTGCACGCAATGGGGTTAAGGTCAAAGGTGTGGGTCAGTAAAAGTGTTGGCATGGTTAAAGGTGTAGCTGAAAAAAAATATTCTGTAAGTTTTTTTGGTCTTTCACCTTCAGGTAGCAACATATAAAATATCATGCAGCTAACACGAAAATACATTTAAAAAAAGTGAAGTTAATCAGTGGGAAATGCACTATAGTACAATATGAAACCTCACTTAGTTAATGCACTGAGAGCCACAGAATTAAATCTTGATTGGTGCAGTGGAGAATAGAGACTTATGTATTTTTAGTGCTACTAGGGCCCAGCCTGTGGCAGAAAGCACTATGGATATTTAAGACATTATTTTAAACTTGTATTTAACCCCGGGCGGAGAACTCCGCTCCGCCCGCGGAGTGTGCGGAGATTTGCCTTCTCCGCGTTACGCGGAGAACGCGGAGAAGGCAAATCTCCGCACACTCCGCAGCGGAGCGGAGTTGGCCAGCACCTGCCTCCACCCCCCTATTATAATAACTAATTAAACATTAATAAAAAATAAATTTAAAACCACTTACCTGTACTGCGGCGTCCCCGGGCAGCCCTCCTCCTCTTCCTCGCCGTCTTGCTAATCCTTCTGAAAACTGCGCGTGCCCCCGCGCAAGTGCATTTCTCGCAAGAAATGCACATGCGTGGGCGCGCGCGCATGTGCAGTTTTCACAAGGATTAGCGAGACGGCGAGGAAGAGGAGGAGGGCAGCCCGGGGACGCCGCAGTACAGGTAAGTGGTTTTAAATTTATTTTTTATTAATGTTTAATTACTTGTTAAAATAGGGGGTTGGAGGCGGGTGGCGTAGCGGAGTTCCACTGAGTTTGTTTGCAACTCCTGGACCTCCGCATAGCCCCGCTATGGACACTACGCCTGGGGTTACTTGCATTACACACAGTATAAAGTACTGTTATTAATTGGGTTTCGGGTTGGCAGAGGTATGCACCCTGTCCAAGCAGGAACAACATTCCTAGTCAGGGTAAGTCAGAAACAAACTTTAAATTAACCTGTGCTCACCCACTGGCAGCTTGGCACAGAGCAGTTAGGCTTAATTTACAAGGCAATGTGTAAAGTATTTGTGCAACACTTCAAACAGTAAAACAATGAAAACACCACACAAAAAAATAGCACACCTGGTAGAGAAAAATAGAGCTTAATTTAATGAACAAAATGACAAAAATCCAATAAGTAGAACCGGCGTTATGAATTTTTAAGAATATCTTGAAATATAGTGCTTAACCCCTTCGCTGCTAGGCCTTTTCCCCCCCCTGTGCTAAGCCTTTTTTTTGGCTATTTGGGGTAATGCGCGCTTAGGCCCCTGTAACTTTTTGACCACATAAGGTATCCACGCCAAATTTGCGTCCTTTTTTTCTAACATCAGGGGGATTGTAAAGGTACCCAGGGTTTGTGGATTCCCCTGGAGGGGACCCAGAAATTAGCCAAAATACAGCAAAATTTTGTTTTTTTAAGGAAAAATGCGAAAAAAGGGCTACAGATGAAAGCGTCTTGTTTTTTCCCTGCAAATGGCATCAAAAAAGAGGTTGTGGTGCTGAAATCACCATCTTCCCAGATTTCAGGGACAAGCAGACTTTTGTCAGAAAACCAACTTTTTTACACAGTTTTGGCATTTTTCTGGGACATAGCCTATTTTTGCTATTTTTTGTGCTTTCAACCTCCTTCCAGTTAATGGTAGAAATGGGTATGAAACCAATAATGGATCCTGGAAAGCCATACATTTCTGAAAAGTAGACGAAATTCTGAATTCAGCAAGGGGTCATTTGTGTAGATCCTTAAAGTTTTCCTTATAGGAACTAACAGTTAAATAAAGGAAAAATTGAAAATTAGTTGAAAAAACAGCCATTTGTGTCAACGTTTTCACCTGTAACTTCTTCTAATTATGACAGCTATTTGAAAGCAATATACTGTTATATCCGCTGAACCTTTCTGGTTGTGGGGATATACAGGACTTGTAGGTTCACCAAGAACCCGACGAACCCAGAGCCAATAACTGAGCAGCATCTTGCAATGGTTTTTTATTATGTACCGGGTATATAGCAATTATTTTGGGAAAATGTATACATGGAAAAATTGTTATGAAAGACACCTATGTATTTCTGAAATGGGAAAAAATGTAGATTTTAGAAACAGTAGATATTTGCACATTTCCGAAATTGGGAGTACCCATACTAGCATGAGAATTATAGGTCATTTTTCAAAATGACTTATTTTTTACACATTGTCTTTCATTTGGAAGGCAGAAATGCATCGAAAGTCAATAGGTAATAACAGTTGCTCTACAATTCTGTGTTACCCTAAGTCTCCCGATAAAAATGGTACCTCACTTGTGTGGGTAGGCTTTGTGCCCACAACAGGAAATGGCTCAAAATGTGGACGTACCACATTTTCACAATGAAAAATTACCCTTTTTTTGCAAAGTGCCTAGCTGTAGTTTTTGAACCCTAGCTCTGCGGGCACTTAGGGAAACCTAGCAAACCTATACATTTTTGAAAAGTAGACACCCAGGGGAATCAAAGATGGGGTGACTTGACTGGCTCTCATCAGGTTCTGTTACCCAGAATCCCTTGCAAACCTAAAAAATTGGCAAAAAAAACACATTTTCCTCACTTTTCTGTGGTGGAAAGTTCTGGAACCTGCGTGGATCCACAAAATTCAACCCACCCCGCGTTCCCCAAGGTCTTCCAAAATAAATGGTACCTCACTTGTGTGGGTAGGCCTAGTGCCCGCGACAGGAAGCAGCGCAAAACGCAACGTGGACGCACCACATTTTCACAGTGAAAAATGACCCTTTTTTTGCAAAGTGCCTAGCTGTAGTTTTTGAACCCTAGCTCTGCCGGCACTTAGGGAAACCTAGCAAACCTATACATTTTTGAAAAGTAGACACCCAGGGGAATCCAGGATGGTGTGACTTGACTGGCTCTCCCCAGGTTCTGTTACCCAGAATCCCTTGCAAACCTAAAAAATTGGCAAAAAAAACACATTTTCCTCACTTTTCTGTGGTGGAAAGTTCTGGAATCTGTGTGGATCCACAAAATTCCACCCACCCCACGTTCCCCAAGGTCTTCCGAAAAAATGGTACCTCACTTGTGTGGGTAGGTCTAGTGCCCGCGACAGGAAGCAGCGCAAAACGCAACGTGGACGCACCACATTTTCACAGTGAAAAATGACCCTTTTTTTGCAAAGTGCCTAGCTGTTGTTTTTTAACCCTAGCTCTGCCGGCACTTAGGGAAACCTAGCAAACCTATACATTTTTGAAAAGTAGACACCCAGGGGAATCCAGGATGGGGTGACTTGACTGGCTCTCACCAGGTTCTGTTACCCAGAATCCCTTGCAAACCTAAAAATTGGCAAAAAAAACAAATTTTCCTCACTTTTCTGTGGTGGAAAGTTCTGGAATCTGTGTGGATCCACAAAATTCCACCCACCCCGTGTTCCCCAAGGTCTTCCGAAAAAATGGTACCTCACTTGTGTGGGTAGGCCTAGTGCCCGCGACAGGAAGCAGCGCAAAACGCAACGTGGACGCACCACATTTTCACAGTGAAAAATTACCCTTTTTTGCAAAGTGCCTAGCTGTAGTTTTTTAACCCTAGCTCTGCCGGCACTTAGGGAAACCTAGCAAACCTATACATTTTTGAAAAGTAGACACCCAGGGAATCCAGGATGGGGTGACTTGACTGGCTCTCAAGAGGTTCTGTTACCCAGAATCCCTTGCAAACCTAAAAATTGGCAAAAAAAACACATTTTCCTCACTTTTCTGTGGTGGAAAGTTCTGGAATCTGCGTGGATCCACAAAATTCCACCCACCCCGCGTTTCCCAAGGTCTTCCAAAAAATGGTACCTCACTTGTGTGGGTAGGCCTAGTGCCCGCGACAGGAAGCAGCGCAAAACGCAACTTGGACGCACCACATTTTCACAGTGAAAAATGACCCTTTTTTTGCAAAGTGCCTACCTGTAGTTTTTGAACCCTAGCTCTGCCGGCACTTAGGGAAACCTAGCAAACCTATACATTTTTGAAAAGTAGACACCCAGGGGAATCCAGGATGGGGTGACTTGACTGGCTCTCACCAGGTTCTGTTACCCAGAATCCCTTGCAAACCTAAAAAATTGGCAAAAAAAACACATTTTCCTCACTTTTCTGTGGTGGAAAGTTCTGGAATCTGCGTGGATCCACAAAATTCCACCCACCCCGCGTTCCCCAAGGTCTTCCGAAAAAAATGGTGCCTCACTCGGGTGGGAGGCCTAAGTACCCACGACAGGCAAGGGCCCACAACGTATTGAGGCGACCTCAAAATGGCCTATCACAAAACGACCTGGTTTTGCAAGGGGGGTCCCATGACGTTTTGGCCCGGGGCTCGGCGGCCACCTAGGGAAACCTACCAAACCCACACATTTCTGAAAAGTAGACACCCGGGGGATTCCAGGGAGGTATGGCTTGCGTGGATCCCCCAACGTTTTCTTACCCAGAATCCCCTGCAAACCTGACATTTTGCTGAAAAAATCCCTTTTTTCACACATTTTTGTGTGGTAAAGTTGTGGCACCATGGGGCTGACACAAATTTCCTACCACCCAGCGTTCCCCCAGGTCTCCCGATAAAAATGGTGCCTCACTCGGGTGGGAGGCCCAAGTACCCGCGACAGGCAAGGGCCCACAACGTATTGAGGCGACCTCAAAATGGCCTATCACAAAACGACCTGGTTTTGCAAGGGGGGTCCCATGACGCTTTGGCCCGGGGCTCGGCGGCCACCTAGGGAAACCTACCAAACCCACACATTTCTGAAAAGTAGACACCCGGGGGATTCCAGGGAGGTATGGCTTGCGTGGATCCCCCAACGTTTTCTTACCCAGAATCCCCTGCAAACCTGACATTTTGCTGAAAAAATCCCTTTTTTCACACATTTTTGTGTGGTAAAGTTGTGGCATCACGGGGCTGACACAAATTTCCTACCACCCAGCGTTCCCCCAGGTCTCCCGATAAAAATGGTGCCTCACTCGGGTGGGAGGCTCAAGTACCCGCGACAGGCAAGGGCCCAAAACATTTTGTGATATGCAATTTTGATGTCGCCTCAATAATTTTGTGGCCGGGGGGGGGGCATCGGCATGCCCGTTTTGGGCAGCCCCCACCCCTAATAGCTATCCCATAAAAAATCCCTGGTGTCTAGTGGGCTTTCTACCCCCCCGGGGGGCAGAAAGACTAATAATGCCAACATTTTTATGGGGGGAGCAAAGGCCCTTGCCCAAGGGGCCGCTCCACCCTCCCTGGTGCTTAGTCAGCCCCCTGAGCACGTAGAAACTGAAACTGAAATGAGCCTCTTGGCTCATTTCAGTTTCAGTTTCACTGAAATGACATCAGCGCGACGTGCGTGCCGATCGTCATTTCAGGGAAACCAGGGGGGGGGGCCTCGGGAGCTGGGGAAGCTCTTCCCCAGCTCCCGAGTCTCTTTTGGCATAAAGGGAATCCCTCTGGTGCGCGCACCAGAGGGATTCCGGGTGCTGTGTGTCATGACAAGCTGGACTCGTCATGAGCACACAACCACTGTGTGCCATGACGAGTCCAGCTCGTCATGAGCACAGAAAGGGTTAAAAGCATAAACCGCCATCCGGGCTGTCTGCTCACTCTTGACCGGGACAAAGTCAAAAGTTCAGACTGACCACGATGGAACACGAGCAGGCTATAGGGTCCTGGTTTAAGCTGCGGCAAAGTATCTTAGTTGTGTAATCAGCAGGGCTGCGATGAGAGAAGCAAAGAGGCGATGCGTCGTTGTTGAACCGCAGGATGTCGGCGATGCGTCTTTGTCTAGCCGGGCTTATCGGCGATGCATCAGGAATGGAGGCGATGCACCTCGCAGTTGGCAAAGCGATGTACTGGATCCTTGTGATGCGTCGAAGGAGTTGCGCAGGTTCCGAGCGGCGCAATGCAGTTTATGCACAGATTTTTTATAATGCAGCACTTTATACCCACTTCCAAGGGCCCAGGACTGGGTTGACACCACTTGGCAGAGCAAGACTCTGAGGTGGCAGAGTCCAGGTGCTGTTTGGGGAGAAGTAGGATGTCTTTGGTATCCCTGAGATTTCAAACAGGAGGCTAGCAGACAAGCCCTTGGAGTTACTCTGGGTTTAAGTGGTGCAGGTCCAGTCCTTCTCACACAGGCAAGGAGGGCAGCAGGCAGATCAGCTCAGCAGAAAAGCAATCCTTCCAGAGCAGCAGTCCAGCAGAATGGCTGTCCTTTAACAGCACAACAGTCCTTCTTCCTGGCAGAGTATCCACAGGTCCAGAAGTGTACTGAGTTGGTAGGATCAGAAGTATAGTTTTGATACCCATTGGTGCCTTTGAAGTGGGGGAGACTTCAGAGAGGAGCTTTGAAGTATGCAGAGTCTCTGTCCTTCTTGCCCTGGCTCCAGACTCACTACAGGGGGTTAAGCAGTCCTTTGTGTGGGTACAGGACACAGCCTAGTCAGGTGTAAGAGTGAGTCTGTGTCCAGTGCCTCCCTCCCATCCTGCCCAAGATGGCCCATCAGGATGTGGATGGCCCATCAGTCATACCGAAGCTCCCTTTGTGTGTGGCTGTCTAAAGGGAATGCACAAGGCCCAGCTGTCACCCACCCCAGACTTGTAATGGAGGCAGGCAGCAGGCACACAGGGCTAAGAGCAGAAAATGCAGTCTTTCTATAAGTGGCATTTTCAAAACTATACTGATAAATTTGACTCTACCATTAAAGAGGATTTAACATTACAATTCCATAAGTACTAAACATGAGAGATCCACCTCCTTCCAATTGGGAATTACACTTATTAGAGGTAACAAGGTATCCTCAATGTTAATCTATGGGAGGGGTAGGCCTCACAGTAGTGAAAAACAAATTTGGGAGTTTTCACTTACAGGACAAAAATAACTTAAACGTATATGTCCTGCCTTTTGCTTACACAGCACCATGCCATATGGGCTACCTAGTGCCTACCTTAGAGGTTCCTTATATGTAATAAAAGGGGATATTCAGGCTTGGCAAGGGGTTTTAAATGCCAAGCGGACAAGGCAGTGTAAACTGCACACAGAGGCTCTGCAGTGGTAGACCTGAAACATGTTTTAAAGGGCTACTTAAGTGGGTGGCACAATCAGTGCTGCAGGCCCACTAGTAGAATTTAATGTACAGGTCCTGGGCACATGTAGTACTCTTTACTAGGGATTTATAAGTATATTAAATATGCCAGTTGTGTATAGGTCAATTAAACCATGTTTAGGAACAAAGCACAGGCACTTGAGCACTGGTTAGCAGTGGTAAGTGCCCAGAGGCCTACAACTAACAAAAACAGATCAGAAAAATTGGAGGCAAACAGGCAAAAAGTTTGAAGGAAGACCACCCTTTGACTGACAGGACTAACAGATAGGCTGCTTCAAAATGTGCACAAAGATTAAGATAAAATGGTGCTTCCAAAATATAGATTTTAATAATAGGCAGACTGTACGCAATGCAATTGTATTATAAAACTGTCCCTTAAAAGCACGCATTTCACAGCTTAGCTAGTAACTTGCACTACCACTCAAAAAGAATACATCTTTGTCATCACAAAGCTTTCAAATGATTCCATCAATTAAAGCCAGTACCTGCTCCCAAGCACCCTTTACATTTGCAGATTAACTAGTTACTCACATTTGCATTTCTCTCAGACAAGGAGGCACCCTGGCAACAAGGCTTGTTTATTGTTTAACTGTCTGCCCGCCTTCAGCTTCACAGAAAAAGATCTCCCTGAACAACATTTCAGCGGAAGTATTTATGAACGGGAAATAAACTTTACAACGCGGTCGCTACCACGCAATACCTTTATCATGCATCCATTATCACGCATATGCCTTTACCACGCATGCTTTTACCATGCAAGTCTTTACCATGCATACACCTTTACCACGCATTACATTTACAAAGAAATAGCAGGAATATGCCAGTAAGTGTATGTATATATATATATATTCACTGAAAAAACCAAAGGTTACAGGGCTGTTAGGCTCAGATTTCACTCGTACAAAACCAGTGAAATTCAGCAGTTATAGTTACCTGAGCTAACAATAACTTATGCCCCCACAATGCACTGCTTATGACCTCACATATTACATCACTCATGACATGGTCAGTGACATCACTGATGACATCTCAAATTACATCACTGATGACATCATCTAGTGAGTGTAAGTATTTTGTAAGAGTTTATGGGTGTTGAACATATATATTAACCTACTACAAAAGTACCAATAGTATACTAGGTGCACTACTACTGAGTGATACTACTTCTAACATACATTGTGTGAGTGGCTGTGTGACTGTTTGTATACTTGTGTTTATGGGTGTGTGAGTGGCTGTATGGGAATATAAGTGGGTGTGTGAGTAGCTGCGTGGGTGAGTGAATTGCTGTGAGTGGCCATATTAGTGAGTGAGTGGGTGTGTCAGTGGCTGTAAGGGTTAGTGAGTGGCAATGTGAGTGGCTCTATAGATGGGTAAGTGGGTGTGTAGGGACTGTATGAGTGATTGAATGCATGCATAAGTGACTGCATGGGTAAGTGAGTAGATTTCTGAGTAGGTCTGTAGGTGTGTGAGTGGTTGTTTCAGTGGTTGTTTGGGTAACTGAGTGGTGGTGTGAGTGGTTCTCTGGGTAGGTAAGGGGGTGTGTAGTGGCTGTATGGGTGAGTGAGCGGGTATATGAATGGCTGTATGAGTGAGTGACTTGGTGTGTAAGTGGCTGTATGGGTCAGTGAGTGGCTGTTTGAGTGAGTGTTATTTGGGTAAGTGAGTTGGTGTGTGAGTGGCTGTATTGGAGAGTGAGTATTTGTGTAAATGGCTATATGGGTGAGTGAGCTGATGTGCAGGTGCTTCTATGGATGTGTGAATGGGTATGTGAGTGATTGTGTGGGTGTGCAACTGAGTGTGTGAGTGCTTGTATGGGTGAGTGAGTGGCTGTGTTGAAAGGCTGTATGGGTGAGTGAGTGGGTGTGTGAGTGACTGTGTAGGTGAATAGGTGGGTGTGTGAGCAGCTGTATGGCTGAGTGTGTGGCTGCATGAGTTTCTGCCTGGGTGAGGGACTGGTTGTATGAGTAGATGTATGTGTGAGTGAATGGTTGTGTGAATGGCTGTATGAGTGAGTGTGTGAGTGGCTCTATGGAGGAGAGAGTGGGTGTGTGACTACTGGTATGGGTCTGTGAAAGGGTATGTGCAGGATTGTGTGGGTGTGTGAGTGGGCATACGAGTGGTATGAGGATGTGAGTGGGTGTGTGAGAGGTTTTGTGGATGATGCTTTCAGTGATGTCATTTGAGATATCATCAGTGATATCACTGACCATGGAATGAGTGATGTAATATGTGCCAACACTTCAACCAGGAAGTGTTGGCAGTCATCTTGGGACATGGATTCAGCTGAGTCCCTCAAACAAATTTATAAATAAATGAAAAGGGGGCAGGATAGGAATACCCTGACCCCCCTACTGTGGTCCTGGAGTCCTCCTGTTACCCTGACAGGGCCAAAAAGCACTTTAAAAAAATGTTTGCCACAGAAATGCGACGGAGCCGCAAATCTATGGCAAAATAAAAAAAAAAGTGTGGTCTCCGGCGCTTATCTTCATTATAGCCCCCGGGTAGGCCATGTCCCGGGAGCATGCAGGCTTTTATTTTAAAAAAAGGAGAGGGTGCATGGGCCCCCCTCCTTGGGCTTAATTATGCCCTGGGGGCCACCACCTCCCTGGAGCTTTATTTTAATAACGAAGATGGGTGCTCGGACCCTCCCGAGCCCCTGGGACCACCACCTCCCTGGTGTTATAAATAAATTCACTTGGGGGGGCTGCAATGACCCCCTCCAAGCCCCGGGGCCCACCACCTCCCTGGGTCTATAAATAAATTGACTAGGCGGGGCCACACGGACCCCCCCAGGTCCTGCGTACACCACCTCCCCCTGGGGCTTTCTTTTTTTTTTAAATGGAGGGGGCCGCGCAGCCCACCTCCCAGGCCATTCTCGGCCCTGGAGAGTACCACCTCCCCAGAGCGGACCGTGCAAACAGAATAAGGGAGGCCAGGTACGAATACCCTGAGCTCCTAGGTCTCTTGGGGGTTCCCACAGGGACCCCACAAGGCCAAAAAGGCATTTGTTAAACATTTTCAATCGGAGCCATATTGGATCGGTGGACCCCCTGAAAATGAAAAAAAAAAGATGCGCGTGCTCCCATGCTTCTTTAGTAATCAACATGTTCAAGATAAAGGAGGGGTGCGCACAGTTTACTCCCTCCTGGGGCTTATAAATGCCCCATGGACCAACACCTCCCCAGAGTCTCATACAAAAAATAAATAGGGAGGGCCTCCAGGAGCCCCGGGGCCCAGGCACCACCACCTCCCCGGGGCCAACTTCAACAAGAAAGGCAGAGGGCTATCTGGGCCTCCTCCTCGAGCCATAGATGGCCCTGGTGACTGCGACCCCCCCAGACCCATCTCCTGCCATCTCCAGGGGTGCCCACCCCCAGGACATAGCTGTTTGCTGTGGTATGGCAGAAGACACAGCTAACAGCTCGCTTCGTGGAATTGGAGTAGATGTGACTGGGTGCTCTGGGTGGGACCTTGCTCACTTTGCCACTGGATTCAAACTAGCCTGGCTGATGAGGGCTGTTAGCCCAAAACCGGTCCCAGGATGCTTGTTTCCGGTTCGGGCTGGACTGTTCCCATGAGGCACAGGGTCAAGACAGATTTGCATATAGCTTTGTCTGACTGGGGTGGCGAAGTGAGCTACAGAACTACGATGGATTCAACCCAGATGTGTGGCTGGAGGTGAGTGTCTGAAACGTTTCAGCGCTCCATCCATCATCTCCTTGTGTTTGCTTTGTTCACCCTAAGTTGGCAGGGTATGCCAAGACGTGGGTTCCTTGCTCACTTTGCCACTGGATTCAAGCTAGCCTGGCTGATGAGGGCTGTTAGCCCAAAACTGGTCCCAGGAGGCTTGTTTCCGGTCCAGGGAAGACATGGCTTGGCAGTTCGGGCTGGACTGTTCTCATGAGGCACAAAGTCAAGACTGATTTGCATTAGGTGTGTCTCAACTGGGGTGGCGAAGTGAGCTAAAGAACGATGATGGATTCAACCCAGATCTGTGACTGGGGGTGAGTGTCTGAAAGGTTTCAGCGCTCCGTCCATCATCTCCTTGTGTTTGCTTTGTTCGCCCTAAGTTGGCAGGGTATGCCCCGACGTGGGTACCTTGCTCACTTTGCCACTGCATTCAAGCTAGCCTGGCTGATGGGGGCTGTTATCCCGAAACCGGTCCCAGGATGCTTGTTTCCGGTCCAGAGAAGACAAGGCTTGGCAGTTCGGGCTGGACTGTTCCCATGAGGCACAGGGTCAAGACTGATTTGCATATAGCTGTGTCTGAACTGCGGTGGCGAAGTGAGCTAAAGAACGGTGATGGATTCAACCCAGATCTGTGACTGGGGGTGAGTGTCCGAAACGCTTCAGCGCTCCGTCCATCATCTCCTTCTGTTTGCTTTGTTCGCCCTAAGTTGGCAGGGTATGCCGAGACGTGGGTCCCTTGCTCACTTTGCCACTGGATTCAAGCTAGCCTGGCTGATGAGGGTTGTATGTCCGAAACCAGTCCCAGGATGCTTGTTTCCGGTCCAGGGAAGACATGGCTTGGCAGTTCGGGCTGGACTGTTCCCATGAGGCACAGGGTCACGACTGATTTGCATATAGCTGTGTCCGAACTGGGGAGGCGAAGTGAGCTAAAGAACGGTGATGGATTCAACCCAGATCTGGGACTGGGGGTGAGTGTCTGAAACGTTTCAGCGCTCCATCCATCATCTCCTTGTGTTTACTTTGTTCGCCCTAAGTTGGCAGGGTATGCCCAGACGTGGGTACCTTGCTCACTTTGCCACTGGATTCAAGCTAGCCTGGCTGATGAGGGCTGTTAGCCCGAAACCGGTCCCAGGATGCTTGTTTCCAGTCCAGAGAAGACAAGGCTTGGCAGTTCAGGCTGGACTGTTCCCATGAGGAACAGGGTCAAAACTGATTTGCATATAGCTGTGTCTGAACTGGGGTGACGAAGTGAGCTAAAGAACGGTGATGGATTCAACCCAGATCTTTGACTGGGGGTGAGTGTCTGAAACGTTTCAGAGCTCCATCCATCATTGCCTTGTGTTTGCTTTGTTCGCCCTAAGTTGGCAGGGTATGCCCAGACGTGGGTCCCTTGCTCACTTTGCCACTGGATTCAAGCTAGCCTGGCTGATGAGGGCTGTTAGCCCGAAACCGGTCCCAGGATGCTTGTTTCCGGCCCAGGGAAGACATGGCTTGGCAGTTCGGGCTGGACTGTTCCCATGAGGCACAGGGTCAAGACTGATTTGCATATAGCTGTGTCTGAACTGGGGTGGCGAAGTGAGCTAAAGAACGATGATGGATTCAACCCAGATCTGTGACTGGGAGTGAGTGTCTGAAACGTTTCAGCGCTCCGTCCATCATCGCCTTGTGTTTGCTTTGTTCGCCCTAAGTTGGCAGGGCATGCCAAGACGTGGGTCCCTTGCTCACTTTGCCACTGGATTCAAGCTAGTGTGGCTGATGAGGGCTGTTAGCCCAAAACTGGTCCCAGGATGCTTGTTTCCGGTCCAGGGAAGACATGGCTTGGCAGTTCGGGCTGGACTGTTCCCATGAGGCACAGGGTCAAGACTGATTTGCATATAGCTGTGTCTGAACTGGGGTGGCGACGTGAGCTAAAGAACGATGATAGATTCAACCCAGATGTGTGACTGGGGGTGAGTGTCTGAAACATTTCAGTGCTCCGTCCATCATCTCCTTGTGTTTGCTTTGTTTGCCCTAAGTTGGCAGGGTATTCCCAGACGTGGGTCCCTTGCTCACTTTGCCACTGGATTCAAGCTAGCCTGGCTGATGAGGGCTGTTAGCCCAAAACTGGTCCCAGGATGCTTGTTTCCGGTCCAGGGAAGACATGGCTTGGCAGTTCGGGCTGGACTGTTCCCATGAAGCACAGGGTCAAGACTGATTTGCATATAGCTGTGTCTGAACTGGGGTGGCGAAGTGAGCTAAAGAACGATGATGGATTCAACTGAGATCTGTGACTGGGGGTGAGTGTCTGAAACGTTTCAGCGCTCTGTCCATCATCTCCTTGTGTTTGCTTTGTTCGCCCTAAGTTGGCAGGGTATGCCCAGACGTGGGTCCCTTGCTCACTTTGCCACTAGATTCAAGCTAGCCTGGCTTATGAGGGCTGTTAGCCCGAAACCGGTCCCAGGATGCTTGTTTCGGTCCAGGGAAAACATGGCTTTGCAGTTCGGGCTGGACTGTTCCCATGAGGCACAGGGTCAAGACTGATTTGCATATAGCTGTGTCTGAACTGGGGTGGCGAAGTGAGCTAAAGAACGGTGATGGATTCAACCCAGATCTGTGACTGCGGGTGAGTGTCTGAAACGTTTCAGCGCTCCGTCCATCATCTCCTTGTGTTTGCTTTGTTCGCCCTAAGTTGGCAGGGTATGCCCAGACGTGGGTCCCTTGCTCACTTTGCCACTGGATTCATGCTAGCCTGGCTGATGAGGGCTGTTAGCCCAAAACTGGTCCCAGGATGCTTTTTTCCGGTCCAGGGAAGACATGGCTTGGCAGTTCGGGCTGGACAGTTCCCATGAGGCACAAAGTCAAGACTGATTTGCATATAGCTGTGTCTGAACTGGGGAGGCGAAGTGAGCTAAAGAACGATGTTGGATTCAACCCAGATCTGTGACCGGGGGTGAGTGTCTGAAACGTTTCAGCGCTCCGTCCATCATCTCCTTGTGTTTGCTTTGTTCGCCCTAAGTTGGCAGGGTATGCCCAGACGTGGGTCCCTTGCTCACTTTGCCACTGGATTCATGCTAGCATGGCTGATGAGGGCTGTTAGCCCGAAACCGGTCCCAGGATGCTTGTTTCCGGTCCAGAGAAGACAGGGCTTGGCAGTTCGGGCTGGACTGTTCCCATGAGGCACAGGGTCAAGACTGATTTGCATATAGCTGTGTCTGAACTGGGGTGGCGAAGTGAGCTAAAGAACGGTGATGGATTCAACCCAGATCTGTGACTGGGGGTAAGTGTCTGAAACATTTCAGCGCTCCGTCCATCATCTCCTTGTGTTTGCTTTGTTCGCCCTAAGTTGGCAGGGTATACCCAGACATGGGTCCGTTGCTCACTTTGCCACTGGATTCAAGCTAGCCTGGCTGATGAGGGCTGTTAGCCCAAAACCGGTCCCAGGATGCTTGTTTCCGGCCCAGGGAAGACATGGCTTGGCAGGTCGGGCTGGACTGTTCCCATGAGGCACAGGGTCAAGACTGATTTGCATATAGCTGTGTCTGAACTGGGGAGGCGAAGTGATCTAAAGAACGATGATGGATTCAACCCAGAACTGTGACTGGGGGTGAGTGTCTGAAACGTTTCAGCGCTCCGTCCATCATCTCCTTGTGTTTGCTTTGTTCGCCCTAAGTTGGCAGGGTATGCCGAGACGTGGGTCCCTTGCTCACTTTGCCACTGGATTTAAACTAGCCTGGCTGATGAGGGCTGTTAGCCCGAAACCCGTCCCAGGATGCTTGTTTCTGGTCCAGGGAAGACATGGCTTGGCAGTTCGGGCTGGACTGTTCCCATGAGGCACAGGGTCAAGACAGATTTGCATATAGCTGGGTCTGACTGGGGTGGCGAAGTGAGCTAAAGAACGATGATGGATTCAACCCAGATGTGTGACTGGGGGTGAGTGTCTGAAACGTTTCAGCGCTCCATCCATCATCTCCTTGTGTTTGCTTTGTTTGCCCTAAGTTGGCAGAGTATTCCCAGACGTGGGTCCCTTGCTCACTTTGCCACTGGATTCAAGCTAGCCTGGCTGATGAGGGCTGTTAGCCCAAAACTGGTCCCAGGATGCTTGTTTCCGGTCCAGGGAAGACATGGCTTGGTAGTTCGGGCTGGACTGTTCCCATGAGGCACAAAGTCAAGACTGATTTGCATATAGCTGTGTCTGAACTGGGGTGGCGAAGTGAGCTAAAGAACGATGTTGGATTCAACCCAGATCTGTGACTGGGGGGGAGTGTCTGAAACGTTTCAGCTCTCCGTCCATCATCTCCTTGTGTTTGCTTTGTTCGCCCTAAGTTGGCAGGGTATGCCCAGACGTGGGTCCCTTGCTCACTTTGCCACTGGATTCATGCTAGCCTGGCTGATGAGGGCTGTTAGCCCGAAACCGGTCCCAGGATGCTTGTTTCCGGTCCAGAGAAGACAAGGCTTGGCAGTTCGGGCTGGACTGTTCCCATGAGGCACAGGGTCAAGACTGATTTGCATATATCTGGGTCTGAACTGAAGTGGCGAAGTGAGCTAAGGAGCGATGATGGATTCAACCCGGATCTGTGACTGGGGGTAAGTGTCTGAAACATTTCAGCGCTCCGTCCATCATCTCCTTGTGTTTGCTTTGTTCGTCCTAAGTTGGCAGGGTATGCCCAGACGTGGGTCCCTTGCTCACTTTGAGACTGAATTCAAGCTAGCCTGGCTGATGAGGGCTGTTAGCCCAAAACCGGTCCCAGGATGCTTGTTTCCGGCCCAGGGAAGACATGGCTTGGCAGGTCGGGCTGGACTGTTCCCATGAGGCACAGGGTCAAGACTGATTTGCATATAGCTGTGTCTGAACTGGGGAGGCGAAGTGATCTAAAGAACGATGATGGATTCAACCCAGATCTGTGACTGGAAGTGAGTGTCTGAAGCATTTCAGCGCTCCGTCCATCATCGCCTTGTGTTTGCTTTGTTCGCCCTAAGTTAGCAGGGTATGCCCAGACGTGGGTCCCTTGCTCACTTTGCCACTGGATTCAAGCTAGCCTGGCTGATGAGGGCTGTTAGCCAAAAACTGGTCCTAGGATGCTTGTTTCCGGTCCAGGGAAGACATGGCTTGGCAGTTCGGGCTGGACTGTTCCCATGAGGCACAGAGTCAAGACTGATTTGCATATAGCTGTGTCTGAACTGGGGTGGCGAAGTGAGCTAAAGAACGATGGTGGATTCAACCCAGAACTGTGACTGGGGGTGAGTGTCTGAAACGTTTCAGCGCTCCGTCCATCATCTCCTTGTGTTTGCTTTGTTCGCCCTAAGTTGGCAGGGTATGCCGAGACGTGGGTCCCTTGCTCACTTTGCCACTGGATTTAAACTAGCCTGGCTGATGAGGGCTGTTAGCCCGAAACCCGTCCCAGGATGCTTGTTTCCGGTCCAGGGAAGACATGGCTTGGCAGTTCGGGCTGGACTGTTCCCATGAGGCACAGGGTCAAGACAGATTTGCATATAGCTGGGTCTGACTGGGGTGGCGAAGTGAGCTAAAGAACGATGATGGATTCAACCCAGATGTGTGACTGGGGGTGAGTGTCTGAAACGTTTCAGCGCTCCATCCATCATCTCCTTGTGTTTGCTTTGTTCACCCTAAGTTGGCAGGGTATGCCCAGACGTGGGTCCCTTGCTCACTTTGCCACTGGATTCAAGCTAGCCTGGCTGATGAGGGCTGTTAGCCCAAAACTTGTCCCAGGATGCTTGTTTCCGGTCCAGGGAAGACATGGCTTGGCAGATCGGGCTGGACTGTTCCCATGAGGCACAGAGTCAAGACTGATTTGCATATAGCTGTGTCTGAACTGGGGTGGCGAAGTGAGCTAAAGAACGATGATGGATTCAACCCAGATCTGTGACTTGGTGTGAGTGTCTGAAACGTTTCAGCACTCCATCCATCCATCATCTCCTTGTGTTTGCTTTGTTCGCCCTAAGTTGGCAGGGTATGCCCAGACGTGGGTCCCTTGCTCTCTTTGCCACTGGATTCAAGCTAGCCTGGCTGATGAGGGCTGTTAGCCCGAAACCAGTCCCAGGATGCTTGTTTCCGGTCCAGGGAAGACATGGCTTGGCAGTTCGGGCTGGACTGTTCCCATGAGGCACAGGGTCAAGACTGATTTGCATATAGCTGTGTCTGAACTGGGGTGGCGAAGTGAGCTAAAGAATGATGATGGATTCAACCCAGATCTGTGACTGGGGGTGAGTGTCTGAAACGTTTCAGCGCTCCGTCCATCATCTCATTGTGTTTGCTCCACACAGAATGGAGGTCAGGCCCCGGGGATGGGGTCCCCAGAGCCAAATTTGGCCTGGGGAGGGGTGCCGGGCAGCCACCCCTTCCCATCTCTAAATGGCTGGGTCCCGGAGGATGGGGCCCCCGGGGCTGAAATCAGTCCGTGGAGGGGGGCCATTGGGCCCCCTCCCCTGATAATAATGTAGCATTTTTTTTATAAAGGGCGGGCCCCTTGGGATGTGGTACCTGGGGCCGAAATCGGCCTGGGAGGGGGGCCGCATGGCACCAGTCCCCCATTCTAAAAAGACCTGGCCACAGGAAACGGGGTCCCCGAGGCCAAAATCATCCCACACGGACCCCCTCTCCTAATAAAACAAAACATTTTTTTTTTAAAAGGCGGCCCGAGCAAAGTGCTGGAGAACCTGCCCCCTTTCACCAACACTGTGCAAAAATGCCTACTGTTGCACTGCTTACCTCAGTAGGTCCCACACAGCAGGATTGCTTTAAGGTCTTCAGAGGCCCCTTACCCTTTCTCCACCACTCTGCAAACACGCCTCCTAGAACACTACTGGTTGGGGGATGAAGTCCCCTTGGATGCTGAGGGTCTTTGGGGGCCAAGAACCCTCCCTGTTACCTTCAGTAAGTCCCACACAGCGCTATTGCTGAGAGCTGGTTAGAGACACTGCCCCCTTTCTTCACTACTCTGCAAATGGGCCTCCTGGGAATTTACTGGTTGTGGAATGAAGTCCTCTTGGATGCTGAGGGTCTTTGGGGGCCAAACAGCACTCCTGTTACCTCCAGTAAGTCCAACACAGCAGGATTCCTGAGCGCTGGTTGGAGACCCCACCCACTTTCTCCACCACTCTGCAAACATGACTACGAGTTAAAAAAACATAGAAATTAACTTAAAAAAACCAAAGGTTACAGAGACATTATAGTTAGGAAATCGAATTTGAAAAACCTTAAAAATTCAGTTAAAAAAACAAAGGTTACAGGAGCGTTATAGTTAGGCTCAGATTTCACTTGTACAAAACCATAGAAATTCAGCAGTTATAGTTACCTGAGCTAACTATAACTTACGCCTGCAATGCACTGCTTATAACCTAAAATATTACACTCACTCACGACATAGTCAGTGACATCACTGATGACATCTCAAATGATGTCACTGATGACATCTGGAATTGGTTTTTTAAGTGAATATTTATTTATTTATTTATTTATATAAATGCAAAAAAAGGAGCAGAGAACTCTGGGTAGTTCCCAAGTTTAGGTGGAGAGCAGCTCCTGTACAGAGCACCCTACAACACCAGTGACACTCTGAATTTGCTTACCTCAAATGTCTGCTCTTCTATCAAAGTATTTAAGCAAAGGATTAGCACAGCGCCATCCATGCCAAGATAGAAATGGACAAAGCATTTTGCCATTTCTACAGCAAAGTCTTTAAGCATAGGATTAGCACAGTGCCTTTTTACCACTCCAGGCACAGTATTACAGCTTTGGATTGGCAAAATACCATCCAAGCCAATCTGAAATGAATAAAGGCAACTCCTGACGTGTTTCGCTATCATTATAGCTCATCAGAGAGGTTTAGCTTTGTCCAGACACAAGGGAGGACCCAGTATAACTCAATGGACAGATATCCTTAGCTTTCAGACACTGAAGGAGTCTATAATATTTTCTAACGAAACCCCCAACGATGCGGTCTAATACCGCTAATTCAAGTGTCTAAATGTCCAGTTTATAAACGCACTGTCACTACACTGCAGCCAAAGAATTCCCACCAAAATTAATTAGAAAAGGTTAGAAAAAATTTGAGAATGGAGAGAAAGCCCCTCACGGTAGTAACACCAAGGGGGGCTTGCTAGTTGGTACTCGCTAGCACACCCACTTATCATCATTGGTTGTTTTCTCACCATGAAAAGAAAATGTGTTCCAACGTAAACTTTCTCAAACGTGAAGGAAGAAAACAGTGACAGCAAGGTACAATATGCACTGTAGGTGCTAATGTCACACAAGTGCCCTACTGATCCCCGTGAGAAAAGAAATGAAATGCAGTTCCCAACATTAAAAATGAGATCCTACTCACTGGCCAAATTTGACTTTATTCAGTGCTGTGAGCGTCCTCAATTAAAAATGGTTCAACTTAGACCATTATTATGTCCAAAGCGCCTTGGACATAATAATGGTCTAAGTCTAAGTGATCTCAGCACAAGATCGGGAGGGTTCGCAAAGCCTTCGTGTCCCTAGATATACAAATTTGTGTTTTCTTTAATATCTCCCAAACTCCTGAACAGATTTACACAAAATAACAAAAAGCACTCTTTTTGGACCAAGAGCTAGCTTTCTGCTAAAGTTGATGTAATTCTGTCCAGCCGTTCGGGCTGTAGTCTTGTCTAAAATCCCTATGGGAATTAACATGGGAAGCACATTTTTCACCCCCCCCCCCTTTTTCTCAGTCCCTGCTTGACGGATTACCCCACAACTTTCCATGTACAGCTATAATCACTGCACACTTTTTTGGGAATATTTTACGAAGATTCATCAAACAGCGCCAAAGATATAGGTAAGTAAAAAAGTGAATTTCATATGGAAACATGGTAATAAGACCGCTGTAGATAATATATATATATATATGAAAAAAGGGTTTTAAGTTACCTGCAGTATACTTACATTTTTGTTGTAAAGGGTTGCATGGTAAAGGCATGTGTGGCAAAGGCATATGTGTGGTAGTGGACACATGGTACAGGCATGTGTGGTAATGGGATGCGTGGGTCTGTATACATCCTTTATTAACTGTCCCAGGATGGTTGTCTTTTCACAAAAAAATAGGAGAACGGTTTTTCATAAATTAAAAAAGTATGGGCACATCGTGCCCCTCCGATCCCTCCCACTTCGACCTCTATCCAAGAGACATACTTTGTATAACTTTAGTGAGCAGCATATTCTCTCACCACCACTGGATGAGAAATGTTGACACAAAGACACTGTCGATATTGCTGTTGGTGGCTCAGACTTTCAACATTCCATTTTATGTGGTTGAAAAGGAGTGGTGATAGAGTAAGCACGCTGCAGATGTAACATTAGAAAGAATAAGGTATCTACTAGGCTGATCAGGCTGCACCTTGTGTACTTTAAATACACACCATGATCTGTAACACAGCACAGCACACATGATAAAAAAACATTTCCGTTGGATTAGTCAAATTGCTTTCTATTTGTCTCATACACTTAGTATTCTAAATGTCAAATATATTCTTTCATTTGTAATTGTCGATGAAATAAATATTAAAAAGAAAAGGAACAGGCTTTCACGTCACATTACAAACGGCAAGATGGTCTTTCTGAATCAAAATATGACTATTGACATGAAGTCCCGGTCAGGAGATGGGGCTTATTACAAATTAAATATGTTTTCTGTGTTTGCATCAAAATCACTTGTACCAATGACCACCTTGGAGCTCAAAATAGCTGAAAAATCTCTCTTTTCCTGCTTTTGGTGTTTGATCATGGTGTGCAATAAATTACAACCATGAATGTAAATAACACTCACATACCTAGCCATGCAACACATTTATTGGCTTTTGATAAAAATGCAACAGTGTACATCCGTGTGGCATGTAAGCCCCGGTTGTTTAACGCTGGCTGCAAACATCTCTGTTCAAAGAGCATGTCACATTTTTCACTGAACTTACCTTCTCCTCCATCCAAGGTAGATAAAATAGGGATCAGTGAGTTTGGTAACGAGATCCCTTATTATTTCCATATGCAAATAAGCAATTCAGTTGTAGAGCGAATGGGTAGAGATGGTGAAAGCAATAGTAAACTTTCTTTTGTTCAGTCCACGGCATATTGACACTATCCTGAACAGAGCGGCCCACAGCCGCAGCCATTCGATTTTACAGCCCCCTCTCTGCCCCCACTGTGAAAGATCAAAGGATAAAGTACTCACCCTGCAGCCACACCCCTGCTCTGATGACTTCCAGAGAAGTACACGCTATGTCCTGGTGACAAGAGCTACTGTTCTGGCATTCTTGTGCCAGCTGAGCCCAGGCTTCCAACGTGATTAAATCCGTGCAGAGCATGTTGAAGGTGCTGCCGAGGTACCAGTTGACTGATGAAGGGAGCGCTGCCTGTGTCGAAGTCGGGCCGCAATGAGTACCACTACTCTCTTTGTTCTAGGAAAAGTGCTGGTACTCAAGGGGAGAAAACGAAAAAGTGCCAGTGCTCAGTACCAGTGTGCAGCGGCCCATTTAAAGCACTGTTGTACATCAAGCAAAGAGTTTTGTTTACATCTCTATGCCTTGCCTTGGAGAATAGATGACACAGAGAGAAAATGCGAGGCTGACTCATAGGACCAGAGCCCTTCGGGTGGGTGAAAAAAAGAAAAGCCCTGCGACATGGACACCAGGGGCCCTAATACAAATAAGGCACATTTTCCCTGTTTGCATCATGGCGCACCTTCAAACAGGTGCGCTGTGCACCAACAGGGAAAGTGCACCCAATTATATTGAATGCTCGGCCCACAGGGCAGCCATGAACTTGTGCTGCCCTGGGGGCAGCACATTCAAGTGAAATGCAAACCGGCTTTGAAGCAGCTGCTCCGTGTTTCACTGTACAGACGGCAACATACCTGCACTTTTAAGAGGGGAGAGAGATCGCCTTGCAGGTGGGTGTAATGAGTGACAGCATCCGCCTGCAAGGGGATGTCTGAGGGGTCCATAGAAACCAATTCATCCCCTCTGGAGGGCTGCCATCAGGCGGCGCCCTGACAGTGCACCACTTTTTTGTGGCGCACTGTCAGTGTGCCGCCTGACAGCTTTTTTGCCTTTGTGCCCATGCACAGTGCGAGCGCAGAGGTAAAAAGATTCCCTCATTTGCATGGGGCCATGCCCCCATGCAAATGAAGGAACACCCTCTTGAGACAGTGCTATGTGCGCCAGCGCTATCTGTATTAGAGAAGGGGCCCACAAGCGTCTGTGGCCCTTTCTGTAATACTAAAGTGACTCGGGGTGCACACACCCGTTTCACCCTGGGGGCACTTTCTATAAAACAGTCCCAGGTGCGCACCGTGACTGAGAGCCAGCCACGCACACACACATACGAGAAAACCAAGCCAGAGAAGATATAAAAACAGTTCGGTTCTGACCCAGTCAGCTTCACTCCTGGAATCCGAGATTCACTAATTCAGACATGTATGCACAAATAAATGTGGGCTAGCCAACCAATTAACCGTGAGAGCTGAGCCAGATCTGAGACAAGGTTCAGGTTCGGATCTTAGAGCCCATGCACGAGTCTTGATAGTTATGTAAATCATAGCCCAAACACCACATAAAATATGATAAAGTCTCTTCAAAGTTCAAAAACGTTTATTTCTTTAGCATGTTGAAGCTTTACATTATAGCACTGCACTGAGAAGTACTTTGCTAAAAGAGGAAAATTTTAAACATGAACTATTAGTAAACTAAAAGGCAAGACAATTGTTATGTTACTCCTCTGTGGCCCAGATTATTAAAGAGAAACATTCTTTATGTTAAGGCTTTTTTTCACCTCTTTGTGCACCTTTCGGCAGTTTTTATAAAGAGAACCCGACCTGAAGGTGATTGAGCGCAACACGTAAGCACCCTTTACATTACACCAGGTCACCATTCAGTGTTTATAGGGATGTGGAGATAAAGTGATTTGCCTACAATCACAGGATGTTGAGCTAACGCCGAGACTCCCCCAGGTCGAAAGTCAACAACTCTTGTCCCAATGCCACATCCAGAGTGCAGTGAGGAAGGCAGGCAGAAGTCACATGAAAGCTTGGCTCGTTATGGGCTCGAGGTTTCAACAGGACCTCGAGCTGAGCCAGAGCCAGGCTTCAGGATCGAGCCTGGCTCGAGCTTTCAGTGGCTCGCCCACCTTTTTGTACAAAAGACCAAAAACAGGGGGGCAGATTTACAAGCCCCCTGCGCCACCAGTACGTCACTTTTCGTGACGTACTGGTGGCGCAGAGGCTCTCGATATTTACAAGGAGAGGAAAAGCCACCATGCGTGACTTTTCCTCTCCTTGTAAATACCGTCCCTTCACACGCAGCACTTTGCGGTGAAGGGGCGTTCCATGGGTGTTGCTGTGGGTGTTCCCACGCAACACCCATGGAACAAGACACATCTCCAGAATTACGAGAAATCGTAACTCTGGAGATGCGTCTGAAAGCTACGCCACCCTAGAGGTGGCGTAGCGAGGCGCACCGAGGAGAAATGTTTTCATTTCTCCTCGTTTTTCCTCTTTCAATGCGTGCTGCATTCTGCAGCACGCATTGAAAGAGGAAAAGCCTGTACTGATTGTTTTTGTGCAGAAAGGTGCCCCTTCCTGCACAGAAACAATCTCCCCATGGCGCAGGCATCCTTGCACCATGGTGCAAGGGTGCCTGCGCCGGCGCTTGGCAACTGTTTGTGCGCCAGCGCAGGGAGAGCACAGGAATGCGACATATTCTTGTAAATATGTCGCATTCCTGTGCTTCTGAAAGTGCCGCAGCGTGGCGCAGCCAAGGGGCTTGCAGCGCCACGCTGCGGCACTTTCTTGTAGATCTGCCCCAGGGTCCTTGAGACTGTACTGTGGAGGCCTATGAAATCAACTAAGAGGGTGAGTGCATTGAGACTGTACACGCTATGAATCCAGGATTCTGAGCAACTGAAGATGTATGAGCATAATCTATCTGCTCAATAAAAAGACATTGATACAAAGCTCTTATTTTTGAACTTTTGTTTCCATTTAGAAGCACAAATTATTGAAACTTAAGGACAAGCGAATTGATGAGTGTTAGAACACGTAAAAAGTGTGTTAGCTCATAAAAGTGTGTGGTATTTGATGAATAAATTGTATTGTGTACATTAAGATATGCAAAACAGACTAACTAAAGGGGTAGTATAGTTTTCTGTAGAAAATAATTGAAATTAAGTTTCTGTGGATTTGGAACTATCGCTAGGGTACTGATACAGAATATATTCCTTACCCGTAGATATCATAGAAAATACTTTAATCTATCCTTCTGATAGTAATATATTGCTATAGATTTGCTTCATAAGGTATTTCATCATGTTGATCCCGGTTATCTTCAGTGTAAATTTTTCATCAGAATGTTGTGTTCTTTCTCTGCTGCTAGGTTATAGGTGAATGTTTCAGTGGTTGTGTCCAGGAGCGGCTGGTATGCTGGAGGAGCGGGGGTGGGCGGGCCGGAGGGTGGGGAGGGGCACTGGGGGTTGCAGGGGGGATAACACATATGAATTTTTTTTTTAACTTACCTGCAGCCGTCCCCGTCGCGCTCTTCCGCTCCTCTTCACCTCTTCAGGCATGCCCTGCAACCAATCCTGAAGCTGCTCTCGTGCATGAGAGCAGCTTCAGGCTTGGCCTGAGCGCCCTCGATTTGCACTCCAGGACAGACTGTGAGTCTGTGCATGCTCTCTCCATCCCAGCTGCATTGCTGGGTTGGAGAGAGGTTTCACTGCGCCTCATAGTCTGGCCGGCCTCACACAGCCGGCCAAACCATCATGCACAGTGATGGGAGTGCACTACCACTCCCCTTAGAGCATGTCACCACCAAGCCCTGAACCTAAAACTTGGCAGCAAATGAAAAATAAGGTGAGTGTCCTTTTATTTTTCCTTTCCTGCCCTTATTGGGGGGGCGACGCTCCTCCTCCATAGCGGAGCCGCCGCTGGTTGTGCTTTCAGAGTTCTAGCAGCTAAACACTGAAATGGCCTCCCCCCTTTATTTGCGACAAAATCCCGATCATTTCAGTTTGAGGAAACTGCTTAAAACATTTATTTCCTAATTGCACTAAGCTGTAGCAGTTTTTAACCAGCTGCTTTCAGCTTAGTGTCAGGACACACTTTCGGGTAGCAGTTTGCAATTTACAGATGTGACTAACAGAACAATGGTTTCTTTTTTGCCTCCTCAAGCTGCTTGATGAAAGATAATGTGTTGCCTACCTCTTCAAATGCCTCAGTCCTCTCCCTACACTCAAACCGAGCCATGAAAGCACTCAAATATTTCAGCATTTCCATTTCAGAAACTATGCTTTTTTAGCAAGTTTAAGCAAAAATGGGGCAGCAACATGCACTACTGTACCACATTTTTTTCTAAATATCTCTGCAGGCAGAGCCTCAGAATCCTCTTTTAAGAACGTCCTAGGTTGCTTGTGTTCTAGCTGAGTGAGGGCCTGAACTGGCAGTTCGGGCTTGACTGTTCGAATGAGAAGCAGGGCCAAGGCTGTTTTTCATGTGGCTTGGTCCAAACTGAGGTGGTGTGGTGAGCAAAAGAACGATGGATTGGGATGCTACCCTGAGTGATTGCCAGTGGTTAGACAAATTGCAAGCATTCCTCCCTTCACCTTGTGTTTGTTTGATGAACTTTGACTTTAGGCTTTGTACAAGCAGGCTGTGGGTGAGGCCAGTGTGGGGAGTAGGTGGAGCCAGTGGGGGAAGTGGGCGGTGCTAGTGGTGGAAGTTGGCAGCCTAGAAAGGTGAATGAGCAATAAAGATACCTTTAAGTTTTGTATGTATCTTATCACATTTGCTGTGTGTTCAATGACAAAGGCCAAATGTCAGGCTATGTCTTCCGACAAATTGCTGCTTATTCAGAAGTTGGTGGTTACTATTATTTCTCTGACTGCGAAATGATAGGATTTTGTAAAAGTGATCTAGGTAGCAATCCTGCTGGGGTACAGGAAACAAAAGAAAAGGCACTAGGATGTCAGTTTTTTTCTAACACACAACAACATTTGAATATCAGGAAATAACCTACAGACATTTCAAATTATATCATCAATTAGGAAAGCACAAATGAAGCACTTTTTTGTGATTGTGACGTGTCATGGAAAGCAAGATTTTGATAGGGCCAAAAGAAATCAAGACACTTTACTTGGTGTTGCACAAGAGATAAATAGTCACTGAAACCGATTTCATGTATGCCTTTGCAAATGTAGTGCCTGTTTCAATGGAAAACATGCTGAGTGTAAATGACAGAGTACTATCTCACCAGTGCTCCATATTGCACCACCGGATACATACCACACCCTCACCACTCTCCTGCTGAATGGGCGTGGCACATTTGCTGCACTTATTGTGTGTGTGACGCTTACATCTTTCACAATCCCTATGACCTCTGTGCTATAACATTAATGGTGGCATCCACACTCTAAAAATAGTTCCAGCACCCCTGACCAGCACTTATATTTTTACAAATTAAGTACTGGACACACTGCCAGTAAAGTTTAACAACATTGTTAATTAAGACTGTACTTATCCAAAAGGTGGAAAAGTGCATGTAACAAGCAATGATGAGTAAAAACAGCCCACCTTTTACTTCAAAACAGTCTGTATAGGAATGTGGTCGTACTCAATTTGTGGCGTGGTCCAGGGATATCACTCTTTGATCACTGAGTGTGAAAATCCAACGCTTTGAGGGGGCGTGGTCTGGCCGCAGACGAAGATGGCCGCCTGATCTGTGAGCTCCGCTGTGAGGGGGGCCTCAGACGGAGACGGAGACCGTTTGCGCATGGCTTGAGGAGAGATATTTACATCTTAGGAGGTCTGTGAAACCAGGGAAAAAGATGGGCTGACTCTTTGAAGTGCTGACGGCATGGTTAATGAGCAGCGGGAGCTCCGTGTTATGTGAGACTTTAGGCCTGAGGTAATTACTGCAGCCACGGCTCTCGAGTCCTGAAGTTTCCCGCCCCAAGCATTCCATTGCCTCCAGCTGAGTCCCCGGCTTCCCTGTGACTTGTGCACTTTCACATGTGCGCCAGATGGCATTCCTCAACAATGACAGTGCTGCTTCTGGACGGTTTCTTTCATTTTGAAGCCTGAATTCCATAGAGGAGTCAGAATAGCCTGCGCACACAGTTCTGAGGCGGTGAGTGTTAAACAGCTGCGCAAACCTTTGACAATTAAAGTGCGATGCCGCCTCTGAAGAGAAGTAATATTCTACTGTTTTAAATAGCGCGCCTTAATTTTCCCTTCTGACTAACTCACAAAATTCCCTGTCCTTTCCCACGCAGTTGAGCTTGAATTTTTGGTGAAGTGAATATATTAAAACTTCACTTTTGATGGCAAAATTCATAGCTCCATTTGGGATGAGTGAACAGCGAGCAACGGACATTATGGCATAATTGAAATATGCGGCTGTATTGTTCCTATTCCACTATTCCACACTTTAGCTCTCAAATTTTACCAGATTATTGAGGAATCCCAGGAGAGAAATTTTTGGATTACATACACAGTCATTGTTTGAAAGGCCGCTTCAGTTTAAGAGACGTTGATACTGTCTTTAGGCCTCCTCCAAGAGAATTGTTATAAGCACCTGTCGTCATCACCTCTAATCTCTCTAAAATCCTCAAAATTTTCAGGTTTATAACCTGTAATCTGGCAAGTTGTTCAAAAGGAAGATACTAAGAATACAATTGAAATTTTGAGAGACTGCCACATCAAAACGATAAATTACATGTGACAAGTATAAATCAAACCTCCCTTAACTAAATAGCAGAGTGGAAATCTCTAATATCTGAAACGGAAGATGTGAGATAAACCATTGAAACTGCTCTACGCTCAAATACACACAAAGCTATTTCACTCTGGCTAATGCAAAGCGCTGTTTCAGAGAAAATCTGTTTTTTGACGCATTTGGGCCTGCGCGTGTCACAATTTTGCTCATTGGCACGTGAGATTTGTTTTCTTGACCCGGTGAGGTCTGAATTCAAAAGCATGGCAGCTTTGTAGCAGATGAGTACTTTGTTTGCTGCTAGTCCTGATATCCTGCTTAGTTTTTTGTTTTTTTTCTCTTTAACTACTGCGAAGTACTACTTTTGAGAGATTCTGAGAGACTTAGCAGAAATCAAAATGTCTACTGCCAAACATGGAAATAAATCCTCTAAACAGCCTCTTTTCTCAGATGTACTTAAGCAGTCACAAAATACAGATGCCAACAGCTCTTCCTCTACAATAGACAATTCTATACAAACTAACCTCACCATGCAAGGGCAAACCATGGATCGCATCCTACAAGAAATATCAGCGGTCAGTCACAGACTTGAAGGCATGGATTCAAATATTTCCTCATTAACAGCAGAAACTAAAACAATACGAGCAGACATTGCAGGATTTCACACCAAGACAGAGGAGCTTGATCACAGGCTAATAAATGTAGAAACTCGTCTAGACTCAATACAAAACAGAGATCAAGAGCTTTTATTTGTACGAAGTAAGATGATAGATTTGGAAGATCGAAGCAGGAGGGATAATGTTCGCTTTTTCGGTTTTCCGGAAAGGATCGAAGGTTCAAATGCTAGAACATTTCTACAAAATACCCTTCCAAAAATTATGGACATTGCTTTTGACCCTCCACTGGAGATACAGCGCGCACATCGAATTGGCCCATTACGCAAGGAATCTGCAACAAACTCACGTCCCCTCATCGCTTGTTTTTTAAGGCATGAGCAGACAAGGCAAATATTAATATCAGCACGTACTCATGGTCCATTCTCATACAATGGGTATGAAATTCGTATTGCAGCTGATTTTTCCAGAGACACTAACGAGAGACGCAAGGCCTTCCTTTCATTTAGACCTCAATTACGTCAGCTAGACATTAAATATGGTCTATTTGATCCTGCTCTTCTCCAAATTTCTAAGGATGGAGTATCTAAAGACTTCTATGACCCAGTGGACCTCCGTATATTTTTAGACAATTGGAAACCGCAACAAATGAAAACTCAGCCATCCACTCCAGAACTATCACACCACAGTTCTTTTCCTCAGGCATCGAGCAATCCACGACCTAATGTCAGCAGTCCTCGACAGAGAGGCAGGGATTTTGAAAGGTCTATTCGTAGTCATGAGGACAAGAATGCTGCTCTTCAAACTGTATCCACCTTCACTAAGGAACAGCATAGGGATAAATCCCGATCGCCATTAAAATCTACTTCGGATGCAGAATGTGGATGATTCAGTACCTCTCTACAATTTTGATCAAAATTCACCTATGCTCACACTTGTATCCTTTTAAATGATTAACCATCCTTAATGTACTCATAACATACAAGAAATGAAGAAGATATCTCGCCTGCGGTCAGATGAGTATTAAAGTCTACTTTAGACGCAGAATGTGGATGATTTAATGTTTAAATATACTTTTGTTCAGATTTAACTCTGTCTTCACACCTATTTTCTTTTAGGTGTTAGATCAAACTTAATGAACTCATGATATAAATGGGGAGAAGAAGGTATATCGTCATCAGTTTGTTGAGTAATACAGTTATTGTACTGTTCTTTATTGTTCTTCCTTTCTTTTCTCTCCTTTTTCTTTTTTTTTGTTTCATCACATCTATTATATTAATTATATTGTCTTTAAACACTGGGTCTATCCCTCTCACTGTTTTACGCATATCTGATTGATATTCTTGGTACTTATTTATTCACTCTAGGATTGTGTTATTACAGCTCTTCATGCTGATAATCCCAATCTTTTAATTTTTCACATATTACCTAATTATCTACAGGGTTACAACTCCCTCTCTGTGGGCCCGATTCACAGAACTAACTTACGACAAAATCCTAAACTTACTACCATTTTGGTATTCACAGAATCAAGTTACTCATTTTGGTATTCACAGAATAAACTTACTCATTTTGGTATTCACAGAAGACACTTACACATTTTGTGTAACTTACACATTTTGTGTAACTTACTCATTTTGTGTAACTTACACATTTTGTGTAACTTACACATTTGGTATTCACAGAAGGCACTTACTCATTGATGAGTAAGTGCCTTCTGTGAATACCAAAATGAGTAAGTTAATTCTGTGAATACCAAAATTGTTGTAAGTTCATTCTGTGAATACCCAAATGTGTAAGTTCATTCTGTGAATACCAAAATTGTTGTAAGTTCATTCTGTGAATACCCAAATGTGTAAGTTCATTCTGTGAATACCAAAATTGTTGTAAGTTCATTCTGTGAATACCCAAATGTGTAAGTTCATTCTGTGAATACCAAAATTGTTGTAAGTTCATTCTGTGAATACCCAAATGTGTAAGTTCATTCTGTGAATACCCAAATGTGTAAGTTCATTCTGTGAATACCAAAAATGTTGTAAGTTTAGGATTTTGACGTAAGTTAGTTCTGTGAATCAGGCCCTCCTTATTTTATCTTTATTTTATTCTTTAATTTCAATTCAATACTCTAATGGTTTAACAATATGTTTCGCAATTATACTAGAATGTTATGTTCTTTAATATAACTATGATACGTCTTCATATGAATTATAATAATTCTCCTGCTTCTACATCTATCATTCGATACATGAGCTTTATGATTAATGATAGGTCTATACTGTTTCGTTTTTTCTTTTATTGACTACGTAATACTGTTTTTACTACCAAATTTACTGTTTTACCTTTTCCCATACATATGGTAAATATTCTCTGTATCAATTAATGCATTTTAAGATTGTTAATATTCCATTTCTCAATCAAATAGTTACTCGTATTTTTTATTAACCTCTATGTATTATTTATTTATTTATAAGCATATTAATCCTCTTTAATTCAAGAGATCATCCATAGGTTTTAATGTTACAGTATTACAATATATTGTTATATTTCTTATTAATAGTTAGAATACCTGTTATTATATACATTTTAAAGACATCTTTGGATTTATATTTGTCAACCACTGTTTAACTCTCCTGATGGGGCCCCTCCTCGTGGCGGCGGTCCATTAGTGTTTAGACCCGTGGTTAAAAGTCCTGAGATCCCTTGTGCCATTTTATATTTGGCACTCTTTCCTCCCTACCTTTCCCTTTGTCATCTACACTACATACTATTCCTTCTGTTGAACACACCTCTAGCTATCTCTACACATATATTCTTCCATCATCAAATAGCATTATCCATTTGATTCATTTATTATTTATCTGATCTTTGTTACGGTCCAAGGTCCCCTTTTATCCTCTTTATCCTCTTACTTCTCTTTTCTTTTCCTTTTCTCTTTTTCTTTCCCCTCTTCTCTTTTCCTCTCCCTCCTTCTTTCTCGTATCTTATTTCTCTCCTTTCACATATACAGCAACATTATATCAATCTTTTAATTTACTACATCACGTTCTGGCTTCCTTATTAAATTTGTATCGCTTGTCTTTTTTTTTCTTTCTCTTTTTTCTCTTCCTATTCTTATCTGACATGGCCACGTCACACGATCTTCGAGTAATAACCTGGAATGTTCATGGATTGACACATTATATTAAAAGAAAAAAGACACTCTCTTATTTACAGTCCAAGCATGTGGATATAGCTCTCCTTCAAGAAACCCACCTTGACGCTAAATTACGTAGAGACTGGGTGGGACGGGTTATACACAGCAGTATACAGAAGAGAACAGATCCAGATGCGACACCAATCCGCAAATGTGGAGTTGCGATTCTTATCCGTAAATCCTTACCAGTGACAGTCTTAAAATACTGGATAGATCCGGATGGACGATATGTCTTTGTCAAACTTCGCATCGGTGAAACTCACATATGCGTTGGCTCCATTTACGCTCCCACGGGAGCAAAACAATCATTTCTCCTTCAACTAAACCGCCTTTTAACTGAAATAGGTGCTTCCCAGTTTCTTATCGGTGGAGATTGGAACCTAGTGCGTGATCCAGTCCTAGACAAAACAGGCCCTCTAGATAAGGTAAATGCGTCAGATAGGGCTCTAATGGATGATGTGGTGGCAGATAATGGTTTGGTAGACCATTGGCGACTTTCTCACCCGATGGATAAGGACTATACCTTCACTTCCCCTACGCATGGCACGCTCTCTCGTTTGGACTACTTTTTAATCTCCCAAAATGTAGTTCAAATAACACAGGACTCTCAGATACTGGAGGCAGCGATCTCTGACCATTCTCCAGTTCTACTTTCCTTACAAACTGGTTTATCTAAGCAAGGTCGCAAACCCTGGCGTCTAAACATTCAACGTTATAGGACATCCAAAAACAAAATTTTATTACAATCCCATTTTCAAGACTTTATGTCAGTCAATCAAGGGTCCGTTGACTCCAACAGAACTCTCTGGGCGGCGGCAAAAGCCACTATCCGTGGGCAGCTTATGAGAGATGCAGCTCAGTTTAATAAACAAAATGCTAAAAGGCAAAAAGAATTGGAGCAAGATATTGTGTCTTACACTCGATTATATACACTTAATCCAACGATACCACATCGTAAGTCATTGGAAAAAGCTCGTATGGCTTTAAATAACCTTTTTACCTCTAAGGCAGAATATGCCCTACATAGAATGAAAGGGAGACATAATGAGCAGGGGGAAAAAGCGGGAAGATTATTAGCAGCCCAGCTACGTCAGCAGCAAGCAGCTATGGCTATACCGGCCATTAAGTCAATGAACGGTGTTACTCTAACTAAACCCCAAGATATTGGTAACAAATTTGCCCAGTATTATCAGTCTCTTTACACTCCTGAAACTCAACTTGACACTGACAAATTGGATTCTTTCCTTACAAATGTAAACTTACCCTGTTTGTCAGATGAAGGTAGAATCTTATTGGAAGGTGAAATTACCAGGGAAGAAATATCGCGTGCAATCGCTGGCTTGCCATATCATAAGGCCCCAGGAGAAGATGGCTTTCCTGCAGAGTTTTATCGTTGGGCAGGAGTGGATGTGCTTGAATCTCTTTTACTCGCATTCCAAGAGGCAGAGCGTGAGGCCTCCTTGGGCCTTATATCTAATAAAGCTATTATTGCTGTGTTACCTAAACCTGGTAAAGATCCTTTATTATGTAGCAGCTATCGTCCCATATCTTTATTGAATTGTGACATCAAAATTCTAGCTAGCATTCTGGCCTCTCGCTTGCGTAAGGTTATCCCATCTCTCATACACTGTACCCAAGTAGGATTTGTGCCGGGGTGTTCCTCTAGGAACCATCTTCGCACTCTAGCCCACACACTATGGTATGCAAGAATCTTCCTGATGACGCTTTGGCTTTGTCGCTTGACGTGGAAAAGGCGTTTGATCGGATTGAATGGGATTATCTTTTTAGGGTGTTACAAAAATTCGGCATGGGAGATCAATTCATAAACAAAATATGCTTGTTGTACAAAAATCCTTCGGCACAGGTAAATTGTGGGGGCTTTATCTCAGATCCATTCTCTATCAATCGAGGTTCTCGTCAGGGTTGCCCCCTCTCCCCGTTACTCTTTCTTCTAGCCATGGAACCGTTAGCTGCCTCCTTAAGACAATCTACTTGTATTAAGGACATTTCTCTTCCGACAGGTGAATCCAAAATTTATCTCTACGCAGATGATATTCTTCTTACACTCACTGATCTCTCCACCTCTTTACCATCTGTGTTAAAAATAATAGATGACTTCTCCTCCCTTTCTGGGTACAAAATTAATTGGAACAAAAGCGAAGCGCTGCCCATCTCTAACGGGACCACAATAGCAGCCATTCAAGGTTTTCCCTTTCAATTAAAATCTTCTCATCTCAAATATTTGGGCATACTAGTGAACAAAGGTCTAGAGGGCATGGTTACGGATAATCTCAATCCCCTCATTGCTCAAATGCAACGTGATTTTGAAAAATGGAAGGCATTGGGTCTCTCAATGTGGGGCAGGGTCCAAGCCGTGAAAATGGTTACTCTCTCTCGTTTTCTTTATGTCCTCGGAATGGCCCCTATTCAGGTCCCTTTAACCACGTTACGTTCAATTAATTCTAAGATAAAATCTTTTATATGGAACTCTGCCAAACCCCGTCTCTCAGCTTCAAAACTAAAAGCTCATCGCTCCTATGGAGGAATAGGTCTACCCTCAGTGGAACATTATGCTTTGGCATTACAGCTTTCTCAAATGTCATATATGCTTTCACATTCATTGGATGCGCCACAGTGGGTACATCTTGAACACTACCTTTCATTAACAAAAGCAGGTCTTTCTGTTTTATACGGTTCTGAATCTCGTCCCCGAGACTCCACTAATCCTATTTTGTCGGCTATGCGCGCTGCTTGGCAAAGGGCACACTGTTTACTGGGCTCACATCCTCGTCTCCATAGGAAAGCACCATTGTGGAATAATTCTGCAATTCGTATTAATAGAAAATCAATATTTTAGCCTATTTGGGAAACAACAGGTGTTTCCACCCTAGATCAACTTTTTTCAAACGGTGATATTAAATCATTTGTCCAACTGCAGGAAGAATTTCATTTGCCTGATATACAATTTTCAAAATACAACCAGTTACGACAATCCTTACGGAGAAGTCTAGGACCTCCACCATGGCTCTTGCCCGACTCACCAATTGTGACATATCTCCACACTTGGGGTAAGATGAAAGGAGCTACATCTGGCTTCTACCAAACTCTCACTTCGCATCTTTTTCTCAACCCTTATCGCAAACTTTACGTATTAAATGGCAAACCTTATTATCGGTCTCTTATACCGATGATGAATGGTCTGACATTCTTAGCAATCTCAATAAGGGTGCACGTGAAGCACGGTTTAAATTTTGCTTATTCAAGATTTTACATGATTGGCACTGGTCACCAACAAAACTGCATAAAGCTGGCTTGCTTCCCCATTCTAACTGCTGGAGATGTGATAGTACATCTTGTAACATTTCTCATATCATCTGTGGATGTCCAGTGATCCAACCCTTTTGGAATTATATAGGTAAAACCTTACGTTCCACGATGCCTCTACAAATTCCGCTTTTGCATGCTACTATTCTTCTGCATGATACACGTCAATCACAACCACTTTCTAAACCACAAGCCCGACTTTTACACACAGCCTTAGCTACAGCCAAAATTTGTATATTACGGCAATGGAAATCGCCTCAACCACCATCACAAGAAACATGGATGGTGGCCATGATCCAAACAGCTTCCTACGAACGTATTATATACAACATACAGGATCAATCTGATCTCTTTCTTCGAGTATGGTCACCTTTTCTAGCTTCAAATACTGATGCTAACGTTAATCACCCTTCTACGCAGTAATTTAATTTCTATTTCCTCTTATTCTCACTCATTATTCATTATTGGTGGTTATAAATCTTAATACATATTGTATTTATCTACTACTTGTTGTTGTTTTCAATAACTACTCACCAGAGCATTTACATGTAATTCTGTATCTTTTAATATATATATTTATACATGTGTGTTTCTCTGCTTACACTTTCATTCTGCACAATATACCTATTGTTTTCATTTATTGTTTGCACATTTCTCTATATTATCCATTTCATTATCTTTTTCTATTCTTATCTCGTAATTCCTTTTCCTACTTCATCTCCCTTGGCTCCGTAACAATATAATCATATACCCGTAGTAGAATGTAATTTATTTAATTTTGTCTATATCAAAGAATATTACTTTTTCTCTTTCTTTGAATCAGCATAATTACTTTATGTTATGGTAAGTATTTATCGTATCTTATCTTACCGTATCTTATCTATCACTTAGAATGTCTTCTCATACATTTATATTTATGTACATCAAGTGAAATTACTTAACCCTTATATTCATCTTTTATCTATTCGCATTGCTTTTCTAGAGTGTCTTCTTTTCCTTGGAACATACTCATATTGCATTATGCTTCATATTTGTACATTTTTCACTTATCGCTTTCTTTTGTGATCCCTTCTTTCCTTCCCTCTCTCTTCCCCCTTCCCTTAATTCCATCTTTTATGGCCTCAATATAAATCCAAATATTTGTCTTTGCATTTATATGTCTTTGTATTTATTAAACTATATAATATGATTAATTATTCAGAAAGTTTTACTATATGCTTATTTATAACAATTTTCTTATCTATTTATTGTATGATAATGCATACAGTTATTATAATATATGTTTTTTTTTTTTTTAATATAAATTTCAATAAAAAATTGAAACATACAAACCAGTCTGTATAGTAGAACGAGATGAAGTGCAGCTGGTTGCAACAGTGCATAAAACAGAAGTGATAGCATCTATGTTATCAAAGTAGTTTATATTATATTACATTATATTTGAACATATCACATTATATTATAGTTTGATAACACAAAATGAGTGGTGAAAGATCCAAGGTAGAGACCTATATTATAGGGGGTGAATTTGTCTTAAGAAAGAATAATGATTCTAGGCTAAGTAGCGTTTGGTGATGGCCGTGAAGACAGAATATAAGTTGCACCCCTTTTATACAAAATAAACATTAATATGAAGAAATAGAGGTGGGTTTAACTAGAACTATAAGATGGATTGATTAAATGCACAGCATACAGACAAAATATAGGTACTCGGTGTGGTACAAATCCTTCTATCATGAAGAGCATTAAATAAAGCCACAGTACATTGAAAATACAATATTAAAATGCATGATGCATGCCTGAAATGAGCACTGACCGAGTAGTAAAATATCTGTGTACCTTTTAACTGTTATATTTTACTTCTTAATAAACACCTTTCGTTTTTCTAAAGTAAAGCACTGACTGGACAT
Organism: Calotriton arnoldi; assembly: GCA_963921515.1. Taxonomy (NCBI): domain Eukaryota; kingdom Metazoa; phylum Chordata; class Amphibia; order Caudata; family Salamandridae; genus Calotriton; species Calotriton arnoldi. The sequence continues at coordinate 505,565 of CAWUFW010001151.1, read as the reverse complement.
GGATATTATTGTATGTTGTGTACTTTGTCATACTGGCTCTGTTTGTAACCCCCTCGGACTCCTGAAGAAAGTCTGACTGGCTCCTCTCGCTACTTTGAGAAAGTCGAGTCCCAGAAGGGAGTGAAGTGGTTATCCAGTTGGAGAGTACCAGTGTCGTGGCCACGAGACACAAGGGGTAAACAACGGCACCCATACGGCATGCTGACCAGTCACCACTGAATGCCCAGGATGTCAAGATTTGTTGGGCAAGTGGCTGGATTGTGTCTCAAAGTAGTGGGCGAGGAGCACTGTGCATTGAGCGTGGCAGGTGTACTGCACAGGTAATGGGGCAGTGAGGGATTCGGACTGGGCAATTGTGAGAGGTGGAGAAGCAGTGGAAAGACAGTGTTTTTAGGTCTTGCCTACGCAGCGCGCATGCGCTGCATAGGAGGGCCTTTAGCCGTCGCTCTGCTCATTTTCAAGCACACACTCGTGCTTGTGGTGGCATCCACCTTACGGGAGCGAGCAGGGGCGCGCCACAAGCACAAGTGCAGTGCTTGAAAAGTGAAGGCTGCGCGCGCGCGCACGCACCACTCCCTGGCTTGTTTTTCTTGGCCTCTTCTCCCCGTTTCAGAGCGTGGCTATGCCCCTTTCTTTCTTGGCCTCTTCTCCCTGTCTCAGACTGTGGCCATGCCCTTTTCTTTACTGGCCTCTTACCCCTGTCTCTGAAATCACCCATCTCGGACATTTTCCCCCATTTACACAGCAGTTCGCCGTCTCGCCCTGTCTAGAGGCTCTCCCGCGCTCTGTGCTCTCCTCCCTTCCCCCTCTCTTCCCCTCCCTCGCGTGCCTGGCAGAGTTCACTCACGCGCCCACACAGTTATTTTCCAACTCCGAGTCCTTTTACACGCACCTCTCCATTTCCTTCCAACCGTTTCTCGCCCATCTCACACATCCTTGACTCGCACAAGGGCCACTTCAACTCTGTTGTTTTTTCCCCACCCTCCTACTCTCACTCATTCACTCTATTTCCATAGGTCCATCTTCCACAGTCTCATGCGCCCTTTGGAGAGTTCATTGGCATAGCCCTATTCGCAACCAGTTTCCTCTCTCAAGTCTCCTCCTGCACCTCGCTCTTTGTCTCACCCTACTCGCTTCTGGTATCACACACCATTGCCAGGGTTTCGTCCCCACCCTCGGTTTCTCCTCCTCCATTCCCATCTCATTCTTGGTTTTCTTTCCCCATGTTTCCTTTCTCTTCCATGGACTCACACACGGCTCGCAGAATTCTTTTCCCGCCCTCTCCGTTCCCTTCTCACTCTCCCCTTTTCTCTCTCTTCCACTCACACACGGTTCATCTCCCTTCCCTTCTCTCCCACTGTCTCACACATGGCTCACATTTCTTTCCTTCGCTTCCACTGTCTCACACATTGCTCACCTCCCTTTTCTCTTTGTTCCATGGTCTCACACACCCACACTCACAGTGTTCTTATTCTCCCACCCTTATTATATCACTGTCATTCCGTTTCCACTATTTCATATTTTCTCTCTTCCAATGTCTCACGCGTGACTCACCTCCCTTTCCTTCTATTCCACAGTCTCACACACGGCTCACAGAGCTTTTCCCGCCCTATATTATGCCCCAATCATTTTATTCTCACTTTTCCTTTTTCTTTCCTCTCTCTTCCATTGTTTCGCACACGGTTCACCTCCCTTTCCTTCTCTGCCACGGTCTCACACACGGCTCACAGAATTCTTTTTTCCCGCCCTCTGTTATGCCCCTCCCATTCTCAGCTTTCTCGCCTTTCTATCCCCTCTCTTCCGCTGCCTCACACATGGCTCGCAGAGATCTTTTCCCGCCCTTCGTTTCCCCTTCTCTACTTGTCTCTCCAACCATTCTTTTTCTTCTAGGGTCTCACGCACCATTTTCAGAGTTCCACTTATAAACACTTTCTTTCCCTCTCCTTCTCGTTGTGTCTCTCCGCACTTCTCTTCTGGTCTCACACATCATTGTCAGAGTTCTTTCGCACGGAGCTTCCGCTCTTCTTCTCTCATTGTTTATTCGCCCATCTGTTTTCTACTCTCACAAACCATTGGCAGAGCTCTTTCCTCACCCAATTTCTCTTCGCCCTTGTCCTGATTTCCTCCTTCTCCCCCTTCCACACATTAATTGGCATAGTTTTATTTCCACTCTCTGTTGGTCCACTCGCCCATCATTTTCTCTCTCTTCCTCCTTTTTTCTCCTACCTTTCATGTACCAAAGTCTCACACACGCTTCACAGTTCCTTCCCCACACTGTTTCTCTTCTCCCTCTCCCTCTCTCTACCTTTCCTCTATCTTCCACAGTCTCACACATCCCTTGCAGTTCTTTTCTCACACTGTGTCGCTTCTTTGTTTCATATAGTCTCCCCCTTTCCTCTATCTTCCAAAAGTCTCACACACACTTCGCAGTTCCTTTCCCACATAGTTTCTCTTTTCTCTCTATTATTGTCTAGCCACCCTTTCCTCAATCTTCCACCGTCTCACACATCCCACGCAGTTATTTTCTCACACAGTTTCTCTTCTCCCTCTTCCATTGTCTCACCGCCCCTTTCTCTCACTTCCAAAGTCTCTCACATGGGTTTTTATCATGGCTCTGTTCCCAGACTGATTCCTAGCTCCCTCTCACACTGTCTCTCCGACCTTTCTTCTCTCTTCCACAATCTCACACATCCCTTGCAGTTCCTTCCCCACGCTGTTTCTCCTCTCCCTCTCCCTCGCTCTACACTGCAGCCTCCCTCTCTGAACTCAAACAAGTAGGCCACGCCTGCTAAAATTATATATAAGAAAAAATACATAAAACTTTCTGTTGAATTTGAACTAAACAGCCCCGCCCACTTTTGGATTCTGTTTTAACCGATCTTTGATTCTCCAGGTAGGTAGCATACATTTTCTGATACTGCACTGTGGCTTACTGCTAAAATTATTCGGCGTGACGTTTTCCGTGTTCATATCATCTCGCATTCCTCCTACCCGTTCAGCAACAGAACTGCTTCAGGGAAGGGAGCGACTACATGATGACTCCTCGTAGGAAAGTTTATTTCTTAACCTTAGCAGTTTACAATGGTAAGCACCAGGACTGTGTTGTTAGATTAACACAGAAGATTAGTTTTCTTGATTGGGTGTGAACTGAACCACAGAGAGCACAGCTAGCAACAAAACAAGCATTGGCATAGCCAATAGGTCTCGCCTTTGGGGCCTTATAAGTGTTTAGCCATGCAACAGTTGATGTTGTTGCACCAAGGATATTGTGCTGCATAACTAACTACTTATAAGGTCCCAAAGGCGAGACCTTTTGGCTATGCCAATGCTTGTTTTAGAAAGGCCCTCCCTTTTTTCAGTGTGGTGCACAGCAAAAGCCAAAAGGAGCCACTTGCTAAGTTGATTGGGCCGCATTGCCTACTGGGAAATATCTTAATAGCCTCTGCTAAAACAATCTAAGATAAACTTCTACAGCCACAACCTTTTAAAAATACAATGGTCGTGATGGAGGGTTTAATGTCACTACTGCAGACGTTCAGGACAATTCCATATGGTCAATCAATGGCTCGAGGCAGTTGTAACTAGCAGCGGGAGTAGTTCAGGCTGGGGCCCACTGGCCTCAACTCATGACTCGCCAACCAGAACCAGAAGTAAACTGGGACACTTGTTTTCACAAAAAAAGGAGAGTCCCTAACCACTAATTCTACATTCATTTATCATCAATACTGAAACCAAGCTTGGAATCAGGATCGTTTACTATCAGAATAGCGAGGTTAAGGGCTGACCTGCAAAATCACTGGGGCCAAAATGTCGACAACCAGAATATCATGAAGGTACGAATTAGAATAAGAAGATTAATTGGTTGAATGCAGAACATATAGATAAGATATAGGTATTCAATGAGGTAGTATGTCTTCTATCATGAAAAGCATTACAAAAAGCCACAGTTCTTTGAAAGTACTCTATAAAAGGCATGAAACATACCTGGAATGAGCACTTTTATTAGCAATAGAAAAAGTAACACATAAATACATGCTATGGATTCCGACCTTATGGAACGTATATAATTAATATCTCCATCATACATACCTTGACGTATATATTATCAAGACATATAGACGTGGAGTTAAGAATTGTAAATACGTTTATCTTCATAATATTGTACCTGTCAATATTTTGGTCAAGATATTTTTGGATGCCAATGTGTTTTTTCTTGATATCCTTGCATACAACCTATTGCGTCACCTGGTCCTACTGTGCAGTGTATGGCTATCACTTACAAATAATCGTCTAGGCAGCACAGGGAAGTGACGTGGGCAGCTCTACTTAATCTCCCAAGTGGTATTCTCTGACCCAAGGATGAAGGTTCAGATACAATAGATATTTAGTTTGAAATATTTGAAAAGACAATCAGTTGATAGCTCCCCACAAAACATTTTAAATGGTTTACTGTGAACTCTGTGAGCCTGTAAGGGAGCCTTCTAAGCCAAACCTCAGTCATCTGTACGTAATTCTTGCATTCCTGTGGCACTGGAGGATTGAAAGGCAAGGAAAGATGGCTATTATATAGAAAGGGTTTCAGGCATAGCACAGTCATTAGAGGCGATTAGAAAGATCAATAGAGCCTTGGGTACTACAGCAGTGGATGCACCCATTAGAGAATATAAACCCTAGCAGCAAGTAACTCTTGGGAAAGCTGGAGACAATATTAATGGTCCAAAAACTGAAACTCAATCAATGTGACAGGTTAGGATTGATTCCAATGCACAGACACAGACTGGGAATGGTGAATTGTGTAGGATGTTGAGAAAGAGACTCCAGAAAGGGCTGTTTGCCTAAGTGAAAATAGTGACGAAGAGATTGCAAACTAGGAACTTTATACACAATCTTAGTAATGCTCTCCCTGTTCTTTCCTAACACCCTGTACAGCAGGCTGAAGTGTACAAGCGCCTTAATCAAGAATGGAAACTATAATGATTTATTTACTACAAGCACAGAAAATTGTAGCTTGAGGTTTGCATAAGTGGCATGGAAAATGTGTTATGTTAATATGAGTTATGTGTTTGTGTGTAGAGTAGAGCATTTTTGTGGCGCTACAGTGTTTTCGGCACCAGGGCACCATTTGTGGTTCTAATGCCCCTTCGCAGAGTCAAGGTGGCTGGGGAACATTATACTTGGTTGTCTTTTGTAATGTTCAGAGATTAATCTTACTGGCTGGTGGCTGGCCAGGGTAGAATAGACTAATTCATTGATTAGTACAAATATATTGATGTATCTATCTTCAAATTTTAAATCATTTGATGAGCAGAGATTGGCTATTTCTTTACTACAGAAAATTGCTCACCACGCTTTCTCCACCTGGAAGGGGATGTTTGGACATAAACAGTGATGCTCTTTACAAGATAGAATAGAAGAGGAGGTTGTTGCATATATTTGGATATTTTAGGCAGATGGCTGACTTCTGGGTCGAAGGTATCAACAGAATAATCCTGGTCATTCTACAAGAGCTTCATTGCATTATGAAACTGGCAATCTTTGGCCTTGATGACTTAATCTTTCAAGGTGTGCCGTTTGTCTGTCAGTCTTTTTCTCTGTTCTCAAATATTGGCAATTCTTTCCTTCTGCAAATACTGTCTCTTCCTTCCTATCAAAAATAATCGCCTATTCCATACTACAGGTTGTAAAAATGGCTGTTCAGGCTTAAGTAAGTTAACTCAATTTAAAATACAAAACAAAACGTTTTTGTTTTGTCATTTAAAAAATGTTTTGGGTGTCCATCATGGTGCTTAATATGGAAGAGGAAGTGGGGTTCAATTTGGTTACTTGAGTGTGGTCTATTTCCGACCGGAGTCACTTGTCTTGTCTACCTTGGTTGAGCATAATAGTCATGAAGTCATTTCAAATGACGATGAACTATTCCTTTTTGTATCATATTGGATTGTCTGATTTAAAAAAATTGTTTTTGTTGGTTAAACTCAGCATATAGATAATCCAGTACAGACATGTTAACTCTACTGGTTTTCTCACTATCTTAATGCACTGCTGCCAGAGCTGAACTGTAGCATAGAAGTATCCCCAGATGCCATCACTGAGAACACAGACCTTTATTAAAGGCATATTGCTAAGTGCAGGACTTTGTAGAGCCAAATATCTAGAGGATCCATCAAAGTCAAAACTCTGCTTTCAGATCAATGACTGAATTGGACAGCATTAATTGGACAGTAGGTGGTAGCATTCCAGCTCAAGAATCCCAGCAGATAATGTATCTCTGAGTTTAGGTTGCTCCTAGGTCCACAATTCATTGATCGCACAGGGTGTCTGAGGTGTGATGAGGCGACTGACATTGACCAACGATGGTCTACAATGTTCCACATAATCAGTCAATTCATGCAGGCATCCCACCTGCAACCCCAAACATGTCACGTCTATTCTTAGTGCTAGAATGTAGGACTCCAACCCACTCACCCCAAACACATGCTCTCTGAATTCATCTCCTGAGTCATTATGCCAGGTGGATGGCTTGCTGACAGCTGTGCCACGTCTATGCCATCCAGCTGCAGTGGCTCAAAGAGGAAGGCAGGTCATCAAGGTCAGTTTAAGCCTGCTTGCGGGTTCAATAACAGTCTCTAGAGGTGAATGCCACCTTTAGGAGTCCTTCTAGTAAATTGAGAGTCAAATATGAATAATATATCTGAATCTTACAAGAAATTTAGCACTGGAGTGAGCCTCACTTTCTAACCTCTGCTCTACATACTGCTGATCATGTGACACACTATGGATATTTACATGCCTGACATAAATGCTTTTTGGCAATTTAGGATTGAGAGAGGATCTCTAGCAAACGTAAGGCATAGGCGGCGGGTCTATTTCGCTGAAGAATAATCAGACGGTGACAGATGGTTGCCGTGCATGTCATTGTAGTCTTTCTTCATCATCATTTTTGGAGATTACACAGTCCTCATCTTCTTTTGAGCTAGAGTTATCCAGTTCTTAACATGATAATGTCATCATATAGAAGAATCATATTTTCTTCACATATTTCAGCTTATTCTTTGTAAAGTGAGAGTACTTCTGCTGTCATGTGACATATAGGCATGGTTTTTACAAGACTTCAGTCTATCAATTAAAGTGAAGGTTCATTCGTGAAATGTTGTTGTGATGGGGAGTGTTCACCTCTGGTCTCTGGAATGTCTAAGTTGTTTGTCCTTACTGTGGAATGTCATTTGTTTGAGAGGGTTCTCCTCTGTTCTCTGGTCACCCATTGAAGTCTGTTTGTCCCCGTCCATGGTACAAACCTTCATGTGTGGATTGGAGAAGGCTCTACACACCAGACGCATTTATCAATTGATCTATCCAGGATTGTAGTCTTTTCTTATAGGGACTGATTTCTTTTTGTATCATATTTTATTGATCTGATTTTTTAAATTACTTTTTATTGGTTAAACTCAGCATATAGAACATACATAGAAGTATATAAATTGTATCATGTAGCAGGGACTGATTTTTAATTGTTTTATTACGTTCATAAGTGTAACTTTGTGTAAACAAAATGCAATTTGCAAACTCAATATTCTACTTCTGATTACATTCCTCATTCATCCATTGTCCTTTCAAATGAGACTTGCGCACATGGAAATTCGACAAAATAGTGTAGCCATCTTGTTGCGTTGGTAGGTTTCTTAGAGTACGTGGGTGGGCCCATTTGCCAAGGTTGGCAAACACCACAAACTCATACGATTATGGGCATTTACCTATACATGCACATTTTCGGCACATTTGCGCATGCGTAAATATACAGTAGTGGCACTTCCATGTGCAAGAAGTTGTACATTTGAGTACTCATGGCATTTACGATTTGCATAGCATTTCTGAAAGCTTTTCAGAATTCCAAAAAGTAAGACATTTCCTCGGAGCAGAGATGTCATTTCCGGCTTTCTCTGACAATTTGAGTATTAATGCGGATTTGTATAGCAACTCTTTTGTATACCAGCTCACGAGGAAGAGTAAAACGTGAGCCAGACTAATAAGCTGGCGAGTGAATATTTATTACTGCAGTATTTCTTAAGACCTTTTGTCCAGTTACCTCCGGTGGCAGTTTTGAGCCCTGTTAACATTTCAGCTGGTATACAAAACTTTACACATTTACAAATACCAGGCCCACTCAATCCAGTGTATAGAGACTCAGAGACAGTCTCTCTTTCTTCTCTCTGCAGGGCCTCTCCCCCTCTAACTCCACTGCCTTCGCCAACTCCCAACTCCAACCCTTGCAACTAAATGAGTGACTTGAATCCCTCTCTGTGCATCACATTTTGATTTGAGTATCCCTTCAACCACATGTGGAGCCCTTGTATTGCAAATCTGCAACTGCCTCTACACAATGGATCTGTATTCACTGCATAGTAAACTCGTAGCTTGTAACACTCAAGAATGTGCTGTCTAGCATTTTCTGCATCCTTGGGTCCTATGAGACAGAGACTGAACTTGTTAGGAAACTCTTTTTGTGAGTGCATCAAGTCTTTTAGCCACATACCAGCTATCAACCCACCGTGCTCAAACCCTAATTACTCATATTTAATTTCTTAAATGCAGAAGATACCTGAACCTCACCGTATACAGATGTTACCTTTTGTCGTTTCATATTATGAAAATATATTCGAATATAGGAGAAGTGTGGCACAGCGGCCAGAGTTGCTGACTTTGGAATGTGGGGCTCACGGTTTGATCACCGGCGGCATCTCAGCTCAGCATTGTGTGACTCTGGGCAATAGCTCACTTAGGGGCATATCAACAAGGGGTGGCGATAATATTATCGCCGCTTTAGAGCCCGTTTTCGGGCGAAAAGCGGCGATAATATTATCGCATTATCAACAAGGACACGCTAGCGCGTGTTTCCTTGCAATAGCGCCTTGTCAGCACGCCTCCCATCGCATCGCTAATGAGATGCAAAGGAGGCGTGCCTGACGAGACTCCCTTGAGAAAATATCGCTAAACTAGCTTCGCGATATTTACAAGAACCCCAAATCCAGTGCAGTCATAATCTTAATCGCGCTAACGCGCCCTTAGATCAGGATTTTAACGTCTGTTAAAATTCAGACTAGGGCATACTTTACATAGGATGTGGATTATGTGCCTACGACCACATGCTCGTATCAGCAATGTTAACGCTGTATTTGGGTGAACATCGCTGGTTTTCCAGCGGTGTTTGCCCATTTTTGCACTATCGCTTGAATATTTATCGCTTAGGTTATACACGTTGTAAATAACGCGCTAACCTGGCGATAAATAACCGCGGTAGACGGCGATAAATATGAAAGCGCTAAGCGCGCTTTGCGATATTTATCTCCGTCTGTTGCTAATATGCCCCTTAATCTCCCCGACGGCCCCTGTGCCTTGAAACCCTTAAGGAGGTGATATGTTTGCGCTTTACAACATAGGAATTATATGTGCACATTAGAAAAAAGATTAACTTCTCTCCAAGTCAGTGTTAAAATGCGCGTACGCAAGTTTTCTCTGTACTAATTTTTTTTTTTACAAAAATGGTTTACTATAATGCAATTCTTCTCTTTAAACACATACATTACTGGTTACAAATGCCTCTTTTCCTCTATAACAGAGAGTTTTTGAACCTAAAAGAAACTCAGGTTAGTTTCACTTCTCCTGGGCCTACGTTGGACTTCCACCTTGCTTTTTAATGTTACTATTGCTCATTTCTACTTACTCTGATTTAATTGTTCTCCCAACCAGCAAACAGACCTGAAAAGCTACTAGAAACTGCATTCTTTACCTCAGGAACTCAAAATTCGACCAATATACCCAAACACAATTTTCATGTACCTGACTAGTTTCAGCCATACCAGTCTTGTAAAGATACCAGTTTTACCACCTGACAAGAGTCCAGAAATATCTGAGATTTGTTCAGTGACAAATAGTCAAATATTCAATCCGGGACCATCGATCAACTAGAAGTAGTTCATTTCCCAGGGGCAGCGATTTGGTCCATGTTTTATCGGGTGACCTCATAGTTCCCAATTGGTCAGTACTGTTGTGAGCACTGTTTGAAGTGTTTTTTCTTCCTTTGCTATTTCTAACAGAGTCCTTGGAAGTCTGCTTTGACATCTGTGTGGCTGGCTCACATAGTTTTTTAAGAGCCCCCCGCCCTCAGATTTCAGTCAATTTTTCATTCTCAGCTCGGGAGTCACTGATGAATGAATGACCACCAGCAAAGACCAATATCCTCATAGAAGGCTCTTACTCATACATCAGGCCCAATGACATCTCAGAAAGGATCTCCTCCAGGCCCTGTCCTCACCAGTCCAACATAATTAAGACTCTAGTGTGTCTATATTGTTGTCTCCTTTACACTCACACCTAAGATTAATAGCTTCTCTAAAATGACTTTATTCACCTAAAACACTTGATTCTCTCCTTTCATTGCAAGGTTTTCGGCATGTTTAGCATTGGCTATTTCCGGGGTAGATGATGCCAATACTATATACCTAAGCAATGCAGCGGGCTGGATTTTGCTGTGTTCAAGATAAACGTAGGGTGCTATGATAGCCCTCCCTTCTTTCACTTCCGGTGAAGCAGCACACCCAACTCAAGGAGCTATGTTTAGTCGACGGGGCCTTGTGTACTTAGATATACAATAAGTCACCCTACTTGCTGACTGCATTCAGTGAGTTTTGGACTCCTCGTTCTGCCCAGATTAAACAGGCACTGACCAAGCCAAAATGGCTGGCCCTGCCAGTGTGCTTTGTTTATGTTTATGTATAGTTCTGAAAATGCAGTAAATTCAAGAAAATGTTGGTTGTTGCAATAAGTTCTGTTGAAGTTTAAATTTGGATGTGAATATTTTTGTTACATTTGATAATTTTCCATGAACGTTGAAATGGTAAAGAAAAAAGTTAATATTGTGCTTTTTTGACTTTACATTTCTTCAAAAATACAGAACATAATTTCTCTTTTAAAGATGTTCCTGATAGCTAATAAAAACACCAATGCATGAATAAAAAGTTGATTTTAAAAGTGTGGAAAGCAGAAATGTGTTAGCTATTCTAATTATATTTGGAAAAACAAAATGCCGTTGTTAGTAAATGGAAGTATATCATGTCTAGGTGAGACTTATGAGAGAAACAGAGATATACAAACAGACATATGAGTCAAAGAGAAAGCTAGATCGATAAAGGGGTAGAGACCGAGACATAAACATACATATACGTAGATGAGTCAGACAGAGACACAGAGATAGGTAGAGATAAATGCAAATAGATCAAAGCAAATAGAAAAAAGATAGAGAAAAGACAGACAGCTTGAGAGAGATATAGAGATAGAGGCATATACAGAGGGAAAGTAGAGATAGCGACAGATAGATCTAAAGAGATGCAGATAAAAATATATAGAGCTAGGGATAGACAGAGCCAGAGACAAAGTGATAGAGATAGAGATAGCATGAAATAAAGAAAGGTAGAGACAGAAAGGGACAGATAGAGACAGACAAGTGGCCGTGGAGGCAAATTAATTGCGGCAGAGAGCTAGAGAACGACAGACAAAGACATATAGTGACAGAAAGGTAGAGAAAGATAAACCGCACAGAGACAAATAGATAGTGGTAGAGATAGAAACAGATAGATACTTATAGATAGAGGCAGTCAGAGACAGATAAATAGTGGCAGATAGAGATAGATACAGATACAAATTTATGGAGACAACGAAGGAATATAGAAAAAGAAGGACAGTTAGAATGGGAAAAATAAAGGCACATAGATAGAGACAGATTGAGAAAGGTATAAAAAGATAGAAGCAGATGGCAACAGATAGAAACAGATGGAGAGACAGATAGAGATAAATAGAGACAGATAAAGAGAGACCAGTCGACAAGAATAGACCTAGACAGAGGTAGTTAAAGATCAAGAGTAATAGAGCTAGAGACAGGTAGAGCTAGAGATAGAGACAGAGACAAATAGATAGAAACACATATGTAGAAGTAAATATAGCTAGCCACAGACAGAAAGCAACAGATAGATAGGGAAAAAGAGATAAATGCATATGAACAGAGAGGGCAATAAAATGACAGATACAGGTAGATAGACATAGAGACATGTAGGGATAGAGACAAAAAGAGCTAGTCAGAAAGAGAGTGACAGATATACAGGCACAAATAGATATCGACAGAGAAAGATATAGATAGATAGATAGATAGATATATATAAAGATAACATAGACAAAGAGATATATCAAGACAGAGACAGACAAACAGACACACAGAGACAAATAGAGATGGAGTGAGATAGAAAGGAATGTAGACAGATAGATATAGAGAGAGATCGATACTCGGAGAGAGAGACAAAGACAGACTGATTGAGAAAGCGAGATTGAGACAGATACAGGCAGCTAGCGAGAGATGACAATAGTTAGAGATCGATATAGACAGTGATGGAGTCAGAGAAGTAGACAGATGGAGTTAGGAACATATATAAATAGAGATGGAGACTTATAGAGCGAGATAGATAGAGGCAGATAGAAAGCGACAGAGACAGACAGAAATAGATACAGGCATATAAATTGATGAAACTAGAATTATGCTTTATAAGTCAGGCCCTTGATTCAGTGCAAGAGGCCACTTGTGGTGACCGGTGCTATACAAATGCTATTTAACATTGCATAACATAGAATAAAGGTTCAGATGCACTATACCACTGGTCAAAAAACCTGGTAGAAATTCTCAAACCAATGTTGAATTTTGCAAGCCAAACTATGTACCAATGGGTTGTTTCCAAAAATTACAAATTAGAGTGGGTTGTAATCATAAATTGCACGAATTACAATTCGCTGTGATTGGCCTCAATCATTGGAAATGGTGGGGTGCAAGGGTCAGATGACTACCATATCTGTCATGTCTTTGTGTTTAAATAAAGAAAACATTGGGAAATGGGATTGAGTAGAATACAAAAAAAATTTCTTTAAAAAAAAATCTTCAGTGACATGCTGTTCCTGAAACGTTTTCAACAGTCACAAAGGGGAATGGATCCAAAGGGGCCCCTTCCCTTTTGTGAATGTGGTTTGGTAATTTTCAGTGACTTGTGACTGGAATTATGGTAGCAAATAATTGTTTATGTCTTACTGAATCTTTGTTTGGAAGGGTGGCCACAACAAACCCCTTCCAAAGAGTCATTTGTTATAGAGTTAGAAGCCCATTTAGGAGTGAGTGAAAATGTACCAACTCCTAAAATACCTTTATTACATGGTAAAAAAAAGTTTCTTTGCTCACAAGCAGCGACAGTAAGGAAGTTTAGTACACATGGCCCTTAATTACATAACAAACTACATAATATTACTCCATTCAGAATCAGGCATTACCAATCAGTTTAATCATATATGGTCCTGAAGCACAGGCATCATATGTTATTATCTTTTAGGCAAATAACTAATCAACACAACAGCCTGTCTCTCTCAGAAACCTGAGAGAACTGAACATAACAGAACCTTCAAGGGCATCACCTTACTACTTCTCGGAACCCCAGGCTTTATCAAAATGACCACCATCAAATGCTGTTTCTTAGGATAGGCCCAAAAATGTGGAACTTCCTCCCATCTCACATTTGAAAGATCTGTAAGACTAAACTGATGCATCCCACCATCTAATTGATATCATCTTATTGGTTAATTCTCTCTGCTCTTCTGGAGTACCTGTTGGTAAATGCACTGTACCTATAAATGTGAACTGCAAATTGTAAACATAGAAGCCTGTAAAGCCAGTGACGGCTGGTGGATTTTGAAAGTGTCTAGTAGAACGAGCGAGCAAAGCCAGTGAGCCCGAACTGCAAAAGGAAGGTGCGGGGGGTTGTTCCCCCCGCAAGAAAATTCTGCAAAAAATGGATTCAAATGGTGGCTTTTACACCACATATTTACTGCAAATTGTTGCAAAAAGGGGATCCAAATATAGCATTTTAAAGCACAAGTGTGAAGAAAACATTAGAAACATATCGAAAATGTGCCCAATCCTCTAACTCGTCTGCTTGCAAAATGACCCCCAAGCCAAGCACACACAACCAATGGAAACAGGCCCTCCAAGGGGGATATTCACAAGGACTTATCTCCGATTTATCTCCACCTTAACTCATCAAAAGTGGAGATAGATTTAACACCCCATTCACAAGCGGGTGCAAACTGCAGACATCGCCAGTATTCCCGAGATAACTGCCCCAAAATTTATCTCCACAGTGGACACCACCAACTAACCCTAATGAGATGCAGAGTAGGCGTTCCCGTGCAAAAACACACGAAAAAACCACAACACCACTTTCACAACGAACTGCCAGATCCGCGATGCGAACCAAAAACAGGCGATAAGCCGCGGTAGCACCAGGGATTTAATACCTGCCTTTTGCTGGTGCTAAGCAGGACGACTACCCGCAGCATGAAAGGGAGCCCAGCCAAGAGCCACACCTGAAGACCCACAGATGCCATGGAGACAATGATCATGCAGCTCTGATACCCATGAGGGCCACAACACCCACCTCCACCACCCCCCCCCAGGACATACCACATACCCTGCACGACACAAGAGCCACAAAAAGCGCATGATGACGCACATTGCCAAAAAAAAACACACATGTGTGGCCAGAAGAACGAGAAACAGTCACACAGCACTGAAGTAACAACCAAAAACTTTATTGAAATACAACACAAAACACCAATGCGGAAGACTCCTGTCGGGTCCGTCAGGGACAATCTCGACGTCACAGCCTGGAAAATGAAGCACAAAATCAGAACGTGTGTCATGCGCACATCAAAGGAGCGAGACACAGAGAAACAGAGAAGGAAAGAAAGGCAGAGAGAGAAAGAGAGGGAAGGAAAGGAAGGGAGAGAGAGAGAGAGAGAGAGAGAGAGAGAAGGAAAGGAAGGGGGAGAGAGAGAGAGAGAGGGAAGGAAGGGAGAGAGAGAGTGAGAGAGAGAGAGGGAAGGAAGGGAGCGAGAGAGTGAGAGAGAGAGGGAAGGAAAGGGGAGAGAGTGAGAGAGAGGGAAGGAAAGGAGAGAGAGTGAGAGAGAGAGAGAAGGAAAGGAAGGGAGAGAGAGAGAGACACCGCCGCCCCTGCGCACCCAGGCCCCACTGTTCACCTGCTGCCACCGGTGTGTCTCCAACCACGTGCCGGGATACACTGCAAGCCACCAGGTCTGCAATCTGTAATCAAGGCCAGAGTCAATCATGGCAGAGTCCATCACACAGTACACGGCAACAACGCATGTCCGTCCCTGCGCACGCATGCAGCCGCACCCCACCCCCTCCCGCCGGCCAGCGCTGGCTGTCCGCACTTGCGCACCTCGGGCCCACTGCTCACCTGCCGCCTACGGTGTGTCCACCAGTGGGCACATCACGTGCCCGTGCAAGCTCCAGGCCCCGGTCCCGCCACCATGGCATGGTCCACATCATGCGGACCCGCCCCACAGCCCAGCAGGTCCCACACATGACGCTGAGTCCTGAGTCATCAATGGCGGAGACCACATCAGTCCACACGTCATCATCGCAGGCTGCACACCCGCTCAGCTATTCCGGTGCCACTAACCCTGTGCAACGCCAGTCTGCGCCACGTGGTGGTAGGCCCGTGTCGGGCGCAAGGCTTTGGGTGCCACTAACCCTGTGCAACGCCAGTCAGCGCCACGTGGTGGTAGTCCCGTGATGGGCGCAAGGCTTCGGGTGCCACTAACCCTGTGCGCAACAAGTCATGGGCCCTTTATGATTGAGAACCGTGGAGCGTCCGTCATCCAGTCACCACTGGCAGAGGGGAATGTGACGTTGTCTGCCCCTTATATTGGCGGGTCACATGGCCTGTGACGCCTGTGCCGGATGGGTGTGGTGTGTGTGCAAACCTGCCCTCAGGGAGTGGCCGTGACATGCTGACAACTAGACCAGTGACCTGCACACCACCAGCGAGTACGCCTGCGACAGGCAGCCAAGTGGGCCCCCCTCGGAGCGTAAGCGGAGTGGCCTGGCCTGGCGTACGCTGGACCAGCGCAGGGCTTGCAACAATGACTCGGGGGCTCTGGGACAAGGAAGTGACTAATGCATGTGTCCCTGTGGGGGTGTCCACGGCACCCGGAACACAATAGGCAATGTAGCACACTGTGACTGGCATCCCACTAGATGAGCATCATTGACGTAAGGGAAATCACTGTCCCTACATTCATCCACACATTCATACATGAATGATGAAAGACATGACACAGCAGTGCGTTACTGGATGTTTATTGCACATCCAGTGGAGTTTTGCAGCTGGAGCGGTACAGGGCCATGCCAAGCACACTACACAATATGGGCCCATGGAGGGCCAGCCAGAGTCCATCCGGGGATGACAAGTACTGTGGAAGAGGAAGGGTACAGTCCGCAGTCTGGTCGCCATGTCATTGGCCATCAAACAGGATATGGCAGTCCATGTCGCGGTCCAAGGTGAGTGCAGCGGAGTGTATCAGGGGTCAGTGGAAGGTCATGGGGCCATGTGCGGCACCAAGCAGCAACAGGCCAGGTGGCGGACATGAATGCTAGTGCCTCCTTCTGAACTCAAGCCACGTCCTCGTCCTCGCATGTGTGCTCTGCCCCACCTGTGGGTGTTGTAGTACCGGCTGCGGCACTGTGTGCCACTGACAGATCTGGGGCAGAGGAGGATTGTCGGCCGCACTGTGTGGCAGTGACACATCAGGTGCTGGAGTGGATACGCCTGCTGCACTGGGAGGCACTGACACACCAGGGGTCGGAGATGTGGATGGTGTGGGGGCAGCAGCATTCATCTGCGCCACGCCTTGTGGCAGCAATGCCATGATGACGATCTGCAGGGCCTGGTAGATCCCAGCTACATTTTGCTGATGTGCAGCGGTGGCTGCCATCCTTTCCGCCTCCATCCGCACCATGTCCTCCATGAGCCTCCGCATCTGTGACAGCTCACGGCTGGGATCGCTGGAGCCACTCTGAGCGGACAGGTGTTCTTGTCTCCGAGTCATGACTCCAGCGATGTCAGCCAGGGCTCGTTGGAGACCATGGAGCGGGCCGTGGGTGTCCGTTAGGGACTGGAGCTGGTCCCTGATGGGACCTAGACACCCATGGATGGCGTCCAGTTTGGTAGCCATGAGGTCGAACCCCACCCGCACCTGCTCAGCCGTCTCCCTCTGGCCCTCCAGCACACGGCGTTGGAAGGCCATGTGTTGTTCCTGGGGGTCTTGGGGGACTGCCGGGGTTGTGGGTGCCTCCTGCTGGGTGGTTTGGGGAGTGGGTGGGGTCTCCTCGATGCAGCTGGTCTGCCCTGATCCTGGAGGTGATTTGCGGATGATGTCAATGATGTCTTGGAGGGCTTGGGTGTCGATGCTGGGGGTGTCCTCCTCGTCATAAGTGAAGAGTGGCTGGGACTGCTCTGCAGGAGGTGTTGACGGTGCCCCTGCAATGTGAAGGGTAGATGGTGTATTACAATGTGTCCGCATGTATGTAGCCGCATGGTACAGGTTCACATTCAGACAGCATGGCATTGTACATTGTGACAGTCTGTGGATCAGAGCCATGATCCAGAGTCATTGTGGGTGTGCACTGTGCTCTGCTTGATTGTGCATGTGTGCCATTGTGGCCATCTCCCCCGTCCCCCAGTACCTGGTGGTCACTCACCCTGTTGCGGTTGTGTTGTGTCCTGTCGAGCAGTGTCCGGTCCCCGACTCCGGCCACAGTCTCCACACTGATGACTGTCGACACCAGCTCCTCCATGTCATCCAGCTCCAGCTGTGGCGCTGGGCTCCCACCTCCAGTCTGCATTGCTGCCTTCTGGTTGGCTGTGAGTTTCTCCTTGGTCTTGCGCTTGATGTCAATCCATCGCCTCTTGACCTCGTCCATTGACCTCTTGTGCTCTCCGACGGCATTCACCTTGTCCACGATGTCCCGCCATATTCCATTTTGGGTGCCCAATGACACGTTGTTGATGGTGACGAACAGTTGTTGATGGTGTTCCATCACCTCCGTGACCAGGATCCTGTTTTCCTGCGGACTGAACTTCGTCTTCCTCTTCTTTTTGTCCTTGCCCTTCCCTGTCCCCGAGGTCCCAGGCTGGTCGTCTGGGGTGCTTGTGGGGTAGCGCTCGTCCTCTGCGCCTGCTCCGGCTGCCTCCATGGTGCTTGGGTGTTGGTCATTTTGTGTTTGTGTGTTTTTTCTACTTTTATAGTGATTTTTCCCGCCTGCCATGTGTGTATTGCAGGCCTGGCGCTGCTTATCGCTGATTTACTCATTGCGCTTTGGCCCATCGCATGTTTTTTCGCGTTGAGGTTTGTGTTTTCATCACCGTCGCGGTTGTCGTATCGCGGACATTGTCCGCGTTTTCGGCGGACTATCGCATGGTACCGCCGTGTTGTGAATTCCACGTTGACACGGGGTTATTTTCCCGTGATAGGCTGCGATGTGTAAAGTTGCGTTAACATTTTTTGGAGATGTTTAGCACACGTTCTTGTGAATATACCCCTAAGTGTTTTCTACCTGTAACACATCTCTGCCTCTTTACTGTATTGGTTGATGAAGTCATCAAGGCTCACACCATTGGTAACACCGTACATTGCAAATACTTAAAAAATTAGATGGCGAAAGAAAAATCCATCCTTTGCAGTTCATCCTTGATTTTTTTTAGTATTAGCCGGACAAACAGAAATTATATTTTAAATGTCCTCACAAGCTGACCCACATTATTCTCCAACCCGGAACGTTCAGTGACACACTTACTTTACAAACAAACTTAAAATTGGCTGAACCACCACGGCAAACCCTTGGGGGACTGGGGATTCACTTCGTGGAAAGCTCAGGACCAAACCTAAGAGCCGAAACAAACCTTTAAACAGTGGAAGCACGGCGGCAGATCCTTGTGAGACCAGGGCTCTAGATTTTGGAAGACCCAAAACCGGAAGGCCCACCTGACAGTGATAATCTCAAGATACATGAGGTTCAGGAAGCACATAAAATCCAGACCTTCCAATCTCGCTTACAATTAAAGTTCCTGAAAAACAGGGGTAGCACCCAAACAACATTGGTCAAGGTTCCCACTTCCCCTGATCAGATGCTTACCCCCATTTCATTCTTGATAGAAGTAAAGATTTTAATCAAACCGCCAGCACTCTGAAGTAAGCAAAAGGGAACTTCACAGAGCTGTCTCCTGGGGGTGACTTATTTTCCTACAATTGGCAATCTGTTTAGTGTGGACAGCTGAAAAGCAAGGGCTGCCTGCAAGTCACCCGTAGCGCCAAAGCACTACATCACCATTATGGAGGATTCACCAGGACTTCTATGTGGCCAAGTTGTTAAGTTGTTTATAAGGGCACCGGGGGACCTGGAGTTCTTCGTCAGTCCACCCCCTTCCTGATCTAACTGCATAATATGTAAGGTGCGTAGTTTTTTTGCATTTACTGATTTTTACAGGCAAAAACATAAAATTTCCTGTGTGTATTTATTTTTAAAACGAGAAAAATAGAGAAAATTGTGCTTCTTCTCTATGGCATCCTTCATGAATTCAAGGTCAATAGCTGTGCAGATTGATAGCATAGGGAGTCTAAAAACAGGATGAGATTACCTTAAATAACTCCATATCGCAACATTTCTTTGTGCTATAATGCTATTATATTTTCACTCGGGTATTTTGTTTTATTATATTTGGCTTTGAATTGTGCTAAAACAGAAAGGCATCAAAGTAGAATTGCACATTAACCAGTTAAATAAATATGGACATAAACCGGTTACAACTTCATTTGTTCACAAAGCTCAAAATAAATCTGGATAAGTACTAATATAATGGCCAAAAATAAATCTGGATAAATACAGAAGGAATTGTTCAAAAATGAAATAGCATGAACCGGTAGCCCTAATCCAGTGCTTAATTTGAGCCGGTGCTTTCCGGTGCTCAGCACCAGCACCTAATTGGTTTCCTGTGCTCGGCACCGGTACCTAATTGTCAACACCATACGTAGAACAGTCTACCACATGGTGGCGCTGCTCATCTAATTTAGAGATGAGCAGAACAACAATTGTCTAGGAATAGAATATACATTTAAATTGCTAATACCTGCCTCCCCAGCCATTCCTTTAGCTTTGGGGACCTGGAATAATCGGAACTGCCGCATTTACATGCGAGAGAGATGGTTAGTAGTTGTTTTGGGAGCGATGACAAGGGCAATGAGTATTGCAAGCTGCAGTGGCCTCCTGGTCAGAGCCCTGGTACTTAATATTTTACAAATTAAGCACTGCCCTAATCATACTGTAATACTGGGCAAACCAGTTTCTCTCTCTCTCTGCCATGGGTTACCAGATGACCGCATTATTTAACAAGCCAGTGCATTCTGGGAATTTGAGTCCCGTTTCACCTCAATCAAATCAACTGGACTACAGTTCTCAATTACAAGGGTTTGAAAAAATTAAATGCTGGGCTGGAATACGGTGTCACTAGACAGCTGCTCTACCTCAGCCCCCCCCACCCCGCCCCCACCCAGAGACCAGACAGAAATGCAAAACCACACTGGAAAGAAACAACTGCTCAGTCTGCTGCAGCACCCAGAGTGCTACCAAGCGTGCATCTCTAACCCCTTTTCAGACAAAAAAAGACAACAACAAAAATTGTCAACTTCTAAACCAGAAGTTGTGGAGCTGCACGTATTTTTATTGTCCAATAAAAAACACGGTATTTAATAAAAGGTCCACGCTTGAACCCAAATTATGAATATGATCAGGGCAGCAAGGGACACCCTGCAACGAATGTCGTGACTGCCCTGGCATAGGAAGAGACCCCTCAGAAACAATGCACATTGTTCACATGGCACTTAATCGTCAAGAACCAGATTAGCCGGCTCAGGTCTGTGACCCTTATTCGTTGTTCCAAGATTTAATCGAGTTCATCTGGGACCATGGTCAGACTCACCCATGCTCCGCACTCAAGTAAATCGATCCCAACCCAGGCCTGTCGAATCGAAAATCAACCCTTATTCAGGAAATAAATGCATTTCTGATATTAAGACTTTTGTCCTGCTCTGTAAATTGCTTTCCATGGGTCCATCAATTTATTCAACGGTGTTTGTCTTTTTTAATGATGTGACCTTTTTCTTTTCGACAGTATTTATTGACTTTTTCTTTTCTGTTGAACTGTTGTGGTTTTGAAAGGCGCCTACTGCCGTTCCACATCGTTTTATTGTTGAATAAGTAAATGTAGAACTCTAGGTTTTCTGTTCATCAACACGGTTTGGTGATCCCCGGTTTGCACATGGTTCACAATAGAACACTATGGTTCAATTTTTAATTTTTTAATTTTTTATTTTTTTTAACTATGACGTTTCACCGGGGAAGTCCTACTGGTGGAATGGACTCTTTAAAGGAAGAACTGCAGCTGTTTTGAAAATGTTTATTTTCTGCAGGGCAGGAACAGATTGGGGACAATCTAATAACAGACAAGGACTTGATAAATCGTTGGTGTCGCAAGCACTGGGATGGTGCAGAGGCTCAGAACCAGTAACATTGTCTGCCACTCACCTTATTTTTTGAGTGTGGGTAAGAGAGATGGGTGGGCCATGATCAGTCTCCAGGACAACGTTCAGACATAAGCACCACCTACATTTTTGTATTCAGTTATTAAGTGGTTTCTGGGTAACTGTGGAAAAGTCTGCAAAGTTCAAGGCCTCGTGGCAGAATGCAAGAGGTCGAGGGGCAAGATACTATCCCAAGGGAGCACACAGGAGAAGCCACGGTTGAGGGTGAGAGCGGCACTTTAGACAGGTGTGCGCCCTAAATGATTTTCGACAGGAACACTCAGCTGCGCATGCACGGGGACGATAGCCAATGCAATATTAATTTAAGAGCTCAATTTCATAACAAAATAAGAAAAAAGGATATTTTTTAACTCTGTAAAATATCCATTAGTTTCTTCACAAATCTCTAACGGATGCAGCCAGCCGAGCTTCAATAGGGAATGAATACATATTTTTTCTAAGTATTTCTCTATATTGGACAGTTGGATAAAACCAGGGCTGCAGAGCACAGTTGGAGTCCTTAACATCCAATGTTCTAACTACCAACATTATCAAAACAAAGCTGCAAAACAATCCATGTTGGACACTAACAAAGAGGGGCCTTGTTGTTACTGCGGATGACGAGCAAGGCGAGTGGTGTTAATAAAACGTGTTATTGGCCTATGTCTGCAGTTCCCTTCCCTCCATTTTGATTTATGTCGAGCTGCAACCTATCGGTCTTCTATGTGTATTTCGGGCCCATCTGGCTGTCATCGAGGGGACTTGAAGAGAAGCATCGAGAATTAATATGCCACGATTCGTAGAGCACAGACAACCCTGGGATTTGTAGAAATGACCACTGGCCGTGCTTATCTTATCAGTACCCTAGCAACAGGCTGACGCCAGCTCCGTACCCTGCCTTAAGCACCTCAGCTCGAACCATATTGGAAATTACATTCTGAAAAAAATGATTTGTTTAAAGCAAAATGAATACAACTGAACTAACCTAAAAATTGTGCCATTTGCTATGTTTTTTTTTGCAATTGCATTTTAAATCACTAATCTAAGGGGTCCAGTCTTTCTTTTCAGAGTCCCTGACGATCATGCTCATTGCTCATGGGAAAGCTTAGCTCGAATTTCGAAAGCCAGACTGGTCGACTCCTTAACGGAAGTCTGCTCCTCAGTCGCGGCTCCTGGAGGGAGTGATGCGGGCGGTGGGGCGGGGGAGGGGCTGGGTGGGGGGTAGTAATCTCCGGCATACGGCCGAATGGAGGTAAGTACATAAATAAATAAATAAAATGAATTACATTGCGGGCGCTGCACCGCCAAATGGCGATGCGGAGCACGCAATGTAATTCGTTTTATTTATTTATTTATGTACTTACCTCCGTTCGGCCATATGCCGGAGTTTACTACCACCCACCCTGCCCCTCCCCCGCCCTGCCCCACCGCCCCGCAGCACTCCCTCCAGGAGCCATGACTGCTGCTCCTGTTAACTTAACAGGAACAGACTGCCTTCCTAAATAAAGATCTTGCTCCCTGTGGGGCTCCCCAGGGAGGCTCCTTGAACATATTTAACCCAGATAAATGCAATAAAAAAGTGCCCCTAGCGTGCTTACCTAACATTTGTCACCTACACTGATGGAACATTCTCGAGCCGGGCTCCTTGTGACTGCAGAGTGCAGACACAGCATGGCAATGGCAACGGAAGCACGCACAAGCCGAACTGGAAAATGCTGGATTTGGACTCCTTCCCAGACCCCAGCACACCAATCACTTTATAATAAGCAACTGTTGCTGGGTCTCGCGGAAGAGGCAGAGGCCACTGCCACACCCCACTTCTACATTCTCTAATCCGGACTGCCCTGCCCCCTGCCATTGGAATTAATAGTCTGAGACCTGCTCTCTCCCCAGCAGCTCCGCTGCCTTGTGCCACCTCTGCTGACCCCGCTTCACCTCCTCCTTGGGAGGGGTTCGAGGCCGCTGCTGCCAAGGTCCGGTATTGCGCCCGTTCTGTTCTGCTGCCGCTTCTGCTGGTTTTCTTGCCCTGATATTGTTTTTTGTTATTGTGCCCTGTTTTCATTGCTGTATTTGTGCTGTAATTGTGCCCTGTTTACTTTTTGTGCCTGTTGTACTCGTTTCGGCCGCTCCCATCCCACCGCTGCTGCCCCTGCGGCCCCGCCCCCATGCCGGTTCCAGCTCCCGCCTCCCAGCTGCACATCCCTCCCCCCCTCCCTATTTAATGGCAGCCGCTGCGGGGGAGCGCAAGCAAGACCTCTGACCTCCTGGTCTGAGACCTGCTCTATCCCCAGCAGCTCTGCTGCCTTGTGCCACCTCCACTGACCGTGCTTCACCTCCTCCTTGGGAGGGGTTCGAGGCCGCTGCTGCCAAGGTCCGGTATTGCGCCCATTCTGTTCTGCTGCCGCCAAGGTCAGGTATTGCACCCGTTCTGTTCTGCTGCCGCTTCTGCTGGTTTTCTTGCCCTGATATTGTTTTTTATTGTGCCCTGTTTTCATTGCTGTATTTGTGCTGTAATTGTGCCTGTTGTACTCGTTTCGCCCGCTCCCATCCTGCCGCTGCTGCTCCTGCGGCCCCGCCACCTGTCGATTCCCGCTCCTGCCTCCCAGCTGCATGTCCCTCCCCCTCCCTACTTAATGGCGACCGCTGTGCGGTTGCACCGCTGGCGTGCCGAAGGTGACCCAAAGGCAAGTCCATCTGCGCCCGTTCGCGACCCGACCGCGACCAGCGCCAGGGACCCTGGATCTCCCACCACTCACCGATACAACTCAGCCACCCTCCTCACACTCAACCCCAGAAGAAACAACAACTGCCAGCAGTCCACGCCGAACAAGACCCACGGCCAGTTCTCCTGCCGCCACTGCCGCAAGACCTTCACCACCGCCCGAACGCCAACACCACCAACGCATCCTCCTCAACGTGCGCTCCATACACAGACATGCCCTGGAGATCTGGAACCTCCTGGACACCCTCTCACCCGACATCGCATTCTTTACAGAAACTTGGACCAATGCCTGCTCTGCCCCAGACATCGCCATCGCCATCCCGGACGGATACAAGATCCAGAGGAAGGACTGCCCCAACCACCCGGGAGGAGGCCTCGCCATCGCGCACATAAGCTCTCTCCGCCTCTCCACCTCCAGCGACACCTTCCCCGCCGCCGAACACCTGCACTTCCAGGTCCAGCCCCAACTCCACACTCCGCGGCACCCTTGCCTACAGACCCCCCGGCCCCAAGGCAGGACACACCCTCGACCCCATCTTCGCAGGAGGAAACAGCGTCCACTTCAGCCACACCACGCAACCCCCGTGGACTGACCACCACTGCGTACACTTCCTCGTCGACAAACCCAAGCTGCCCAAACCAGCTCCGCGCCCCCGCGAAGGAACTGGAGCAGAGTCACCGAGGAGCAGCTCAACTCCACCCTCAACCACAACACCCCCACCGCTGCAACCGACGCCAACCACGCAGCCAGGGAATTCCACACATGGATCTCCAACTGCGCAGACAAGCTCGCCCGCTATGCAACTCTGACGGACAACACCCCAGGAAAGCCGCCTGGTTCACCACCGACCTCCAAGAAACCAGACGCACATGCAGACGCCTGGAGAAGAACTGGAGAAACAACAAGACACCGGAGAAGGACACCACCTACAAGAACGCCATGACGCAATACCACCAACACATCAAAACCACCAAAAGGGCATTCATCCACAACAAAATCCTAGCCAACTCCAGCAACTCCAAGGAACTCTTCAGAGTCATCCAGGAATTCACCAAGCCCCCTGCCAAGCCACGGACATCACCCATTCCCAGGACCTCTGCGAAAAGCTCGGATCCTACTTCCACCTGAAGACCAAAAACCTCTACGACAACTTCAACGACCATACACCTGACTCCGCAACCTCCCCGCCATCCGGCAACACCAGTCAGCCCACCATCTCCTCCTGGACATCGATCACCACCGAAGACACCGCCTCGACCATGAAAGGCATCCACTCAGGGGCCCCCACAGACCCCTGTCCACCACACATCTACCACAGAGCCGCCACCGCCATAGCACCAGAAATATGACACACCATCAACGCCACCTTCTAGACCGGCACTTCCCCCGACGATTGGAAATGCGCAGAAGTCAGGCCCCTGCTCAAGAAGCCCTGGGCAGATCCAACGGACCTCAAGAACTACCGGCCCATCTCGCTCCTCCCCTTTGCAGCGAAAGTCGCTGAGAAGGCTGTCAACACAGAACTGACAAGGTTCATCGAGGACAACGCCATCCTCGACCCATCCCAATCCGGATTCTGCAGCAACCACAGCACCGAGACCGCCCTACTCGCCGCCACAGATGACATCTGCACCCTCCTCGATCAAGGCCACACTGCAGCCCTGTTATTCTACTCGACCTATCAGCAGCATTCAACACCGTCTCCCACCGCACACTCGCCGCCAGACTACACAACGCCGGCATACAAGGAACCGCCCTCGACTGGATCCGATCGTTCCTCACCGGCTGAAGCCAAAGGATCAGACTACCACCCTTCCTCTAAGAACCCATGGAAAACAACTGCGGAGTGCCCCAGGGATCATCGCTCAGCCCAACCCTCTTCAACATCTACATGGCCCCCCTCGCCGCCATCGTCCGACAGCATGGCCTCAGCATACTATCCTACGCCGACAACACCCAGCTCATCCTCCCCCTCACCAAGGACCCTACCACCACCAGACTCAACTTCCAAGAAGGAATGCAGGACGTCGCAACCTGGATGAGCAACAGCTACCTGAAGCTCAACTCGGAGAAGACAGAAGTCCTCATCCTCGGAACCACCTCATTGGCATGGAAAACACCTGGTGGCCCACCGCCCTCGGCAGCCCCCGACCCCCACGGACCACGCCAGAAACCTCAGCATCATACTCGACTCCTCCCTCTCCATGAACCGACAGGTCAACGCCGTCACCTCCAGCTGCTTCAACACCCTCCGCATCCGCCGTAAGACTTTCAAATGGATCCCCCCGAGTCAAGGAAGACAGTCACCCACGCACTCATTACCAGCAGACTGGACTACAGAAACGCCATCTACGCCGGCATAAACAAGTCTCTACTCCACAAGCTCCAGACGATACAGAACACCGCCGCCAGACTCGTCCTCGGTATCCCTCGACACAAACACATCAGCCAACACCTACGGAATCGCCACTGGTTCCCCGTCGAGAAGAGAGTCACTTTCAAGATACTCACCCATGCCTACAAATGCCTACACAACACCAGACCCCAATACCTCAATGACAGAATCACTTTCCACGCACCCAAAAGGAACCTCAGATCCGCCAACCTCACCCTCACTGAAACCCCACGAATCTGTAGAGTCAAAACAGGGGGAAGAGCCTTCTCCTACATCGCGACCAAGACCTGGAACGAGCCCCCTCCCTGAACACCTTCAGGAAGGCTCTCAAGACCTGGCTCTTCGGCTGAACGGAACTGTTGAATTCCCCCCTCCCCCCCACAGTGCCTTGAGACCCTCACGGGCGAGTAGCGTGCTTACAATGCCCCTGATTGATTAATTGAATGGGAAGCTTCTGACTCCTCCCTGGGCTATACGAATAACGCCCAAAATCAAATGCTTTTCTGGCAGTGAGACACAGATCCTGCCCACCTGTGTGTCGACACTGCCCTGCTTTCTGGCTCCAGGTCGAAGAAATCTTCGCCCAGCCAAAAAAGCATGCGCAGCAGAGCCAAGGGCCATCCTCCCCCACCCCTAAAACATAACAGATTTGCACATGTTTGTTCACCAAGCAACCAGCAAACTGTATTGCTAGCTGCTCGGTGTTCCATCTCACATTTTGTTTAATCCCCCAGGGTGGCAGGGCGATGCCGATCTCTCCCGTGTACACCAGCCGCCCCTGTGTAAAGCTCTTTGTCACCCTGTGAGGAAAACAGTGATACATCAAAATCATTTAAAAAAAATTAAAATGCTCATGAACTTATACATGAACTTATATCCATTGCCAAACAAATTCATTCAGTATCCTGTCTAGGAAACCCTTGCTGTTTTAGAATTGCAGTGGAATATGGTAATCATCTGACTCCTAATATTTTTCAGTGATTCGTGTTTTGTGCACACGGTCTTGTCTGTTTCTCTTTCAAAAACCAAGGACAATGGGGGTTTTGACTCAATAAACCATTTTGTAACCCATCTAACCCGAACTCTTAATATAATTAAGAACCTTATTGTCTTTGCTATTTCTGATTAAAAATATAAAAATATGCCTGTTGTTCATAATACATTGAAAACACTTTAAAAGTCTCTTGGGTTTAATTTAGAAACCTTTTTATGGGAACATTTTGGCATTCAGTTAAAGTAACAAAACTTCATGTGGGCCTGAGAACATCACCACTATGGCTACAAGATGTCCTTCATCCAAAGAAAATTAAAGCACAAGATGAGCTCGTAGAGAATAAGTAATGGGAGAACAAGAAAGGCTCACCAAACAACATTCTGGTGCAGGCATGCAACACAATACTGCGTTTTAAATACAGACAGTGAGGTAGGAAGAAATGAACACAACTGCTGCAGATAGGTGACCATATGTGGTTGGACGTTGTGCCATTAATAACTACCAGTAATAGGACCGAGAGAGTAGCAATTATCTGAAGGGAATGTATTGAAAAATATCGTGGTAACTGTTCCAAACTTTGGCAGAGTGACACCATCTCGGTTAGACATTGGGAATACTTCCATTGAGAGTGACTACGAAACTGATAGAAAAGTATTCTTTTCTATGTGATCTACATACTTGGGGGAGCAGAAAAGGATTGATGTTAATCGTTTTCTGAAACATAAAAGAACAGTTGTATTTTAAAAGTGTTGAAGTTAGTCCAGGTAAGATGGCTGAGAAGGGCAATAACAATATAATTTCTGAGGTGAATGAGGATAAAAAAAAATGTTTTTTTAAAGAATATAATTTCAAAAGTGATCAGTTGGAGAAAATTATAAGATGGAATTATGAGAAAAGGAAACGATGAGACACACCTAAGACTGACAAATCACACAAATCTGTTAAACTGGGACTTCTTTGCTCATGAAATAATCGAAGCGGGGCTTATGCAGGGACAAAAATGTTGGAGGCGACCAGCACTTACGGTGATGGAGTACAAACGAAGAATACTCTGGAGCAGATATTCGAAAAAACAGATGTGGCAGTGGAGAACAATGGGGTGAGCCTTCTAGATGACTTTTAGACAATATGGGGCATATTAGCAACAACTTGCGATATTTATCGCAAACAGCGCTTAGCGCGATTTTTTTTATCGCCGCCTATCGCTGGATTTAATCGCGGAGATAACGCAGTATTACCAACGTTTATCTCCACGGCGAGAAAAAATCCAGCGATAGCAGCGAATCCCATCTTCAACGTGAGATTACCAGCGATAAAAATCCTATCGCTAAGGCAAATCTTGCTAATAGGCAGGTGGGGACTTAGCCATAGAATCCACCTCCCATTGACTATTATGGCTAAGTCAGGTTTTTACCAGGTGTAAAATCCTGGCGCTAATCTCGGTTAGCGCGCGTTTTTTCATCGCATCGCGGGTATTGCTAATAGGCGATAGCTGTGTTAGCGACTGCTTTCAGTCGCTACCAGTTTGGGTACGCCCACTTTGCATGTCATTAGCGATAAATATCGCTGACATGCAGAGCGGGCCCCAAACCGGTCGCTATCGCCTGGAAGCTGTCGCTAACTGCTGTTAGCGACAGCTTGCTAATAGGGCGATAAAAGATCGCCGCTTTAGCGGGAAAAAGTCCCGCTAAAGCGGCGATATGGCCCTTGCTAATATGCCCCTATGTTTTTACAAAGAGAATATCCCCAACAGTGGCCACAAATGTGTGTTCATATTGATAGAGCATGATTGTGCTCTTCAATTTGTAGGGGTGCATTATAATCACGAATAGTTTGCACCTGCATATATTCTTTTGTTGTGTTAACATTTTGTCATTAGAATGTGCATTGTAATAATGTGTAAAGTAATATGATAGAGGAATTTCGTGTAACGTGGAGACATTAACATTATAATTTTGTTCTAAATGGTGAAGTCTTAATGCTCGTTCTACAAGTGACTCATGAGGATCTGATCCACTGACATGTAATGCACTGATTTAAACATGCCCAATAACAATGTTCATGTATATGCGTGTTTAACAATGTTTCATAGTGGTTCTTCTTTTAGCCGATTTTCTGTAGGCCTCATGTGTATTTTTCCCTGGCTCTCATAATTGAAGCATTCATAATGTTCGTGTGTGTGCAGAATCTTTCCTTTCTCACCTTTCTGTTGCAGGTGGAGAAATTCATCCTTGTTAACTAGAATAACGCTTTTGTTTTAGGAGTTAGGTATAAGGAGGAGAGGATACATTTGAACAAGGAGTGCTGGTAATGTGAGACGGTGTTCTTTCTCACGGGTGAAGGCCTGGGGAGAGGATGTAGCCTTATGTAGCCTTATGGCTAGAGCAGTCGACCTCGAAGCTGGGGAACCGGGTTCGAGTCTCAGCAACGACACTCAACATCCTGTGATTTTGGGCAAATCACTTAATCTCCCCATGCCTAACAAAAAAATGAATGTGTCCATTTGTAACGAAACTGGTGCTCATGTAAAGTGCTCTGATACCCGATGTCTCGGGTCTAGTTCGCGCTATATAAAACTCTTTAAAAAAAAAAAAAAAAGGTAATCGAGCCAAAGGCTGGGAGGATCAAAGCCGCCTGGAAAGTCACCTACAAGGAGGTGTCTCGCTGGATGGGATGATCGCGTGATGCGAAGATGGGTGTGTCCTAGGATTTGGATGATGGAATTAGAGACAGTGCCCGGGGGGACTGGGTTAGGAGAGGAGATCAGAAGAAAGGAGAAGGAGCATCTTAGAACGAGCTCCCTAGCTTTATGCTACTTGAACCATCCCACGTGAGTGCACTTCTTTGGAAGTCTTCACACGCTGACACCTTTTCCTGAACTTGCCTGGGGAAATGCTAAGTAGGGATGTCATGTTAGTGGTATTGTAGGGACAGGCTAATGCTTTTTACTTATGAACCTTCAGTGAAGAAAACTCTTGATGTGGGCGCAGTTATCTTCTGCATCTTGATTCTCAAACTGGTTATCATCTGTATGCTTTATCGTCTGAACTTTGCACATAGGTTTGGCTTTGTATTAGTCCCGATGAACTTTTACAGCCTCGTATTGAGGTGTTTGTATGTCCAATTGTTCTTGGCTTTGTAATAAAGTAACTAAACTTAGAACCTGGAGTCAGTGATTCTTCGGAGTCATGATTTATTGGGACTGTGAAATCTAATTGGATATGATATTTCTCCCCTCCAAACTTTTAAGCAGAAACCCACGGTCTGTCACCCAGGGGTTCCCAAGTAAATCTAGAATGGGGAACTCGGCCCTATCAATATAATAGTGAAATTATTATCTTTACTATTTTTGCAAGTATGGTTAATGTAATAGTGAGGTTGGCTTCCTAGGAGGAAATCATATCGCAAACAAACAGAAGCGAATTTTAGATGACCAGATACAAAAGGACTCACAAAGATTTCTCTGTTTTTGTGTATTTAGCTGGAATTTCCAGTTTCAGGTACCGCCCTTTGGCCTGGCCTCTTGTCATGCTTCGACTGATGACATAGATCTGCTGAGAGTCCAGTTATCCCCAACTCTCACTTAGGAGATTGATCCGTTGAACACCTCACAAGAGAAGAAAGAGGAAAACAGAAGGGAGAGATAAGACACAGAGCTCTTGCTGTCTCAGTTCGGTGTAAGCAATATCTGGGGTGGAGTAGCGTCTGCTTGCAGATTAGCCCACTTACTCTCTCTTGGGTGGTGTAGGGAGCAAAGGCTACACAAGTGTGACAAAGAGGCACAGGTCACAGTAATCAGGTAGTATTTAAAAATGTCAAACAGTATGCGATCTCAACCCAACAAAGCTCCTTCATATGCAAATCCCAAGCAGGTGGTGCGGTCAGGAGAGCAGACATTTACCAGTATACCAACATTGAGCCCTAGGATTCTCAAGCATCGGAGATCAAAGATCAGCAGCGGTGGGCCATGCTACAAGGAGACAAGACAAACAGGGAAAGCCAAAGAAAGTAATCTAGGTAAGAGTTATATGAAGGAATTTGAAATGGTTAAAAATAGAAAAGATGAGAGATGTAGGGTTGGGTGGATGAACTATATGAAGTGGAGAGCCATTACAACTACAAACTATTGCCAGAGAAGAGACATGTGTAGTGTAGTTAAATATGC
Organism: Calotriton arnoldi; assembly: GCA_963921515.1. Lineage (NCBI taxonomy): Eukaryota > Metazoa > Chordata > Amphibia > Caudata > Salamandridae > Calotriton > Calotriton arnoldi. Next base: position 473,769 of record CAWUFW010001151.1, on the reverse strand, counting down.
TGTCCCTCTATTGGCCCGGAAATGTACTGCAATCTGGAAGTTTAGACTCTGCAGTGGTTAGTGGTCTAGATTTCTCACTCTCCATTGCCCAATCTTCAAAAGCTTGCATTCTCTACTCTGCCGGACTCTGATGATATGGAAATTATTATGAGGGGCAACTCGCTTACCATTCAGGTCCTTCCATTGGTGCTCAAAGACTAAAATCCTAGAACCTCTATACCAAGGGTTTTCCTGGAAATCCTAGCACCATTGAATGGTGGGTATTCTATGTGCAGAAGGCATTAGGCATTTCCATATTTAGATGATTGGATGGTAAATGTGCCTTCTGTTTCTAAGGCATTATCCAATATGTGAAGAATTTGAAAGGTGGTCAAAGGTCATGGATTCCTTATAAAATTAAAAACCATGAAATCTGATTCCATCACAGGCGCTGCAATTTATCGGAACCTTGATTCAGGTAGATGTAGGAAGATCTTCCTTCTGGAACCCATAATTGTCAAATTGACTTCACAGATACAGATGTTATTGAACCATTCAAATACTACAGAGGGTACAGGGCTGTTGACAGTGTATCTCTCAGTCAGTCCTTGGGTGTGTCTGCACATTTACCCAGTGGTATGCCACCTTCTTGAGTATTAGTCTCCCACTTCAAAAGAGTATGAAGCCCTGATGGCTGTGACTCCTCAGATCAGTCATCTCAAATGGTGGCTACATCCAGAGAATTTGAGAAGAGGAATGTCTCTATCTCATCCATCCCTGTTGACAAATTATTCCAGAAAGTTGGGATTTGGGGTGTCATATTCAGCATAGGGATGATGGTCTCCATGGGACTCCAACAACTCTTCCATCTGGAGGGAGCTCTCAGTGAAACTCTGAGCCCTTCTTCATCACCCGGAGTCTGGGGCAAGGTCGGGTGCATTCGAACAGACAACCATGTAGCTCCAATTAATGCAAATCATCAGGACGGATCACAGATCTCAAGTCTAGCAGCAGTAGCTTGGATGGTAGGACAGTGGAAGGAGGACAATCTTCTTTCCTTAAGAGAGATTTACTTGCAGGGACAGGAAAATACTAGGAGGAACGGAACGTGCGGAGTTCCGCCCACCCCTAGAAAATGCATTGAGGCAAGAAAGAAATGAATTTACCTTTTTACAGTTGACATCCTTTTGTTAACGTCTTCCATGCACTGCTCCATTCTCAGCACCTTAAATCACATTATTCCAGGACCCTCCTTTCCCATCCATGTAAAATATATCCATCCCATATGTGCGTAACTCCCTTTGTTGTCACATTTTTTCTGTGCAACCTGAGTGGTGGGAGGTGCGTGTTTTTTCTCATTCCTGAGCTTCAGTAATCCGCCCCCTTTGCAGAATGCACATGGAGCCCACCTCCTCCCCGGAACTAGTGTTTTCTCTGGTCTGAAATGTCAGATCGCACAGTTTTCTGGTGTCTGAACTGTGTATGTTCCCACAGAGGCTTGACTGGGTATTAGGAAAAACCTTTCACGTGCCACAGAGATATCCTGCTCTGTGGAATGTGTGTGTATAGTTTATCACTGTCACCGCCTCTGGATAACCTCACGTGGATTCGCAGTGTTAGGCTCCAGCAGGGGCCAAATAAACAATAAAAGTCAAAACAGATAGAAATGGGCAAATTTAAACGCCAGCTCCCTTATGATAATGAACAAGATTTATTTTTTCTGCTGACATCCCAGTGCAGCAGATCTTATTGACAGGCACCACAAGTTAAGGTTGTGGTGTTACGGCCAGAGCTGCTTTCTTTGGAATTAGGGAACCAGGTTCGAGTCTCGGCATCCTCTCAAAAGTCTGTAATTCTGGGCAATTCATTTAGTCTCCCTGTCCCTAAAATTAATGTGACTTTGTGTAATAATATCACTGGTGCTCATGTAAAGTGCTCCAATATCTACAAGTCTCGTTTGTGCTACATAGGACAGCAAAAAAAGAAAGAAAGCCAAGTGCAGAAAGATAAACCATTCGCCCAGATCACACAATGTGGGGAAGGCATTATTTAAGGATTAGAATCCCGATCCATTGGTTCCACATTTATTTAAATTTGGGGTTCGGGAATGTATTTGTGCAGTGAGTTGTGTCTGAAGGAAGTTGAGTCTGCAAGGAAATGTGTCTGCAGGATGACGTTCTCCATTTACTTGTGTCCGCAGGAATTTATGTCTGCAGGGAGATGTGTCTGAAGGGAATTAAGTGTGCAAGAAGGTTTGCCAACCAAGAGGTTTGACTGCAGGCGGAGTTGAGTTCACCTGGAAATCTGTTTGCAAGCACATGAGCCAGCATAGAGTTGTATTAATTGTGAATTGTGTCTTCATGGAGAGGCGGTCGCATGGAGCTGTGTCCACAAACAATTGTGTCTGCAGGACATTGAATGAGGAGGTATGATTCTGCAAGGATAGTTTTGTGACAGGGTGAAATTGTTTCTGAGTGAGCTAGTTTCCGCAGGGTGTTATGTCTGCAGAATTGGTGTGCGGGAGGTGAGTGTGCAGAGAGTTAAATGTGCGGAGAAAGCTGTCTGCATGCAGCAGTGCTTGCACAGAGTTTCGTGCCTGCGTGAGATGCTGCACCCACACAGACCTTTCATCATACGGAGATTATATGAAACCGCAGGACTACCCTACCTTGTTATCGGCGATCAGGTTCTGCAGCACTTCCTTCCCTGCTGAGGTCCGCATCTCGATGCCAATGCTGCTGTTGCCCATAAGCGACTGATATGGTGAGTGCCCCGGGTCCCTTTGCCTGTTCTCCTGTGACACCGTGCCCTTGGTGGAGCTGTGGGGGCTCTTCTTGGCACCCTTCTGCCCCACAAACAAGGAGCTGATGTCGAGGGTCTTCGACTCGAAGGCCCCGTCCACGCTGCTGAATATGCCACCGTACTTCACCCAGGGCACTGCAGTGGTGCCCGGCCAGGCAGGTAGAAGGTTAGCTCCTCCTCCTGGTCCTCGTCCCAGAGACATTGCTCAGCCCCACACTCTTCAAAACCTACATGGACCCTCTCACCAGCATCATCCGTTACCATGGAGTCAACATCATCTTCTACCAAAAGACACCCAGCTCATCGTCTCCCACTCCGACAAATCACCAAGCACCTGGACCAACTTCACCTTCTGCATGTGCGAAGTCACCAGATGGATGACAAACAACCTGTCTAAAACTCAACATAGACAAAATGGACGTAGTACTCAGCAAAGACACTTAGCTATGAAACTCCGCCTGGTGGCCTACAGAACTTAGACCAACACTCCGCCTGACAAGCAAAGCTAAGAACCTTGGTATAGTGGTCAACAATTAGCGCATCATGACCGTACAATTGAACACAGTCTCTGCCTGATGCTTCCACACCTTTCAAATGCTCAAGAAAGTCTTAAGTGGATACCGGTCAACATATACAGAATCATCACCCAGGCCCTCATCTCCAGCAAACTGGACTACAGCATTGTGCTCTATGTCGGACTCAACACTCAACTGATCTGAAAACTTCAGACCATAAAAACGCTGAAGTCTGATTCACACTCAGACTACCTCCCACCACTCACATCACCCACACCTCAAAGACCTCCAGTGGTTCCCTGTCCACAAACATGCACTCTTTAGACTCCTCACACACACATACAAAGCACTGTACAATCTTGGCCCCATCTACCTCAACAATAGCATCAACTTTCACACACCCACCAGACACCTCCACTCAGCTGGTGCCTGATCTCAGACGTCCCCTGCATACGTAGAACCAGAGCCGGTGGTCGTTTTTCTCCTACCTCTCCCCTAAGCATGGAATCTCCTCCATATCAGAGCCTCCTCCTTAGTACTTGAATTCCGCAAGAAACTGAAGAACTGGCTCTTCACCTAGGCACTGCACAAGCACAGACTGCAATCACCTGCTTACCACAACCAAGATATCCTCCTTGTTGAGTTGTGCACTCTACAAATGCACATAACATAATATAACATAACATAGCATAACATAACATAATGAGCATCTCTGGGTTTCTGCTCTGACTCCTTCTCTCAGAGCCTGGGTAAAGGATACCCTGCCTCTTCCTTGGCCCAGGGATCTCCTGTATGATTTTCCACCCTTTAGGTTAATACCCGGAATGCTTGAGAGAATTCAAACCAAAAAGATGAAAATAGCTCCTTGGTGGCCGCACCACCTTGAGCTACCTTGAATTTTTCAGCTCTCGACAAATCAGCATTGGGTTTCCCCTCCAAAGACTCCTATTCTCCTAAAGTCAACTTTAACCCACGCCTGTAACTGGGTTTGAATCTTCAGAGCTTAGCGATCCTTCCGCCCTGCCACTCTTAAAGTTTATGCAAGACATTTTAATGCAAGGCACTGGAAACATTTTAAGTCCAGGTGTTTGTCAGAAGGGATGATTTCCTGCTGGGTCTAGAAGTTTCATCTTAAAGAGCCAATAAGCTGCCATACAGACCAACTAGGTTCTGGAGCCATGGGGATAATGGACTTAGCCTCCCACATGCTGCACACCTTTTTCAGTAGCCTGCAGTTCATAACCCTGTTCTATCTAGGCATGTTCCTCATGTTTTACAAGGCCTCCAACATCCTCCTTTTGAGAAATTTGGACTTTGAGTTAAAGTTTCTGAGAGCAGGAGGGATTTTCCCATTAGCCATTTGTTCTGGAGGCAAATACATGAGTTGTGATGCCTACTCTGTACTTCACCCTTTCTGCAATCTTTGCCAGATAATGTGGCACTGAGACAAAGTCCATCTTTTGCACCATTTTCTTTTCATTGTCCCCAGCATTGAGTACATTCATCTTTTTATTCTTTCTGGCTTCAGAGTAAGAAACATTTGTTCATACTTTAGATGTTGGTAGGTGTCTTTCTATTTATTGACAGAGAATCTCTGAAAGTAGATTTCTTATTTGTTACTTTTGGTTGTACTGGTCAAGTGTTGAACCCATGTGCGGCAACCATGAGTTCATTGAATAGGTTTACAATTACCTCAGCATACCAGGCATTGTCGGTGGACATACCAGAGTCTATACGAGGCCATTCTTCTAGGGTTTTTTCATCTTCATGGGCAGTATTTATGGGAGTGTCCATTAAAGACATTTGTAATGCAGTCACTTGGGCGTCTCCTTAAACTTTTATTTCCATTATCAGCTGAAAATTAGGCGGCCCTTATCCTCTGAATTTGTGATTTTGGTACATGTGTGTTAGGATCTATAGAAACAGTTTTTGGTTTCATTTCCACAGATGTTGCAGTGTATTGTCTGTTGGTTTTCTGTTATAATTTTTTAGGACCACCGAATCAGCTTCGGTATTTATTCTTTTGCTGTAAAGACTGTGGCGAGGAAGACAGATGAAGAGGTAATTGCCTGGTTACTTACTGGTAATCTTCATTAATCCAGCCCTAGATGTCTTTCCTCCCACCTGGAGTGTAGTTATTACCGTAATCGTGGAAAAAAGAAAGAATTTCTTCCTCAAACTCAGAGGTATTAGGAAGTTATGTTTTGGGATCCAACGTATATATAGTAGTATACAGTAGAGGGATGTTTGCACTTCTTATGAAGGTGTACTGTGGCTTTAAGTTTTGAAATAGGTTTCAGTCTGACAAACAAGTTGTCTGCGGGAGGCAAAAGTGTCATGTTGCAAAGACTATGACAAGGAATACTTGCAGTAATGAAGATTACTGGTAAATAACGGAGACATTTCCACCTCAGGACAGTGGCGGTGCGTCCATTGGGGGCGCTGGAGCGTTGCCCCACCAATGCCACGGCCCCATTCAAATTCTTCGTTCTACTTCTCCAACGCTATTAATTTCAATCAGGACTCCTGATTGGAATTAGCGTCGGAGAAGTAGAACGAGGGACGCTGAAGGGGGTGGGTGGGGGGGGGGCTGCGGCAGCACTCAGGGAGTTGAGTGACAGCAGCGCACTAAACAACTGTCACAGCAATAGTGCGCATGTTCGTTTTTGGGCTTGTAATTTCTACGATCAGCCCGAACATGCGCACTAGCCTTCCCCTTAAGAGACCGAGGGTTGCTTCATGCCGCAGCCCCCGGTCTCCTAATGGGCAGGGAGTATCCCTGCCCTCAGCTAATCCTGGCGCTGCTGGAGCAGCGTCAGTAGAGGGGTTGGCAGTGACGTCGCGGCTGTTCCTGTTCGAAGAGCGCGGGACCCCGGCCCAGGAGCAGTGACCGTGACTGGCCAGGTGTGGAGGCTGCGCGGTATCCGGCAGTAAGGTACAGTACATTTTATTTTTATTTCTTTATTCCCCAAATCCCCCCCACCCACCCATCCCCCCATCCCGCAAGCATAGAAGCGAGGTGTTTTCGTTACTAGTCCGGGCTTCTGCTAGACTGTTGTGCACACGTGACATGGGATGAGGCCGTCTCTCTCTTTCTTCTTTTCTTGCGCCACGAGAAACCCATGAGGAAAGTCGGTGCCCGCAACTAAACCCAATGCTCTAGTATCGGCCCGATGCAGGAAAAACCCAGGCAGCCCAAGATCGACCCTTCAAAGGTGGTGGTGGTAAGTGAGGCAAGTGGGAGCTTGATCAGTATGGAAACGCTGTGGACTTTCGGTGAAAAAAGCATTGTATTCAAGATTCATATTCTAGAAGTTGCAGTCCGTCAAAGTATTTGTCGTGCGCCTCACAAACGAATGCCTGTCGGTTGCATGCCATGTGCGTACTAGATTTTTGGGGACTAAAATGCGCTGCTGTGTTATTTTTTGGCAGGTTATTTTGGGTTGGTATGTCATAAAAAAAGTACAATGGATCGAGGAATAGATTCTCTGTAATTGTAGCCGAGTTTCTTTACTTTCCATAGGGTTATATAACTGCTGAGTTGGGCCTGTCACTTTCGCCTTTTACTCTAAACACGGAGCCTGGGGTGGTCATTAATTCACGAATTCGGCACCTCCGGAAAACGGAGCTGCTATGTTTGACGTGCTTATCTGGAAGAGGGCGGCTTCCATGCGCTCTGCAGACATGTGAAAAGTCTCTTTTACTGCCACATTGGGTAGCTCTGCACCAAAGCTAAACAATATTCAGAAGCAGTGTGCATATAATACTGGCTGCTGTTCACACCTGCAAAGGAAAGCTGCTTCAGTGAATTTGAAATACGTGCATACTTGCTTTAAAGAAGCAGTGCAAAATGACTACTAAAAGAACGAACGAGAAGCATTAGGTAAGGCCTTATTCTAGGATTCCTGTTCCATTCATGGGGAGAAATGTGTGAAACCTTACACCAACTACTTTCCCACACTCACAGTCACAGATAGGAACGCAGTTGTTCTGGAACAGTTTTCCAGTGTTGCATCACTGAAGTCATAGGAATTGTGAAAAAGCATCACACAAACAGCAAGGACAGCAGTTGTATTCAGTGGACAGTGGTAAGGTTGTAGTTAGCATGTAGCTTATGCTGGAGTTTGGAGCACACTGTTGAAAATATATTACTAAAGCATCATGCGGTAGCACACCGTCATTTACAGAAGGCACATCTTCCGTTGAGTTGGCCACCGGATTTGCGCAGGCACAGGTGTGCTGATGGGATTATGAAACACACAAATGATAATGTCTGGAAATGGGGATTCAGTGAAAATGTAATCTGTGCATCATAAAGTAAAATGACTTTATTTGTTTTGATCCAATTGGAGTCTCTGCTTCCTTCGCATTTCAGAATTATGGAGATGTGCTTACATTTGTGCTTTCCTAACTGCTTGTGCATTCTGGGATGTTTGTACAGTTCATTTGCAGCAGGGTTTTGAATTCTGATTTTGTGACAAAAAATGGCATCCTACAACCTTTCCTTTTTTGTACCCAGCAAAATCGTCTTATTTCACTTTACAAAATTCTCTCACTGCAATCAGAGAAAGAAAATTAAATACCAATCTCCCTTTTAAAACAATAGGCAGCAATTTGTCAAATGACTAAGTCTGACATTGGACCTCTTTGAACGCACAGAAAATGTGAAAGGTTAAAAACAAAATTTGAAGGCATCTTTATTGCTCCTTCATCTTCTAAACTCCAGCATTGTTATTTTGGACATGTTGCAGCACCCCTGCAGCCTTACTTCCAGCTAGCGCCTCTTCCAAAGCGTAAAGATTCAATAGAGTAGGCATAGAAATAAACTAAATGGTATATTTTGCACCTACATTCTCAGTGAATTTGGTCATCCACCTATCCATCTCCATTCTTCCTACTCTCCATCCACCTTTCCTCACTTCATGCACCTATCCATCCTTCTCTATCCCCATTTAATGATCCTTCTTAAATCTATTCATTTCTCAATCCATCCACCCATCTCTCCAACAATCTCTCTTCCTTCGTTCCATTCATCCATCCATCCATCTTTCTCCTTGTCAGAACTCCCAGTCCATCCATCTTTCTCTCCTTCCATTCTTTGCTCCACCCTTCTCTCCCTTTCTTCCTTTTGTGTTGTCCTGTTGCATTTGTTCCCCTAATCCACAGTTTCATCATACTATTCTCTTGCAGTGCTATTTATGATGGCGTTCCATCAAAGTCACTGAAGTCATAAACAACATGTGAAAGGTTTTTATCTTACACACTTCCCAGAGGCACCCTGCCCACTTACGCTGCTAAAGTGTGGGAAGGAGGGTTATGCCACCCTACCGAGTTAATGCGCCTCCGCTAGGTCCTGTATGGAAACAGGCCTATATATCAGCATCTGGCATAAAACTGTAGTTATTAAGGGCACCCAATACCTAATCACCCTTCCTTGTTTACTAAATAGATAACACCTTCATACCAGAGGTTCTCACATGTTGTAAAGGACAAACCTGGGAAACAATCTCTTAACTAGAGATGGAAAAAACATAGACCTCAAAGGGTCAGTTACCTCCTCTGGCCTGGGCAACACAGCTGAAAACCTGTCAAGTAATGAAAGTGCAGGTATCTGCCCCCCTACCCTCTGATCTAGGTCCCTGGCATTGTGATTGGCGATAAGCTAATATTGTTTGAAATGCCGCACTTGATAGCACCTCTTGGTGGTTACCGACTTTTTGATTTAATTCAGCGTTTGTGTGATCTCTTTGAAAATCTGCCCTATTGTCAAATCTGTTGGTAATTTGTCGCATACTGTGCACCTAGCTCTAAAAACAAGGAAGTAAGCAGAGCATCTGAATAGTAACCTTTCCTGTGTCCCCTGGCTGGACAGAAAGCCCAATATAGGCTTTAAGTTTTCCAGAATATTTAAAGAACCAGTAAAATGGTTCAGCTGGATGAGGCAGTGGTTGTGAAACTACTGAAAGGAAGATGGACCAAAGGTCCCAGCCTCACTGTCGATAATACTGCAGAGTTGCTCTACCAGTCTTTGCCTATCTGTTCCTCTTAGCTTAAGCTTTCCCATTTGTCTACCTATATAATTATCATATGAAATCTCATTATTGATTCATAACTACAACTTCACAATTGCTTTATTAACCTTCTGGCTTTCTCAAAATTGCTTGGAAATCCACCATTTGCCCACTCTTTGTTCAAAACTTTCTCGGTGGAAGAAATCCACCCGGAACCCAACTTTTGACGGTCGGACTCGCTCGCCACCGGCGACGGAACTCATCACAAACCTTTACGCCTCACCACTTTCAAATGTCACCAGCCGCCACTGCCTCAGGAGCAGGTGTCCGTCTTTGTTAAATTGATCTTTTATCATCTGGAGCTCCAAAAAGCTTTCCTTTGTGTTAGTGCTCTAGTGAAATCTATGCAACAATATATAAAAACCATATCATAATATGGTAAACGATGGAGTTCTCATGGAGAAAAATACATCTTTTCCAGGGACTGAGTAACAAATGACTTCTACTTTAACATGAAGTTTCCAAGCGCTTGTATACCTTTCAACGGCTTTGAGTTATAAAAATCTTCCAAACATGTACCTAATATTTAAATGCCTCACTTACATGTCCTCTAGATTGGCGCTACACCATACTGTTGTAGACACTGTAAAGTTACAAATTTTCAAATGATAAACCTGACTAGTTGAGTTGTATTGCCAAACATGATTCTTTTTACATGGGTTCAGAATGCTGGTCTGTGTAAACTTTTTCATTTTCATGTTCTGTGTTCACAGCACATCCACTAGGGCAGTGGTTCATAAGCTGTGGTCCGGGTACCTAGGGGGGTCCACGAAGCCTACTAAGGGGTCCCCGACTGGTTAGACAAATAAATATTAATAGATTAATAAAGTGTTATAAATGAAGAAGCAAAATTTAAAGTTGAAAATTCTAAAAAGTTCTGTAAATCTGAAGCAATTTGAAATGGAGGCTGAAAATGAAGTTAGTATCCTGAGATTGATTCATGGGAGCAGTACAAGTGCATCAAACTAAATATAATATGGACGAGTGGCCTAAATTGAATTTAGAAAAGCTCTAACTTCCCCTTTAAAATTTAGGGGCATATTAGCAAGACCGGCGATAAAATTATCGCCGTTTTAGCGGCAGGAAACTGCCGTAAAACGGCGATAATGGGCTTGCTAATATGCGTTATAGAATTCAATAGAAGCCCAGGTTAGATTAACCTGGGCTTCTATTGAATTCTATAACGCATATTAGCAAGCCCATTATCGCCGTTTTAGCGGCAGTTTCCTGCCGCTAAAACGGCGATAATTTTATCGCCAATCTTGCTAATATGCCCCTAAAATTCTTATCTTTTTATATTTGTTTGTGGATTAAACAAAATATTCATCATTTGTGTAGTTGTTTGATGAACGCTTGTTTCTGTGGTTTTTTGTGTATTGTTTTGCATTTCAAATCATCTTATGTCCGGTTCCTCGGCTTCCAGTAATGACTCACTAGGGTTCCTCGGATTCCAATAATGATTCAGTGAAAGTCCTTTGGTTATTGAATGGGTGTTCATACAAGTCAAAAGGTTAAGAACTACTGCCCTAAGGTGCAAAAAGGAAGTGTGAACCACACATTTTATATATAGTACATATAGCCTGACATTGAGACCTTAGATAGGTATACCGATTGCCGAAACATACGTTTGCGTTTTTTTTTAACCATGTTGTTTCTGAAGTCTATAATGTGGGCTGCACTCTTTGCACCTCAGCTGGCAGGGTGGCTCAGTGAGTGACGTTCTCTCGCTGCCAGCTACGTGTGATTTCAATGTTCTGATTTCGAATCTCTTCAAGGTCAGTCTTGCGGCTCTTGCCCTTCATCTTTCCAAAGATGATAAGGAGAGAACCATTACATTGTGTCTTAGCAACACCTGCCATTTGCAATCAATATGCTACTCTCTAGGGGCATCTGAGTTAGTGTTTTGACTCGAGTGTCTGTGAGCCGGTCATGAACACGGAAACCGTTTACAAGACAGTACGTGTACATTTGACGAGGCTGTGAAAAGCCAGAAGGGTGAATTATCACACGCGATATTTATCCATTTTAAGGACTTTGCAGGGAGCACAGGGATTACCGCTGCTGCGGTCTGCGGAAGATGTCAGAAACTCACCTTGGAGTTTCATATCACAAAATACCGCGCCATGAAGCGCTCGAGGGGGGGTTTGGGGGGCAGCCGAGCTCAGCGAGGTCTGCCCCCAGGGCAGATTGGGAGGGGGAGGGGCTGGCCGGCGACCGGCCATTTTGGGAAGTTTGGGCTACATTGTGACTAGCCCAATTGTAGCCCAATTTTGAAGTAGGTAGCCCAAGGTACATAGGGCTTTTTCGCGCCTCCCCAGCCACCCTTTTAGGTTTGGTGTCCTGGTGGCTGGGAGCGCTGTGTAGAGTAGGTTTTTTGTCAGGGTAGGTTGTAGGCCTGTGTGGTGTTTTTTGTGGTAGCAGTATCGAGACAGGTTAGTGCAGTCTTGTCACGATGGCGGGGGAGGATTATCGCGTCCTGGAGGCAGTCCGCTTACTCAGCGAGGCCAGCCGGCTGGACCTGCTGATGCCGGAGGCCTCTGGGGGTGCGCGCCCGGTGAGGCGCGCGTCTTCCGGGGTGGCGGCCGCCGTCGCGGCTTGTTCGCCCCCTCGGAGAGCGGCAAAAAGTAAGGTGAGTGGGAGGGGCCACGCGGATGTCAGGAGCGCGGCCCCTTTCAGCGGTTGTAATGCGGGTGGCGTGCGGGGGGGCCTGGCTTCATCTGTGGGAAAGGGCGGAGGGGCTCGGCGAGGGAGCGCGGCTCGCGTCTCCCCGCCGAGTGCTGCAGGCGTTGGGGGCCGTTCGTGTGCAAGGAGAGCGGCCCCGGTCGTCTCAGGCAGCGTGCAGCGGGGGGGCAGCGCCGAACGGCAGAGCGCGGCCCCCGGGAGTTTCTATGGGCAGGGAGAGCGCATGGGGGAAGCGCGGTTGCAGACGGAAGGCCTCGGCGGGGGTGCGCATCGTTGGCCTCCCCGCCGAGGTCTCAGCTTGAGAGGGGCCGTTCCTGAGTCAGGAGAGCGGCCCCAAGTACCGAGGATAGGGGGAGCCAGGATATGTGTTGAGGGCTGCGCGTGGGGGCACAGGCCCGTCGTGCTCTGGGGAGTTGGGGGTGGGGTCTGGGACTGGGAGGTTGGGGGTGGGAATGGAGGTGGGTTTGGCATCTGGCGCAGGGAGAGAGGCGCATGGGGGCACACATGCCCTGTTAGGCGCCGTTCACGTGGAGGGGGGGTCTGGTTAGGTGGGGAGGGAGGGACTGTCTGGGGCTTTGGGGGCAGTTGTCGGTGAGGGGGTGGGTGCTTGGGGGGGTGCAGGAGGCGGTGTTGGGAGCGTCCTGGAGGTAGAGGGGGGAATAGTGGGGAGGTTGTGGGGGAGGGAGGGGTGCCCCCTTACTGTTGGAATCCGAAGGAAGTGAAAGGGATTGGGAGGGCTTGGACATTTTCGCATCCTGGGCGGAGGAGGTTGGGGGTGCGCATGGGGGGGTCAGCCGGTATCGGAGGGCGAGGGTGAGGGGTTTTCGTTGAAAGGCGCCAGTGGGGGGGTCAAAGGGGATACGGGGGCGGGCAGGCTAAGTGAGGGGGCTGGGCCGAGTGGGGTAGGTGGGCAGGGGGCAGCTGGTTTGGAGTGGAGCGACGGGGACGATGGGGAAGCTGAGGAGGTGGTGGATCTTAGTGTAGTGGGGCGGGCATGGTTAGCTAGCACCTTAGGGACCGGCAGCAAGAGGGGTTGGGCTGGGAGAGAGAAGAGAGGTAGGCCCAGCACACCAGACCATACTTTTCTTTTCCAGGCGGCGGAGCAACGCGCAGAGCATCGCGGGGTGCCAGACTTGGTAGGGCTGGGAGCGGCCTGTTGGCACCAAGGAGAACGGAGGGTGGAGCCTTGGGCGGCATACCCAGTACCGGCAGGGGATCCCGTCGCGGCTGGCACAATTAGGCCCAGGGCTGGCTCGCCGGCCCCACCACCCACTGGGCCTCAACGGTCTGGGGGACAACGCCGAAGACGGAACGACGAGAATGAAGACTTGTGTGTTTCTAGGAGGGTGCATTCTGCACCCCCGGCGGGGCCAGCCGGTGGTGCTAGGCAGGAAGAGTTGGATTATGAAGAGGATAGTATGGAGGAGGGAGAGTTGCGGGATGGTGTAGACGAGGGAGAGGGGGGGCCGAGTAATGTTGTGCATAGTATTTTGCAGGTGTCACGACGCCAGGCGAGGCCCACGGGTCGGACATCGCGCTGGGAGGAGAGGTCGGCCCCTTTGCCAGGACGCACAGTGGAGAGACGAGCGGAGTCCTTGGCGCCAGGTAAACGATCGGCGCGCTTGCGTCCTGTGATGGTGTCGGTGGGGGTGGGTGGGCCTGACCGGGAGGAAGGGGTGGGGGTAGGTTGCGCAAGGGTTCCTATGCGGTGGATGTAGGGGTAGGAACGGAGGCCCCGGGTGAGGGGTCAGTAGAGGGCGCAGGTAAGGCATCCGTAAGCCTGGGAGACAGCGGGACTGACAAGAAGGCGACAGTAGAGATTCCGACGGGGGAGGCGGAGACCAAATTGGAAAGCAAGGAGTTGAAAATAAAACGGTTGCCATACATGGGAGTCACAAAGCCATTGGGCGCTCATTTGATGTTGTCTACCAAGGAACGTATATGGAAGGGGGAATATGTTGAGATGCTTAAACTCCTCCACAGGGAAGTTCGGGCAAAGGAGGGGTCTAAAGAGGAGGAATTTGAGCTGGCAAAACGGCCGAAGGTGCCTTTGATGATTGAGAATTGGACGGCAGCGTTCCTTATATATGCCAGTGTGTATTACGAAAAATACCCTGAAAGGTCTGTGGCCATGTTCAAGTACATGGACGTGATTAGGAAAACACAGATTACTGGGGGCGGGTATGCCTGGGCGCAATATGATGAGGAGTTCCGGGCACGCATGTCGTGGGATACGGAGGCTAAATGGGAGGAGCTAGACACGGATTTGTGGCAACACACTATGGGTTTAGCCGGGTCTGGGAAAACCATTTTTACTGCCAGCGGGCTTCCGCTCGTTTATCGGCCCTTTCGGGGCGGCCCCACCCGAGGGGGTGTGGGGGGAGCAGGGAGAGGACAGCCAGGGACAAAAGGGGCGTGTTGGGATTACAACAAGGGTTTGTGCACCCGGGAGTACTGCCGTTTCAGGCATGATTGCTCAGGGTGCGGAGGAAAGCATGCATTGGTCAGTTGTTGGGGTGGAGGCCAGGGTCAGCAGCAAGGGTCACAGCAGTGGCAGGCAGGAGGGTTTAAGTTGGGGGTCAGCAGCAGCAGTTCGTGGGGGGGCGAGGAGCTAAGGGGCCTAGGCCGAAGGGCTCGTACTCCGGTTAAAGTCGACAATTTGATGGCAGCCTTGCAGGGGTATCCAGACGTGGAGGCTGCTGCATGTTTGAGGTTGGGGTTTTTGGAGGGTTTCAGACTGGGGTACGACGGGCCGAGGGCGAGACGGTGGACAGACAATTTGAAATCGGCAAAAGAGCACTCTCTGGTAGTGCAAGAGAAGCTGGATAAGGAAGTGCGTGAGGGCCGCATGGCGGGACCCTTTGAGGATTGGCCTCTTAAAAATTTGATTGTGTCACCCATTGGAGTGGTGCCTAAAAAGGAGCAAGGACAGTTTCGCCTAATACAGCATTTGTCGTGGCCTGAAGGAGGTTCGGTGAATGATTTCATCGACGAGCGGGAGGCCACTGTATCATATTCATCTGTTGACGTAGCCATGTCACTAGTAGTGACCGCGGGCGCAACGGCGATGATGGCAAAGTGCGACATAAAGTCAGCTTTCCGGCTGCTTCCAGTCCACCCAGATGACTGGGAGCTTTTGGGTATCCAGTTTGGCGGTCACTGGTACGTGGACAAAGCATTGCCGATGGGCTGCTCTATGTCATGCGCACTTTTTGAGTGTTTCAGCACGTTCCTACAATGGTTGTTTACGGAACGGACGGGTCACCAAGGAGTAACGCAATACCTGGATGACTTTTTCTTTGTGGGCACCTCAGGCTCCGCGGACTGCCAGAAGGCACTGGACAGTTTCCATGAGATCATGAGGGAATTAGGCGTGCCGTTGGCACCGGAAAAGACTATGGGACCCTGCACGGCTCTGGCCTTTTTAGGTATTGAATTGGACTCTCAGTTGATGGAGGCACGCCTTCCGGCAGACAATAAGCAGCAAATGTTGGGGCTGCTGGCAATAATGTTGGCAAACCATAAGGTCACTGTGAAAGAGATTCAGGGGCTGTTGGGTCACCTCAATTTTGCGTGTAGGGTGGTGAGAGTAGGGAGGACTTTTTGTAGGCGGCTGGGCAGGGCACTGGCGGGACAGAGGCCCCCTCATCATCATGTGCGTTTGTCAGCGGGGGTGCGGGAGGACTTGAGAATGTGGCGGTTTTTCCTACAAAATTTCAATGGCATCCCCTTGATGAGGGAGGGCGACATGCTTTGGGATGTACAAATATTTTCTGATGCGGCTGGGAGTGCCGGCTTTGGCTTGTATTGGCAAGGGAGGTGGTGTGCAGAGCAGTGGCCCCCAGAGTGGGTGGATGGGGGCAGGAGTATAGCCTTTTTGGAATTCTTTCCTTTGGTGGTGGCGATCACCTTATGGGGGAACAGCTGGCACACAAGAGGGTGACATTCAGAGTCGACAACATGGCGGTAGTTCAAATTGTGAACCGCCAGTCCGCCCGGGATGAACAGGTTCTGAAACTACTGAGGGTGTTTGTGTTGGGTTGCTTGCGACATGATATCGCCTTTCGCGCGGTGCATGTGCCGGGTGTGGACAATGACATAGCGGATGCTTTGTCTCGTTCACAGTGGGGGAGATTCCGTGGGCTCGCCAAGGACGCGGACGGAATTCCGACCAGAATGCCGCAGCATTTGTGGTACGTAGGCAACACAGGATGTTGCAGTTGGTTTTAGGTTCACTGGCGCGATCTACGAAGGCAGAGTACAGGACGGCATGGGGGGAATCTTTGCGCTCCGGCGCTATGCGGAGGGATTCCATTGAGCTTAGACAGGAAGATGTGCTTCAATTTATTTTGGATTTGATTGAGAGGGGTTTGTCCAGGGTTACGATAGCGGGCAAGCTGGCGGGTATTGCCTTCGTCGGGAAACTGTTGTGGGGTTATGCCCCCTCCGCAGGGGAGCTGGGGAAGCGCATGTTGGAAGGTTGGGCTCGGGAATGTGGACGCGCAACCAGGGTTCGTAAGCCTCTGTCTTGGGAGTTGTTGGAGAGGGTGATTGGGATTTTGCCTGGGATATGTTATGCAGATTTTGAAGTTTGCCTCTTATCCACGCTGATGTCATGGATGTTTTTCGGGGCTTTTCGGGTTTCTGAGCTGTTAGGGAATAAAGCTGAACAGGGGGTACGATGGAGTGAGGTTTCCTTTTGTCAGGATGGGGTCAGCATTTGGCTGAGGAAATCCAAGACGGATCAAAGGGGAGGGGGTAAATGGGTCTCTTTGAAAATGGGTGAATCCCAGCAAGCTTGCCCTTACCGGTGGGGTTTGAGGTGGAGGTCTTTGACTGCGGATATGGTGGGTTCAGTTTTTAGGCACGGGGATGGACGGGGGTGATGGCTTCACAGCTTCTGGCGGTGGTGAGGAAGGCTCTGGGCGGGCTAGGAATTGACGGGGTTTTGGGACGCATTCATTTCGGATTGGGGCAGCATCTGAAGCGAGCAATCAGGGCTGGGGGCGAGGGGACATCATGCGGTTGGGAAGGTGGTCCTCTGACTGCTATCAGCGTTATGTGCGCAGCGCAGCTGGGGGGTTGTAATGCGGTTTGTTCTTTTTTCCTTTGGTTCATTCATGTTTCTCGTTGCAGGTTCAGTGATGCGTCCCCTCGCCAGGGAGATGTCCATTTGGATTGTGGGCCATTCCTTTGTGAAGTGGGCGCAAATACAGGCCCGTGCCAGCTATTTTGGGGAAAGCCTGGGTTTCAATAAAGACATGTTTACAGTTTGTTGGAGGGGAAGAGGTGGTATGCGGTGGAAGGAGTTGCTGCAGGTGCTAAACGGGATTTTGGTGGCTGATAGGTGCCCCGATGTATTGGTCCTACATTTGGGGGAAAACGATATGGTGAGGGAAACGGGTTTGGCGTTGATGAGGTGTATGAAGTGTGATTTGGTGTTGATCAAGGGTCAGTGGTCCGGTTGCGCCGTCATATGGACGGAAATTGTTCCTTGGAGGGTCTGGAGAGGGGCGGTCAACCCAGGGGCAGTGGACAAGGCCAGGCGAAAACTCAACACAGAGATGGTGCGTTTTTGTCGTCAACTGGGAATTTTTAGGATTTCGCACAGGGACATCAGGTATGACACGCCGGATTTTTTCAGGGGCGATGGGGTCCATTTATCCCGGCTGTGTATGGACTTGTATTTATTGGAATTAAGGGAAGTTTTGGCCAGGTTGTTGGGCGTCCATAGGCGTTGAGGGAGTTTTTCCTAGGAGGCAGGGGGGGGCAGGAAAAGGGGGAGGCGGCGTTCCGCCTACCCTCCCGCCTTCTCCTGGGAGGCGGGGTTGGGGAAAGTTGGCCAGGATTGGCTGTAGTTTTTGGTTAAATGTTGGTAGTTGGGGAGCAGGAGCAGGGAAAGGGTAACGAGGTAGGCTAGGTTTAGATTAGAGGTTTGTTGGTTACAGTTGCAAAAAGGCAGGTAGGGATTTGGGTCATGGGAGGTTAGGATTTGTAAATGCTATATTGTGTAGGATTGTGTAATATTATTGTTATGGAATGTTATGTTGTATTTTGCGGGGTGGGGGATTTGATGTGGGGATCGTAGGGGTGGGGGGGGAACAAGGGGTCAGGTAATTCATGTACAGTGAGGTTTTAGTTTTGGAAGGCAGTTGTCAAGGTATAAATTGTGATATGCACCTGTTTCAATAAAGCGGCTTTTTACACACACAAAAATTGGTCTCGTGCTGGCTTGCCCCCCTCCCTCCCAAGGGGGTTTGGGGGTCAGCCGAGCTCAGCGAGGTCTGCCCCCCGGGCAGATTGGGAGGGGGAGGGGCTGGCCGGCAACCGGCCATTTTGGGAAGTTTGGGCTACATTGGGACTAGCCCAATTGTAGCCCAATTTTGAAGTAGGTAGCCCAAGGTACATAGGGCTTTTTCGCGCCTCCCCAGCCACCATTTTAGGTTTGGTGACCTGGTGGCTGGAAGCGCTGTGTAGAGTAGGTTTTTTGTCCCCTCCCTCCCTCCCTAGTTTTTTAGGTTTTTGGGGTCTTTTGTACCCAATTGTGGTTTGTTTTTTCCGGCAGCGGTGTTGGAACAGGTTCATAGGGGTTTTTGATAATTGTATATTTGTCGCTTGGAGCAGGTGCTGGCGGAGTTGGGGAAAGTTGGCCAGGATTGGCTGTAGTTTTTGGTTAAATGTTGGTAGTTGGGGAGCAGGAGCAGGGAAAGGGTAACCAGGTAGGCTAAGTTTAGATTAGTGGTTTGTTGGTTACAGTTGCAAAAAGGCAGGTAGGGATTTGGGTCATGGGAGGTTAGGATTTGTAAATGCTATATTGTGTAGGATTGTGTAATATTATTGTTATGGAATGTTATGTTGTATTTTGCGGGGTGGGGGATTTGATGTGGGGATCATAGGGGTGGGGGGGGGAACAAGGGGTCAGGTAATTCATGTATAGTGAGGTTTTAGTTTTGGAAGGCAGTTGCCAAGGTATAAATTGTGATATGCACCTGTTTCAATAAAGCGGCCTTTTACACACACAAAAATTGGTCTCGTGCTGGCTTGCCCCCCTCCCTCCCAATGTTCAAATAAAAGCAAACCACCGGGGAGCGCTCCCACGTGCGCCATCATCCTCGCGGATTTCACCGCCAGCATGGCCTCGATAACAAATGCTCCCTCTGAGTAACACGAAGATTGTTTTCACAAAGCAGGGGGCAAAGATAAGGCAGAGTTAATGGAATATGTGTCTCCTTAAGGGTACAGATAGTGACAGCTGATGAATTGCAGTAAAATGCAACGCGCTGAGAAATTGAAAAAAACTCTGAGTGTCTGCAGGGCACTGGTGTTTTCTAAGTTATACCACAGCTGCATTAATTAAGGCTCGCAAGGATGTTTGTTTAATCTAATGGCGCTGGCCCTCCATTCTTCTGGTGGCTGACTGTAGGATTTCATCTTTGATCGTTATTACACGTTACTTTTGAAGCAAGAGTCTTGTTGAAAACAATTTTTTTCTGAATTGTGACCAACTAAAACACAATTTCCGTACAGGTTTTTCAGGATAGCAACAATGGATATATTTAGGTTTATAATGTTAGTAATGGGACCCAGGTGGCATTCAGGTAAAGTCGGCTGTCCATGGGTGCAACGAGTGGGCCTTGGGGATGAACCCGTTAGACCTTTTGGGCGCTATTCACATAAAGTGGGCACACACTGTGCCACTGCTTGAGTTTGGCTGGTGTCTTAGAAGCTGAAGAGCTGAAGCAGTGTTATCTTAGCACTTTAGAGAATGGTAAATGGTTGCTTCTCACAGGAAATTTCAAGATAAGTGCTGCTTTGGGCTAGAAATGCATTGCCATTTGTAAACATACCAGGGTAAACAACAGAACATAACTGTACGACATAAACAAAGTAACATTGCAACACCATTAAACAAGCATTGGCAAAGCCAAGAGGTCTAGTGTGGCATGCCAGACTTTTGACTTTGGCAAATCTTGTTTTGTTCTGTCATGGTTTTTTTAAAACATTATTGCTGAGAATGCTGCTGGGCCCTCATCAATCTGAAAAATATTGAGTAAAGGAAAAAAATATGTTTTTGGTCCAAAAGGCACACATTACCACAGTAGTCCCTGACACTAAAGGGAACTGCTTTGAGTATGGATGTGCTTCTTGTGAAAAGGAAGCCTGTTGTAACTCACAGTGAGGTCAGACGATGGCTGAAGTGGACTGTGGGTGGAACAAAAATGTGAATGACACAACAACAGACTTCTGAATGAAGTCTGGCTGAAAACCCCTATAAGTAACTATGTTATGCACAGAATCTTAGTGAAATGTAAAGATCAAAGTAACACCTGACCCAAAATATTCAGTCAATCTGGTGTCGACTGCCAGCCTCTTGTCTTTGCTAATGCTTTTTTGTAATGTTTTTGTAAATATTTATGACAAATAGATAGAGAAGGTTGAAAAGATAGATAAACAAGCATTTGCAATGCAATAGGTCTCACATTTACGTGAGTTTGAGCTATTGACATTGCAAATAACAATGCATTTAATTTTTGTTTTCGTTTTTAAAACAAAAATAAAAGGCATTGTCATTTACGATGCCAATAGCTTAAACTCGCGTAAATGCGAGACCTATTGCATTGCAAATGCTTGTTTTATTTCTTGGGCGACGGACAGGGAGGCCTCCCACTGACAAGTCTGTATTTTTCTGTTAAGTAGGGCCAAGCCCAAACAATAACAATGGCCTTCCTGCAAACACCATTGCCGGCTGTAATTATGAGGACGTTCTGCTAAGTTCATACAACGCGGACATCAACTAATTCTTAAAATACCTAATTAATTCAATCAATGCGCTAAAGTGAGAAAGCAATTAACGTGTTTCAGCACACGCTGGGAGGACAGAGGTTCTAAGTGAGAATCGCCAACGGAAACACTCAAAATGATCACAATGAATATAAAACAGACATTTTCTCATCTCTAACTTTTCACTTGGTGGTTTTGCACCTCTTGCACAAAACAATTCCTGCTGGTGCTGAGCCGTGGTTGCGCCGCTCCTCTTTATAACTGTCTGCAATCAGTCAGGAGGAACGCGTTTACTTATTTAATTTTAAAGCGTTTACTCCCGAAGCAATTTTGCATATAAGCGCCGAGATTAAGGAGACGCGCAGGCTTAGATTACAGCGGGGAACGATAAAGGAAGAACACGAGAGAAAATGCACTTCACGTAAGAGGAGCAAGGGAAAACAAAACGGGCAAAGCTAACAGTGTTGGGTTTTATGTAGTGAGACGTTTATATTAATCTTCCACCTCTTTCTCTTCCTCTCTTCCCACATGCAGCACAGAAAACAACATTAGCACAGTATTGACTAAATAAACGAGCGCGGTGTCCCTGAAGCGGGCGCCGCGCTCAGTCTTAAAGTTTATAAACATAAATAAATAAACCGAGCGCGGTGTCCCAGAAGCGGGCGCTGCGCTCAGTCTTAAAGTTTATAAAAATAAATAAATAAACCGAGCGCGGTGTCCCTGAAGCGGGAGCCGCGCTCAGTCTTAAAGTTTATAAAAATAAATAAATAAACCGAGCGCGGTGTCCCAGAAGCGGGCGCCGCGCTCAGTCTTAACCGGTTAAGTGCTTAGAACGTTCCGCGCCAGTGCGGAACGTTCTATTAAGCGGGCGGGGCCGCGTCGGCCAACGGACGTGCGCAGCACTACCGAGGTAGTGCTCGCGACGGCCGTTGGCCAACAGAAGCACTTAACGGGTTAAAGTTTATAAAAATAAATAAATAAACCAAGCGCGGTGTCCCTGAAGTGGGAGCCGCGCTCAGACAAGCGCAGCCGAAGCGGACCCAGCTGAAAATAAAAATAAAAATGTGCTTACAGACTTATGAAGCGATGCGAAAATAAACACGCGGCCGCCCTCTCAAAGGCGACTGAAACAAGCTGTCACCATTATGCAAATGATTTAAAAAAGCGCTTACCCATTAGGTAAAGGAGACTGTATAACGCCGCACATAAAACATCCAGTCCGGATGGGCCGTCCGAGAAGGAGACAGGGCGGTAACAAAGAAGCCTCATTCTGAATCACGAGCCAGCATTTAGCATAAACGGTGACGCCAGCCAATCAAAATGATGGGCGGGGCTTCAACTCCACTTCTGAAATATCCCGATTACATGAAGCCTCGCAGAGCGAACAGCGCATGTGCGCTGCAACGCTAGGCGAGATCTAAAAAGGAGAGGCTCACAAAACAGATAGAGATGCTCACAAAGAAAGACAGAGAGGGTTGGATAGACAGAGAGAGCTGTAGTCATAAATTAAAATCCATAAAGAAGTGCAATTAGGAGTGCATTTTATTGTGTGCATTCTGAAAAGAGAATTAATTTATAAAGAATAGATTCAAATGGACACAATCTGGTATACGCTGAAGTAGCAGCAATCAGATAAAATAACAAGTATTTGCAATGCAATAGGTCTTGCATTTGCGAAAGTTAGAGCCATTGGCGTTGTAAATGTAAATGTTTTTTACTTATGTGTTGTGGAGTGGAGTGGATGTATGTGGTGTGTAGTGGAATTATGTGGTATGTTGTGCAGTGTAATCATGTAGATATCAATTATGTGGTATTTAGTGTAAAGGAATTATGTGGCGTGGGATTGTGTGTTATGGAGAGAAATGATGTGGCATTGTGTTTTGTGTTGTGGAGTGTTATGTAGTGGAGTTTAATAATGTGGTGTGCTGTTTAATTTTGCGGTGGGAGAGTGGCTGACCTCCAAGCTGGGGAACTGGGTACGAGTCTCGGCAGGGACGCTCAACATTCTGTCATTCTGGGCAAATCACTTAATCTCCCTGTGCCTAACAAAATCAATATGTCTGTCTGCAACGCAAGTGGTGCTCATGTAAAGCTCTGTGATACCTTTGGGTCGAGTTCGCGCTACATAAAACTCCCTCCCCCAAAAACAAATTATAATTATGTTGTGTGGATTGTATGTATGTGGTGTATTTGGGGCATGGGTCGCAAGTGTTCTCTAGCACATTTAAAGTTCTGTGCATGAGCAAGACTTAAACAACCGGATGAAATCCATTTTATTTACAACTATTCGCAATGCCAATAGGTTTATAGTTACAGGACTTGGCGCTATTGGTATTGTAAATGTCTTTTACCTGTGTTTAATGGAGTGTAGTAGATGTATGTGTTGTGTAGTGGAATTATGTGGGTTGTTTTGGAATTGTTAATTGTAGCATTGTGTGGTGTGGAATTGTGTGGTGCGGTTTGTATTTGTGTAGTTGAATTTTGTGGCATGGTGTGCAGTATAATTATGTGGATAGTAATTACGGTGAATTTGAGTGTATTGGAAGATATGTTTTGTGGGATTGTCTGTTATGTAGTGTAATTATGAGGAATTGTTTATGTGTTGTGTAGAGTTATGTAGTGGAGTTGTAATATGTGGTGGTCTGTTGAATTTTGTGTTATGATGTGTAAATATGTGGTTTGTATTGGATGTATTTGTTGTGTTACACCGCAAGCTGTTTGTAATGCGTTTACCCTTTTTTTTAAAGAGAGAAGGGTGTGCCAAGGAGTTTGGAGTGGTGTGAAATCTTCGAATTGTTTGCAGATGTGTTTTGAAAGAAAACTGCAATGGTATAATAAAGATAAAAGTAGCAGGGTTGGCTAGATCATTATTATTGTTGTGAGCTGCATATGGTGATTTTGTCAACACAGGAACATTGATGGCCCTATTATGATGTTGGTGTTGGAGGCTTTCCGAGCACATCATAGGTTTCACTTTTGACCGCCGCATCACAATGCCAGCGGTCAAAAGTGAAACCGGCCGGTCATTCCGGCTGGATTCTGACGGGCTCAAGGAGCCCATCAGCCAGTCGGAGGCCTCACCGGAATACCTATGGACGGCGTTTCTGTCGGGATTACGATGTTGGTTTCCGACAGGCTTCCCATGTTGGGCTTTCCGGCGTGGAAAGCCTGTCGGAAACCGACTTTGGGAGCCCCTAGGAGGGCCCCCTTCTCCCTGCGGCCTCCGGTTGGGGGTCGAGAGGGCACCTATGGTGCCTCTCTGTTAATCCCTGCACCGCGTGGCAGGCACCTTGGGACAGAATCTCCCATTTCTCTATGGGAGCTTGTGCTGTGGCCGGTTTACGGCCGCAGCACAATCTCCCATAGAGAAATGGGAGTATGCGACTGCACCATGTGCAGTCACATTGTAATAGCGGTGTCCGGACCGCCGACCATAGGTCGGTCGGTCCCGAGACCCCAATGTCCCCCAACATTGTAATTAGGCCCTGAGTGTGTTTTGATATGAAGAACAGGAAGATTTCCCCAGAGACTAGCTCTCACTTCTGAAGCTGCCAAGCCCTCTGTTGCCTCACTCAAGGCCTGTTTGCAGTGTTATATTTACATTTCTTTTTTCCGCAAGTGTAAAAATTTGTGAAAAGACACAGTAACTTGTATTTTGCAGAAAAGCACATAATTTATAAGAACTATTGCCAGTTTAAGCTATAAGGAAAGAGTGTATTGCAATATATTGGAGCACTTCTTAAAACGTAAATAAATAAATAAGTAGGAGGGCTACCTTTCACTTGTAATGAAGCATATAAGTAACACTATGTAAGTATAAAAAAGTGCAATACTGAAATACAGAAACGAGACCTCCAAAGAAATCACTGTTAGATTGTAGCAAATCTGTAAATATTTATAAAGTAATGTAATAACACACAGTAATTATTAATAAATACATTTTGAAAATGCACTATGGCGACTTTCTAAGAAATTGTGCTAAAATTGCAGCGTTTGAGAAAATAACATTTGGAAACAATGTGCCTACATTCTCCTTACCAATAAAACCCTTTCCGAACTAAACAAATAAATGATCTTAAAAGGCACGCTGCCTTTCAGGTTCCAGCGAAGCACTTTTCAAAATGTGAATCCATAAATAAGACAGAGTGCTGCCTTGTATCGCACACAAATACATAGATAAAAATGAGGACAACCTTTCTCTATGCACTTTCACTATGCACAAATGCACATAAATAACACTAGTGTAAAATAACTCGCTTCAAACATTTTCCACACAAACGCGACCTCTCAGTAAAACATTGCAACAGTGTTGCGGACGTGAAATTGTTTTTTAAATAATGTGACGACATGCTCCATGTGGAATAAAATCTTACAGACTAAAGCAAATAAATGAAGTAACAAACCACACTGCCTTTTAGATACCAGCGAAGCAGATTGCAAAATGTGAATCCATGAAAAAGACTGAGGGCTGCCATCTATGGCACACAAACGTATAAACATAATACATCTATAATTACACAATGTATGAGCTCTGGTCCCTATCCTCGGAAGAGCCTCTTCCAACTGCTCTCTCTCCGGAGCCGCGACGGGGGTGGTATTTGAGCTGCCCGGTCTAGCAAGGAGCAGATTGTGCGAACTCCATTGAGCCCTGAAGAAGGAGACACTCAAGCCGACAAATCACTCTTACCAAGGCATAATTTCGAGCCGAAAAGTACCGTTTTTGATCATCGCTTCGGCTCCAATATGGCCGATGCTCCCGATCACAGCGCCGTGAGCTTCTTCTGTTCTCTTCACTGTACGGCTGATTCTTGCTGAAGAAAGCAATTTGTGACCCTCCGATCAAGGTACCCCGTTTGGCTTTACCTTCTCTGCGCTGTTTTTCGCCCCTCATGGCGACTGCTCTGGAGATACTGCCGGTAACTGCCTGACTTTAAAATTTCCCTCGATCCGCATCTACCTTCTTCTCACCGCAATATTTGTTTCCCGTGTTATTGCGGACCCCAAAGTTTGACAGCGCTCTCTTCACTCTGTGGCCCCTTGACCCGCTTTAATCTGCTCTCTCACCCATTTTAGTCCGCGACTGTAACTGCTTTTGAATAAGCTACGATCAAAATGGTTCCCAACACATGTTAATGCACTGGTCTCTACCTGCTACCTTCAACATTTGCTGCACTGGGGCAGCAGTCTCCCAGGCTTCTGTACCAGCGACCCAACTCTCAATTCCCCCTACTTCAGTGAGGGTCTTTCTCTACCAGCCCGACTGTCCCTAAGATGGCCGCCATGAGTGGGCCCTTCGCCAAAGCTCCCCTTGTTGGGGAGGGATCCAGCATCTGTGCTCTGGAGTTTCAGATACCCCTCTGAGAGAGACCACAGCGACAAGAGAGTCACACACAGGAGAGGATTGGGAATGATCATACTACCGCTCGGAGCCCAGCTCTGCACACCGTGTCTGGCGCTCACGATGGAACTTTTTGACGATGCCCCCCTAGGCGGAATCTAGAACCTTCTGTATGTACTGCGGTGCCCGAGCAACCTTTGGCCGATGAACGGTGGAGCTGTCCTATGCAGCTATAGAGGAGTTTGGCTCTGGTTCACCCCTCGGGCCGTCACCTACCCAGTCGGACGTCGGACACTGTTTTCCTCGTCTCCCCGTTGTATTTCCTACCCCCTCCCTCCTATGTTTATGCTATGCTTTTGTAACTCATGTAACTATGCTCCAGCAACTGATGTAACTTTGTAACTATGTTCTGAAACTATGTTCTTCCTCATGTAAAGCGCTCTGATACCTTCGGGTCTAGCCAGCTCTATATAAATCTTTTCAAATAAATAAATAAATAAAATAAAAATAAATAAATGCCAAAAGTCAACCTGAAAAGAATGCACTGCTGCATTGTTGTGGACGTAAGAAAATGAATACATACATTTTTCAACCTGCTCTGATTCTGATGTAAATCAACACTTCAAGAATGAAATAGATTCATAAAATAAAAATTCACGCTGCCTTGTAGCGCACGTAAAATAAGCAGTACATCCTTTTTTGCATCGTGCGTGAAACTATAGTGTGAACCAATGTGCCTACACGCTCCATCCCAATAAACCCTTTCTAACCTAAACAAATAAATGAACCGAAAAGGCACGCTGCCTGTTTGGTTTCCAGCGAAGCACTTTTCTCAATGTGAATCCATAATTAAGACTGTGGGCTGGCTTCTATCGCATACCAAGGCACATAAGCAATGCAATTAAAATGACCCAATACATCATTTAAACACCCCAAGGTAACCTTAATAGAAAGCATTGCTTCATTGTTGCACACACTAAATAACTAGTGAAACAATTAGGCAACACGCCTTATTTCTTATATGAAGAAACACTTCTAGAACGAAATACAGAGGCAGAAACACATACATCAGAATACGAGCCGAGGCAGGAACCAATAAAAAAAAGTTCTCCCAAACAACAGATAAACAATAAATGAACAAGGAAACTGTACTTGGCTGGTGCTGCTCAGCTAAGACCAGAAATGATGTATCAGCTGTGAGAACCAGTTAGGAGGCAGCAAAGAAGAGCGACGCTAGAGTCAACCTATGGTGAGCAGCAGGCAGGATTAAAGTCCTGTTACTGAATACAGCAGGTCTTGCAGTCAGCGCATGCATGCTGCCTAGGCTCGCCTTAAAAATAGTCAGCTCCAGAAGGAATTGACAACATTATTAGCAGGAGGCAGGAACTTACGAAGCTGGAATGTGTCCTGCTGGTACAAAGCACCCTGCTATCACATCAGACCCTAAACACAAAGGCAACACTAAGGTAATAATTAAGTAGAAACAAAATCACTGGCAATGAAGAGAACTACCTTGTGTGAGGATGTGCTCCCTGTGAAAGAGAAAAATGCAGACATTCAAAGCGAAGTTAGCCAGTGCCTAAGTAGGCTGACCCATTGCCCCATGCTGTAAGCTGTAGTGGACATACGCGAAATGTGAATGACACAACAGCAGACCAATGGATGAAGAGAGCTGGCTGAAAGACCCTTTAAGTACGTATATTATACATATTTTTTTTGTAAAATCAAAAGGCCTTGGCTACCACAAGACCAAAAAATAACTGGGCACAACATAACATTACAGATAAAACTGAATGCAACACAACAACCTCAGTACAACACAGCAAAATCACATTGCACAAAAGCAGCACAAATACACAGCAGCAGAAAAACAACAGAACATATCACAATCACAATAAATATGCACAAATGCTCTTTTCACATTATCACCTCAAGTATCTTCTTTCTAGAACTTGGCGGTAAAATATGTTTGCAGCAGGCACTGACTTAACTTACCACCAAGGACCCTTTATTGGTAAGCAAATGTGAACTAGTTACCAGAGCTGCAGACAGTGGAAGCTGGGCACCGAAGTTGGAATCCTGTACTCAAAGCCTTTTTTGTGTCTTTATTTACCATCAGCCATCTGCTCCAAAAGCTATTTGGCTGAGGCAAGATATGGCACGGAGAGCCTGACCCTCTCAAAATAAAAAATTTGGGTATTGTGGACACTTTATGATGTAATCACTGAACACATTTCCAAGACAAGTTGTTAAAACGATACCAATAAGCCACTCTTTCATTTGATTTGCATTTTTTAACCAGTTCAGTATAGTAACAAACTCAAGTTATCCACTCACCAAAAGTAGGTGCTGATTCTTCAGTCCAGTATTAACATATCAACGTTCTAGCTAGGAGGATCAAGTAGAACAGGAAGGCTCTATTCTCATCATTAATAGGCTGCTTTCTGCTTCTGTAATGTCACAAATAACAAAAGGTGGGCTTACCTCGATATCTTGCTGGAAAATCTTGTTAATTGCCTTACCTATATCCCCCAATAGGATCCAAGTACTGGGCATCCTGCAAACATATGAAGATTGTCCGCCTGGCTTTGCTTACATTTCTTACATCTGCCCTCATTTCATTTAGAGAATTTGGCCAACCTTTTAGGGGGGCCCAATAAATCCTGTGAACAGTGAAGAAATTATTTCACCTTAAGGGTGCTGATTTAACTGTGCTGTATAAGCATTTTGAAGATACTTGCCATAGATTTTCAGCTGTAGGCGATGACAAGTTGGATTCCAACACTGATGTACGGCCACTGTATCTCTTTCTTCACTTTGTAACAAGGTGGATTACAAGAAGGCTACCTCATTCCTTCAGGAAGGGTGGGTTATTTAAAGCTGTTTGCGCCTCTGTAATTTCTTTTTTGGAAACATATTTGCTTGGAATAACAAGATTTAAATTGTTATAGCCAAGGACCGCAATGCTTCTGTCAATTAGTTTGAGCAAAACCTCCCAGGAACACAACTCCCCATTTTCAATTAACTGGCCCCACTTATTATACCACCTGAAACAAGTGAGGATCGCAAATAATCTTGAAGAAAAAAATGTGGTTCCTGGTGAGTCCCAAATTGGGGCCATCAGACCATAGTACAGGATGCCCAGAAAATTCCTGGTTTAATTTTTGTTTAAATCTTTTTATTGACATTTTTATATTTTCATACAACATAAACAGTGCATCGGCACCCTGTGTGGCACCGACAAAGTTATGCAGTTCAGCATACAAACCATCTTATTAACAGGTTAGCTAGCGAACGAATTACTGGTAATAGTTTCTGGAAGATTGTCCTTGCAATGACTGAGGCAATACCATGTTAGGCATTGTGGTATAATACATCTTAGCCATATTAGTCATGGTGCATTACTTAATCAAACTGTGGGCATGGGGTACAACAAAATGAGGACAAAGTAACCAAAGGAAGGATAGGGTAGTCGCCTGAGACCCGTTGCCGCATGTGTTAAAAAGTGACAGCCTTGTTAGAGCCGAATGACAACATCTCCGTAGAATGGAATCATATGTTATGTAAGTGAGGCCAGCTCTGTGTGCGTGTACTACAGAGTGATAAGCGCTGAGTTACTGATCTTGTTCCCTTTCTTGGGGCTCCTCCTCCATGACATTTTCCATGCCCTGCAAGCTCGACACCATAGCGTCCCAGCGATGCGCCAGAGGAAACTTGCGGATCCCAAGCAGGTCCTCCCGGCGTAATGCAACCCCCTCTGCCTTAGCTCAGCTAAGTAGGGAACGGTGCCAGGCTATTGTGTGAGGAGCCATTGGGGACTTCCACCTCTTGGTGATTAGGCATTTAGCCACTATGTACCCCAGATCGAGTAACCGGGTGGCTGCTCTGTGTTTCTTATTCCTACTGAATAAATGCAGTATGTGTACCTCCCAGTGAAGGGGGATATCTCAAGAGGTACAGGTAGCTAGTGTAGATGTCACATTGGCCCAGTATTCGCTTACGTCAGGGCAATGCCACAACATGTGAAGTATGTCAGCATCTAATAAGCGGCACCTAGGGCAGGCTGCATCAGATCTAGTGAAATACTTATTGATTTGGGCTGGGGTGAGGTACGCGCAGTGCAATATAAAAATTTGAATTTGTTTAAAGTGCTGATTATGCGGAATACGTGTCGGACTTCCCCGGACGGCCATCCATTCCCTGTCCGTAAATGCTCTCCCCAAGGCCTCCTCCCAATGTTGCTTCAGGGGGGTCAGGTCAATTTCTTTGTGTAGGCGGAGAGAGGGCACGAACCAACGAGTCAAGTGCCCCCCATTCCCCATCACATGTAGGTACTGTATCGTATGGTGCGTGGGCGGTTCCTGAACGAGATTACCCCCCTTAGAAGCCAGCGAGGCTATAATCGCCCGATGTAACTGTCCCGGGTACATGTTCTCCTCTGACATGAGTCCCTGGTATGGAATGAGTGACCCATCCTGATAAAGGTCTCCCATATCTTGAATACCTTCTGTGTCCCAGTGACGCAATTCAGTTGCTGTGGTGCATATGTCACCTCGTGGTGTACCCAGTAATGGGATGGCGGGGGCGTATGGTGTGAGAGCCCTGGTGAGGAAGAGGCACCTACGGAAACACTTAAAAGCTATAGTGGATTGAAGCGCACCAATGGGTCTCGGCTTTGTGCATGGGTGGAAGATATGTAGTAAAGTATGATGCGGAATTGGAGGTTGCAGTGAGGCCGTTTCTGCCAAATGTCGGGATGATAGCCAGCGGGCAATCCACTGGAGCTGGGAGGCCAGGTGGTAATGTTCGAAGTTGGGCACCGCCAACCCCCCCTATTCTGCAGATAGATAGAGTTTCCCCATAGATACTCTGTGTCTGGACGTTCCGCATACAAAGAAGGGGGGAAATAATAATAGGTAAGGTAGTGAAATAGTAGAGGAGGCAAGGGAGAACTACCATTTTTACAAGGGCCACTCTACCCGAAATTGCCAACGGGAGGGTCTTCCAGAAGCTCATTTGTGACTGGATAGCTGTAGTGGCTCTGACTATGTTTCCTTCGAACAGGTTCTCCCTAGTACGGTATATCCGCACTCCTAAGGTATCTAAAGGGGTCAGTGCACCATGTCATCCGGACGACCCCCATGGATCCCCCCGGGTCAAGGGTCGTCTGTAGAAACTGAGAGAGAATAGATTTTACGGCATTAACCCTCAGGCCCGAAGCCCTGGCGAAGTGTGTTAAGGCCCGGTCTAAGGAGGGTGGGATGTCATGAAGGTCACACACGTACAATAGTAAGTCATCAGCGTATAACAAGATAACGTGTGAACCGTCTCCCAGAGTGACTCCCATGTCCACGTGTGCACGGGTGTGCGCCGCTAGTGGTTCTACCGCCAGCGTGAAGAGGAGGGGGTACAACGGGCAGACCTGCCGAGTCCCACGCCTTACCTGTATGGGGTCCGATAAATAGGGGCCTGTCCGAACTCGGACGGTTAGGCGCCTATACAGCAACTGAACCATACTAAGGAAATAAGGCCCTATACCGTACCGGGCTAGGGAGGCAAAAAGTAAATTCCAGTTGAGCGAATCAAACGCCTTCTTGAGGTCCAGCACCATGCAGCCCGACTGGGGCCATTTGAGGGGGGCATACTCAGCTACCCTAAAGTACCGGCGGATGTTCAGAGCCGTGTTTCGGTGAGGGAAGAACCCGTTCTGGTCAGGGTGTACCAGGGCGGGAACAAGGGGTTCCAGGCGGTTAGCTTAGACTTTGGCTAAAATTTTATAGTCGACGTTTAATATCGCTATCGGCCTATATGATCCGGGGGAGGTGGGATCCTTACCTGGCTTCAAGAGGGAGACCACGTTAGCTGCACACATTGAGGGTGGTAGAGTCATTTTGTTGATTGCCGAGGTGTATAAGGAGTGCAGTCGGGGCACCAGAGCCTCCAAATATGTTTAAAAAAATTCTGTGGGGAGCCCGTCGGGTCCCGGCGTCTTTCCGGAAGCCAGCGACCGCAGTGCTTCACGAATTTCGTCTACTGTCAGGGGGGAGTCCAGAGTGAGGAGTTGGTCAAGCGTCAGTGTGGGCAGCTCCACTGTGGAGAGGAATGACTCAATATGAAGGTTATTCTGAGTCGGCTGGGACGAATATAACCTGGTGTAGTGTGCTGTCATTACTGCATGAATGTCTCTCTGCGTACAGCTCCTACGGCCTAGTTCATCTATCAAGAGCAGTATAGGGCGTTGAGGATGTGCTTGCCTAATTAAGTAAGCCAGTAATTTGCCCGCCTTATCTGCAGTAGAGTGGGAGCGAGCCGAATGCGCCAAAAAATTGAGACATCGTAGTCTTTCTAATAGTGCTTTCCGCTCAGCATGGGCGTCATCAAGTTGCTTTTGCCTATCAGGCCGGTCAATGGCCAGCGCTTCTAATCAGAGCAATTGTCACTCGATTGCGGATAGGGATGTGTCAAGTTGTTTACGGATACTCCACGTGTGCCCTGGCAATGCCCTCTGGTCACCACTTTAAATGCCTCCCACTCCGTCAGTACCGAATCCGCAGATCCCATATTGAGATCAAAGTATCCAATCACTGCAGACTCTAAAGGGAGCTCCGGAAGGCTGGGTCTTCCAGCGCTGCCGTCTGTAGACGCCAGGGTGGAATCGGGGGCACATCGGCCTCCTACGCCAAGTGCATTATTTGTGGATTGTGGTCTGAATGTGTCTGACCTAAATATTCTGTGGACTGAATTAGGGGGGCTAGGGCCGCCGAAGCTAGAATGCGGTCCAGCCACACGAGCAACTTGTGAACCGGCAAAAAAAAGGAATAAACCCTAGTGTGAGGCGGCGTTCGTGCCAGACGTCTGTCAACGACCAATGTCCCATCCAAGTACATAGGGACTAGGGCGTTCGAAGAAGCTGTGGTTCTATTCAAAGGGGGAAAGGAACGATCCAGAGAGACGTCCAGCCCAGAGTTAAAATCACCTCCCAGCAACCATGGAACCTCCCTCCATCGGGGGAGCAATGCCGTTAGGCTACAGAGGAACGCGCTTTGGTCAGTGTTAGGGCGTAGATGGAACCCAACAGAATAGGTTGGCCATTTAACCTACCTTAAGTAGCACATACCGTCCGGCGGGATCCACCATCGCCTCCTCCTCCTCCGATGGGACCCCGGCTTTTACCCAGATGAGTGTCCCTCTGTCCATGGACGAGTAGTTAGTGCTATTGATCTGACCTCGCCAGCGACTGCGTAATCGGACGGCTTCTGGTTGTGTTAGGTGCGTTTCCTGTAAGAGAGCGATGCAAACCACTATACGCTGTAGCAAGCATATATGGAGTACCTTCTGGAAGGCATGTGAATGCCGCTAACATTCCATGTGATTATATTTAGATTAGTCATGGAAATGAATGATGTAAGTCTGTCTGCTTCCCTTCCTGAAGTGAACACCCTCGGGAAGGGTATGCGTGGTGGCAATAGATCTCTAAGCGAGGCGACTCCTCTAGGGGGAAAATAAAATGTAACATCCAAGTATCATGAAACATTATGAGAGCGGAACCCCAACAGGGAGATCGACCCAAACATTTGCGCCTATTCATGGCAACTAGTTCAACGTCGTTGTTTGACTCGGGGGGAACGTGGAATTAAAGGGGGAAAGGAAAGATAAAGATTGCTTGCGTACTCCATCCCCCTTATTTACCCCTCTGTAACAGGGGGTAGAGGACTGGGTATGTGAGTGTGTATGGAAAGTCCCAGGAGTACAGCTTGGAACAATGGGGACATGCAGACGAATATAACCTTCGTCTCTGTTACTTGTGAATACGAGGTGTTTGGGGGGTGATGAGTAACCTGTTCTCAAATGATACCATCTGAAGTCTGGGGAGTGACGTCCGGCAGTCGAGGTGAGCTAGCATCAGTTGACCATTCTGGAGTGGAGTCGGCACCTCCACGCGACATTGACTGGGACCCGGCGGAACTTATCGGTGAGGGCGATCTTACGGGCTGGAGGGCCGCCGCAACCTGCAGTGCTTCTTGACGCTCCGACCTGATCTGATCTGGGTCCAGTGCTGCGACGGGCGGCCACGTGTCTTTGCCTTTCTTCCTGCGGTGGCCACGGCGGGGTCTCTTGTGCAGCTAGGGGTCTTCAGAGGGCCTAGCAGCAGTTGTCAGCCCATTTTCTTCGAGCCAGTCCCAGGCCTCCGCAGGGGAATCGAAATATCGGGTGTTGCCGTCCCGGGTAACTTGAAGGCGGGCGGGAAAAAGTAGAGTATAGGAGTTCCAACTCTCTGAGTTGTTTCTTGACTGCGCCGAAGGTGGCTCGCATTCTTTGCACTTGTGCAGTGTAGTCCGGGAAGAAGGAGACGGTAACATTTTGCACCTTGGGGCCGGGGTGTTTGCCTATTTCCCGTAGTATTACATCTCTGTCCCTAAAGTTCATTGAGCGATATAAGAAGGGATGACGGCGAGCCCCTGGTGGAGGCCTACGGGCTGGAACTCTATTGGCCCATTCTACTACGAACTGTGGTGAGAGCGACCCTGGGGGAAGCAGTTCTCTCATCCAGGATTCTGTTTAGCCCTCTGGATCCTGACTCTCTGTCCCCTCCGGCAGGCCAATCACCCTCACATTATTGCGGCACGACCTCCCCTCGGCATCATCCACTTTCTCCTCTAGGGTGCACACCCGATCCATCAGGTCCTGCAGTGTGGTCGTGAAATTACGGGATCTGGGCTGGAGTTCCGCCAACGCTGCCTCAGTATCCCGGACCCTGTCAGACAGTTTGTGTTGATCTGCTCATAAAAGCGTGAAGTCGGAGGTAATGGTGTCCATCCTACCCTCCAGGGAGGTGCGCTTCTTTTCCAGCGTGGTGCCTATCTTCTCCACCGCCGCTAGTACCGAGTCCAATTTGGCTGCGATGTCAGGCTGGTTCGTCCCCACAGATGTTCCAGAAGTCTTGGGCACTCCATCGGTCAGGCCCCACCCGCTTGATTTCCAGCACTGCTGCAGTCCCATTAAGCCGAAACAGGGAAGATCGTGTGAGGAGGGACTAGGCCGGATCGGCCCCCAGACCCCCCCACCTCAAACACTCACTCCTGTCACAGGCAAGGATCCTCGCGTGGCCATACAAGATCAGGGTCAGCATAGGCCCGAACCGGCCCCCGCACTGCTTCCCGGTGCCTGCTGGCCGCACTATGTCACCCAGGTGCTCTCCCACTGCCGCGTCTCTTCACACCAGGGGGGGGGCCTAGGCTCGACCGACCCCCGGATCCCCCCACTCCCCGCCCCGTCCCAGCAGCGCTGCCGCAGGCTCACCTGTCGTGCCTCCGCCCCAATGGATGTGGGCGTCACAAAATGGGGTCCTCTGTTTCAGGTGGGGGCCTCCAGTCGTCCCCTCCGCCATCAAGGCCTTCTCAGGTAGCGTCCAGCGGCTTCAGGGGATGCCACACGACACTGGGTCCAGCCGCTCCCAGTGCAGTCTCAGTCGTGTTGCTCCTTCAGCCTCGCGTCTGCAGGGGAGGAGGGGGAAGCCCCCCTCTGACTCAATGGGGGCTCCCCTCAGAGTAAACAGACCGAATCCGCTCTGGTCTGGCTTCTCAGGACATGCGGCCGGTCGCGGGGACACCCTTAGGTTTACGCTGGTGCAGCGGCCTCGACTCTGAGCTCAGCTGCACCCCGCTCTGTTTAAGTCTCGTTGTAGGGGAGGGGAGGGGGAGGCCCCACTTCAACTCTATGGGGGCCTCCTAGCGACCACCAAGCCGGCTCCGGTCCTGGGCCGATCACCAGGGCAGCCCCGGCACTCTCCGTTGGCAACCCGAGGTGCCGGGTCCACTCCAGCCCACCTTGGATCCCTTCAGGTCCGTGAGAGGCAGCCACCCAGGCGATGTCTTTGGTCGCTGAACAGAGAAGGGCGCCCTTCCAGGGCAGGGACTCACTGCACTCCTCGGCCCCGCCGGGCGATATCCCGGCCGACAGCCTCACGGGACCTCACCTCACTACACAGAATCACTGGCGGGGGGGCTCCTCCTCCCAGTCCAGCGAGGGCTCCAGATGGCTCCACCAGTTCAGCCGCGCCCACCTCTCCGCATCTCTTGCATCTACGGTGGACAAGGCAGCCACACCCCTTAAACTTGGTTCGCCGTCTCCCGCTTGGTGTCGCGCCCCCTCTCGCCCACCGATGGTCTCCACCGCCTGGGCCCGTGCGCTCACCGTGCACTCAGCAGGCCGCAGGTCAGGCTCCGTCACCTCGGCATCCTCAGTATCGGGAGACCCCTCGCCGGGATCAGCGAGGGCTTTCCTATGCACTCCTGGGTTGCAGGGTAAGTTCCCAGCTGCTGCACATCGAGATTACCAGGATAACCGGGGGATAGGACGCGGAGTGTCTCTAGAGCACGTACACCATCTTAGGTGCTTGGCCACGCCTCCCCCAGAAGTTTCCTGGTTTCATTCCAGGTACATGCATGTCACAGGTCTTAAAACTTTCAGCCTAACTTTTTGGAACAATTTAGGAGCCCTAAATTTATACAAAAGTTGTCTTTAGCTAGGCCAGCTGACATTTCCTGTAAAAGTAAGCCCACTTTAGATTCACCAAGAGAGCCAAGGGCGCAAAAAAGTGATTAAAGGGCCTTGATCTGAAAAACCAGCCAGTACAACTTCACATCTGGGAGAGCTAAGTCATTTTTTTCTTTCTTAACTTTTTCCAGGCGAGTATTGGCCCTTTCAAACCCAAGACAAAGCTAATAATTCTGGACTGGCCAGTGCATATTTTTCAAAACCCAGTGGAATGTTACTGAAAATATAGGTGATTTTAGGTATGATGATCATCTTTATTAAATTAGTCCTCCTGACTCTCCATCTTAATTTTTTGCAGGTTTGTGTTTGGAATATTTTCAATCTTATGAGTTATGTTGATACCCAGATATTTAATTTCTTGTTTGATTATAAAGTCAACATAATCTGTATTTCACATCATTATCTCAGATTTTGTCTCATTGACCTGATAGTCTGAAATGTTCCCATATTCGCTAGTCAGTTCATTTATTTTAGTTAAGGAGAGTTCAGGATCGACTGTGTATATTAATATATTGTCCCCACACATTTCCACCTCATTCCACAACTGGCCATACTGCAAATGGATAATTCCCTTTTCTGATCTTAAAGCATAAGCAAGAGGCTCAATATATAAACTAAAAAGGAGGCCATAATAGGAAGCCTTGACGAGTTCCCCTTTCAGTCTTAAAGTTGTGTTTAAGGTTGCCGTTAACCAAGATTTTGGCCATGGGAACTTTGTAGAGCACTTGAATGGTTCTAACAAGTTGCCCTTTCATCTCAAACTTGTGAAACACTTCTCACAAATAGATCCAGATAACCCTGTCAAAAGCTTTGGCAGCTAAGGGAGATCAAGTTTCACCTGCAAGGTCTACCGACCCGATCACTAGCTACAGCAAGTTTTGAATCTGTCAAATATCTTTTAGACCAACATGGGTCAAATGAACCATTACCCCACTCAACCTTCTGGCCAAAATGCCTGCAAATATCTTATAATCAAGTAGTGAAATGGGCCTATATAATTCACATTTTGTGGGGGCTTTACCTGGCTTAATCAAAAGAGTGATTGTAGCTGCCTTTCAGGAACCAGGAATGCCTTGTCTGACATGCGAATAAAGCTGAAAATCTCTTTAAAAAAGGACAGTTTTCTGCTGTTCTCTTAGGAGTCACTCCCTGTAAACACAGACTGACTTCAGGGCCAAATCCCACTGGTAGCCTCTCTTCCATCTCCTCCTGTGAAGTCTCCAGCACCGCTGAAGCTGCAGACAATAAACAGAGTCACTGCAGAGGTCCTAATGCCACCCTTAACTCCTTCCTTTAGTTCCATTATGCCACCCGTTGCTTGCTCTGTGTTCCACACTTCCACGTTCTCTCGTCTGGGCTTTCAGCCACACAACACGTCTCACCAACCTAGCCACGCAGCTCCATCACCAACTCTCCTTTGAAGCTGGTATTGGGCCCAGTATTCACACGGGGAGTCACCTTGGAGACAAGATCACGACGGGAAAGGAGGGAGCTGAACAAAAAACACACATGGCCTGCAGGTATGATACAGATTTTACAAATTCAAAAGGCAGATGCCAACACAGGAAATTTTCACACACACACTGAAGCAGCCATATCAAACAACTACAGAGCTTATGAGGGTTTAGAAATTGCAGTGACATTTCAGGAACATACAAATTTGTTCCAAGGAGCCCTACCACATGCACTAGAAAATGTAAGACTGGGATCCCTCAGCAATGAAGGGGCAATATGACCATTCTTAGCCGTCTATACGCCATATCCGCGAATATGAGTTCTCACAGCAGCAGAACTTTGTACACTTTACACAGGAATAGTTAGACTATACAGATAGTTAACAGTTCGTTATGGGAACAATCACAGCAACTCCAGTGAGGGCTGTTCAAGCTGCACAACCACATTTGGCAATATCAGCAATTAGTCCAGTCACTGTTAACGCAATTATGGGTAAGGTTCCCACCAGATGGGAGGAGATTCCGTTCTGGATTGCACAAAAAGCAAATCAGCTTGAAGGAGTGTTTCCCCATGTGGGACCCCAAGATAAACACAGAATTATCACTATGTGCCTACCTTCAGGGTTGGTTCCCCCAGTAGAAGAATGTGTCACCTGGGGCACAGTGTTTGCTGCAGTCTATACCATCATGCATGGTACACTCTCCATAGCTGTTTTGCCTGATGTGCTCAAACAGATTCAAAATG
Organism: Calotriton arnoldi; assembly: GCA_963921515.1. Taxonomy (NCBI): domain Eukaryota; kingdom Metazoa; phylum Chordata; class Amphibia; order Caudata; family Salamandridae; genus Calotriton; species Calotriton arnoldi. The sequence goes on along the minus strand of CAWUFW010001151.1, from coordinate 434,845 downwards.
AATACAGTGCGGCCCCTGCCCTGGATTTGGGGATGAAACTGATAGGCAACTATGCCACATTAGCCTCAATAATTTAGTTAATATTAAAGGGGAAGCGGCAGCATTGGCAGTATGCCAACGCCTCATGCAGGTGGCTTTGGCAGACCAAGAGTGCGAAATACCTAAAATTATTGTTGAAACCTACACATCTATAGGTCGAGATAATTTGGGGGCCAGACCTAATAAACCTCAGTTAAAGGGAAATTATGGAAAGGATACAGAGAGACAAGCACCAGAGTCTCCTAAAAAGCAGTGGCATAGTAAGAAAAATAAAGAAAAAGGTAAATCACTGGGTGGATATACTCCTCAGGAATCCGCTAAAAAAGCGCTATAACCTCTGTAACTATGAGACTATAAAACAGCCTGAAAGGTATCAGTATGCTGATACATGTCCTTCTCGTTCCTTTCAGGAATCATCCGTAAAACACTCGGAGTGAGGAGGGCGATCAGAGCGCATGTCGGAGGAGTATGTGTAAACAAAGAAGGGCTCACAGCGCTCTTCTGACATCAGCTTAACAAGCATTTGCAATGCAAAAGGTCTTGCATTTTCAAATCTTTGACCTAATGGTATTGTAAATGATAATGCCTTTTATTATTGCAGGTTTTTTAAACACATAAATAAAAGGCATTGTCATTTACAATGCCAATAGCTCAAAATCTCGCAAATGCAAGACCTATTGCATTGCAAATGCTTGTTTATGGGAAGCAAATGGAGGGCCTTCAGATGAGAGGACATATGTGTTCTCAGAAGAAGATTGAGAAGCAAGCCATGCTCCTGAGTTCTGTACCATGTATGCATTGAACAACATGTAATAGCCAGTCTCTTGAGCCCACAAGTAGTCAGTAATGCATGAGGAAAGTGTGTGAGAGTGTTGGGTTCAATTAGAGGTAGAAATCGAGGAGGAATTAACAGTCTCATCTCCTGAAGCAATGTGAGGACTGTGTTACAATGAACCCCATCCGTTCAAAATCATGCCAGCCAGACCCAACCTGCACTGGTCAAGCCATCCACAGATGTGTTGCGCTTGAGGATGAAGGCTGCAATGGTGGCAACAAATGGCACCCACCAGGCTGCTGTGACCAGCACCACAGCGTGGTCCTGAGCCAACCGCAAGAGTAGGCCTGTGTGTTTTTTTTTCTTCTTTACCGTAAAGAGCGGAAATGGGAAAATGTGACAAACCGTGTTTTTCCCCACATCTGTGAAATTATGAGCGTTTGTGTTGGTTCACCGTGGCTTTAGTGGTTTGCCGGTTCGTGTGGAGGTAGGGAGGGAGGAAAGCCCCCAAACTCTGAGACTCTGGAGAAAATCTGCAAAAAAGTTACAAATCTGTTCTGCATGCAGAATTTCACCTGCAGACGAGTTTTACGTGTTTCACCAAAAGGTTTCATTTACCAATCTGAAAGATATAGCTGTCGGCGCATTTTATTATTCCTTGCGCCGAAGTAACTATTTTTTTGTTAAATACTTACTTATGTTGCACTATTACTCACCTGGTACTACTATCCTAGCATACTGCTTGAAACGAAACTTCCTTAAAATGAAAAGATTTTATTTCAATATTTTTAATGCTCTGTTGTCCCCCCATATCTGACTCCATCTCTTTCCATGTAAAGCGCTCTGACGTTCATCCAGATTACGTTGGCGCTATAGTAAAGCTCAAAGTAACACATCATTAAATACTATCCTCGCTAGGTATACTCGTTGCCCTATGTCCACATTTAACCAGTTCTTGAATAGTTGTAAATGAGGATTTCTGGACATATTTCTCTTACAACTGTTAAAATAAAGTTTTGCTGTAGTTTTTAGCGATGTCTCTTATTTACTTAAGCATTTATTTGGGAGTTTTGTAAAGCGATGTGTGTGACTTTGCCATTACTTCATAGCAGTACATTTACCCATTGTTTTGTTTATGTCACAAGATGTTTGCAGTTCTTTTTTCCTATAGCGCTTTGTCATCCAGTTTAAAGCTCCCAGGAGCTACACGGTGTGCTAATTTCTGTATCGTGGGAAGTTGGAATTTGATTGTTTGAATCGGTCTCTTACACCATCATTTGGTGTTTTACCACTGTTCAATTACAGATAACCTCCCTGGCTCAAATGTTGTCGGTTTGCGTCCTGTGACACATGATGTGATCAGCCATGCCCCGTTATGAGAGTTTGTGTTCTGTGGGTTAAAGTCCTGCAGGAGGGGGGGCACCTCAATTCCTAAATAAGGACCCCAGCGTGGAGAAGAGATAAAGGACTTTGCACCTCTCTTCCCCAGACGCATCGGAATTCCTCTGCTTCGGATCCATGTTGGATCCGGGCCCAGGCAAGAATTGTGCCTGGCGGCCAGGCAGAGGGGGATGGAGGCGGGATGAGAGGGCAGCCGGAGCCCGCGGGCGATGGCCCAAAATCTCAGCAGGTCACACCCACAAGGTTAATATGAAATTATATCAGGGGAAACTCCTCCTCCTTCAGTCATCTCCAGAACTGTAACGGGTACAGCAGAGGTTCTGAAAGCGCCTCAGGGCCATGCACCTGGTAGAAGTGCACTATACAGATGTATGTAACACAACAAGAGATGTATTTACTTGCAGTAAATCTAAGTGTAAGTCTGTTGCGTAGTAGGTGTTTTTCCTCAACACGTGACAGGCTCAAAGTAACCAAATATTTTTGAACAACAAAGTTAATTATTTCAATATAAATAAAAAATACCTGCTGTGCATTCAAAAGTCTTCGGTGTGTACTTTTTAGTTTAATCGCATTGTGACTGCGCCTTGGGGAGGTTCACCGATCCTTCCTCTTCCGCCTCCCCCTCGGCATGAAAGTGGTGAAGGCGGGTGTTGGGCAGCTGCAGGAGCACTGGCTGCAACCAGAGGAGAGGCAGCGCCGTGTGTGTTCTGAGGAGGCCAGTTTAACGGAGTGTGAGGGTTTCCCCCAATATGGCAAAAAAACGCAAACACCATGAAGTGGACACCGCATACGTAAAAAAAACCCACAAGCTACACAAAGGACATGGATGGGGGAGGGAGGGGGAACAATGGAGGATGCATCAGGAGATTTCTGTAATTAAAACAGCACCTGCTTTGTGCGGCATCCATGCAGTGGTGGGGGGGTATATTTAAAAGTTAAGCCGACGCCTATTAAGTGAAAGTGAAAGCGCGCTGCAAACACCAATAAAAAAACTGCCGTCATTGTTAAAGCTGGCCATGTCTGAACTGGGGTGGTGGAGTGAGCTAAAGAATGATGATGGATTAAACCCAGATCAGTTGACTGGGGGTGAGTGTTTGATTGGCTCAAACGTTCCGTCCATCATCCCCTTTTGTATCGCTTTGTTCGCCCTAAGTTGGCGGAGGTATGCCCAGACGTGGGTCCCTTGCTCACTTTGCCACTGGATTCAAGCAAGCCTGGCTGATGACGGCTGGAATGCCAGAAACCGGTCCTAGGATGCTTGTTTCCGGTCCAGGGAAGACATGGCTTGGCAGTTCGGGCTGGACTGTTCCCATGAGGCACAGGGTCAGACTGATTTGCATATGGCCATGTCTGAACTGGGGTGGTGGAGTGAGCTAAAGAATGATGATGGATTAAACCCAGATCAGTTGACTGGGGGTGAGTGTTTGATTGGCTCAAGCGTTCCGTCCATCATCCCCTTTTGTAAAGCTGGCGTCCCACCAGTGCTCTTTAGATTAATTAGGCAAAGAGTTCTCCCGAAGGGCTAATGCAAGCAATACCGTAGGGACATAAGTAAAAGGTTGCAAAAGAAGACAGGGAGGGACTAATAATCCAATTAACAAATCAAAAGCCAGCATTTACGAAGGACAGTCACAGCAGCAAATTGAAAAGATGGGCGGAGAGTGGGCGGAACTTCAAGTCCATTCCTCAATACAGAATGCCTTGCAGAGCAGCGCATGCGCTGCCCATGCTAGCCCTAAAAACGGATGAGAAACTTCCACAAAAAAAGCCTAATTTCAAAAAGAAGAAAGTGGCTGATATTGCACTTAAACATGTCACACATATCAAGGAATCTGCTTCTGAACAAGGAATGGGCTCTGACTCTGCTAGACAGCGCTGAACAGGTCACAATAGTTCACCAGAATCTTCAAGAGTTTCTGGTGGTGAGAGCAACTAATGAGTTTCTTCATGTGGAAACACTGGATCAGAGAGTAAGTTCTCCAGGCATATTGTATAATTAGCAACTCCAAATTGAGGGTGAAATACCCCATACATTAAAGTTCTTTCTGGGAAAACCTAACATTTGGCTATGACATTCTCTTGGCTGAAAAAGATTAGGCACCTGAGTTTATACAAAAAGTCCCACAAGTGGAAAATGTGATTTTACCATCCTTCTCCGTCCTTTTTCCTGAAGCAGTAAACATGCGTATGCCAAGGACTGGGCTCCTTGCACAAGCCCCAGCATTATATCACAACCATGTGGGCTGGGAAGAAGATTCACCCTATCATATAATACCCATAAAGTCCAGCCTGCAAGTGCAACCACAGTACCCTATTAAACACGAAGCTAAACACACAGTTAGAGAAATTCTGACACAGTTTGAATATCAAGGCATTATTGAGCCTTGTATCTCACCAATTTACAATCCTTTGTTTCTGGTAGCAAAACCAGACCGTTCTTACCATTTAGCCTTAGACTACAGACAATTAAAAAGTCACACTCACACATTTGCAGTACAAAATTCACCCAGTATGGCACAAATGAACAATATTGTGTGCAAAAAATATAAAACAAAATTAGACATTTCGAATGGCTTTTTCCACCAGAACATAGCGCCTGAAAGCAGGTATTTTTTTTATAGTAAATGACAGTGGTTCTCTTGGGACAGCATTAACCCTATGGAGTCACGCTATGCCATAAACTTTGAAACATGTACTGGGTCCTGTCTTTGAATAATTTTATGGAAATGTTGATATCTAAATTGCTGATGCTTTACTTCTTTTGTTTTTCTCTGTTCTCAGGTTAGTGTCCATATCAGTTGTCTTTGATTGTATTCTGTGCAATACTTGCTGTCCTGATGACAGCTGTGGTCTATTTTATTGTTGGGCAAAAAAATTGACTACTATTTAATTGAGATGTACTGCCTTGAAATTACTGTAGTATTGTTTATTGTAGATACTTAAGGTCTTTGATTCAACTATTGGTTAAAGAGTGCTATTGAATCTTGGGCAGCCATCCATTCAGTATATATTGTACATCAGTTTTCTATGTATTGCAGTACATGTGATAGAACATTAGCTTCCTTGTCTCTCTGATTAAAATAATCATTGATGAGATATCTTTTCTAGAGTTTTTGTTTAAAAGAAAACATTTTTGGTCTAAGTGAAAAAAGTGAATTGAAAAAAATCGATAAAAGTAGTGAGTTTAATGGATCCTTACGATTTCAGTCAGATGTAATTTTTTCTTTCCCAGTGTTAGGCTATGTGTATTTTATTTTTTCCTAAGTTTTGACAGATCGCAACGTTGCTCTATATATTGTAGGGGTGCATTATAATCATGGTTAGTCCGCACACACACATAATCCACTGTTGTACTAATATTAAGGTATTAGAACGTGAATTGTAATAGCATGTAAGTGAAGTGTTAGATTTTTTCTTCATGTAATCAACCTATTAACGTAGTAAATGGATGTACTTAGTTGAATTATATATGTGTGAAGTGCATTTATGACTAATGAATTTTCATATAAAGGCTCATATAATGTGTGCATATTAATGACTGATATAGGCACTGTTCTTATGTTAGTTGAATTCAGAAAGGCCTAACTTTTGTTTCTCCCTGTTTGCCCTATATGAAAGTGTTAATTGGAGTTATGTGTCCATGGAAAAGTTTCCTTCACGTCTCTTTTGCAGGTGCAGGAATTAGTCCTCGTTAGTTAGAATAACGTCTTTATTTCAGGAGCTAGACAGACTTGGGGAGGAGAGGATGCCTTTGAATGAGCAGAGCTGATAATGAAGGAGGATTTCTCTCGTGTCTGGAAAGGCCTGGGAACCAAGGTTGCCGAGAAAGAACCTGGACATACTATTGCTTCATGGAAAGTTACTTACAAAGTGGTGTTCAACTGGACGAAATAGGGGTGTGATTTTTGCCTTTTGTATTAAGGTTAGGGACAGAGCCCGGGGTGAGGGACTTCTGCCTTACCTGGAGAAGGGAGAACATCTTAGAACGAGCTCTGTAGCTTTAAGCTACTGGACCCATTTAACGTGAGTGTGCCTCTTAGGAAGTCTTCATGTGCTGACACCTTTCTGGGGCTTGCCTGGGAAATCCTAAGTAGGGATGTCATGATAGAGATAGCGTAGGGAGAGATAATGTTGTGTCTATTATCTATCAATGAGAAAGACCCTGGATGTGGTTTCTATGATTATTTGCGTTTCAGTTTTGGAATTGGCTATTCTGTGCATGCTGTACCTTTTAAATATTATTCGCAGATTCAGATTTGTATTAGTGCCCATATATTTTTACACTCACATCTTGAGGTGTTTATATGCCCAATTATGTTTGGCTTTATAAAAAATTGATGTAATTTGGATTAGGAGTCTGTGGTCCTTTGAGTTCATGGGAATTTGTAAAGTGAGTGGCTAATGATTTTTCTCCCTTCCACACTTGCAAAGCAGGCAAAAAGGTAATTGGCCCGGAGTTCCAGAGTAAACCTAGAACATGGAACCCGGCTCATTCAGTTTGATGAACATGTTTCAAAGTTTATCGCATAGCGCGACTCCATAGGGCTAACGCTATCCCAAGTGAACCCCTGTCATTTTCTATAAGTGTAATTACCCTGGTTCTTAGGGTTATTGGGTAGACTGTGTAGATTGCTACTTGAAACCAGGTATTTGATAGCATTTACCGCACTCGGGTCACAAAAACAATTTTGTAGATTGCCTCAGGGATATAGGAACAGCCCAGGTTTGGTCTCTAACCGTGTAACAGGATTGTTACAGAACTTTGACCAAGAAGCATTGTCCTATGTCAATGACATATACCTTACGAATGATGACATAGAAACATGCCTCGCCAGAGTAGACCGCATTTTTGTGGGACCTGCTCAAATAGGCTACAAATTCAATTTTCAGAAATCAAAAATTCCCTTTCTTATTGTCCTGTTCTTGGGATTTGGGCTATCAAATGAAGGCAAAAGCTTAGCGTTGCATTTCCTACAGAATTGTGCACTCTTACACCCACCCAAAACAATAATTAAGCTACAATCACTTTTGGACTTTCTAAAGTTTTGTAGAACATGCATACCAGTAAAACTGTTTTATAAATTAACACGTCCTAAATTTTCAAGCACACATTGGACAAAAGAACATGCACAGATTGTACATTCAGTCCAAACTGACATCCTAGCTTCAAAATACTTACACACGTCTTAACACCACAAACTTGGCAATCCATGTAATCGCAGGGAGCACAGGCAACACACATTACCTACAATGAGGGTAACACTGTACCAATTGCATATAAATCAAATTTTTATTCCTATGCAGAATTGCATTTTGCACCTACAGAAAAAATACTGACTGCACTTCAAATGGCCGTGGTGAAGTAAAGATCATTGGCTCAGGGGAAACACATAATTATTGTGACTCCCATCCCAGTCTTAGAGGCTGTCACAAAGGCCAGCATCTCGAATGCGAAAGCCTTACATCCTTGATGGATACAGTGGGCCACTTCACTAACAGCAACTGACGTAGACTATGACTTTGACTCTACATTACTAACACAGGCATACCTACAGTATGAACAAGAATACCCTGTGCCCAGTGAAGGTATGCATCTAGATCAGCATGACTTCATAGTCTACACTGATCTTTTTGCCCAGCTGCAGTTATAACAAAACATCAGTCATCCGCTGCTTGTGCATCGGTAAGGGGTAAAATGACGGATGGAATTTCCTAGCCTTTCAAATCATTTTCCCAACCACTAGGTGACTGCACTGCACAGCTGGCTGAACTAAAAGTTCTAATTCTGGCACTAGAGAATACAGATCCTGAATTCCCCACACTGATAGTGTGTGATTCATAATATTGTGTCCAGTCTTAAAATGAGTACTTACACTACTGGAGCCAGAATGGATTCAGAGACTCTAAAGGGTATACTATCAAGCACAAGACGCTTTGGGAAAAGGTGGTATATCTGAAAGGAAGTTTGGCTTGGTCTCATGTTATCCACAGACCGTAAAGAACTCGACAAGGAGAATTCTCTACCTATTCAATATGAGTTATGCAATATGTCAATGATGTAACCACAGACAAACCAGTGCAAAGAATAAGAAATACAAGTGAACCAGCAATATAGTTAGAAAAGTATCAAAAAAAGTTTATTTGATAGATATACTTGTTAAATATATAATATCACAAAAAGTCACAATTGTTTTACAAAAACACATCCCACCAGCCACTCATACAAACTTCAAACATACCAATTCATTTATACACATTCTTACACGTCTAGTCCATATAGTCCATTCATACACAACAAACAATGATATGAAGTGACAAATAGAGTGTCTCATATGTCAGGACCAAATACATAAAAATATATATACATCAAGGATATTTGGTTAACAGAGTCGGCATCTAGGGTATGCCCAACATAGAGATTAAATACATGAAATCGATGAAAAAGACTATCTGGTGTCTCATATTGTTCCAACAATTGGAATCCTGCGCCGACGCGGGTTTCGGTGTTTGCCCGAAATTGGGCTTCACCTTCCTCAGGGCATCCAAGTTAGAGACACAGAAAGAAAAACGGTGGGGTGTACCTGAAGTTCAAAGAGCATTCCAACTATGCGAGGAATTGGCAGATTGAAGGAGCAAGAAGGCCATAATCGTGAGCACATCAAACGATATTCTGGGTATGTAACAGGCCAGCGCACGAAGCTAATTGGAAATATAGGAGGGGAAAACAGGATCTATAGAGATCTGTAAATGGCAGGCCAAACAGGTCAAGGCTACTTAGCATATACATAAAGTCAAATCATCTCGTGATAACGAGAAGCCTGTAAAGACAGGATATAGATAATATCAAGCGGTTCGTGAAGTCCGGCAGGAATTGCCGGTACGTGGTAGTAGCTAGCAGCAAAGAGGCCGTGTGAGCATGAGAGCTTCATGGGCTGACATGTTATCCACACACTGAGATACCAACGTTTAGGAATACATGCTGCAGGGAATTCACTGGCTGATGAAGCCACAAAGGCAGCAGTACAAACTTCTGTTGTAGCTGCAGTAACTTGTGCACACAACAGGGTAGATGGAAACATCATGATGGCTGTCACAGCTTCGAGCTGTGGCACTCCCTCACCAAAATCATATCCAGCAAAATACTCCTATCTACTCAGTGCGCAAAACATTCTGTTTGCTCGTCTTCCCAGAGTGGGGGATAGAGTAATATCAAATTCAGATTGCAGACCAGAATTAATCATGGCAGCTCATGAGGGGCTAGCTTCTGCCCATGCTGGTGTGGCGGTTACAGTTTCACTACTACAGCAATGCTATTGGTGGCCAGATCTATACAAGCAGACTAAATAGTATGTCCTTAACAGTGACATTTGCCAACAAATAAAAATGTCCACCACAGCACGCCCACCACAGACATGCCCTATACCACCTTTGGATAGCTCCAAAACATACATACAGAAATGTGCATATTTTTCTGACAATCACCCTGAAGACCCAGGGTCGTATTATTATAAACTTCTTCCTTCCCTGGTGAAGAATAATAGGCTGACCGAAACCAAATAAATGTATTCAGCCTCCTTTATTTCCTAGTTGTCAATACAAGGGTACGGCTTTTGTAAAGACAATGCTGATTTAAAATCTATTTGGGGGAATGATGAATTGGCAAGTTCAAGGCAATTAGGCTTTGTTTAGAGTGTGTCTAATACTGAGACAAATGATTTTTCTGAACAAGACTGTACTACAAACATCCTACCTGGGCTTGGCTAAGATAAAGGTCTTGAACCTACCACACATTCCCAGATTTATGTTTTGAAAATTGGCAAAAATTCACAAATTATACAGATGAACAGCTCAACTGTATGCTTCAGAATGGTACATCAATTGTTTCACATTCCAGTCCAGATGTGTGGCTAGTATGGCCATTATATACTAACGGTTGCCATGCATGTTTTTTGAACAACATGAAGGGTTTTAGAAAAAACAGACCAGACCCACATTATGTGCAGACACAACGCTCAGGAGTAGCCACAAGATACAGCATGGAAAAGTTATGCCTTCAAAGGTTACAGCTTTCCACATTAGATGAGGTGAAAGAACACTTGTCTCTCCTTTCTGATGACATGGATTTACACGATTTTTTAACATGTCCCGGAAAGCCATGTCATAAATGATTTTTAATGCTGTGTACAATGAGCTTTGAAAGGTTTCACAGCAGGAAGCTGCTTAGCTAATATGTGGGGTTGACAGAGTAAATTTAGAAAAGGCTTTAGCAGTGGTTTACAATGTTATGACTACTTTATCCACTAGGATGTATTCTTTGAGTAACATTGTGTCGTCAGCTATTGACATCATACAGAGTGACATGTCTCTCTTACAACACGGGTAAAGTCAGCTTAGATCTATCATTTTATTAAGCTGGACATTACAGATCCTGAAAAGTGGTTGCATGCACTGGAAGCATTTAAACGTTACCATTTTATTTCTTTTTTTTTTTTTTTTTAATTCTTTATTGATTTTTTCCCCCTTTAATGCAAGGAATATAATGATCATATTTCACAAATCAAGTCTTTCAGTCAAAATATTACAGACACAGCAGCAAATACAGACAGAACTTATATATGAAAAAAAAAAAATATATAAGCATACTGAAATAAAGAAAATCTGACATAAACAGTGGTTATCCATTATTCGACATTAAATCCAATCAGTAACGGGGGCCCAGATCTTAGCTCCCATTACGCTCTTCCTTCTCCCTTTAGTCTTGTATATAGCTGATTCCAAATTGTACATTGCAAGCAATCTTGCCCGCCAACTCAGAAAGGATGGAGGGTCAGAATTTATCCAATCCTGTGCAATACAAGCACGGAAAACAGCCATGCAAATAAACAGAAAAGAAACCATTGCTTTAGATCTTGTGATGACGGAAGTATCTGAGTAAAAACCAATCAAAACCAGTTCCCCAGTAATAGTCACTGGTGTCCCCATTATTACTGCTAAAAATCGTTCAATAGACAGGAATAATTCAGCTAATTTAGGACAGGCAAAAAACATATGAACTATGTCGGCTGCATATAAACCACATCTGTTACATTTGGATCCAGCAGATGTCCCCCATTTAGAAATCTTCTTTGGGGTATAATACAGATCATTAACAACCATATAATGCTGAGTACGCATCCTTCCAGACATCAAAACTTGATTAGCAAAACTTAAGGATTTGATAATATCGATTCCCCCATGACCTAACTTAATTTCCCACTTATTTTGACAAATCTCTACATCATCTGAGAGTACATTAATCAATTGAGAATAAAATTCACCGATTGCCGTTATTTTACACATCCTTTCAATAAGGGGGACCTTTCGAAATTGATATTCCGCATCAGGGGCAAGCGAATTCAAATAGCTCCGAATTTGAAGGTATTTAAAAAAATCATGTTTAGGAAGATCATATTTTATTTGTAGCTCAGCAAATGATATCAACTGTCCATCCTCATAAAAATCCCCTAAACACTGAATTCCTTTTAAGCGCCAGCTATTTACTGTATGATCACGAAAAATCAATGGGAGTACCCCAATAGTTGATAATGGGGTATATGCATTTAAATTCAAGACCCCTAGATGTCGTTTAATTGATCTCCAAACACAATATGCTGCTTTAAGAATTTTAAATTTTGTTTTCTTAAAGTAACTAGGTTCTAGTATTTTAACCAAACTACCATTAGCCTCTTCACCCAAACCAAACTCATAGATAGAAGGACTATGACATGGCAAAAGCTTGACCCGATCCCCCACTACCAGAGGGCTAATAAATTGAAGGGCGGCTGCCCAGTAATAGAACATAAAATAAGGCATGCCCCAACCTCCACGGTTCTTTGGTAATACCATCTTTTATAAGCCCTTCTCTGGCGCCGGTAACCCCACAAAAACCTAGAGCTGATCCTCTCTAATCTCTTAAAACACGAAAGCGGAAATTCGAGGGGGATTGTTCTAAACATATAAAGAAATTTCGGCAAAACTAGCATTTTTAAAACATTAACTCTTCCATAAAGAGATAAATGTAAGTGATCCATCCTCTCCAGCATAGAACTTACTTTACTAAGCACAGGATCCATATTTAGTTCTGGAATCTTACTAATTGGTAAGGAAATTTTAATCCCTAAATACGTAACTTCAGAGACAGTTGTTATGTTAACAGGAGGTTCCTCACCAATAAATAAAATCTGAGTTTTAGAGGTATTTAGTTTGTAGCCCGAGAAGGACCCAAACTTAGATGCCAATCCCTCAATCACCGGTATTGCAGTGACAATATCTCTAGTAGCAACAACAATATCATCGGCATATGCCAAAGCTCTATAATCGATATGCCGTAGTTGGATCGGTTTAATATCAATAGCTTGGTTTAGCTTTATCAAAAAAAAATCAATATATAAAGCAAATAATAGCGGTGAGCACGGACATCCTTGCCGTGTACCACGGCTAATTAAAAACAAGCCTGATTCTTGGCCAGCTATTCGAATAGAGGCGACTGGAAGAAAATATAATGATTTCAATGCCTGCCGAATCACCGGACCAAAACCCTTCAGCCTCAGAACCTCCCACATATAAGGCCAGGAAACCCTGTCGAATGCCTTCTCGGCATCCAACAGGGTTAACCCCATTGTAGATTTGGTTGCTAATGCCCAATCCACAAATGAAATGAGACGCCGGACATGGTCTGCCGTATCCCGCCCTGGAATAAATCCATGTTGAAATCGTGAGACCAATTTAGTGATGACACAAGATAAACGTGCAGCTAATATTTTGGCATATACTTTACTGTCAGAATTGATTAGTGAAATAGGTCTGTAAGATGCCGGCAGTAAGGCAAGTTTGTCTTTTTTTAAAAAAACCGTAATGATAGATTTCCGCCAAGATAATGGTGCAGTCCCCTGTTGTGCGGACAAGAAAATCGACAAAATCTCATCTTTCAACACATGCCGAAAAGTTCTGTAAAACTCAAGAGGTATACCATCCGGCCCCCCCCGCCTTACCGGTTGCCAAAGAGGTAATTGCTACCTCAACTTCCCCCCAGGTAATATCAAGATCTAAGTCTTCCATTTGCTCATTTGTCAGCTTAGAGATTTCAATGTCTCCACAAAACTCCTCTACTTTATCCTCAACTCCAAGAGTATCTTCATCGGTATACAGCTGACGATAAAATTTGCTAAATACCTCTAAGACTTCGGCTGGTTTATCCCTTATTACCCCTTGCTCATCCGAGATGTTCTTAATCCGTTTAGCAACCTCTTTTTGATATAATCTTTTGGCCAGTATACGACCAGAATTCTCACCCACCTCGTATATCTCAGAAGTGTATACTGCAATTTGCGCTGCCAGCTTTGTAGAAACATTCTGATAAAGCCTCATTTTTTGAATAGCCAGATTATTTGAGATCTGCTCAGAGTCCTGGCCATTACTAATGGCCACCATAAAATCGTTTTCTAACAACCGTAATTTATTCATTTCATCCAAAAATTCTGCCCGCAATTTACGTTGTTTATTAACAGAGTAACTTAAAGTCTCACCCCTGACACCAGATTTAAAAGCATCCCACACCATGTGAACAGAGGCTGATCCATGATTATTTTTAAAAATTCAGCTATCCATTTACTCATTTGTTCACAATAAGCGGGGTCAACCAGTAATTTCCGTTCAAAAGTCCAGGGCCTTATAGAAGATCGACAGCAGATATCTATTTCTAAAGAGATAGGATTATGATCTGAAATTATTTTAGGTTGAATGTCAATCCTAGCCTTATTGGCAAGCTCTGTAGTTACAAAAAAATAATCCAGCCGCACATGCTTATGATGGGGTACTGAATAAAAAGTATACCCTGGGGCTCCCTTTCCTTTTAGCCACCACATGTCTACCAGCCCAAATTCTTTAACAAGACCCCTGGTAGCTTGAAAGACTTTATTTTTCTTCCCATCATAAAGATATTTACTTGATATGTCAGCATTCCCTGGTAAATGGAGATTAAAATCCCCACATAGGATCACAAAAGATGGCCAATCAGCTAGCTCAATACTGAGCTCATTCAACATTACCGGGTCATCTAAATTCGAGCCGTAAATTGAGCAAATGGTCATGGAAAGACCCTCTAATAGTAACTCACTGATCACCCATCTACCGAAAAGATCTTCTTTGACACGCTTACACATCCCCCATCCGAATCTCTTCAAAATTGCCACCCCTCTCGTAGTTGACCCTTGACGTGTACAGCCCACAAGATCCATACCCAAGTCCTTTAACCACCCTCTATTATTCCATGTGATGTGAGTCTCCTGTACACAAAGTAAATCCACCCTCATTGATTTAAGAATCTGGGCCGTTATCCCCCTTTTTTTCTTATTATTCAGGCCACAAATATTCCACGTACAAATAGAAAATTTACCCATCTTCAAACAGAGAGGTTACCTTAGCTAATTCACTTTGCCATTCTCTTCCTGCCAAACTTCCTAATAGTGTTAATACAGATACAATATTTATGGTGCCTTTATTCACACAGACCTTGCTGCGACTCAAATTAAAGAAAAAAAAACAATCTATGCTATTCCTTGCCCCACCACCCCAACCACCCTTGAAGGGCTTAGCGCCCAGAAAGCCCACCCAACCCACCCATGCACCCACCCAAATGAGGCGAAGGGACTGAATAGTCCCTATAGCGATGGAGAGAAAGGAATAGGTGCCCTCCACCAACCCCCCACACCCCTCAGCAAATAACAGAAGCAAATAGATTAAAAAAAAGTTGACAGTCTGAACATGCCTCCATTATCTATATTAGAGCCAACCCCCTAAATTGTACCCAGAAAATCCTTTGCAGCAATCTCGGAGTTAAAAAAAAGCGTTTTATCCTTGTAAATAATCTTAAGCCTCGAGGGATTTAGTAAATAGGACTGTACTCCCTTTGCCAGGAACTGTGGAATCAGTTGACGCAAAAGCCAGCGCTGCTGGACTGTAGCTTGGCAAATATCTGGGCGTACAAAAAATTCACACCCCTTCCCTC
This sequence comes from Calotriton arnoldi, assembly GCA_963921515.1. Taxonomy (NCBI): domain Eukaryota; kingdom Metazoa; phylum Chordata; class Amphibia; order Caudata; family Salamandridae; genus Calotriton; species Calotriton arnoldi. The sequence continues at coordinate 419,585 of CAWUFW010001151.1, read as the reverse complement.
TTCTCTTACGGTCTGGCCTAGCTAAGTCATACAAAGACTCTCGAAGCAAAAAATTATTTAGGCAGATCAATATGGCTCTAGGTTTGCTCTCAACCCCTCTGGTACCACCCCGCACATGAAAAGGAAATCTATGGACACGCTGCAACTCAAGTTCCCACTTCCATTGACACAGTTCAGGAAAGGCTTCAGAAAACATGTCAATTACAAATTGACGAATATCTTTTCCTTCCGTCCCTTCTGGAACACCTAAAATTCGCAGATTGTTCCTTCTTGATCTATTTTCCAAGTCAGTTAACTTCCAGTTTACATCGTCCCGAATAGAATGTAGGGAGGATACATCTTTTTTCTGCTGCACAATATCATCCTCAATTAGGGAGATCCTACCCTCCGCTTCACCAATCCTAACCGACATCTCTGTACAGGTCTTCACAACACGACGAACCGTATTCTGAAGCTTACGGACTGCACCTTGCATCCGCAGACCTTCTGCTTTTGTCTCCTCACGGTGTGACATTATTGCTTGATAGATAGTGGATAATGTGACCCCATTCTCTAATGATTCACCGGAGCTAATAGATCCTCCTTGTATTTCAGCAGAACACCCCCTACTAACAGTCGCCTCCCCTAAATGTAATAAAGAGATATGATTCAGCGTAGGGGACCCATCGTTGCCTTGTCCACCTTTAGTCAATGAATTAGGTAAAGTCTCTGTGTCTTTTCCCTTTCGGACAGTATTTCCACCCCCAGAAGTCAACAAAGTATTTTCCTCTTCATCAGGCGGGGCGGAACTAGCCAAGCTTCTATCATCGGCCCAGTCGCCTTCCATACTCTCAAGATCCGAATTGTTAGATGCGTCAGACATAGAAAAGAACTTTCCGCCAGAGTCCCCGGAGTCCGCCTCCATTATCACGTCTCTGCAAGATACTCCACCACTAAACACAGACTCCAGATGAGTTTCACCTTGATTCATGTTATTGTTCAACAGAGTTGAAAGTAGGGCACTCTGAGAGTCAATTAAGCCACTCGATATCTGCGGAGGAGAGGGAGCAATCTGTACCGGGTCAACCACATTCAGATTAAAGAACTCATTTTCTCCCGCGTCTTGCCTCATTAACTGTTCTTTAGCAGAAGTATTCATTAAAGATTCGTCGATAACACTGACTTTATCCGACAATTTATCGGGTTGTAAGGTAACAGTTGTACTTCTTGTTTTCTCAGCAACGGGAGTCTTACCTTTGCCTGGCGTTTTTTTTTTTAATATCGCAGGGATCTTTACCTTACCCCCCGCCAAACCTTCAGTCTGGCTAAACTCAGGGGAGGAGATCGGATTCTCCGTCAGAACACCCGTAATTCTAGGAGCATCACTGTCTGTTTTAGCAGCACTTTCCGCAGAAGAGTCTCCGTCTTGGACAGGGGCTAACACTGTGGCTGCCGCTGCTGCTGCCCGGGTCTTTGCACCCTTCACGCCGCTGCTAGCACTCTTGGGACCCATCCCGATCCAGCCCGGATCTTCCTGCGAGTCCTGAATCCGCCCGAGAACAGCGGCGACTCTTTCCTCTGAGAGCCGGACACCAGCCGCCGCTCCGCCAAACACCGCAGTAAGCAACAAACTCCAGAACGCGTCGGCGATCTTGTTGATACAAATGTATCAATGTTAGTAGCATTCCCAAGTGCATTAGACGGCTTCACGTTCAGTAGCTCCAATAACTGCTGGGGTAGTAGGGAGGCTAATAGTGGAGAGCACTCATAGCCTGTCTCACTCGGACACTGGCGTGTCCGCCATCTTGCCTCTAAGTGCTGCCTACCAATTTATTTCTGCTGTATAATTTAACAAGTGCGCAGAAAATAATGGCAAGGTATATGCGACATACACAATGTTAAACATGGAACACTTAGAGAAATTACTGTATACAGTGGCAGAAACACCATCAGCAGATTGGTTAATTCATGGATTTATTTCTCTGCCAATTTCACCTTACATCCTGTTTGAAACACTTTCAAGTAGGCAGTTATAAAGCATTAGGAGAGAGATTTTTACACTGGACATAGACCCTACCTTTCGATTACAGGTGTAGGAATGGGGAAACTGAAGTTTTTCTTAGCGGTAGAGACTGTGAGAATATTTAGCCCATTCTTTAGTTTGTAGGGAGGTCACACTTCATGGAGCTTGTAATGCTTCAAAAGCAACCTTAACTTGTTATCTGAAGGGATCCTCAGCTGCTTTAATTCCTCAGCATTTAGATTGCTTTCCAATGGGAGTTATTTGATGTTGAATGACCAAGGTTGCTATGGGATGAGACCGTCAGTACCTTTTGTGTTGACGGTTTCTAGGGTTCTGACCTGTTGTATGAATGGGCTTTTTCCATTGGCTCGTACAGTTAGAAGAGTGATGGTTTGGCCTTCAATTACTATTTTGGATGTGAACTTTGATAGTGTGAGCAGGCTGAAAGCGTTAGTGTTTCAGAAGGAAGTTTCTTTAACATCTGTGAGAGAGGCGTTTGATCTTCAAGTTGCAAGGTCTTCTGAAATACAATCACGACCATGCACTAACCTCCCACAACACTTCGGAGAACTTGTGCACCACATATGTAATGCTTCAAATATTGCAGGAGTACCAAATGTTTTTAAAGTGATTAGGTCTAGGTTTGTTAGTACCTTCCAGACAGTCTTCAGAGTGATTCCATCTTTTATACACACCTTGGTTTCCAGCTTCTTTGGGGGCATACCGCTTATTCTATTTCTGATTGACTACTTTATCCACTAGGATGTATTCTTTGAGTAACATTGTGTCGTCAGCTATTGACATCATACAGAGTGACATGTCTCTCTTACAACACGGGTAAAGTCAGCTTAGATCTATCATTTTATTAAGCTGGACATTACAGATCCTGAAAAGTGGTTGCATGCACTGGAAGCATTTAAACGTTACCAATTTATTTCTGCTGTATAATTTAACAAGTGCGCAGAAAATAATGGCAAGGTATATGCGACATACACAATGTTAAACATGGAACACTTAGAGAAATTACTGTATACAGTGGCAGAAACACCATCAGCAGATTGGTTAATTCATGGATTTATTTCTCTGCCAATTTCACCTTACATCCTGTTTGAAACACTTTCAAGTAGGCAGTTATAAAGCATTAGGAGAGAGATTTTTACACTGGACATAGACCCTACCTTTCGATTACAGGTGTAGGAATGGGGAAACTGAAGTTTTTCTTAGCGGTAGAGACTGTGAGAATATTTAGCCCATTCTTTAGTTTGTAGGGAGGTCACACTTCATGGAGCTTGTAATGCTTCAAAAGCAACCTTAACTTGTTATCTGAAGGGATCCTCAGCTGCTTTAATTCCTCAGCATTTAGATTGCTTTCCAATGGGAGTTATTTGATGTTGAATGACCAAGGTTGCTATGGGATGAGACCGTCAGTACCTTTTGTGTTGACGGTTTCTAGGGTTCTGACCTGTTGTATGAATGGGCTTTTTCCACTGGCTCGTACAGTTAGAAGAGTGATGGTTTGGCCTTCAATTACTATTTTGGATGTGAACTTTGATAGTGTGAGCAGGCTGAAAGCGTTAGTGTTTCAGAAGGAAGTTTCTTTAACATCTGTGAGAGAGGCGTTTGATCTTCAAGTTGCAAGGTCTTCTGAAATACAATCACGACCATGCACTAACCTCCCACAACACTTCGGAGAACTTGTGCACCACATATGTAATGCTTCAAATATTGCAGGAGTACCAAATGTTTTTAAAGTGATTAGGTCTAGGTTTGTTAGTACCTTCCAGACAGTCTTCAGAGTGATTCCATCTTTTATACACACCTTGGTTTCCAGCTTCTTTGGGGGCATACCGCTTATTCTATTTCTGATTGACAGGATTCTCTTTCTATTTTTGCTGCTCTGTAATGGATATTCCACCATGCAGCCAAATGGGATTGGGACTACCACACGTGCTGATGTGTCGTGATCACATGATACAGTACTTTGACGCATCCTTACTACAGAAACTGAATAACAACTGGTCCTTTCTACCTGTATGGGTACATTGCATACAGCTTGTGTTCCACTGTCTGCTGTGCACTTTCGAGTGTGCCTTGGACATATGCCTTGGAATGCTATTGGTACAATCTACGGATGTGGAACCTCTGATGGGTCTGTTAAGAATTCATTTTCAGAGATGTCCTATGTGATTGTTGCTGCTGTGAAATGCATATTATGAGCCTTCTGTGGCTGCCTCAGTTCCTGGCTCATCCTCTACGGATGCACTACTGGCTGTTACACCTTCAGTGGCTGCTGATTGGGTTGGACATGATCATTCTTGTTCTTTGGAACTTGTGATTGGGACACAAAGGGGCACATCGTCTGAAGAAACAAGGAACACCGTGGTTCCTAATGACTCTCAGAACATTTAAAACATTCTTGGAGTTTCGAGGATTTTAATTCGGCATCTTTTTATTTTGAAATTCTTTTATGCCGATATTTCTTGAGTATTTTTAAATTGGCTTTTAATACAATTTGACTTTCTTTATGCTTTATTATTAAAGTGATCTATTTTTTAAACTTTTAGGTTTCAATTATATATATTTTCATTTTTAGCACGTATTTTACACAAGATTCCAATTGCTTAAATAAATGTTTGAAATGCCATTTTGTGTATTTCTTGTGTCTCCCTTTGGGCATCCCTGAGATAGCAATGAAAGGGTAGATCTGTTTCCACGATTTCCTTGGTGGAAAATAGGGTTGGCATGTTCTGAGGATTCAGACACCATCTGGTACCCTGTGAGGTTTAGGGGTCCAAAAGGCGCACTGTGAGTTAGCCAGGAATCAGGCCATCATATTCTGATGGAATGAGTGGACACAGTCCCCATAGTTCTGATGCTTATGTTGTTTAAACGCACAGTCTTACTGAATTAGTAGGAACCATACAACAAGCCTACTCACTTGATCAGCCGAGCAGCGCATTCCCTCCATCTTGCTCCCCTGCCCTTGAAATTTGACTCAATATAGTGTCTGTTTCTTGGAAAATCTCTTAATATCCCTGTGTCTAAACATTTGAACTGTATTTGTGTAAGCCTCACTTGATGTTCATGATCTTACACATCATCTCCCAACACTGTGTGTAATGTACAGTGCTCCGTTGCTTCTTAGCTAAGATTGCGCTATAAGAATGCCAATAAGTCTTGCAGAAGCGGGCTTCTCTGCTTTTCCGCTCAATAACTAAAACCTAGGCATGGTGGCAATTACCTCTCAGCAATAGCCTTATAATGGATAATTCCAACTCCTACTACACATTTGTCATGGCCTTTATCTGCATGGTTATCATTTGCAGCCATAACATCCTTCCAATGACTTTCGCTGTGAACAGGTCTGATGATGTGAAATCTCTGTTTCCTTTTTAGCTTTGAAAACTAGTGGGTAAAGTTTGAATCTTTGTGAACCACCCTGCTTAACTTGCCTAACTATCTAATCAGAAAAGTGCTATAAAAATGCTGCAAAACAAAACAATACATTCATACCTTTGTTCCATAGAAAAAGAAAATATTTTCTGTTCTGGTGAATCAGTGTACTAGTAACAGTAATTTTGGAAATCAATCTGAACCATCCCAAATAACATTTTCTCACAAAAATCAGTGATGTTCATGGGTATATGTCTGAAAAATGTCAATGATAAGTGGGAAGCAACCATAGATGTACTGACACAAATAACCTTTGTTTATGCTAAAGTTCAATCCACAAACACTTACTAGTTGGCCAAATGCTAAGACTAAAATGGATTACTTCTTTCTCCATCTCCTTTGGCACTGCCCCAAGTTAACTCGCTACTGGGGAAATTAACTAGATGACATTGACAAGATAACAAGGGTTATGATTCCTTGCTTCCCACCATATACTGTATTGAGCCTCCCTCGCCGTCAAGCATTCACATTGCATCACTTAGCAGTATACAGACAACGCTTGCACTTTGTGTGGCACACCAAGCAATCCTTTCCCTGTGTGGTACAGATAAAATTCAGGAGCATTGAAGCTGGCTGCATCAAATTTGGAATTTGCTGGATATGGAGACATTAACAATTTCCCTGGAGATTAGCAAGCTAGGAGAATCAGCACTATCAGGCATGTAGTGGAAATCATTTTACAGCGCTATGAGTGTATCTTTTCAATTTTGTGGGTGTTAGGGGAAGGTAGATGAGGTGGTGTTATTTGTTTCCTGTAAGCTAGCATGACACTGGTCTCAGGGTTGTAGGCCCTTGAAACTGACTTGTCTTTACATCTGAATACTTTAATAAAATACAGTTGACCCCTAAAATGGATAACTTCAAAAGAAGTAGATCGGCAAAAGCAAATTTTACTCATGCATTAGAAATGTATAAGTTATTGTTATGATACAAAAATATAAAACAATAATTGAGAAAATTCAAAAAATAAGTTGTTGAAATATAATTTTTCTTTTTTACTGATGATATTGATTTCAACGTATTCTATTCAAATGATTACTTAAAAAAAAATATTACTGGGGCAACTGACAAGAGCCAGGGGAAAATTCTAATATTCTGTTTCCTGAATGTTGGAATGTGGTTTATTAGTAGGGGTAAGTAGATACCTACCACCAGTAATAAGGCCACAATAACAATATAGGGCCCAGTCAAGGTCTCAATAAATTATTCCCTCGCTCAACCCTTGGTAGCTGGCTGCGAGCAGGCAGGCTTAACTTAGGAGACTGGTGTTTAAAGCATTTAAAAACACCAATACATTAAGACACAACACACGAAAAAATTCCAAGAGCAATTTATACCAATAGGAAATATTTTTATGATTGAAATGACCCCAAAATAACACAAACCAATGTAGGAACTGGAGATATGAATTTTTAAAGATGAAATACTTTATAGTGCCTAAAAACGAAAAGCACCAACTTGAGACATCTGGTCGCACTTGACCGGGACAAAGTCAAAGTTTGAGCTGAGCACAATGGAGCGAGGGTCGGATCACTGAACGGTAGGGCCCAGTCAAGTTTTTACCTTCAGAGTTTGTCATTTTCTTGGAGCTTTTTCTCTCAATATCGCGTGAGGAACCTCGTCTGGCCTGGCTTCAAGTCGATGACAGTGGCTTGGTTCTGCGCGAGGCCTCTCTGAAATCCTGGAAGTCTTGAGCTCAGAGCTTTCCGTGTAATGAACCTGAAATGACCAGGCTTGACTCTCGATGATGGGTCGGTTCACTTATGGAGCTTTTTACCAAAAATTTACAAAGGCCTCCAAACTTACCTTTTGGTGTTCCAAAGTGTCCACAACACCAATCCAAGGTTCCAGAAGCTCTGAGTTGCTCCTTCGGATGTTGGGTCTATGTCTACCACAATGCACCTGACCAAATCCTTTAAAGTCCAGCTGAAGGTGGTCAGCTGGTTTCTTCTTGCTAGAGATGATGCAGGTGGAGCTCTTTTAATCTGTTGCTATCAGGGAATCCACTCCATCCCTTTTCTAAGCAAAGCAAAGTCCTTATGGACTGTAGACCAAAGTGTGCAGCAGCAGGTCTTAAGAGTGCAGTCCTCTCGATGCAGGCCAGGGATTCAGCAGAGCAGTCCTTCTTCTTCTTGTAGTTTCAGGCAGGGATCTGAGTTGCTGGGCAGCTCTCCAATATTTATTTTTGCTTTTGGGGTGACAAGCAGGGACTTTTCTATAGGCACTTTTCTATAGGAAAGTGCCCCTTTTTGCATGGTTGCCCCCCACTTTTTGCCTAATGTTGATGCTCTTTGACTGAGTGTGCCCTGGGTTCCTACCAACCAGGTACCCAAGGCCTATGTTCTTTCCCTAAAACTGTACTGTTGCAAACCCAATTCGGAACTCTCTGGCCACATGTTAGTCCATTGTAAAAGGTACCTTAGGTACCAAGGACACTGTGACCAGGAAAGGCCTCTAAGGGCTGCAGCACTTATTGTGCCACCCTTAGAGGCCCTGTACCTTTACACACAAACACTGCCATTGCAGGCTGAGTGTTGCGGTGCAGAGCAAAGTGAAGAGTCGACATGGCACACATCCCTGTGTGCCATGCCTACAATCCACTGCCATGTCATAGGTAAGCCACCCCTCCAGCTGGGTGCACTATACCACTGGTGAGGGTACAGGTGCATGTACCCCTACAGTGTCTACGTCCATTCTAGCAGCAGTTAAACATGAGCCGCTCCTACCTTCAGTCTGTCGGTAACCTGAGTCATCGAGCCTCGGAGCTCCACACACGGAGACGGACTCGCCCAACAGACACGGAGATGGACTCGCCCGACAGACTGAAGGTAGGAGCGGCTCATGTTTAACTGCTGCTAGAATGCTTTATCCTTTACAGGCTTAGCTGTTCGTTCCTTCCTTTTTCGAAAAAAGACAGATGCGTGCAGTTTTTCTAAACCCTCTCACGCTTCACTCATTCCCCTATCGATCTAACGTTAAGCAGCAGCGCTCTGATCCGCTCTCCCCCCAGCGCGTGCATTACCGATATCGTCTCCGATTTACTGTGGATATAGCGCCCCCCACCCTCCAACAGACAATATTGCAATCCAGTTCTGTTCCCAAGTATCTTGCTTTTAGACGGTTTCCCCTTTTTACCGGTTTTTAATGTAACAGGCGCTTCTGTTTTGTTTGACTTAGCATGCACAACATCTGTGCCCTTTCCATTTTAGGACAGGTTGTGACACTGGGCCCTCCTTTTCTTCTTTGTTCCAGATTTATCGGAATTGACAGACGAACCTTTGGGTCATTAAATTACAAATGATTTAATACTCTTGCAGCTTCCACCTAATTCAAGTAGGTTTGGGTCCTTCATGTCCCATAGATCTCGTTTAATCCAATTTAGTTTGATTCATTCTGACGGCATCCTTTTCTCATTTTTAGGTGCCTATCCTCCGCTCTTTGTCCATGTGAGCCTACGGGCCTGCACACAACTGAACCACCTCATGCCAAGGGTGGTGCATGGTAATTTTTTTGCGGTTTTTTACCCTCCCCTTTTGATTTTTCTAACAATGGATCACACAATTTAGACTCAGTATCCCCTTTTTTACTTTCCCAAGGTGCCCCCCCTCTCCCTAGTCCTGAGGAAGACCCCGCTGTAAGGATCACAACAGCCTACACTATATTGGGGTTGAAACGTCGATTTTTGTTCTGTTCTATGCCAGCTCTTACCAACATTGATTCTCAACTGTGATATTGTATGGACTTTTAAGCATGGCAATGTTGAAAATGAACACGATACCTTGTGGCAAATACAAGCCACTGCCGCTGTAACATATTTTGTGATAATAACAATGTCACCATCTTTCCCTTACACCTTTACGACCCCCACTTAATGCACTCTTACCTCCCTTTCTTTTTCTCCCACTGCTGTGGGACACTTGTGTAAATATATATTTTTTTAATCATATGCTGACTAACCAGTACTGAGTATTGTTCAATGTGATTAAACAACATTGAACTTAATAATCTGTAATGCTTCAGAGTTATTTCGTTATATTTGGTAGAAATTTTCACTGTCTGTAGCGATTGCGCACTGGGACCTCTTTCTCAATGTACCGATAAAGAGTATATGATCTGGGAGATTGTCATTACGAACTCCACAGCACCATAATGGCTTTACTGAAATCTGAGAAGTTTGATATCAAACTTCTCAGCACATTGATGCCAGTGTGGGATTTAATGAAAAATGCACTCAGAGGGCATCTTAGTGATGCCCCCTGAAAAACGACCGAACTCTAGTGTTCTGGCTGAGTGATTGCTAGCCAGCTGCCACCACCAGACAGGTTTCTGGACCCCTGGGTCGAGAGCCTGCCGCCCTCAGGGTCCTGAAACAGAGCATATCCTGTGTTGAGGTACCAAGCCTCCCCCCAAGGTGGGCAGGGTCCACGATGGGGAAGCTTCAAAGGCTTTCCGCCTTTGTAAGCTGACCCAGCTATTTGCTGCTCCCAGCAACTTGCCCCCACCGGTTCTGACCCCCACTTTGGGCAGGAGAATCGGCCGGAAAACCAAGATAGGAGGAGAGGTATGCCCACCTTTGCCAACCCCACCCCTCAGGTGGGAGAGGCGAGGTGAAGCACAACTCTCAGTCAAGCCATCTTGATGATGGGGGACCCAGCCAACCAGAGTGAGGCTTATGCCAATGTGTACCCACCCCAAGGAAGTGACACATTGGTCCCAGCCTTAACCTACCTGAAATGCCCCTAAATGTAGTATTTAGAGGCAACCCTGAACCTTGCCTCCTCAGCAAGAAGAAACAAGAAGAAGAAGGACCGAAGAGCAGTGCTGAAAGCAGACGAGGAGGACACCAACTGACTTGGCCCCAGCCCTACGGGCCTATCCTGACCTCGACCTGCTCCAGCGGAATCCCGGTGTTTCCTGCAGCCAGCAGCCCCCCAGAACCTGGAGGACCTGCCCTGCCTTCACTAAAAAGACTTTGTCTCCCGTGAGCACCGGATTTGCTCACCAACTAACTCTGGCTCCGGCCATATATGCGAGTCTGCACCACTCTGCACTCAACACCCACGGCCCGAGTTCAAGTGGCCCAACACCACGAGGAGGTCTCCCCTGTGATCCTGACCTGGGATCTGGTGATCCCTGACCTACCTCAAGTCTCACGCATGACACCTGCAGCCCCTTTCTGGAGGATCCCCTCGACCGCAACTGGAGCCGGTAAGAAAAACCCGATGCCAAAAGACACCCCTGCACCCGACGCCCCATGTCCTTGGGTGGCCCAACCGATGGTGTCCCAGGCCCAGCATCCTACAACATCCCAACGTACCTCTCCAACCAGTGATCGCCTCCAGAAGATCTTCGTCCCCAAGCCTGCAGTGTTTGTTGCAACCGGAGAATCCCCACTGAAAACAACAGGGCACCCAATGCCAAAATAGCACACTGCACCCGTGTGGGTGCACTTTGTGTGCTAACTTGACCCCCCTTTGCACTGAGTTTAATTCCAGGAGCTTTGCTGACTCAACCTTGTGGCCTGCTTCTGAGCGGCCACCAACCGGAGGCCCCCTTGGTCTAACCCCTGAAACTCAACCCTCAAGACCGTTTACTTACCTGCAAAACGATAACCCCATTTTTCTCCATAGGATTGCATTGACTATTTTCCTCTGAAAAAGTTTAAACTGTTGAGGATGTTTTGTATGGAAACCTAAGAAACTGTGTTTTGATAACAACTGTTTTACTCACCTTTTATCCAGGAAATGTCCCAGTGTGATATCTAGGCATAGAGAAAAAGTAGAAAAAGTAATCTGAAAAGTAACTTAACAAGTAATCACAAAGTAATTGCAAAGTAACTGAAAAGTAATTTCTTGCCTGAGTGTGTACAATAAATGCTTAACACTACCTTCTGATAAAGCCTTACTGCTTGCCCACACTACCACAAATAGAGAGTAAGGTATTATCTACTTTTACCTGTGCCTACCTTTGGGGATCCACTGGACTCCATGCACACTATACCTTACTTTGGTATAGTATATACAGAGCCAGTCTCCTACAGCACCCTTGACCAATGGGGTGCAGGATGCCACCCTTAGGTATGACAACTTCCTGCAAAGTGTGGCATATATTCTTGTCCCAGAAAGCATTATTCTTTAAAATCCAAAATAGAGAAACTCTCTTCTGGAGGTTGAGATCTGGCTAAGCCAAACCACTGGTGTGGCTAACTTTCCCTAAAACTCCCCTTCCAACCCCTCTGCTAATTCAATTACTGGGGCTCCTGTCTGGCTGGGGGTTCAGGAAGTGGGGGTGAGCCTGTGTCCTGTCCTAACTGTCATTCCCTCTTTTAAAAGCAGCTTGGCTACTCCACCCCCATCCTGCCTTTTGCTCTGCAGCTACAGATCTCCTCCCACCTGGGGCAGTATTACGTATTGGCATTGTTTGCACCCGGCGCACCTTTTCAAAGGTGCACCGGGCGCAAACAATGCCAATGTGCCCCATTATGGTGAATGCGCTGCCCTGTGGCCAGCCGCGAACTTGCGCTGCCCTGGTGGCAGCGCATTCATGTGTAAACACTGAGCAGCTGCTCTGTGTTTTCACAATGCAGGTGGCACCCACCTGCACTTTCAAAGGGGATTAGAGATCTCCTTGCAGGCGGGTGCAGTCAGTGACTGTACCCACCTGCAAGGGGATGTCTGGGGGGTCCATGGGACCCCATTTACCCCCTGCAGAGGGCTGCTCTCAGGGGGCACACTGACAGTGCGCCACCTTTTAAATGGCGCACTGCCAGTGCGCCTTCGGAGGGCGTCTTTGACTCTGCGCCAGCGTCTGTCATATGGCGCGGCCGCAGAGTCAAAGGAATTCCCTCATTTGCATAGGGCACGCCTCTATGCAAATGAGAGAACACCCTCTGTTGATAGCGCTGGCGCTTTAAGTGCGCCAGCACTATCGGTATCATAGAAGGAGATGCACAAGCGCCTGCACCCCCTTCTATAATACCAAAGTGCCTCGGGCGCGCAAAGCGGGCGCAAACGCCCGTTGTGCCCCCGGGGCACCTTATGTAATACGCCCCCATATGTCCTTTGTCTCGATGCGGGCTACTTTACACCTCATCAGATTTGGCTCAGCCTATCAAAGGCTGGCCAATCAGGAGAGGCTGCTAGAGGGCTGGATTTTGGCACATCAGAAAAGCAAGTTTGATAACTTATTTCTGTAATAGTTATAACAAATCTAACCGTGGCAAGTTGTTGGAATTATCATGACTATTCTTTTAGGTCGTTGAATTATTATTTTAGCTCGCTCCTGTCAATAGACATACTTTATTAAAGTATACTTATGTTCGCCTATGGAGCTAATGTACTACGATGGGGAAATCAAAATTGGCAGTTTTTCCCTCACCAGAGCATATAAAACATATTTTATAATGTCCCCGCTCATATTACAAGACATTCTACCCCTGGGGCACCTAAAGTAGACCTTAGGAGTGACATATAGGTAAAAAAAGGTAGTTTAAGACTTTGGAAGTACCTTTAATTCCAAAGTTGAATTTGCATATAATTTAATTTTAAAAGCAGACTGCAAAACAGGGTTGTTTTTAAAATGACAGCAGGCAACACAGCAGTGCACGCTTAAGTGCATTAAATCTACTGGACTTCCAAAACTACACGCCCTACCATATACTAGGGGCTTACAGGTATGTTGTCATATCAATTGTTATTACACCTAGTTATCATGTACCTTTTACAGAGCGCACTGGCCCTGGGTCTCGTTAGCAGAGCACAGGGCACAATCAGAGTCAGTAACCACCAGAATCAGTCAAAAAATGGGGTGATCAAGGCAAAAAGGATGATTTCCTCACACTGAAGTACAAATGCTTGTATGCAGACTTCGTAGAAATTAACAGGCAACCTTGAAGAAAGCTAAATATCACAACGAAAAACAAAGCAAATGATGTTTCAAACTATTACAAAGGGCCATACCCTTGTTTGTGCGAACTACAACTTTGTTACAAAAGGTTATAGTAGCTACAGAATACAAGGTAAATGCATAACATACAGAGCAAAGGAGTAATTTAAGAAAGAACAAAGAAGAAATATAACGGACACTTCAAAAAACTCAAAAAAGAAATGCCATATCATAAATAAAATACACATTTGAAATCAAATTCCTCAGTCAAGAAGAGGGGCCGATTTAGAATAAAATTGTATGGTCTCCAGTCTCATGTCATGACTGAAATTCAAGACATTACATGTTTTTGTAATTATCTAGTAAAAACCACAAGTAAAATGAAAGAAAGAGTTGAAAAATTCAATGATGTGGAGAATTATAATTAAAATGAGAAAAAATATTAGTCTATCTGAACATGATTTAATAAGATGACACATCTGTAAAGACAGTTCGTGGAACCGTTGACAGAGAGCGCAGAGACAATGCATAGCACAAATTGACTGGACACCGATATACATGTGATGCAATAGCTATATTAAAGGTGCTGTAAAATGGAGACTGTGGGTGGCTGGTATGAAGAACTGAATCATGGTAAAAATTATTTTATAAGTGCGTATCTTTTTATTGTTACTATTTGGCATTCTAACAAATGAAAAAATTACAGAATACTCTTCTCTTGATGAAGAGAGGAGATTTATATGACATTTGGAAGTTTACATCAAATTAAAGAAATGGATATAGAGAAATGGAAAACATTTTGAACTTTTAGCTTTGAAATTAAATGCAATTTGAAAAACTATGTGAAATTCCAAACTGTTAGAAATTGGGTTCCTCATTGACTGGGGTATAATCAAGCAGTAACCACAATCCTAGTCAGGGTAAGGCACAAGCACACCCTAAATGAACCTGTGCTCACCCTTTGGTATCTTAGTTTAACTTTGGAGGCAGAGTGTAAAGTATTTGTGCACCACTTCAAATAGTAAAACAGTGAAAACACCACACAAAAAGACTCCACACCAAGTAAAAATAAATAAAACAAGACCATAACGACAAAAATGCAATAAGTAGAGACGGAGTTCTGAATGTTTAAAGAATAAACTGTAAAATAGCACTTAAAAGCATAATGCGCCAACCGGGGATATTTTGTTGCTCCCAACCTGGTCATATCCAAATGTTCAAGCCGACTGTGATGGAGTGGGGGTTGGATACCGTCTCAGATTAGTCCCCCTGAAGTTTTACATTCTCAAGTTTTGTGCCAAGAGTCCCCTTCATGGGGTAGAATTTCGCCGGGAGCAAGGAGAATGTCGCTGGCAAAAGTCGGCTGGCTTGAAGAGCAGGCCAGGCATCGCAGATGGACGGGTTGGGGCTTTGCGGTGGTGATCCACGCTGGCGGACGATGCTTGCTGTGCAAAGAGATTAACTTGCGGCGGCTTGCACTGAATCTTTGTGCTAGCGGCGCAGTTCTGGTGTGAATGGGCGAATCGTGAAGAGCCTAAAAGCTAGGCTATAAGAGCTGGAGATCCACACCAAAGGCCCAGGGACCTGAGAGACATATCTTGGGGGCCTGGGGCTTGTTGAAGCCTGGTCCAGAAGCTGTGGGGAGCCTTTCACGTCCCTGAGGCTCAGATCAGGAGATCAGCAGACTAGTGCTTTGAGTCCCTCTGGGGTTCTAAATTCAAATTGGGTTCTAGGTCCAGCTCTTCAGGCAAGAGGTTAGCAGTCAGAAGTCAGCACTGCAAGGCAGCAGCTCCTTCAGAGTTGCAGTGCAGCAGAGGGACAGTCCTTTCAGCAGCACGGCCATTCTTCTTCCTGGCAGTGTATCCAGAGGTACAGACGTGTACTGAAATGGGGGTATCTTAGGTTCAGTACTTATACCCAGTTGTGTCTTTGAAGTGGGGAGGACTTCAAAGACATGCCTTTGAAGTGCACAGAGTCCCTTTCCTTGCTGCCCTGCCTTCATATATGCAGCTCTTTGTGTGTGGACAGGACACAGCCTATTCAGGTGTAAGTGAGGCTGGGCACAGCTCCCCTCTCCCATCCTGCCAGGATGGCCTATCAGGTTACACCTAAGCTCCCATTGTGGCCATCTAGGAGGAATACACAAATCCCAACCGTGAACTACCCCAGACGTGATCAAAGACAGGCAGCAGGCACCAAATGGCTAAAGTAAGAAAAAAACTACTTTCTAAAAGTGCCATTTTCAGAATTACAATTAAATCCAACTTCACCATAAGTTGTGATTTTAAACTGTGATTCCAGAGACACAAAACCTGAATCCTTTATATCTTTTCTCTTGGAAATTACACTTATAAAATGTAATAAGGTATTCTCAATGTTTTCCAATGGGAGATATAGACCTTGCAGTACTGACAACTTTGAAAGTTTTTCACTACCAGGTCATGCAAAACTTAAAAGTAGATGTCCAATTTTTTAAATCCACAGCACCCGCCCATGGGCTGTCTATGGCCTATCTTAGGGGTGACTTATGTGTATTAAAAAGGAAGGTTTGGACCTGGCAAGAGGTTTAACTTTCCAGGTCGGCATGGCAGTTTAAAACTGCACACACAGGCTCTACAATGGCATGTCTGAGACATGTTTAAAGGGCTACTTAAGTGAGTGGCACAACCAGTGCTGCAGGCCCACTAGTAGCATTTAATTTACAGGCCCTTGGCACATGTAGTGCGCTTTACTAGGGATGTATAAGTACATTAAATATGCCAATTGTGGATAAGCCAATGTTACCACCCTTTAGGGAAAGAGCACAAGCACTTTAGTGTTGGTCAACAGTGGTAAAATGCACAGAAACCTAAGGCCAACAAAAACAAAGTCAGTGAAAACAGGAGGTCTGAAGGCAAAAGTTGGGGTGAACAACGCCAAGGTTGCCAGGTCTAACACAAACTTTAACTTTCTTACTTTTATATCTGAACTTCAGGTTTTTCTCACTTTAAATTTCATACTTTCAATCAGGATCATGGAAATCATTCACAAAATTGAAGTGACTGTCACAAGTGGCACAGATGGAAAGCTGCAACGTGAAAAAGCTGATGTAGGTTCTGAAAGCAATCAAAGACACTAGGCCTGGGCGGAAAACTACGCTACACTTGCGTAGTTTGCGCAACTACGCGCTACGCGAATTGCACGTAGCACAGTGCAAAAATGCGTAGCGTAGCGGGCATTTTTTGCTTGCTCGCGGTCCTCAAAGTCAAGTTGGCGACCGCGAGCAAGCAAAATGACATCCCGGCGAGAATTTTTCCTCGTTCGCGATCAGCAACATCAAGTTGCCGATCGCGAGCGTGGAAAATAAACCTCCCGGCGAGATTCTCAACGCGGGGAGGTCAGGTTTCTCATTGCGAGTGGTCGCGTATGCTCGCGACCGCTTGCGATGAGAAACTACCAGTCCGCGTTGAGAAAACTGCTGCTCGAGTACAAATCTACTCAAGCGGCAGAAAACGACCGCTTGCACTGTGCAAGATGCCGTTTGCAATGATTGCACAGTGCAGACAAGCATCCGGCATTGTGCAATCATTGCGAACAGCATTTCCTACCGCACTATGCAGTTCGCGTAGTGTTACGCGTAGCTCGCGTAGTGCGAAGTGCACTTCGCGTAGCTACGCGTAGCGCTACTACACGAACTACGCCCAGGGTTAAAAGACACTATGGTGAACTGTATTATGAAGAAGGCATTACTGGCTCTAAATGTCTCAGGGATATCAAGACCTGTGTCTTATCTGTCTAACATTTAAGTACATGGAGAAAACAATCATTGGACTACAAACGCTGTATTAAACAAAAATCCATTTTGAAGGCTTACCACAGTGGCTTTAGGCATCCACTTGAAACTGAGTCGGTCCTCTGTGCAAGTATGGGTGATCTAGATACAGATATGGCAGGCACTCTGGTACTGCTGAATTTATGCACAATACCATAGTGTACTGCGCTGCATTTTGCTGCACCAACAATTTGACAATGAAAGATCTGCCACATAAATGGATTTCCTCTTCTACAGCAGGAGTAAAGCCTTATCTACTTATGAATTCAAACACACATAAATCACATATGGAGTGTCACAGGACCCTGCAAGAAGACTGTGGTGATCATCTTCAGGGTCAGTTCAACATCTGGATTCCTGTCTTGCAGCTGAAGGCAATGATTACTACTTCCAACTTTCCTCCCACACATCAGCAATAGACCCACTCATCTTGGGTCCATCAAAACACCTTGGAAGGACATGTTTGAGACATTGGTTGTGATGTCTTGTATTTTGTCATGTTTGGACTAATCTAATGCTTTGCTTTTAGGACTTGCCAAATGCACGGCTGACAGAATGCAACATTTACAACCAGCATTGGAAATGCAATCGGCCTCGCATTTGTTTGAGTTACAGCTATTGGCATTGTAAATGGCAATGTATTTTTCTATGCGTTATGGATTGTATGTATGTGGTTTGTGGTGGAATTATGTGGGTTGGATTGGATTAGTTAGTTGTGTAATTGTGTGGTGCAGAGTGGATTTGTGTAGTGGAATTATGTGGCATGGTGTGCTGTGGAAATATGTGGATAGTAATTGAGTGTAGTGGAAATATGTGGAGTGGGATTGTGTGTTATGAAGTGTAATTATGTGGAAGGGTATTTTGTGTTTTGTGGAGTGGTGTGTAGTGGAGTTTAAATATGTGGTGTGTTTTTGAATTATGTGGTTGGGTGTTTAATAATGTGGTGTGGATTGGAAATGTGTGGAGTTGATTGGCGTTGTAAATGCAAATGTGTTTACCTATGTGTTATGGAGTGTAGTGGATGTATGTGGTGTGTAGTGGAATTATGTTGTTGTTTTGAATTGTTCGTTGTGGAATTGTGTAGCGTGGCGCTGTGTGGAGTGGGTTTGTGTAGTGGTACGTGGCATGGTGTGCAGCTAAATTACGTGGATAGTTCTTATGGTGTATTCGAGTGTAATGGAGCTATGCTCAGTGGGATTGTGTGTTATGGGGTATAATTATGTGGAATGTGATTTTGTGATGTGGAGTGTTATATAGTCGAGTTTAAATATGTGGTGTTTTGTAGAATTTTGTGATATGATGTGTGATTATGTAGTATGTATTGAATGTATGTGGTGTGTTATGTAATTGTGTTGTTGATTAGAATTATGTGTTTTTTTTTATTTTATTTTTTATTACATTTTTTATTGATAACCAAAACAGAGACATATCGTTCTTGCAGCAATATACACAGTACACAAAGTCATACACAGTATAGTAATGCTAGTATCTTGCATCATACAGTTTCAACATCATCACCTTGCGAGTCACGTCCATAATGTTTGCGGTTCAGATCAGTGCTGTACTTGCCCAATTCCCAGTACTAGTCTTTAGGCACTTAAGGGGCTGTGCTTCTCCCAGTCCAAAAACGGGGAACATATCTTGCGATCAGCTCTCAACGCGATTGGTCCCATTTGCCTTGGCAGCTAGATAGGTTTGGTATAGTCCCCAGAAGTTCTTAGGCCGATTGCGGGGGGTAATAATTCGCTATAATATTCTGTTTGTGTGCTGCAATACATCATGTTGTTTGTCCAGCCCGTTATAGTGGGGGTCGGGCCCCGGGACCAGCAGATTGCAACCCTATGCCTAGCCATTAGGAGTCCCATGTCTACCAGTCGTCTAATCACCTTAGGTAAATGTTTGGAGTAGCCCAATAGAGCAAGCATAGGGTCAGGCTCAAGTATGGCTTCCGTGATCTCCCCCAAAGTCTTAAATATCAACGCCCAAAAGGTCGCAATCCCAGGGCATAACCAGGCGAGATGAAAAAAATATGCCGCGTCAGCACCACAACGCTCGCACGCTGCAGAGTCACGCAAACCGTACCTGCAGAGCCTCTCTGGGGTATAATATACCCTATTTAGGAATTTGAAATGTATCAACCTATGACGCCCATTTAATGAAATACGCTTTGTGCTCTCACAGCAATACTTCCAAGTTGTGTCATCAATCACCCGGTCCAGGTCTGTCTGCCACGCTAACCTAGCCTTAGTGTAATGGTTAACTCGGTATCCCTGTGCTGTGTTATAAATCCTGGAGACGATTTGTACTGGCGAATCAGCCTTGATAACATATGTGAGCGGAGCAACCTCTGGTGGCTCATCTAACCCACTTCCCAGGAGTTCCTTCAATGAGTGCCTCATCCTGTGGAAGTGGAATTGGGTCAATGGTGTAGCAGTCTGTCCTTCCTGGACGGCCTCTTCCCATGTTATCGTTTTACCCTCAGCAAACATATCTCCTATTGTGTGAATATTTATAGTGTTTAAGGCCCTAATCACCCCTTTTTCCCTGCACAGAGGCAACCAGTGGCACCACTTCAACGGAGTCCTAGGGGAGTATAGAATGACGCTTGCTTGTAATTTAAGAAGGTGGTGCCAGGCGTGTATTGTCGCATTAATGGAGTCAAGGATACTAGTCCTGCGATCAGGAGGTTTAAACAGAAGCGCTGGCAATGGGGATGGAGCCGCCACCACATTCTCAATCCGGAAATCCGGAAATGTGGAGTGTCGGTGGGGCCATGCATCCAGTAATGCGCATGAGCTCCCTGCGCAGCCCTATAGTACAATTCTAGATCCAGAGCTCCCAGTCCACCCAAGCTGTATGGGAGCATTAGGATGTCCCACTTAACTCGGGCATGTTTCCCAGCCCAGGCTAACCGTACCATCAGGGTTGTCAGCAACCGAAAGAAGGACCTCGGAAGGGCCATGGGAATATTTGTGAATAAAAATTGGAAACGTGGAAGAACTACCATTTTCATGACCGACACCCTACCCGCTAATTAAAGGGGTAAGCCTATCCATCTGTCCACGTCGTTTTCCAGTTTGGACACCGCTTTCCCGTAATTTTCTTTGAATACCACTTCCGAGTCAGTGTGCACTCTAATGCCCAAATATTGGACTGGCTCAGTCGTCCAGCTCAATGGGTATTCCGGCGTAAACTGAGCCGTATCTGAAGTCAGCGGGAAAATGAGCGATTTATTCCAATTAACCTTGAGGCCTGACCTAGCTCCAAAGATAATCACTTCGCGCAGTACTGGCGAGAGATTTTGGTCAGGGTCTCTAACATATAATAATATATCATCTGCATATGTGGATATAATCAAGTTATAGTTCGGAAAGCGTATACCCCTATGGCTGTGATATTCTCGCAACGCACAGGCAAGAGGTTCCGCAACTAGGGCATATAGCAATGGGGAGAGTGGGCACCCCTGCCGTGTGACTCTAGTAATGCGAATAGGATCAGTAACCAAGTCACCAATCTTGATCCTGGCTGTAGTGGAGTTGTAGAGCACTCCCACCATTTGCAAAAACACACCCCCTAGCCCCATTCTCGTCAACACCTGGGTCATGAACCACCACTCCACGGAGTCAAACGCCTTCTCCATGTCGAGGAAGACTGCCACCGCCTGAGTGTCCTGCCGAGTATGTTGTATAGCCCCAAACACAGTCCTCAAGTTGTAAGTAAGGTTTCTACCAGGGACAAAGCCAGCTTGCTCTGGTGATATCAGCAGCGGCACTAGAGGAGACACTCTGGTCGCTAAGACCTTGGCATAAATTTTGGTGTCCACATTGAGGAGTGACAACGGGTGATAAGAGGTGCATTCGGTCGGTGGTTTATCAGGTATGAGTATTGCAACAATTAGCGCTTCCCGCATTGAGGGTGGCATATTGCCCGTTTCAATGATTTCCTCGAACAGTGTCTGTAGGTGTGGAACTAATAAGTCCCTGAACTCCTTAAAAAAGGAAACAGTGAGACCATCCACGCCGGGGGCGCTGCTGGATTTCATCCCGGCCAGAGCTGAAGCTATTTCCTCTACTTCTAGTGGGCTCATAAGGTATTCTCTATGTTCGTTCATCAGCCAGGGCAATTTAATATGAGTGAGGTAGTCTAATATAGCTTCGTCATCCCTCCCGCCCTCAGAGCTATATAGTGATGCGTAATATTGCTTAAATCTGTTGGCTATGTCCAGTGGGTCAATTAGGGGCTCCCCATCCGCATCATTAATGACCACCACACTAGCTTTCTCCCTCCACTTTTTAAGCAGCGAGGCCAGGACCGACCCCGGACGGTCTCCTTCTCCGTAAATGCAAGCTGTCGCATATTTGCCTAAGTGCTTTAGTTCTGCATCAGCTGTAGAGTGGTACTCTCGCAGCGTCTGATGCAATTCTTTTGTGATACTTTCGTCCGCCCCTGTTAGTAATTGCTGCGCTAGGTTGTTAAGGTGACCTCTAAGTACGATAGACGCTTCCGAAGGGTGCGGAGGACACCGGAATGCTTAGCCATGGCGATCCCTTGGATGTAAACTTTAAAGGTGTCCCACACCATGGAAAAAGAGTCTACTGACCCAATGTTAGTCTCGAAAAAGGTTTCAATGGCTTCAGCCAGTTCAGCTTTAAAAACGGGGTCGAGTAAAGAATACGGAGGGAACCGCCAAGTAAAAGAGGGTATAAGTTTCTGCGGGGTGTCCATGACAATATGTACTGGGGCATGATCCGAGAGAGTGCGAGGCAGTACCACGCAATCTGCATAAACATATCTCTGGAAATAAACAGATAGTCGATCCTAGTGTGGAGGTCATAATACGCTGAATAGTGTGTGAAACCACCCGGGCCCTGCGAGCGTGTACACGATATGTCACATAGATCTAGTTGGGTGGCAGCCGCCATAATAGACCTAGCCGTGGCAGTTGGGCGTCGTGTCGGACCACCTGACCTGTCTAAGCTTGGATCTAGCACACAGTTAAAGTCACCCCCCCCAGAGTTGGGGACTCATGCCATAACAACTCATTCTATCTAATAAGTTTCCAAAAAAGGTTGGGTTATCATAATTAGGGCCATAGATGTTAACTAGAACTAGCCCAAACCCCCTCCCACTGCCACGCGATATCACGAAGCGCCCATCGGGATCGGTCTCCAGTGCCTCCAACTTAAATTCCGATCTGGGATTCACCCAAGTAATTACCCCCCCGGGCATGAGATGTAAACCCCACAGCATGTTACCCCGCAGTCCCCTGTGCTGCAACAATGCACTATGTTGGGGCAAGTGTGACTCCTGCAAGAGAGCAATGTCGAAACCACGCCTGGTGAGATAAGCCAGCACTTTCCGCAATTTCCTATGGTCATTAATACCACGGACGTTCCAAGTTAAACATTTTATCTTACAAGTTTGTGATTGCATCTAGGACGTTAGTAGTGATCGAGGTGCATTGCGCGCACGGCATCTGTGTAACCATGTGATACTTTGTGACTACACGCTAAGGTGTGCTGTGTTAAACCATCCATTTCAACATATATGAAAACAAGTGATTTTGGCCTCTGTACCGTTCCTCCCCCAACCCACGGCATGCATACCCCAACTGCGCACGCACAAAACAATTCCCCCCAAACCCACCGCATCATTAGAAAAATAACATTACTAGGTTCCATAAGATAATCAAAAATAGGCAAATCGCCTGTGTGTGGTTCACACTCGTGGGCGGATGTAACCTGCTCCACACTCCATCCCGCTCCCATAATGCCATATGGTGCTTACGCCTGTTGTCAAGCATTATAAAAGTTATCTGACTACCAATACCATGTCTTCTCTAGGGTACAATAACGACAACATCCCAAAATAACATACTAATTGCGCTACCCCACATAGCTTCCTTCGCGACTACTATGACTGTTAACAAGGCACATTACGTATCGTCTATGTCTCTATCATTCAGAGTTCGTGGGGCATACAGTATAAACGTGTCATTACAGATATATACAATTCCTGTCATGGAAACGAAAAGTCTTATCTGCGAGTAAGAGTGCTCCGAT
This sequence comes from Calotriton arnoldi, assembly GCA_963921515.1. NCBI lineage: Eukaryota > Metazoa > Chordata > Amphibia > Caudata > Salamandridae > Calotriton > Calotriton arnoldi. The sequence continues at coordinate 396,373 of CAWUFW010001151.1, read as the reverse complement.
TTCAGTCTTGCTCCTCAAGGCTGCCTCCGGCTGCTCCCTCTCGATCTGGCAATTCCGCAGTGCGAGCCGAGTCCCTGGACCACTCCTTTAGTGCTTTCTGAAGTTGTTTTGGGTCCGTAAATATCTGGGATTGGCCCTGTCTATTGACCCGCAGACGCGCCGGGTACAGCATGGCGTAGTCCAAGTTCTGTTCACGCAGCTTTCTCTTCAGAGGTGCGAACTGTCTGCGAGCTTCTTGTACCCGGAGCGTGAAATCGGGATACAAGGAAATAGTTGAGCCCTCGTAGTGTAGAGTTTGCTTCTCCCTCGCCACTTTTAACGCTGCGTCTCTGTAATTGAGCAGTTTGGCGATGATCGGCCTCCGGGGCGCTCCCGGCGGGGGTCTCGGTCCCAACGAGCGGTGCGCTTGCTCAACCACGAACATTGAGGAGAACTTTTCCCTACCGAGTAATCACACTAGCAACTCTTCGACAAACAGCTCCATGTTCCCCACATTGGTGGATTCCGGAAGTCCTGTGATGCGTATATTGCTGCGCCGGGACCTCGCATCCAGGTCTTCAGCCTTATCCTGTAGAGACTGCAAGAGTTTCCCCATCTGCTTTTGATCGGTATCCATTTCTGTCTGTGCCTCCTCGACCTCCGTGACTCTGCGCTCAGACATGTCTAGCCTCTCCGCATGCTTGTCCAAGCGCTCTGTCATTCGGTCCATACGGAGCGCTAAAGAATCGATCTTACTATCAATTGTGGACAAGCTTTTCTGTAGACTCTTCTGCATTGCAGCCAGCATAGTTCTGATACCTCCCTCCTCCGGCCCATCCGATTGTGAATCCGTGCTCCGAGTAGGGGTCGGATCCCTTAATCTGGACTTCCTTTGCTCAAAGTTCAGCTTCGGCTGCATTTTGTCTACTTTACCCATAGTGCAATCCTGGGTATATCAGCACAAGAGTGTCGCAGCAAGGGACTAGGCGAGCCGCAAAGACTGACAAACTCCACCAAACAGCCAGTAATCCCCTGAAGACCCAAAGGCGCTGAGTGCGTCAAGGCAGCCTGCAATACGATTCCCAGGGGAGCAGCGTGAATATGAGGGGAGATCTGCAGCCGCAATACCTGTAAGCCAGCTGGCGTTGTCTACAGGGGCCCTGGCACGTAGAATTCTGCCGTGGGTATCTCCTGGAATGCAAAAGGTGTTCTGAGGGGACCAAGATACGTGGCTGGAAAGGCGTCAGCGCACCGGCTGTCCCGGGGCCCAGGAATCAGTAGTGCACGCGTATTCCAGCGCCAGGCAGGCGTGTAGTGAGTAGCAAAACAGAGGGCCAGCAGTCCCCCAAGTCCCAGCCACATCTTTACGGCCGAGGGGTGCACCATGTCTGCCTTCCTCAATGCTTGTGGCGTGGGTGTACACTGCCTGGCCTCCACTATCGCAGCGCTGAAAACCAAGAGTGTGGCCCAAAGACTGCACCAGCCCCCGCGCTCCTGCGTAGCCCCCGCTCTGGCCGCAGGTCCCGCTGTGCCGCGTAGGGAGAGCTGAGGCCCCCGGGGTGTTTCTGAACTCACCGCTTGTGAGCCGACGAGCGCGCAGCAGGCTCCATTCCTCCGGTCACCTTCAATTACGCCAGCACCGCAGTGTCGGAAGGCCCAAGGCCACCCCCGCAATGTGCCCAATTCCCGCAGTTCGACTCACTGCTGGGGAGGCTGGGAATTCGGGCACCCACTCCTTATATTAACGGTCTGGACCGCCAATAGCGCCGCTCGCACAGCAACCCCCAGCACTGACTGGAATCTTTGAGCGCGTACCATCAGCGCGTCTCCTACGCAGCGCCGCCGATCGCAGCCTGACCAAGCCAGGCCTCCGCACCAGTCCGCAGTAAAGACACTCGCAGCCGTTCCCAGTGCTGCAAAATTAGCAGATTGTGTTGTCGCAGCCTCCGCATTCAGCAATCCATCGGTTATGATCACATTTGGTAGCGTAGATTTAGTATAATGTACGGATAGCTAGACGACTAGGCGGAGCTCACAATCTAAGCCGCCATTTCGGAGTCAGGCAAGCTCCGCCCCCCAGAATTATGTGGTTTGTTGTCAAATTATGTGGTGTGGAATGGGAATGTGTTGAGTTGAATTGTTTGATGTGGAACTGTGTGGCGTGAAAATATGCTGATGAAATTATGTGGCATGGTACAGAGTGTTTTTATGTGGATGGTTGCTATGTGGCATAGTTTGTTTTCATGTGGTGTGTAATTATGTGGTAGTGAGTTGAGTGTTATTATGTGGAGTTGAATTGTGTAGTGCTGAGCGGTATCATGTGGAGTGTAAATATGCTGAGTGGTGTTGATTTGTGTGTTTGCGCATCTCAGTGACTTCGAGCAGCAGGGTTGCATCACCAGTGCAATACTACCTACAGAAGCACAGCAGCCTGTGGTCAGGCTCTACCTCTTCAAGCCTCATTTAGACTTCTGCTCCAAATAAGTGGTAATACCCAGTATGACCACAATAGGACGTACAGTATTACGACTAATAGGGTATTCTACACTTGAATTGGGAAGAACTTGTTCAAATGACTTCAACTATTAATTTTTCATAGCACAGGAGAGAACATTAACATTTTTGCATTTTTGTTGCAGTAAGTGCAATATTTTAAGTCAGCAGAATTTGGTGCTAGAGCGGTACACCAATTAACCCTAGATTTCCTGCATTTTCCCAGAACTCTACATGAGGGCTCTCTGTCAAAGGCGGTCTAGATGTATTTCTTGTCTCCACTCATGCCTGGGCAACATACATAAGTAATGAGAAAGATACCTGGTGGCTGAGGGTACAAGCAGATGTAGGCAGACTTAGGGTGCACTAAAGAATGCAAAAAGCAAACACCGCACACATTCTGACATGAATTATTTGAACACAAATGTGATTATCAACAAAAAGTGATGCGTTGAACATGCATTTGCACTGAATATTTTTATAAGCAGTTTCTGCTCTGCGGAAGGCCAACCAAATGCTAAAATCCGGGGTATTGTGCTCTGTAGCCACTCCTTGAGTCTGGCGTAGTCACCCAACCCCTAGTGTCACTGCTCCTGAATGTACTTTACCCCGACCCTCCGCCCTTCACTGACAAACCGTGGTGCTTGCATGGGTATTTACAGCTCAAGCCCCAGAGCAATGAAAGGGAAATGCCAAGGACCCCCTGCCTTTAACCAGCATGTGCCACACCCTGTTTGTGCGCTGCCTATGTCTGTGGTGAGAATCAAAGGGGTGCGAACAGAGCAGCCGTAGGGAGGGAGGAGGCAATATTGGGTAGGAGGGTGCTGGAGGAATGCAAAAGGAGAGGAGGACATTGAAAGGAGCAGATGGGAGAGCAGAAAGAGGCAGTAAATTAGGAAACAAGTTGGACTGCTGTAGGGGGGGGGCAAACACAGCCCTGCAGCAGTAGCTAGGGTCGCCAGCTGCAATAGTGAGCTTGTGTGAGGCAGGCGGCTCTAAATGACAGACACTACCCTACTGCAGCGAGGAGCAGAGACTAGACTCAAGGGACAATGAGGGAAACAGTAGAGCTGCAAGTGACTGAATTTGTACTTCAGAAGTGAAAGTTACACAGAGAGGAAAAAGAGCAGCACCAGCATCTCCTGCGGGTGAAAGGAAAACCAATATCAGCTGAAGTGGTTGACAACATCGGGTCATGTGACACTGTGGGAAACAGGAGAGCTAGACTGCGAAACGTCGTCAAAGGCACAAAGTCGCTCTCACCCAGGATAACAGTCTTTCAATACAGCAACTGTAAATGGAACACTTGGTCTGTGGTGCAAATGGACTTTCTAAAGCCTAGCTGTAAGGGTGACAGAAAGTTGTTAGCTGACACCCAGTCCTGCAGTCTACCCAGGATAACCTTGCTGAACCGTTTTTGGGTACTGTCTATGAGACTTCTCAGTCTATAGATCACAATTGCCCTTTTAGGTCGAGCCTAGCGGCAGTGTGCATGCGCTGCTCGCTCTGCGAGACTGCTATAGTGGAGTATGGGAGAGAAGCCGCGCCCACTCTCCTCCCATATTTTTCATTGGCTTGTGTCATTGTCTTTGGAAAATGCTGCCTTCGGATTCGTTAATAGGCTTGTTAGCCCCTCCTTAATACGGCCTTGTCTTCATTTGTACCCTCCCATGGCGACTGGCCCCTTTACTTATTACTGTTATTTAGTTGGTAAGCACTATTTACTTTATTGAGTTTCTCTTACTGCTGGCTGGACATGCGTTGCTTCAGCTGAAACCACTTGTGTTTTTTTAAGCAGCTCGGCCTCCCCCGTAACACGGGCACCTGCTTTCAATCACTTTAACCCAGCATTATCTCGTGTCTGTTTCAACCCGCCAAGTAAAATGGATTTAGAAATGATTAGCGAATTAAGTCATGTGAATTCCAGGTAGCACATAATCCTGTGCTAATGGACTAAAGCTGACAACAGCACATCTGTGTTACATGCCATCTGTACTAAAGCCACCTGACGGGTTGTTTTCAAAAGTCTTTTTTATTAACAATAACACCACCACACATACCACCACCACCAATACCACCACCACCATCAATACCACCACTTCCACCAATACCACCACCACCAATACCACCAACAATACCACCACCACCAATACCACCACCAATACCACCACCACCGCCAATACCAACACCAATACCACCACCGCCAATACCACCACCAATACCACCACCACCAACACCACCAATACCACCAATACCACCACCACCAAAACCACCACCATCAATACCACCACCAATACCACCACCACCGCCAATACCACCACCAACACCAACACCACCACCACTACCACCAATACCACCACCATCAATACCACCACTTCCACCAATACCACCACTTCCAGCAATACCACCACCACCAATACCACCAATACCACCAACAATACCGCCACCACCAATACCACCACCAATACCACCACCACCGCCAATACCAACACCAATACCACCACCGCCAATACCACCACCACCAACACCACCAATACCACCAATACCACCACCACCAATGCCACCACCACCAATGCCACCACCAATAGCACAAATAACACCAATACCACCACCACCACTAATACCACCACCACCAATACCACCAACACCAATACCACCACCACCAACACCAATATCACCACCACCACCAATACCACCACCATCAATACCACCACCAATACCACCATCATCACCACCAATACCACCACCAATATCACCACCACCAATACTACCACCACCACCAATAGCACTACAACCAATACCACCACCACCACCAATACCACCACCACCAATACCACCACAATCCAATACCACCAATACCACCCCCAATACCACCAATACCACCACCACCAATACCACCACCACCAATAGCACAAATAACACCAATACCACCACCACCACTAATACCACCACCACCAATACCACCAACACCAATACCACCACCACCAACACCAATATCACCACCACCACCAATACCACCACCATCAATACCACCACTTCCACCAATACCACCACCACCAATACCACCACCACCAATACCACCACCACCAATAGCACTACCACTGCAAATACCACCACCAATACCACCACCACTGACAATACCATCACCACCAACACCACCAAATCCACAACCAACACAATCAATACCACCACCAATACCAATACCACCACCACCAGTACCACCACCACCAATACCACCTTCATCAATACCACCACCAATACCACCAACACCACCAATAATACCACCACCTCCAATAACACCACCACCAATATACCACAAATACCACCACCGAAACCAGCACCACCAATACCACCCTCACCAATACCACCACCAATACCAATATCACCACCAATACCACCACCACCACCACCAATACCACCACCACCATCAATACCACCATCAATACCACTACCACCAGCACCAGTACAACCAGCACCAGAACCACCACCACCATTACCACTACCACCAATACCACCACCACCAATACCACCACCGCCAATACCACCAATACCACCACCACCAATACCACCACCACCACCAATACCACCACCACCAATACCACCACCATCAATACCACCACCAATACCACCATCACCACCAATACCACCACTAATACCACCATCACCAATACCACCACCACCACCAATACCACCACCAATACTAGCAACAATACCACCAATACCACCACCATACCACCACCATCAATACCACCACCAGTACCACCAACAATACCACCACCAATACCACCACTACCATCACCAATACCACCACCACCACCAATACCACCAATACTACCACCATCAATGCCACCACCACCACCAATACCACCAATACCTCCAATACCACCACCACCAATACCACCACCACCAATACCACCACCACCAATACCACTGATACCACCACCACCAATACCACCAATACTACCACCAATATCACCACCACCATCAATACCACCACCAATACCACCACAAATACTACCACCAATACCACCACCACCAATACCACCACCACCACCACTACCACCAATACCACCACCACCAATACCATCACCAATACCACCACCACCAATACCACCACCACCAATACCAGCACCACCAATACCACCACAACCCAATACCACCACCACCAATACTACCACTACCAATAGCACCAATACCACCACCACCAATACCACCACCACCAAAACCACCAACACAAATACCACCACCACCAATACCACCACCACCAATACCACCTCCACCACCTCCACCAATACCACCATCCATACCACCATCACCACTAATATCACCACTCACTAATACCACCACCAATACCACCACCACAAATATAACCACCAATACCACCACCAGCACCAATACCACCACCAATACCACCACTACCAATACCACCACCAATACCATCACCACCAATACCACCACCAATACCACCACTAATACCACCACCACCAATACTACCACCACCACCAATACCACCACCACTACCACCAATACCACCACCAGTACTACCACCAATACCACCACCACCACCACCAATACCACCACTACCACCACCAGCAATACCACCACCACCAGTACCACCACCACCACCAATACCACCACCACCACCAATACCACCACCACCACCAATACCACCACCATCACTACCACCACTACAACCGATACCACCACAAGTACCACCAATACTACCACCAATACCACCACCACCAATACCACCACCACCACCACTACCACCAATACCACCACCATCAATACCATCACCAATACCACCACCACCAATACCACCACCACCAATACCACCAATACCACCAATACCACCACCACCACCAATACCACCACTACCACTACCACCAATACCAAAAATACCACCACCACCAATACCACCACCAATACCACCACCACCATTAATACCATGACCACCAATACCACCTTCATCAATACCACCACCAATACCACCAACACCACCAATAATACCACCACCTCCAATAACACCACCACCAATATACCTCCAATACCACCACCGAAACCACCACCACCAATACCACCCTCACCAATACCACCACCAATACCAATATCACCACCAATACAACCACCACCACCACCAATACCACCACCACCATCAATACCACCATCAATACCACTACCACCAGCACCAGTACCACCAGCACCAGAACCACCACCACCATTACCACTACCACCAATACCACCACCACCAATACCACCACCACCAATACCACCACCGCCAATACCACCAATACCACCACCACCACCAATACCACCACCACCACCAATACCACCACCACCAATACCACCACCATCAATACCACCACCAATACCACCATCACCACCAATATCACCACTAATACTATCTCCACCGGCAATACCACCACCACAAATACCACCACCACCAATACCACCACCAGCACCAATACCACCACCAGCACCAATACCACCATCACCACCAATACCACCACTAATACCACCAATACCACCACCACCACCAATACCACCACCAATACTAGCAACAATACCACCAATACCACCACCATACCACCACCATCAATACCACCACCACCAGTACCACCAACAATACCACCACCAATACCACCACTACCATCACCAATACCACCACCACCACCAATACCACCAATACTACCACCATCAATGCCACCACCACCACCAATACCACCACCAATACCACCACCACCAATGTCACCACCACCACAAAAACCACCACCACCAGTACCACCACCAATACCACCAATACCTCCAATACCACCACCACCACCAATACCACTGATACCACCACCACCAATACCACCAATATTACCACCAATATCACCACCACCATCAATACCACCACCAATACCACCACCAATATCACCACCAATACCACCACCAATACCACCACCAATACCACAACCAATACCACCACCACCACCAATACCACCACCACCACCAATACCACCACCACCAATACCACCACAACCCAATACCACCACCACCACCAATACCACCACTACCAATAGCACCAATACCACCACCACCACCAATACCACCAACACCAATACCACCACCACCACCAATACCACCTCCACCACCTCCACCAATACCACCATTCATACCACCATCACCACCAATATCACCACTAATACCACCACCAATACCACCACCACCAATACCACCACCAGCACCAATACCAGCACCAATACCACCACCAATACCACCACCAATACCACCACCACCAATACCACCACCAATACCATCACCACCTATACCACCACCAATACCACCACTAATACCACCACCACCAATACTACCACCAATACCACCACCACTACCACCAATACCACCACCAGTACTACCACCAATACCACCACTACCACCACCAGCAATACCACCACCACCAATACCACCACCACCAGTACCACCACCACCACCAATACCACCACCACCACCAATACCACCACCACCACCAATACCACCACCATCACTACCACCACTACCACCGATACCACCACCAGTACCACCAATACTACCACCAATACCACCACCACCAATACCACCACCACCACCACTACCACCAATACCACCACCACCAATACCATCACCAATACAACCACCACCAATACCACCACCACCACCACTACCACCAATACCACCACCACCAATACCATCACCAATACAACCACCACCAATACCACCACTACCACCACCACCACCAATACCACCACCAACAATACCACCACCACCAATACCACCACCACCATTAATACCATGACCACGAATACCACCACCATACCACCACCATCAATACCACCACCACAAATAGCAATACCTCCACCACCAATACCACCACCACCAATACCACTACCAAAACCACCAATACTACCACCATCAATGCCACCACCACCACCAATACCACCACCAATATCACCACCAATACCACCACCAATACCACCACCAATACCACAACCAATACCACCACCACCACCAATACCACCACCACCACCAATACCACCACCACCAATACCACCACAATCCAATACCACCACCACCAATACCACCCCCAATACCACCAATACCACCACTACCAATAGCACCAATACTACCACCAGCACTAATACCACCACCACCACCAATACCACCAACACCAATATCACCAACACCAATACCACCACCACCAATACCACCTCCACCACCACCACCAATACCACCACCATCAATACCACCATCCATACCACTATCACCACCAATATCACCACTAATACCACCACCAATACCACCACCACAAATACCACCACCAACAATACCACCACCAGCACCAATACCAGCACCAATACCACCACCACCAATACCACCACTAATACCACCACCACCAATACTACCACCACCATCAATACCACCACCACTACCACCAATACCACCACCACCAATACCACCGCCACCAATACCACCACTACCACCTCCAGCAATACCACCACCACCAGTACCACCACCACCACCACCACTAATACCACCACCACCAATACCACCACTACCAATACCACCACCATCACTACCACCACTACCACCGATACCACCACCAGTACCACCAATACTACCACCAATACCACCACCACCAATACCACCAATACAACCACCACCAATACCATCACCAATACCTCCACCACCAATACCACCACCACCACCAATACCACCACCACCAATACCACCACCACCAATACCACCACCACCATTAATACCATGACCACCAATACTACCACCAATACCACCACCACCAATACCACCAATACCACCACCACCAATACCATCACCAATACCTCCACCACCAATACCACCACCACCACCAATACCACCACCACCAATACCACCACCGCCAATACCACCACCAATACCACCACCACCATTAATACCATGACCACCAATACCACCACCATACAACCACCATCAATACCACCACCACAAATAGCAATACCTCCACCACCAGTACCACCACCACCAATACCACTACCAAAACCACCAATACTACCACCATCAATTCCACCACCACCAACAATACCACCACCAATAACACCACCACCATCAATACCACCACAAATACTGCCACAAATACCACCACCAATACCACCTCTACCAATACCACCACCACCAATACCACCACCACCAGTACCACCAATACCACACCCACCAATACCACCACCAATACCACCACCACCACCAATGCCACTGACACCACCACCACCAATACCACCACCAATACCACCATCATCACCACCAATACCACCACCAATATCACCACCACCAATACTACCACCACCACCAATAGCACTACCACCAATACCACCACCACCACCAATACCACCACCACCAATACCACCACAATCCAATACCACCAATACCACCCCCAATACCACCAATACCACCACCACCAATACCACCACCACCAATAGCACAAATAACACCAATACCACCACCACCACAAATACCACCACCACCAATACCACCAACACCAATACCACCACCACCAACACCAATATCACCACCACCACCAATACCACCACCACCAATACCACCACCATCAATACCACCACCAATACCACCATCACCACCAATATCACCACAAATACAACCACCACCACCAATACGACAAATACCACCACCACCACCAATACCGCCACCAGCACCAACACCACCACCAACACCACCAATACCACCATCACCACCAATACCACCACCACCACCAATACCACCACCAGCAATACCACCACTACCACCACTACCAGCAATACCACCACCAATACTACCACCAATACCACCACCACCAATACCACCACCACCAATACCAATACCACCACCATCAATACCACCACCAATACCACCATCACCACCAATATCACCACTAATACCACCACCACCACCAATACCACCAATACCACCACCACAAATACCACCACCACCAATACCACCACCAATACCGCCACCAGCACCAACACCACCACCAACACCACCAATACCACCACCACCAGCAATACCACCACTACCACCACTACCAGCAATACCACCACCAATACTACCACCAATACCTCCACCACCAATACCACCACCATCACTGCCACAACTACCACTGATACCACCACCAGTACCACCAATACCACCACCACCAATACTACCACCACCACCACTACCACCAATACCACCACCACCAATACCATCAACAATACCTCCACCACCAATACCACCACCACCAATACCACCACCACCAATAGCACCACCACCAATGCCACCAATACCACCACCACCAATACCACCACCGCCAATACCACGACCAATACCACCACCACCATTAATACCATGACCACCAATACCACCACCATACAAACACCATCAATACCACCACCACAAATAGCAATACCTCCACCACCAATACCACTACCAAAACCACCAATACTACCACCATCAATGCCACCACCACCACCAATAACACCACCACCATCAATACCATCACAAATACTGCCACCAATACCACCTCCACCAATACCACCACCACCAATACCACCTCCACCAATACCACCACCACCAATACCACCACCACCAGTACCACCAATACCACAACCACCAATACCACTACCAATACCACCACCACCAATGCCACTGACACCACCACCACCAATACCACCACCACCACCAATACAACTACCACCAATACCACCAATACCACCACCAATACCACCACAATCCAATACTACCAATACCACCACCACCAATAGCACCAATAACACCAATACCACCACCACCACTAATACCACCACCACCAATACTACCAACATCAATACCACCACCACCAACACCAATATCACCACCACCACCACCAATACCACCACCACCAATACCACCACCATCAATACCACCACCAATACCACCATCACCACCAATATCACCACTTATACCACCACCACCACCAATACCACCAATACCACCACCACAAATACCACCACCACCACCAATACCGCCACCAGCACCAACACCACCACCACCAATACCACCATCACCACCAATACCACCACCAATACCACCACCAGCAATACCACCACTACCAGCAATACCACCCCCAATACTACCACCAATACTACCAATACCACCACCCCCAATACCACCACCACCAGTACCACCACCACCACCAATAACACCATCACCACCAATATCACCACCACCACTACCACCACTACCACCGATACCCCCACCAGTACCACCAATAATACCACCAATACCACCACCACTAATACCACCACCACCACTACCACCAACACCAATACCACCACCAATACCACCACCACCAATACCAACACCACCAATACCACCACCACCACCACCAATACCACCACCACCAATACCACCACCACCAATGCCACCAATACCAATAGAACCAATACCAGTCCCCCCACCAATACCAATACCACCACCAATACCAATACCACCATCCCCAATACCAATACCACCACCATCCATACCTCCACCACCAATACCACTACCACCACCACCACCACCACCAATACCATCACCACCAATACCACCACCACCAATACCAATACCACCACCAATACCACCACCACCAATACCACCGCCAATACTACCACCACCAATACCACCACCTCAGCACCTCTCGCTCACTAGTAATAGCAGGGGCACTGTACGAGGCCAGAGCTGCAGCGGAGACCATCCCTCCCTCCCTCCATGCCTGCCATAAAGCACAGCCCGCCCTGCACCAAGAGGTGAAGCCAGGGCCCTACTACAGCTGTAGTGTTTTTTATTAGGCCAAAGATAGCAATGACATTACGCAGTGCCACACTGCACACTCAAATCACGGAGAGGGCAGGAAATAGCCCCCCACCCTGCTCTTCCTCCTGAGCCACAACTGTGTAATCACACAGGGAAAGGTGTTGGAGCCCTTTGTTAGTGTCTATAGCTCGGATTATATGTAACTCTCACTTCACACTTTGTGTCTGTGCAATTTACAACACTTACACATCTTCTTCACTGCACTATTTATCACTACTTTGAAGACGTCACTGTCCGGTCTCTTCCTCCGATATTTACAATCTAAGAAGCGGTTGAGAAGGTCCTTTATTGCAATGCAATAGGTCTCGCACTTGTGGGAGTTTAAGCTATTAGTATTGTAAATGACAATGCCTTTTATTTATGTTTTAAAACCCAAAACATAAATAAAAGGCATTGCCATTTACAATGCCAATAGCTCAAACTCATGTGAATTCGAGACCTATTGCATTGCAAATGCTTGTTTAAAGATGGGGATAATTTCAGCACCACAAACAGATCAGTTTACAACCAAACTGAACGTAAAGACCATCTGCTTCCTTCACTAAAAGCATCACAAAAGCTGACAAAAACCAACTCCATTCCTTACAGAATAAGAGCAGACAGGAGCAGCTAGAGCACAGTACGCCTAAACGTGGGCTCAAGAAATACATTCAACATGTGAATCTTATCAACATTTACATAGATCCTTCACATGCCTGCATTTAAAGGCAAATCATCCTAACTAAGGGCTTGCCTGTTTAACGAACAAGGTGATATTCAAGTTATATAAATAGCATTCATCACTAGATATTGTCCCTGATCTCGTTATTTTCCTACCTAAATGATTCTTTCTCAAGCTATATAACACACAGAGCCCATGCTCAGGCTTCAGGCTTTGAAATGAATTACATATGGGATATACAGAGGCATGTGTCATCGCTGCCTCTCTGCAGCCCTGTGATTTATGGGAAGACATTGTAATCTCATAGGCTTCTTGCACGTCCCAGCTCAACTAAATGAATTTAAATGAAAACAACAGCTGCAAACAAAGGACATAAATGCAGCATTATGTCAGTTGTCTTGTAAAAGTTTCAAACATCCTGACATGTCTCTTTTATAGAACATATGGGAGGAGAAAGAGATGAAAGCTGAGGCACTTTTGGGTGTCCCTCTGGAAGGCTGGCCTCTGCGGCAAATGTTACTTTCGCCTTTCAATCTCTCACATATCCGTTTTTTCCTTGATACTTACAACCCCTTCCAACTCTCTTGTGTAAAGCTGAAACTCTTGGAAATATATGCCACATGCCTCCCATAGCCAACTTACACCGAATATTCCACAGCGGTAGGACATACATATGCAGGCCTCAGAGTCTTATCGGTTCGGGCATTGTAAACACACACCTTATCCTCTGTTCCTATTAGCCATCAGCAGTAACAGGACCTTCATTTTCTTTTCATGAAAGTCATCCGACTATATCCCAGGTGCCTCATGCCAATCATCCTGAGGAGGAGGTAAAGCCTTGGATCTTGTCCAGCCCATGGGTCATTCTGAGAAAAACTTTAGAATCTGGTTTCTTTTTCTATCAGAAAGTTAACATTGATTTAACGCCTTAGGTATTTAACTAGTATGGAATGTCCCAGTTCCCTTTGGTGATACTACTTCCCAGAAGCCCCACAAAACATCTAATAACTGTGGGACACATGTCATTCCCATTCACAAACAAAGGATGCACAATTTGCAAACTGACGGTTTGTGAATGGGAATGCAATTAGAAACCCCACCTAATTATTAATAGGTCACATCACATTGGCATGTGGTCGTTTACTGACCTGCCTGATGAATATTAATTAGCCAGGGCACATTTTTAGGTCGAGCTTCGACCTATTGTATCCTCTTCTGTGGGCTTTTCAAACATACACCTATTGCCATTGGTTATTGTCTGTGGCATTCAGAAATACTGGCTTCCTATTGGTGTTGGTCAGTCTTGGTCCCTCCTTTCTGTGTCTGTTTTGCTCCGTGGCGAATTCACTAATGGCTTCCTTTGGTCAGCCTCAACAGTCCTTCATAGCGCGATGGCCCCTCCTCCAGTCTGGGCGTGCTTTACATGATAGTTTCCTGCTGCAGAGGTGCGTGCCCAGCCTTGTTTTAATTTCTTGCTCCGTTAGACCTACACCCTCCGTGGCCTCTCTCCCGCCCTACCCGTCGCTTTTCTGTCATCATTAATTATTGCTTTCTGCCCGTGGACCTCGCGGACTTCTATTGAACCACCACCCCATCTGTTTTTTAATTATTCATTTCCGCTGCCAGGGAGCTTCGTACAGGAACACACAGCTATATGCATGGGTGCTGTGCTTTTTGTTTCAGCACGGCGCCCGATTTGCTCTTGTTAAATACTTATTTTTATTTTCAACTAGTGTTTCCCTCCCCCTGCTCTCTCGGGCCCCCTCTCCTCCCCACGGTACTGCCGCTCGTTCCCTCTCCTCGGGTTGTGGCTGTCTCCTCCCCTCCCCTACATGCTTAACCTTGCAGCTGATTTCAAATAGAGGATTGTGAACTCAGTCCTTTAATACTTAGTCATACAATGCCGTTAATTTAGAGTTAGGGGTGTGCAGAATGTCAATCAATGCGTGAGTACTGGCGTTCATCCAGTTCACTGAGCCTCCCCACCTCCCTGTTGCTCAGATAGTAGTTTCCTCTCGCAAGAGTTATTTGGCACTAACACCGGATGTGTTTATAGCAAGTACCTTAAAATCATGTAACGGGTAACTCGTGAGTGTTTTGTACGGTTGCATACCTTGCAGAGCTTTTATTAACCCTGCGCGTAGTTCACGTAGTAGCGCTATGCGTAGCTACGCGAAGTGCACTTCGCACTACGCGAGCTACGCGTAGCACTACGCGAACTGCGTAGTGCGGTAGGAAATGCTGTTCGCAATGATTGCACAGTGCCGGATGCTTGTCCGCACTGTGCAATCATTGCAAACGGCATTTTGCACAGTGCAAGCGGTCGTTTTCTGCCGCTCGAGTAGATTTGTACTCGAGCTGCAGCTTTCTCAACGCGGACTGGTAGTTTCTCATCGCGAGCGGTCGCGAGCATACGCGACCACTCGCAATGAGAAACCTGACCTCCCTGCATTGAGAATCTCGCCGGGAGGTTTATTTTCCAAGCTCGCGATCGGCAACTTGATGTTGCTGATCGCGAACGAGGAAAAGTCTCGCCGGGATGTCATTTTGCTCGCTCGCGGTCGCCAACTTGACGTTGAAGACCGCGAGCAAGCAAAAAATGCCTGCTACGCATTTTTGCACTGTGCTACGTGCAATTCGCGTAGCGCGTAGTTGCGCAAACTACGCGAGCATAGCGTAGTTTTCCGCCCGGGCCTAGCTTTTATGAATGTCTCAACACTCACCAGGCAAATGTATAGTAAATTACTCCCGGATACAAAAGCATTCCCAACGTAAGGGCAAAAGGCCACTTCATGTAAAACTTTGCAACTTTTGCGGTTTTTTTGCAAGTATTACGGACAACTTGTGAGAAAAAACTGTTCACATACTGAGCTAAGTTAGAAGGAAAAAAATAAATAAATAAATGTCTCCCACAACATTGTTAGCCTAGGGAGCCAACTGTTTGACTATGTCCACCCCAACACATCAAAGCACCATTGAATGCAAGCGACTTTCTCTATGCTTTACATGTGACTTTCTCCCCTGAATCATACATGCTATATTACGGCTTACATCATACACTTAGAAACTACTAAACTTAATTTAATTTTGATCAGTGTTGCAAATTTTTAAAAACTCTTTAAATACACATATAGCCGGAACTTCTCAGTGAAAACCCTCCAAGGAGTGCTCCAGACACGGTCTGACACTTGTGTAGATGTCATTCCGACTTCCAAACAAAAGCCACTCCATATTCTGGGCAAAGCGCTCAGGCTTCAGCCGAAAGACTCCAGGCACTCAAGCTGCTGCCAAACCGTGAATTATCCACACCCCTGAAGACAGACTTCACACACGAGGCATCAGGCATTCCGCCTGGTTCATGCTATTTAACGAACCGCAGTGCAAAATACAGCTTTTTGGTTTTTCATGTCATACATTTCCTAAAATAAATCGCTTGATTTCCACCCAAAGTAACAATGATTGGTTGTGAAAAAGAGTGCAGTTTAATGTTGCACCTTCCAGCAGACGGGGTCTCCGTAGTCTATGTGTTGGGGGCATTACAAAGGCCCTGTCTGAGTGTCTTAAATCTAATTGGACAGGAAGGGCACAGACCATTAGTGGAGGATTTTTTCACACCCACAAATTTTCACTGAATCAGAAAGCTGATCAATACACATGAACAGCAGGCGATGCAGGGATTAGCAGAGGGGAAACAACTTGTGTGTCTTGATGCACAAGGAGTATGTGATCAAAGTAGGGTAGTGTTATATACATAGCATATGTGATGCAAATGGGCACCATGAAACATATAGGGCACTCATTGAATTTTGGGAGCAGTGATGAATATAGGGCTAATGAATGTACAGAACTTGTGAGGCAAAGGGATGCACATAAGGAGCGTGATACATATGGGAAGTGTGGAATGTTATGCACAAGTAGAAATGTGATACTGTTCCTATGGTTCACATGATGCTCTACATGTGATGCTGTTCCTATGGGTCACGTGATGCTGTACATGTTATGTTATGTTATGTTATTTAAGCTTGTATAGCGCACGGTTACCCTAGGGTGTCCTGGCGCTGATGCATGCCTGCTGGTCAACTGAGAATAGAGATTACTGTAAAAAAAGCCAGGTTTTCAACCCTTTTCTGAAGGAAAGGAGATCCGCTGCGTTTCTCAGGTGGAAAGGGAGCTCATTCCATGCCTTATGAAATGGGCTTATCCCTTATCCCTGAAATGGGATCTCTAGTTGGCAAGGGCTTGCACCTTTGTCCAAGTAGGGACCCTTCTTCCTAGTCAGGGTAAGGGTGTTACACTCGCGAAGTAACCCCTGCTCACCCTCGTGGTAGCTTGGCACGAGCAGTCAGGCTTAATTCAGAGGCAGTGTGTAAAGCATTTGCACATAACCAACAGTAATACAGTGTAAGCACTACAAACGGACACCACACCAGTTTAGAAAAATAACCAATATTTTATATACTCAAGACAAGACCAATTACGACAAAAATCCACAATACTATACTTTACGAATGAATACTTGATACGGTAACTTCTTCTTTGCAGGAATAGCACAAAAGCAAAGTTCGTACGAGTCGGTAGCTCCGTCCGAGCCTACCGTGATGCTGAAAACCCCAGAGTCTAACAGTTCCAGCCGACCGCGTCGATACGGGCCAGCAGAGTCATGAACAGACTCGGTTACAGTACCTTTCTCGTTGTGGCTGGTACGGAGTGTACGAGCCGGTCGGCGTTCGTCGCGGTTGCGGTGCAAGACGGAGCGATGCAAGGTGCGGTGTCCCTCGATGCGGTGCAGGCAGCGGCTCGGTGAGCGTCGTGCAGACGGAGTCGGTGAGTCCAAGGCGTGCGATGCAGGGTGAGACGATGCTCGATGCGGTGCTGACAGGTTGCGATGCAGGCGACCCAGCCGGAGTGCGGGAGCTGGCGTCGGACAGCGGTGCGAGTCAGAGTGGTGCGTCGCAGACATGCGAGCGGTGCCCCAAATGCGGTGCGGTCACGACTCTTGAGCCAGTTGCAGCGACCTCGTCGGTCGGGTCCGGTTGGTTCAGTGAAGCGATGCGATGCGAACTGCGGTGCCCACAGGTCACGGTGCAAGCAGCGGCTCGATGTTGGCGGCGTTGGACGTCGCCCACGGTGAGACCAGGGTTGCGATGCGAAGCGGGGCGATGCGGTCTGCGGTGCAAACAGGTCACCGGCCAGGGATGGATTCGGTTGACGGAGTCGGTTGCGGTTCCCTTCCTCTGTGGCAACTGAAACAGCGTTCCAGAAGCGGTACCCAGAGGCTTGTGAAGTCTTTGCAGTCCCTGAGACTTCTTAACAGGAGGCCAGCTCGGTTCCAGGCCCTTGGAGATACTCAGCACAAGTTTGTAGAAAGTTCAGTCCAGTCCTTTCACTGCCCAAGACAGAAGCAGCAACTGCAGGCCAACCCAACAAAGCAACAACACAGCAAAGGGGCAGTACTCCTCCTGGCAGCTCTTCCAGCTCTTCGTCTTGGCAGGTTCCTTGATTCCAGCGAGATCTAAATTCATGGGGTCAGGGCCCCAATATTTATATTCCAAATTCCTTTGTTCTCTGAAGGCAGAGAGGCCTTGGCCTAGTCCAAACCAGTTCTGGAGCACTTTGTTGACAAGTCTCCGTCCCTTCTTTCAGTGAGTAGGCCAGGGACATCAGACGCACCACAGGAGGTGGAGCCAGCATTGTGGAGGGAGGCACTGTCCTATTCAGGGCCCAGGTGCGACCCCTCCCACCCATCTACATGTAGATCTTGCTATTCAGCCCTGCGCTGACTCACCCTGTCTCCTGGCATCCCCCAGCCCCTGTCACTCACACTCCAGACAAGGAATACACAACCTCGCAGAGGCAGGCTTGGATGGTTAGACAAGAAAATACCCACTTTCTAAAAGTGGTATTTTCAAACACAGAATGTTAAAACCAACTTCACTAAAAGATGCATTTTATCATTCTGAGTCAAGGCATACTAAACTCGAATTTCTACCACGTTCCCGGGGTCAGTTAGGATTATAAACTGTAATAATCAAAACCGCCCGTTCTGGCCTAGGGGGAACAGGTAGCCTTGCAATAGTGAAAAACGAACTAGGCTGTAATTCACTATCAGGACATGCCGCACACACCAGGGCATGTCCTACCTTTCGCGTACAATGCACCCTGCCCACAGGGGTACCTTCGGCCTACCTTAGGGGTGACTAACATGTAGCAAAGGGAAGGTTTAGGGACTTGCAAGTGTGTGCACTTGCCAAGTCGTCATGGCAGCCCCAGGCTGCGCACAGGCTCTGCGGTGGCAGGCCCGAGTTACACTTTACGGGCTGTTTGCGTGGGTGGCACAATCCAGTGCTGCAGCCCACCAACAGCATTTGGTCTATAGGCCCTGGCACTCGCAGTGCACTTTACAAGGGACTGACAGATAAACCAAATAGGCCAATCATGGAAACACCAATCCATAACACATTTTATACAGGAGCACTTGCACTTTCCCACTGGACCGCAGTGAGGAAAGTGCGCAGAATCATTACACCAGCAAAAACAGAGTCAAAACCGGGAGGTCAGAAAGCAAAAGTCAGGGGAAACACGCCAAAAGATGCCAAGTCTAACACATGTCCCCTCCAGCTGAAAGTAGGGAGAACTACCCAACCCCATTGGAGTTCTCCTCACTAAGGCGGAAGAACCTGGACAGACCATCTGCGTTGGCGTGTTCTGTACCAGGACGGTGTTCCACCGTAAAGTCCATTCCCGGTAGGGAGATGGACCACCTCAGCAGTTTTGGATTCTCACCCCTCATTTGCATCAACCATCTGAGGGGCCTGTGGTCTGTCTGAACCCGGAAGTGAGTCCCAAACAGGTATGGTCTCAACTTCTTCAGTGCCCAGACCACAGCAAAAGCTTCCCTTTCTATGGCACTCCACCTCTGTTCCCTGGGAAGTAGTCTCCTGCTAAGGAAGACTACAGGCTGATCCAGGCCCTCTTCGTTCAGTTGTGAGAGCACCGCTCCCACACCATGCTCTGAAGCGTCAGTCTGCACGACAAATTCTTTGGAGAAGTCAGGTGCCTTGAGCACGGGCGCCGTGCACATGGCTGCCTTCAGGGCATCAAAAGCTTTCTGGCAGGACTCAGTCCAGATCACTTTCCTGGGCTGCCTCTTAGAGGTCAGCTCTGTTAAGGGGGCAACGATGGTGCCATAGCCCTTAACAAATCTCCTATAGTAACCGGTGAGACCTAAGAAGGCTCTCACCTCTGTCTGGGTCTTGGGGGTTCCCAAGCCAGAATGGTGTCAATCTTGGGTTGTAGGGGCGCCACCTGGCCGCTTCCTACCTGGTGTCCCAAGTACACCACAGAACCCCGCCCGATCTGGCACTTACTGGCCTTGATCGTGAGGCCTGCACCTTGCAGAGCCCTCAACACTTTCTCAAGGTGCTGTAAATGTTCTTCCCAGCTGGAACTGAACACAGCAATGTCATCCAGGTAGGCGGCACTGAAATCCTCCAGCCCAGCCAACACCTGATTGACCAACCTCTGAAAGGTGGCAGGGGCATTCTTCAACCCAAAGGGCATCACCCGGAATTGGTAATGACCTTCTGGGGTTGAGAATGCTGATCTCTCCTTGGCCCCATCGGTTAAGGCAATCTGCCAGTACCCAGACGTCAAATCAAACGTGCTGAGGAACCGGGCAGCTCCCAACCGATCAATGAGCTCATCAGCTCTGGGGATGGGGTGCGCGTCAGTCCTGGTGACGGCATTGAGCCCACGGTAGTCCACACAAAACCGGAGTTCTGGAGTGGCACCGGGCGCTGCAGCCTTTGGGACCAAGACCACTGGGCTGGCCCAAGGACTGTGGGAGGGCTCAATCACCCCTAACGCCAACATCTTAGAGACCTCCTCCTTGATGCTGGCTCTGACCCGGTCAGTCAACCTGTAAATCTTGTGCTTCACAGGAGGGCTGTCACCGGTGTCCACGTCATGGGTACACCAGTGAGTAACACCGGGGATCAGAGAGAACAGTGGGGCGAACTGTCCCAACAACTGGCGACAGTCCCCCTGCTGCTCCTGAGTCAGAGTAGGGGAGAGGATCACACCCTCTACTGACCCATCATGCTCCGTGGTAGACAGGAGGTCAGGGAGAGGCTCGCTCTCCTCTTCCACCCCATCATCTGTCGCCAAGAGCATACTCACTTCGGACCTCTCGAAGTGGGGTTTGAGGCGGTTCACGTGAAGGACCCTCAAAGGGTTCCTTGGAGCCTGCAAATCCACCAGGTAGGTGACGTCACTTTTGCGCTCCTTTACCTCATATGGCCCAGTCCACTTGTCCTGCAAGGCACAAGGTGCCACTGGGGCCATGACCCACACTTTTTGCCCAGGTTGAAATTCGACCAGAGTGGCATTCTGGTCATACCATCTCTTCATTTCTTCCTGGCTTGCTTCTAGGTTCGCCTGAGCGAGTTTCCTGAAGCGGGCAGTTTGGTTTCTAAAGGCCAGCATGTAGCTAAATACATCCTGGGGAGTTTTCCTGGGAGCTGCCTCCCAGCCTTCCTTTACCAAACTCAGAGGTCCTCTGACAGGGTGGCCATACAGGAGCTCAAAGGGGCTGTACCCAAGAGACTTCTGAGGCACCTCCCTGTACGCAAAGAGTAGGCATGGCAAGAGGACGTCCCACTTACGCCTCATGGGTTCTGTTAGACCCTTGATCATGCCTTTCAAGGTCTGGTTGAATCTCTCCACCAGACCGTTTCATGTGGGTGGTAAGGAGTGGTGAACTTGTAGGTTACACCACACTCCTTCCACAGGGATGTCATATACTTCGATATGAAATTGGTCCCCCTATCAGAAACCACCTCTCTGGGGAATCCCACACGGGAAAAGATCCCCATTAACGCCCGGCCCACCACGGGCGCCGTCGTTGTCCTGAGAGGGATTGCCTCCGGGTACCGGGTGGCATGGTCCACCAAGACCAGGATGTACCTGTTGCCCATGGCTGTCTTGGGATCCAGTGGCCCCACAATATCCATCCCTACCCTTTCAAAGGGTGTTCCAACAACAGGAAAAGGTTGGAGAGGAGCTTTGACCTTCCTCCCACTCTTACCACTTGCCTGGCAAGTTTGGCAAGACCTACAGTGTGCATCTGACTGCCTTCGCATTTGGGGCCAAAGAAGTGGGTGACAAGCCTGTCAAAGGTCTTGTCCTGCCCCAAATGTCCTGCCAAAGGCACGTCATGAGCCAGACCCAGTAGGAAGGTCCTGAAGCGCTGGGGTACCACCAGCACACGGGCTGACCCAGGCTCAGCAACCTTAGGCTCACTGTATAGGAGACCGCTCTCCCAGTAGATCAGATGTGACCCGGACTGATTACCAGCTGCCTGGTCTGCAGCCTGCCGCCGCAGACCCTCCAGAGTAGGGCACTCGTTCTGCTCCCTGCAGAACTCCTCCCTGGTGGGACCCCCTTCTTGCTGCCAATGGGTCAGCTCAGAGATGTCTCCCAGTTCGGCTACCTGCTCCCCTGTAGGCACCGGGCGTCCCCTCGAGGTCCGCCTCCTCCCGGTCCGTGGGAACTTCGGGGCCGGTTTCCCGCGCCCCTGCCCTTTCTCTTGGCAGGGACTTGGGCCACTGTTTCAGGCTCCAAGTCCTCTTGATCACCCTTTCTGGCTGCCATTGACTGAGTAGACACGCATGCCCACTCTGGCAACCCAAGCATCTCCAAGTGAGACCTGAGCTCAACCTCCTTCCATAAGGACTGCTCCAGGTCGTTTCCTAGCAGACAATCTACAGGCATGGTAGGGCTCACAACCACCCTCAAGGGACCTGAGACCCCCATTCAAAGGGAACCTGCGCCCACCATACACTGGCGCTCAGAGTTGTCGACAGCAACTACTTGGTGGAATGCTCCTGGGACTACTTGCTTCTCAGACACCAGGTGACACCGGACTGAGGTCACACTGGCTCCAGTATCTCTGAGAGCCTCTACCCTGTTCCCATTAATGGTCACCCAGGTGCTATATTTCTTTGTGTTAGGGGGCACCTGGTTTCCTGGGACCATCTCACTGTCCCCGAGTGAGACAAGGGTCATTTCTGCGGGATCCCCACCCTCCTGTGGGCACCCCTCCTCCCCAAGCGCTACACTAGCCAACACTTTGGACTGTCCACCGGTGGGTGGCTGTGTCCCCTTCGGGCACTTGGGGTCCCCCTTAAAGTGACCTACCTGGTCACATGCATAACACTTGCGGGGGCCGGTCTCAACAGGCTTCCCTGTAGAGACCCCTTTCTTCTTATCACCGGGGGCTGGGAACCTTTACCCTGGGTACTAGTTTGGGGCCCTTTAGAGAACTCCTGTGCTTTCCCCTTGTCCCCCCACCTTTCTGCTGGGGACCCTGCCCACCTTTGGCGGAGTCTCCCCAAAAGCTTTCTTGTGGACCCTGGTACTCACCCAGCGGTCCGCTTCCATAGCAAGCTTCCTGGGGTCAGTTAGCTTACTATCAACTAGGTGCTGGCGCAGATCTGCAAAACATAGACTAGACAAGTGCTCCCATGCAATCAAGTTGTAGAGCCCCTGAAAATCTGTTACGCTACTGCCCTTCACCCAACCATCCAGAGACCTGCAGAACACATCCACACATTCCAACCAAGTGTTGGCATCAGACTTCTTACTGGACCTGAACTGATCCCTGTACTTTTCAGGAGTAAGACCATACTTCGTGAGAAGGACATCCTTCATGTCAGCATAGGTGAGGTGATACCCCTTACCCAAAGCTATCAGAGCATCCCTTGCTTCTTCAGGGAAAAGTGGCCACAATCCTGCTCCCCAATTCTCCTCAGGGACCCCATTCATGTGTATGGCTGCCTCATAACCCTGAAACCACCTTTGTATGTCATCCCCCTTCTTGAACTCCTTGCCTACGTTCTTGGGAATGTGCACAATCCTGTCTGCCTTTCTGGACGAATTGCTGCCACCATCTGAGCCTGACTTACTCCTAAGTTCTAGCTCCTTCAGTTCTCTCTCATGCTCTAAGAGCATCTTCCTCTCCTCTATGGCCAATCTCTTCTCCTCCCGCTCACTCTTGATGCAGCGCGTACAATAAAAACTATTCTCCTCCCAGGTTACTTATAGGTCATCCAGGGGCAAACTATATTTCTCATATCCACATGACGATGGGGCCCATAAACATCGCCTAACACACACGCACACTCCTGGATTTCCTTTACACCTTTATGAAATTCTGTACTCCTAGGAGAAGCATGAGAACTAAATGGAGAACACCATTTTATGTACCGCTGGAAGAGCCAGGATATCTTATTACCTTAATTTGTCACTTTCTTTTATTTATTTCTTAAGATATTCCTGCTCATTGTTTTGTCGATGAATCATTCATTTAAGAAATTAGTTCATAGTGATTAAGACCAGCTGAATCAAAATAACCAATTACTGATGTCACAATCATTTAGGAAAATAACCACTGAGTCATTTTGGGTTTAAAGAATCTTAAATTTTATATAATTTTTAAAAGCATGAAAAGAATTTTAATACTTTATTCAATTATTCATTCTTAAATTCAAATATTTATTAAGCATAATCAATTTATTGCAGAAAGGAAATTTTGTCATGAAGCCAAAACCCTAATTACCTGCCTAGCTTCCTAATTTAGCCTAATGATTTCTAACCTAAGTTAGGAATTAGAAATAGCCTGATTCTCATACTCAACTGTAAAATTAAGACAGCAACAGCAACTTCAGCTCGTCAGCATCAGCTACCTGCAACCCGTCTCCTCTAACAGTCTTTCAGCATCTCCCGCTCAGTAAGGGATCGATCAGGACCACCCAGCACTGGAAGCCACCAACGCGACTCTTCAACTCCTCTCCTGACTGTGACTGCAACCACGACTGACCCCCTCCCACTAAGAGTAGGCCCTCTTATACCCTAATTCTTACTTTGCTAACTAACTGTTGCAACATTAATATCACGCTTTTCTTTCATTGGTCCATGCATGTCAGCTTATTCATTCTTTTAATCAAGTTCTCTTGGATTCAAGGGTCCTTGGATCATTTCCTTTCCCATACGCTTAAACATTTCCATCCGATTCGATCAGTTCATTTGTAACTTCTTTCGACACATTCGAGAACTCCGCAGTCATTGTCCTTTCTCTTAAACTTGTTTCCCACGGGCCTTCTGCTGATCATCATGGCACACTATCAGTTCAATTAGGTCACACCAGCCTTGACCATTTCTTGCATCCAAGCGTCTCAGAAACCTCACGAGGTTTTAGCTTTTTTCTCCGTTTTCATCCCATATCACGTGTCCCCTTTGCGCCTGCGCACATCTTCCCACTGGCGGCCATTTTACATCGCCACTCGGTTATACTTTTAGAAGCACTAATTTGAGGCAAACAAAACATAATTAAAATAGAGAAAAATATCCCTTTCGTTTCCCTCCCGTCGTCTACGTACCCCAATTAGTTGTTACCTAGCAGAAAGCAACATTTAAGCTGTTCCTTACTTACCATCACTATTGTTTTTGCAACGACACATTTTATTTCTATGAAGCACAAACATGCATTTATTTTTATTTAGTACGCATTTATTTTTACGTTATAATTAGACACACGGACATCCATTAATAGATTATTTAGCACATACATTGGCATATTACCATTCCCACACATACAGTGTTGATTAATACATTTAAACGAACATTTTATTTAATTAATTATAAAATTTGTTAGGGGTTAAATTTTTTTATTTTCCCTGCTCCATCAACTCCCCCTTTGGTGATTTTTAAATCACCACATAAAACCCAAGTCATACTTCTTTTCAGGCAGCATGTCTTTCATCCTTTGCTTTCTGTTATTTATACATCTGTTTCTTCTTCATGTTGCCTTTTAGTCTCTTTATACATGCTTTCTTTCATTTTCTCCAACTCAATTTCACCCATTTCTCTCTCTCTTTCTCTCATTATTCTGTTATTTCTTTTTATCTTATTTTGTCTTACTTTTCTCTTTATACATGTTATTACTATTTTCAATATCATGGCTAACAGTATTACTATAGTTGCTACTATTATAACTTTCCCTATCACTAGTCTACTCATCCTAGTTAACCAATTCGCTACTGAAGAAAACCCTCTACCAAGTTTTCCCAAAACACTTTCAACCTCCAGTGGAACTAGTTCTTTGTGCAAACTTGTAATATTTGTAATATACTTCTGTATATTTTCACTGTTATCAGGAATGTAAGTACAACAATGTTGGACTTTCAACATTCCACAGACTCCACCCTCTTTTGCCAAAAGAATATCAAGGGCAAGCCGATTTTGCATCACCATAGCTCTCATGGCAACCATTTCGGTATTTACCATTAAGAACCCTCCCGCAGTATCTGTAGACAAACGATCTACTACTGTGGATAACTTCCGAATTTTAAATGCATTCAAAGATATTCCCACTGCTGGTATCAATGCTCCAAAAATATCACCTACAATTTCTGAAAAACTTTCCCTCTTTCTACGTGTAAATCTATTAATCATCTTGTATGTTCCCTTTTCTTCTCTGTCCATGTGAAATTTTTTTGGAAAGACCAGGCCTACATAGCAAGTTCCATACCAATGGTCCGGTAACCTGTAATAAGCTCTATTCCCACAAATATAATAGATACCTGGAAATATTGGATCTTTTCCACCTTTGAATCCCCAACCTCCCAGAATTTGATAATTGTCATGGCAGATACTGGAACCTACAAAGTAATTGTCATAGACTGTCTTATTTCTCCTAATACACAACTTTCCTGTTTGCGG
This sequence comes from Calotriton arnoldi, assembly GCA_963921515.1. Lineage (NCBI taxonomy): Eukaryota > Metazoa > Chordata > Amphibia > Caudata > Salamandridae > Calotriton > Calotriton arnoldi. Next base: position 368,586 of record CAWUFW010001151.1, on the reverse strand, counting down.
CCAATCTAATGTCATTGCAGCATTTATCTTTTTCCCTTCATGATTTCCTTCCTCAAACGTCCATAAGCGTTTTCCTTCCTCTTTTATTGCTTCTTTTTGAAATTTCATTCTTCTTTCTTCAACCATTTCTAAAAATACCTTTTCTTCTTTCTTTAACTCACAGGTAAGGTTGTTACTAACTATTTCTTCTAACGTTAATTTTCTATGTTCTAAAAAGAATTCTCCTAACACTTTTGCTGGTTTTACTTTGTTAAGTTCGGGTACTACTGGAATGTTTGCAAAAATCTTATCTATATCAGTATAATAAGATTCTAATCTACCTGTTTTATAAAATAAACTTGCTATTATACTACATGTTATTCCATAAGTCAGAGGTAGGTGATGATAAGTCACACCTTCTGATACTGATGCAGGCAACTGCATACAAACATAACAATCTCTCACGTCCATTGTCTCTACGTACTCATACAACAATTTTGTAAAAACATTCTTTGAAAAATCTGTTACTGACTTATCCTTATGCAACTCTGCACTACTTCTTAAAATAACTGGTTCTTTAATATTAGTTTCTTTTTCTGGTTTAGTATCATTTTTTGCTTCTATCACAGCTACACTAATAGGAATTGTGATTGCTAAAACTATCCATATGGTCATTAATAACCCTGTACAAAAGCAGCACATTTTGCACCATCTCTTTATAAATTCACATTTATCTCTTCTATCCCTATTATTTTCCATTTTTCTTTTTCTATTTGTTAAGTTTCAGAAAATTGTGTCACTACACCTCAGAAATGACTTAGATGCCACTCTGCTTTCAAAAAGTCTTTGCTTGGTACTTTCTTTAATTCTCTCCAGAATTCTTTCGTTGTCACATCCGGTGATTTGTCACATCCAGTAAATTGTCATGTCCGGCAGAAGCACTATAAGTCTTCACTTCAGTTTTGTTGCATCTCACCTTTTCCCATCCGACTTCTCAGTCTCTGGTTTCCGTGAGTGTTTTCTTCTTCTTCTTTGTAATCGGTTAGTGCAATATACAGCCACTCAGGTGACTTATATTTTGCATTCACTTTCTTTGTCCTTTTGGACTTTTGTAATCTTTTTCCACTGGGTTTTTCTTGTCCCTTTTGACTTGTTACCTCATTTACTTGTTCAGCACCTTCGTCTTCCGCTCTTATTATTCTATATCTCAATTTTCTTACATAGCTGTTGGGCCAATTATCTCCTTTTCTTGGCCTTTTGGCTTCACCTTCTCTTTCTTCTCTTTCTGATTTCCAATTTCTTTTTCTTGATTCAGTCTTTGCTTTTTCCTCTCCTCCACTTTCTTCTGTTTCTGTTTCAACTGTTTCACTATTGTCTCTTATTTTGAAACTTATAATCTCGTCATCTCCTACTGGTGGATCTGTCTTCTCCTTTTTGTTTTCCCTTATTACTGTCCCTCCTCGGTGTTCTTCCGATTTGGTGTTTTTCTCCTTTTCTGTTTCTAAATTTCCCTGTTCTTCTGTTTCTCTATCTGTCCCTATTGCTCCTCGGGGTTCTTCTCGATTCTCTAACTTTTTGTGTACTTCTTTCCCTACTTCATCTATTAATATTGTTTCTGAAGGAGTTCCACCATAACTTGTACCTGGTTGTTCATCTAACTCAATTTCTTGCTCAGTTTCTTCTCTAATTGGTTTATAACCCCAAGTTTTCCTTAGGAATTCTTCACGGTTTTCAACTGAATCATCAGAGTCTGAAGTTGTGTCAGATATTTCCAGATGTCGACTTACAGGTCGATCTTCAGGTTCTGGAATTTCTGAATTTCTTTCTTCTTCTTCTTCTTCCTCTTCTTCTCTAGAGGTACTCGCAGTTGGGGTTTCCAGATGTCGACTTTCAGGTCGATCTTCAAGTTCTGGCACCCTTTCCTTTATCTTTGTTGTCCCAGCCGTTAAACTTTTATCCCACACTTCCAGACGCCGACTCACATGTCGATCTGTAGGTTCTGGAACTCTGATTGTGTGGCTGGCATGAACCCAGTTCTTCACTCCTGCACACTTGACGGCAGTCGTTGTCACTAGGATTACCTGTCTTGGCTCGTCCCAACGCGGAACTAGACAGTTTCTTCTCCTGTGGACTTTTATGCGGACCCAGTCTCCTGGATTCAAGTCGTGGGCTGGTTTTCTTTCAAGAGTGGTCGCATCCGGTCCAACCTGATGAAACACAGAACGCACCACATCAGCCAGTCCCTTGCAATAATCCAGTACTAGATCATCAGTTATAGTTAATAACTTGTTGACTGGTACGTGTGCTTGTCTCATTGCTCGTCCCATGATCATCTCATGAGGACTGAGTCCAGTTTTCTTTTCAGGGATGCTTCTGATGGTCATCAGAACAAGAGGCAGTGCATCCGGCCATTTGAGTCCTGTAGCTTGACACATTTTTCCCAATCTGTTTTTAATTGTTCCATTAATCTGCTCTACTACCCCAGAAGCCTCTGGTCTGTAAGCACAATGTAGTTTTTGTTTAATACTCAATGCTTCACAAATCAATTGGATCAACTCATTTTGAAAATGTGTTCCTCTATCTGTCTCAACCGTGACTGGAAAACCATACCTTGGAATGAACTCTCGCAGCATAAGTTTTGCCACTGTTGTTCCATCATTCCTTCTTGTGGGGTATGCCTCCACCCAACGAGAGAACAAACAGACGACCACTAGAACATATCTTAGTCTGTTACTAGGGGGCATCTCAATAAAGTCCAACTGCATTCTTGTGAATGGACCTCCTTCTCGTCCTATTGTTCCTAGACTCACTACTGTTTTTCTTCCTGGGTTAAACTGTTGACAAATAAGACATCTTTGACAAAGACTTTCAGCAATGGCTCTGAATTTTGGGTTATACCAGGTTTGTCTAAAAAGTCTGATCATTGCATCTCTCCCAATATGAGCTTGTCCATGGTACATCCGTGCCATGTCTGCAATCATGCTATCAGGCATAACTGGTCTTTCATCTCTGTATACCCACACACCATTATTTTCCTGTCTTCTACATCCTGCTTTTATCCAGTAATCTTTTTCCTCATCTCTTGCTGTTTCTTGTAACTGCCTTACTTCATCCCATGTTTCGACAGTATTAGTGAAAAGCAAAGGACAAGAGACATGCTCCCTTTCTCTATTTTTGTTCAGGGACGCCATGTTTTCCGCACAATATCTAGCGATCTCATCAGCATAATTATTGCCGACCGCTATGTAGTCTTCGTTTTTCTTATGCGCCTTGCACTTCACTACAGCTATTTGTTTAGGCAACTGTATCGCCTCAAGCAGTTTTTTAACATAATCTCCATTTCTGATAGGTGTTCCTGCAGATGTCAAAAATCCTCTTTGTGACCAAATCTGACCAAAATCATGTACGATGCCGAAACCATATTGGCTATCGGTCACAATCGTGATTCGTACATTTTTCCCCAATTTACATGCTTGAATCAAAGCAATTAGTTCCGCAACTTGGGCAGACCTAACTCCTTTCAGACAAGACGCTTCCATCACAGTTGCCACTGTGCATACTGCGTAAGCTGCGCTTAACACTCCTTCTTTTGTGCGTAAACATGAACCATCTACAAACATGACATAATCCGATTCCTTTAACGGTTCATCTTTTATGTCAGCTCTTGGTTTTGTGCAATATTCCAGCACATTCAGACAATCATGATCTACTTCGTCTTGTTCAATTATACTCTCTTCATCTGGCAATGATGTAGAAGGATTTACATTCATGCATCTATCTATGGTCACATTTTCAGCACTCAAGATGACTTTTTCGTACTTAGTCAGCCGACTATGTGTCATGTACTGTGTTTTTGTTCTTGTCAAAAGAATTTCTACTGAATGGGGAACATATACTCTCAGTGGATACCCCATCACTATACCTTCACTTTGTTCCAGACTTACACAAGTAGCAGCAACTGCTTTCAGACATCCAGGCAATGCTTTTGCTATAGGATCTAAAACAGCTGAAAAATAAGCGATTGGTCTTTTCATGGTCCCGTGTTTCTGTACCAGTACTGAAAATGCACATCCATCTCTTTCACTGCAGTACAACTCAAAATCCTTCTCATAATCAGGCATGCCTAAAGCAGGGGCCTCACACAGTTTCTTTTTCAATTCTTTGAAAGATTTCATTTCTTCTTTGTTTAACTCAAAAGGGTCTTTTACATCTTTCTTTGTCAATTTTTGTAAGGGTTTTGCAATCAAAGAAAATCCACTTATCCACTGTCGACAATATCCAACCATTCCCAAAAACATTCTTACCTCTCTCTGAGTCATTGGTGCTCTCATTCCTTGAATCATTCTTACTCTTTCTGTCGCTATTTTCCGCACTCCTTTCTCAATTTTATGCCCTAAATACTGGACTTCTTTCTGACAAAACTGTAATTTTGAAGGAGACACCTTATGTCCTCTTTTCTCTAAATGGTTCAGTAAAGCAATTGTGTCACTTACACATGCCTCTTTGGTTTTCGATGCCACCAATAGGTCATCGATATACTGCACCATCACTGATTTTTCTGGCATTTTTAAATCTTCCAGAGATTTCTTTAGAATCTGATTAAAAATTGAGGGGCTTTCTGTATACCCCTGAGGAATTCGGCACCATGCCAAAATACGCTCTCCGAACCGGAACGCAAATAATGGCTGGCTATCTGGATGCAAAGGAATAGAGAAAAATGCGTGACACAAATCTATCACAGTGTACCACTCAGCTTCATGTGGAATTTGATATAGAATTACTGCAGGGTTTGGCACTATTGGACAACATGGTACAACTATTTTGTTGATCTTTCTCAAATCCTGTACTATTCTATATGTTCCATTTGGCTTTTTCAGTCCCATAATAGGTGAATTACATGGACTGCTCATGATTTCTTTCAGAATTCCCTGTTCAATCATCTTATTTATCACAGGAGTTATTCCTTCAATTATTTCTGGAGTTAATTTGTACTGTGGCGTGTTTGGATAAATTATCCCTTCTTTCACTGTCACTTTTACGGGATCAACTTCTCTCATTAACCCAATGTCTTCTCCTGTAAAATCCCACACACTTTCTTTTACTGCACTTTTTAGTTCTTCTGGAAGTTTTTCTGCATCAAATGCAGGAAACAAACCATTCGTTTCAGGTTCTTGATTCATCAAAGTTACTTTATACAAAACATCTTCATCTGAAGTCTGAAATCCTATTCCATCTGGCGTACAATAAATTGTGCAATTCATTTTGCATAAAAGGTCACGACCTAAAAGATTTACAGGACTACAATCGCACACTACAAATTTATGCATTTTGCTAAAAGAACCAATTTTTACTTCCACCAATTCAGTAAGTGGGGTTTTAATCTGCTGATTGGCTACTCCTACCACTTGGATGTATTCACCTGAGAGAGGAAGGTTTGGAATTTCCACTGATCTAACAGTAGAACGGGTAGCTCCAGTATCGACAAGGAATGTTACGTTTGCACCATTCACTTCTCCATCCACAAAGGGACCAGACTGATCTACCTCTAGAGTTGCGCCAAGCACGCACTCTTTCCCCTCTCCTGCGCACCGTCAGAAACTTTCATCCGGGTCATCCTCACTCTGACGCAACCAATACTGAGAAATGTTAGCTGCTCGCGGCAACTGTGTTACCTGCTCTCCTCCGTAGAATCCTGTTTCTGTACTGTATCTTTGCTGGTTAACAGTGTTGGGAAGTGGTGGTTGTGGCACCTGACTTTGTTGAACAACTACCTCATTCTGCACCTGTGGAGTTAATGATTGATGTTCCGGATTAGGTTTAGGTGGGAACTTACACTCATTTCTCCAATGCCCTAATTTTCCGCAATTATGACATGGCCATTTCTTCTTTGCCTCTTCTAGACTCACTTGACCTTTTCCTTTACCTATGTTTGGTCGCATTTTATTCTGTCCTGATTCGTTTCCATTATTATTGTCCAATTGGGCTTCTTGTTTTTCTGCCACTTTCACTTGTGCCCACATTGCCTTTTCTTTCAACTTACGCTGTTTACTCTCTATTTCATCACTACAATACTTAGCATATCTCAGTACCTTATCTACACTTCCATTCTGCCAGTTTATCATGTGTTGCTTAATCATATCACTTATTTCTGGTTTCAGGCCAAACACAAATCGGTATACAAAATGACTCATGTCCTTTTCACTCAACTCCTCATAACCACTATACTGCTTGAAAACCAATAACAGTCGCTCATAATATGCATGTACAGACTCCTTGCTTTCCTGTGTAGTTCTATCAATCTTAACCCAATCTGTCTCTTTGGGAGGAATCTTATTTTTCAAAAAGGTAATCACCTTGTCGTATTTCTTCATCACATCAGGACCTGGAGCTCCTGTTTTAGGATCTCTTGGATATTCTGTAGTTGGCCAGTCAACTGTAATCTTACATTCGGACCATAAATCTGTTGGTACCACTATGTCAAACAATCCATCTAAATCTATCCACAACACTTTTGAGACCTTTACAAACCTTTCTACTTGTCGGTACCACTCAACTGGCTTCTCTCTTAACTTTGGAAAGTCATTGGTAAATGACAGTATGTCCTGCCTAGTCCAGGGAACATGCACGTAACTACCACCTGGAGTTTCTCTCATGGGATATTCTTTGACAACAGATTCTTTTTCAGTTATCATAAAAGCCAATGAACCTTTGTCTATACTTTTCTCATTCTTCTTTGTCCATCTAACCTTCCATCTGTCCACATCACCCCATTTTCTCAACAACACAATTAACTCCTTTATCTGTGTCAGCCTTCCTGCCGTGTTCAAATTTTCAATATCTTTTTCACAAAAGTCTACTCTGTATGGTTTCTGCAACGTTTTCACTTTTGCAAAATCTATTCCAATCTCACTAGCCACTTCTTCTAGTTTGTCATGTAAATTCTTTGCCCTCCATGTTATACTTTTGCACAGAAACATTATTTCATCATCCTGATAATTTTTTATCTTTTCAGTACCAATCGTTCCTAGAATTAATTCTTCCATATCTATTTTTAATCTGATCACATCTAATGGTTTTTCTTCTGTTTCTTTTATTTTAAAAGCTTTCATCCACTCATTCAACTCATCAGGAGTCGGACCTATGGGTGTATTATTTAGTTCTACCCAGTTACCACTCTTTTCAGGCGTTTCTGTTGCAGATTCTGTTACCATATGCATTTTCTTACCATTGCATTCATTCACTGTTAAATTTGTAGGTGGACTTGGTCTGTAAGTACTAGCCAAATTACTTGTACTTGCACTTTGTTCCATCCTTTCCTTTTCTCTCTGAAATTGTGAACTCAAGGGAATCACCAAAGATCGTTCATCAATTTTCTGATTCTCAAAAACTGGTATTACTGGACCTATTGTTACAGGCACAGTAACTGCTTCCATATTTTTCGTTAATTCTCTAATTTTCTCAGTTAGTTCTTTTGTTGTCCTTGCCAATTCGCTTGCATTGTCGCTTTCTATTCCTTCATTTTGAGAAGTTCTCATTTGTTCTTGTGACCTATTTATTTCAATTCCCTTTTCCGGACTTTTATTTCGCATAGTCTCTATTAGTGGCGCATTTGGTGTCACCACTGTAGAACTCTGCTGATACGGAGGTGGATTTCTATTTAATATATCTTCCAGCAACTCGTCATCCGTTTCGCTCTCATGCATATACTTTTCTCTCTCTATATGTTTCTTTTTCTCAGTCCGTTTTTTCTTAGTCCCTTCCTCAACTGTAAAAGCTGGAAACAAACCTCCTGTCATGTTAGCACATCTCCATCGTTTTATTCTGTCCTCATGATTTACTCCCCACAATCTTCCAGGCATAAATTCATGATCTCTCATTCCTCTGAATCTCTCTCGTTCATACATCTCATCTTCCCATTCCGTCAAAGCCTCAAACTGTGTTGGTCTAGGTCTAGGTTCCAACTTACACATTTTTTCTCGCAAGTTTCGCAAAACCGCTACACTAAACGATCCATTCTCAGGGAAAGCCAAAGCACCATCATTCTTTGTATATTTAGCCCAATTTTCCAACCATATGCACGTATGATATCCATATTTCAGCATCATATGTGAAGCTGCTGATTTCGGCGGAGGAATTACTTGTCCCTCTCTAGTCACAACCTTTTTGTCTTTCTTAAAGAAATTCTTCAATTTCGTCGTCCATGACGTTCTCTCCCTTTCATACTCGTAATACGGCATGTTTTCTATTTGTTTTCTCTTTACTCTAACGCTGTTTCTGTGTACGGAACTTCGACCAATTACAGCGCGACTCACACTAACGTACCAATCAGAACAATTCCCACCGTCCGCGAACCAACCAATCCTAGCGCGGCACTTTTCTACGTCACTCCTGACTCTGTGTTCACGTGACTAGCGCACTATCCAATCCTAGCGCGGCACTTTTCCACGTCACTTCTACTCTTTACCCCTCCTTTACAAAATTTATCGGCAATTTTTCTTTTTGCTGTTTTCTTCGTTAGTTACAACAATTAAAACAATTCCATAGTCTGATTCGCTAAACAAAAGTGACAGCTTTGTCCTTTTACACAAGAAATCCTGTTTTTCCAGTAGGCAGCGCTTACCTCTACCCTACCACAGAATTATTTACTCTCGCCGATAAAGTAGCACTTCCCTCTACCTTACCCTTCTTTTAAACAAACAATTTACTCGTTTCTCTGGGGATAAGACACATGTGGAGACTAGGCTCCTGAGAATTAAGGCCAAAGTTTCACAAGTAAACGTGATTTGCTATTTCAATTACACACTTTTCACACAGAAATCCCTAACATAACACAACCTGCGTTATAACCAAAATGAATTCAGACCATGTACCAAATTCCATGTGACTTCTCTTGCCACACGTGTTCCACTTCCTACATCCCAGAAGCGTGAAAACTTACATATAACATAACGTGACTCAACATATAGTGTTAGTCATCAAAATAATCAATAATCAATAAACAATAATCACTAAACTAATCTATAGAAAACCATAACTCTGCTACCAAGAAATCTGATGCAGCGCGTACAATAAAAACTATTCTCCTCCCAGGTTACTTATAGGTCATCCAGGGGCAAACTATATTTCTCATATCCACATGACGATGGGGCCCATAAACATCGCCTAACACACACACACTCCTGGATTTCCTTTACACCTTTATGAAATTCTGTACTCCTAGGAGAAGCATGAGAACTAAATGGAGAACACCATTTTATGTACCGCTGGAAGAGCCAGGATATCTTATTACCTTAATTTGTCACTTTCTTTTATTTATTTCTTAAGATATTCCTGCTCATTGTTTTGTCGATGAATCATTCATTTAAGAAATTAGTTCATAGTGATTAAGACCAGCTGAATCACAATAACCAATTACTGATGTCACAATCATTTAGGAAAATAACCACTGAGTCATTTTGGGTTTAAAGAATCTTAAATTTTATATAATTTTTAAAAGCATGAAAAGAATTTTAATACTTTATTCAATTATTCATTCTTAAATTCAAATATTTATTAAGCATAATCAATTTATTGCAGAAAGGAAATTTTGTCATGAAGCCAAAACCCTAATTACCTGCCTAGCTTCCTAATTTAGCCTAATGATTTCTAACCTAAGTTAGGAATTAGAAATAGCCTGATTCTCATACTCAACTGTAAAATTAAGACAGCAACAGCAACTTCAGCTCGTCAGCATCAGCTACCTGCAACCCGTCTCCTCTAACAGTCTTTCAGCATCTCCCGCTCAGTAAGGGATCGATCAGGACCACCCAGCACTGGAAGCCACCAACACGACTCTTCAACTCCTCTCCTGACTGTGACTGCAACCACGACTGACCCCCTCCCACTAAGAGTAGGCCCTCTTATACCCTAATTCTTACTTTGCTAACTAACTGTTGCAACATTAATATCACGCTTTTCTTTCATTGGTCCATGCATGTCAGCTTATTCATTCTTTTAATCAAGTTCTCTTGGATTCAAGGGTCCTTGGATCATTTCCTTTCCCATACGCTTAAACATTTCCATCCGATTCGATCAGTTCATTTGTAACTTCTTTCGACACATTTGAGAACTCCGCAGTCATTGTCCTTTCTCTTAAACTTGTTTCCCACGGGCCTTCTGCTGATCATCATGGCACACTATCAGTTCAATTAGGTCACACCAGCCTTGACCATTTCTTGCATCCAAGCGTCTCAGAAACCTCACGAGGTTTTAGCTTTTTCTCCGTTTTCATCCCATATCACGTGTCCCCTTTGCGCCTGCGCACATCTTCCCACTGGCGGCCATTTTACATCGCCACTCGGTTATACTTTTAGAAGCACTAATTTGAGGCAAACAAAACATAATTAAAATAGAGAAAAATATCCCTTTCGTTTCCCTCCCGTCGTCTACGTACCCCAATTAGTTGTTACCTAGCAGAAAGCAACATTTAAGCTGTTCCTTACTTACCATCACTATTGTTTTTGCAACAACACATTTTATTTCTATGAAGCACAAACATGCATTTATTTTTATTTAGTACGCATTTATTTTTACGTTATAATTAGACACACGGACATCCATTAATAGATTATTTAGCACATACATTGGCATATTACCATTCCCACACATACAGTGTTGATTAATACATTTAAACGAACATTTTATTTAATTAATTATAAAATTTGTTAGGGGTTAAATTTTTTTATTTTCCCTGCTCCATCAACTCTCTAGCCTGAGCTTCTGCAGCTCAAACTGCCTTGTCTCCCGCCTGTCCTCCAGCTCCTCTGGGGACAGACTGCTGCTGCCTGACCTGGCGGGTTCCCCCCTACCCAAAAGCACATCCACCCTGGAAATAGGCTCCTCCACCTCCTCACTGAGATCACCAGGCTGCCCATTGGCATGTCTGGCTGCTACCCAGGCCCTCAGCGCCTTCTGTAGCTCCTCCTTCCTTGTGAGGCCTTTAATTTGGACTTTCAGGTTTTTACAAATCGCTCGTAGCTCCTTTACGGCGTAGGATTCCAACCTATCCTCCTCAAAGATAACTTCCAGAGATGTAACGGATGATGCAATTGATTCAGGCATGACAAAAGTAGTGAGTTGAAACTGGCAAGATCAAAAATAGGCCAAAAGAAAAAGAACCAGTATGTGGTACGTAACGGTCTGCGATATGGTAGTAGTGCACACCAATCACTGTAAGTCAAGTGCAAACACAAGTCCTATCCTCACCGCTGACAACCAATGTTAGAAATGGGATCTCTAGTTGGCAAGGGCTTGCACCTTTGTCCAAGTAGGGACCCTTCTTCCTAGTCAGGGTAAGGGTGTTACACTCGTGAAGTAACCCCTGCTCACCCTCGTGGTAGCTTGGCACGAGCAGTCAGGCTTAATTCAGAGGCAGTGTGTAAAGCATTTGCACATAACCAACAGTAATACAGTGTAAGCACTACAAACGGACACCACACCAGTTTAGAAAAATAACCAATATTTTATATACTCAAGACAAGACCAATTACGACAAAAATCCACAATACTATACTTTACGAATGAATACTTGATACGGTAACTTCTTCTTTGCAGGAATAGCACAAAAGCAAAGTTCGTACGAGTCGGTAGCTCCGTCCGAGCCTACCGTGATGCTGAAAACCCCAGAGTCTAACAGTTCCAGCCGACCGCGTCGATACGGGCCAGCAGAGTCATGAACAGACTCGGTTACAGTACCTTTCTCGTTGTGGCTGGTACGGAGTGTACGAGCCGGTCGGCGTTCGTCGCGGTTGCGGTGCAAGACGGAGCGATGCAAGGTGCGGTGTCCCTCGATGCGGTGCAGGCAGCGGCTCGGTGAGCGTCGTGCAGACGGAGTCGGTGAGTCCAAGGCGTGCGATGCAGGGTGAGACGATGCTCGATGCGGTGCTTACAGGTTGCGATGCAGGCGACCCAGCCGGAGTGCGGGAGCTGGCGTCGGACAGCGGTGCGAGTCGGAGTGGTGCGTCGCAGACGTGCGAGCGGTGCCCCAAATGCGGTGCGGTCACGACTCTTGAGCCAGTTGCAGCGACCTCGTCGGTCGGGTCCGGTTGGTTCAGTGAAGCGATGCGATGCGAACTGCGGTGCCCACAGGTCACGGTGCAAGCAGCGGCTCGATGTTGGCGGCGTTGGACGTCGCCCACGGTGAGACCAGGGTTGCGATGCGAAGCGGGGCGATGCGGTCTGCGGTGCAAACAGGTCACCGGCCAGGGATGGATTCGGTTGACGGAGTCGGTTGCGGTTCCCTTCCTCTGTGGCAACTGAAACAGCGTTCCAGAAGCGGTACCCAGAGGCTTGTGAAGTCTTTGCAGTCCCTGAGACTTCTTAACAGGAGGCCAGCTCGGTTCCAGGCCCTTGGAGATACTCAGCACAAGTTTGTAGAAAGTTCAGTCCAGTCCTTTCACTGCCCAAGACAGAAGCAGCAACTGCAGGCCAACCCAACAAAGCAACAACACAGCAAAGGGGCAGTACTCCTCCTGGCAGCTCTTCCAGCTCTTCGTCTTGGCAGGTTCCTTGATTCCAGCGAGATCTAAATTCATGGGGTCAGGGCCCCAATATTTATATCCCAAATTCCTTTGTTCTCTGAAGGCAGAGAGGCCTTGGCCTAGTCCAAACCAGTTCTGGAGCACTTTGTTGACAAGTCTCCATCCCTTCTTTCAGTGAGTAGGCCAGGGACATCAGACGCACCACAGGAGGTGGAGCCAGCATTGTGGAGGGAGGCACTGTCCTATTCAGGGCCCAGGTGCGACCCCTCCCACCCATCTACATGTAGATCTTGCTATTCAGCCCTGCGCTGACTCACCCTGTCTCCTGGCATCCCCCAGCCCCTGTCACTCACACTCCAGACAAGGAATACACAACCTCGCAGAGGCAGGCTTGGATGGTTAGACAAGAAAATACCCACTTTCTAAAAGTGGTATTTTCAAACACAGAATGTTAAAACCAACTTCACTAAAAGATGCATTTTATCATTCTGAGTCCAGGCATACTAAACTCGAATTTCTACCACGTTCCCGGGGTCAGTTAGGATTATAAACTGTAATAATCAAAACCGCCCGTTCTGGCCTAGGGGGAACAGGTAGCCTTGCAATAGTGAAAAACGAACTAGGCTGTAATTCACTATCAGGACATGCCGCACACACCAGGGCATGTCCTACCTTTCGCGTACAACGCACCCTGCCCACAGGGGTACCTTGGGCCTACCTTAGGGGTGACTAACATGTAGCAAAGGGAAGGTTTAGGGACTTGCAAGTGTGTGCACTTGCCAAGTCGTCATGGCAGCCCCAGGCTGCGCACAGGCTCTGCGGTGGCAGGCCCGAGTTACACTTTACGGGCTGTTTGCGTGGGTGGCACAATCCAGTGCTGCAGCCCACCAACAGCATTTGGTCTATAGGCCCTGGCACTCGCAGTGCACTTTACAAGGGACTGACAGATAAACCAAATAGGCCAATCATGGAAACACCAATCCATAACACATTTTATACAGGAGCACTTGCACTTTCCCACTGGACCGCAGTGAGGAAAGTGCGCAGAATCATTACACCAGCAAAAACAGAGTCAAAACCGGGAGGTCAGAAAGCAAAAAGTCAGGGGAAACACGCCAAAAGATGCCAAGTCTAACATGCATGTAATGAAGCTTCTACCCCCCCAGCTGGCTCTTTTGATCCGAGGAACTAGAACTTGTTTAGTTCCCAAGGACCGAAGGTTTCTAGCGGGAACATGCCATCTGAACTTTAATCTCAAATGGTCGGGACCAATTCCATTTAGGGCCTTAAAAGCTACACAGAGGGCCTTAAAACGTGCCCTTAACTTCACGGGGAGCCAATGTAGTTGTCTCAACTCCTTCTTTACAGAGGCAAATTTGGGGGTACTAGTAATCAGTCTGGCTGCGGCATTCTGTACAATTTGCAGCCTGTTGACATGCTGTTTTTGAGCATTTAAGTATAGACTATTACAATAGTCGATTCGAGACATGACAAGGGCTGTGACCACTGTCCTAAGGCTGTTATCAGGTTATACATGTGATACTGTTCCTGTGGTTCACGTGATGCTGTACATGTGATAGTGTTCCTATGGTTCACGTGACACTGTACGTGTGATGCTGTTCCTATGGTTCACGTGATGCTGTACATGTGATACTGTTCCTAAGGTTCACGTGACGCTGTACATGTGATACTGTTCCTATGTACTTGTGTTATTTCATACACTTGGGCACAGAGTTAAACTGCTGAGTCAGCAGTTTTCAGACAGACTGGACGCTGCCAGCAGAGCCTGGTCCAGTGAACATTTTCTCTCACCATAGACCTATCCAAGGACTGGCCTTTGAGTGCAGCTCGTGTCATTCCTAGTGGGCTCTCGTTTCTCCTCATGCCAGGTGAACCCCTAAAGGATACGCATGATGAGCACAGCTGAACCTACCTCAGTGACTGGGTGCTTCTCCTCTTCCTCGTGAGATACAGATGTGTGATTTGCTATTCTTGCAACTGACCAACCGCTTTCAAGCGTGTATTTTTGTTTAAAGCATCCTTTAAATGTTTTGTGTAGAAGAATAGCCAACATCATCCAGAAGCAAATTCTCATCAACATTCAAAGGTATGTCACTGACATACCACATATTTCCACTACACAACTTCACACCACACTACACAATTCCACACCACTCACCTCCACAACAAATAATTCCAATCCAACACATCTCTCCTTTGCTCTTACACCAACCCTGTCAACTCTCCTCCACACACCCACTGCCCCTCTCATCTCTCCCTCACACTGCCACTACCCCCTCTCATCTCACAATCCCACAGTCCCCTCTCATCCCTCACACTACCTATCTCCTCTCTATACTGCCTGCTCACACATACCAAGCACAGTTTCTTTCCCATGCCTTTTCAAGGTTTCCATCCCTCAAACCCACCCTCTGCTCCTCTTCTTAGGGGGTCTTCTGTGGACACAGGTGCTCCCTCTTTATGCGTCTGTGGCTTGCTCTCCCCTTCTTTCTCTCTTTCTCACACACTGTTTCTGCTCTTCTGTCTCGAGTTCATTCACCACTTCCTACACAGACTACCTATCACTCTCTATCTTCCTTTCTATCTATTCCGTGCTGCTCTCACCACTATCTATTTAGCATGTCACTTAGTTTCACTATACAAATACACTCCGCACCACACAATTCCACAGCTAACAATTCCAAGACAGCCCACATATTTCCACTCCACACCACAAACATCCACTACACTCCAAACCAAAACACATAGGCAAAAGACATTGTCATTTACAACACCGGTATCTCTAACTCTCCCAAATGCGAGACCTGTTGCACTGCAAATGCTTGTTAAAACTGCTGTGACTGACTGCAATGCAAGTACAGAGACCTGCCTGCAAGGCATACCAGACCTCTGTCCCATCATTTGCTTTCCATATCCTGAACCATTATTTTTTTTAAAACCAGTCAGTGTCCTTTAAAAGCACCAATGCTGCTTTAAAAAAAATAAAAAATAAAACTATTCCTAGTTAGGATGACATTGGGGGCCCAGAGTACCATTGGCAGCTCTTTCCGAGGCTTTTGGGTGTCCCTCTTAGTTGCGAGTTGGAAAGGCTCACAAACATTTGTTTTCGACTTGTAAAAGAGCTTTTTCACACTAATCGCGGTTGCAAACTTTGTGACCACAAAATGGCTTTGTACAAGTGGCCCATAATTCTTACCTTTATTTTCTATTCCTGCGACATCTGTACTGCGGACTTGAAATCTCGAGAAGCATATGTGAAGACGAGAGAATGGATTCATATTCGTCCCAACTGTACATGTTTCCTACTCAATACTCTGGTAATGACTGGTATTATTGTTAATATTATTATTGCTGACGTCTATCTCTTCATAATCATCAGTGTTATTACTGCTGATAGCATTTCTATTTGTTACCATCAATCTGGAAACAATTGGCTAATAAAGTTTCCAGAACGCAGTGGAAATGACCTGCTTCCCAGTAATTCTGCATGTGTTCCCCTGGGCAGACTTTGGGTTAACGCTTTTCCACAGCAGACAGCTCTGCTAGTACAGGGCTGTGTACCAAGGTTCGTGTGCCCCCTGAGACTTCTTAGAGGCGGGTCCCTGCCGCAGTCACTTCATCTTCAGCCGAAAAACGAGTCGCTGCCTTGCACCGAAGGCAGGAATGGAATGGAGGCAGCGCTCGTTGTTAAACGCAGAGAAGATGTGACTTGTGAAGCTATTCCCTGATTTGAGAGGTCACAAGGATTGAACGTGCTCTTCAAAGAGTACACAAGCAATTGCTTTGTACTGTTGTTATGTTTTATAGACCCTGGGGGTATTTTACACGATTTCTTTTTGCTTTAAGACATGTTATTTGTTTAGTCACAATTAACAAACTAGTAAACCCGATGGTGTTATAATACTTTAAAACACAATCATGAAAATTCTTAAATATCTGTTATAGAAGAAGGTAAGCAATGAAGGCAAACACACATTGAGTTATGAGAGTGATTGAGTCAAACATAAGAACAAAAGGCTATGCTAAGGAGATTATTTTTGAAGGGTCTTTCTTATTATCTCATCTTCAACAGAGTAGACACCTCACTATTAGTAGAGTGGATGGTTCATGGTCTCAGTGGCCTGATGACGAGGAGGAGGCCAGCTTGTATCCTTCCCAACTACCCTCCCTATCTACTAGAAAGATAGTGTTACCCTTGGTAGTTCCAACAACAACTAGGTAGAAATCTAAAACCAGACACAAGATAATTTGATCATAATTTAAGAGAGGTTTATTTGTTTGCGCTCCGTTGCATTACTCCAGATTTGTGAAGCGACTCAGAGCTACGCAAAGTGGCTTTGCATGGCGTGAAAAATCTGATTTAAAGTTTTGAATCATGCTTGTACTAATTTGCTTCGTGCTAACATTATGCAACCCTCTCATAGATAAGCCCCTGTGATTTTATACAATGTATTGCAGGATCACCTCTCCGCTGGCTGCTCACTCTCTTGACTGATGTGGTTCTCAGTTTATGAAAATGTGAGGAAAAAACAAGAAATAGAATGAAGAACGGCCAGGCAAATTACAGATTATTTGCAAGATTACATTTCTCTAGCAGTAGTATGTCTGACAGAAAAACATGAAGTCTGAATTAAAAAGCAATTTTTAATGTAAGAAGGGTTCAGGATAACTTTATCCATCAGTGCAAGACCCCCTAAATGTATACTCTGGCCAGTGGCAGAGGGTATCTTTGCACAGGCAGATGTCTCTCTAGAGTAATATTTATGGCAATTTCCGAAACAAACATATACACATTAAACAAAGTATGTGGCTGGGCTTAGTATGTGGGCTACAGCTACAACAGAAGAGAACAACCTGAACACAGGAGTGAAAGAAATAGGCTGAGCACACCATAAGAATGTAATTCCTGACACAGGGCATGTAAAGAACCACAATAGGTAGGTGTCTGTATTACCCAGAACAAAAGGTGTGCGTAGCATTATTACTAACACAGAGAGAGAAAGGGAATTGAGGTGGAACCACTCTTGGCCCCCCTTTTTTTTTAGATAAATCAACAAAGAAAGAGTGATTCCAATGATAAGCAATCCCTGAGGAGTAACAAAGTGTGTTAAAAAGAACCCTCACTCACCAACCTAGTTGGTGACATGCTTCAGCCGAATGCCTCCCGGGTGTGCTACAACACCTAATTACAGCGGAGCAGGTGTTTTTGGATTGTGCAGGAAGTGAGAAATCACACTGTGGGGTTAAAATTACCTTTACTTATCCTAAACAAATTTTAATAATGGAGAAGTAAGGTAAGATTAAAAGGTGGTGATAACGGATGTTTAGTTGGTTAAATTGACCAGTAACATCCTAGGTGAGAAAGTGATGGCCGATCTACATGTTTCAGCCTCTTTACGCAATTAGCAAGGCTTTCGTCAGGACCAGATGTGCCACGGGGGTATGCACACGCTAAGGTGCACCCTCACCTGTGGCAGAGTTAACCATGAACTTACGGTTAAAGACCTTCAGTGTTGTCTGAAGGAAAGCTAAATCTGAAAGAGAAAACATATATCATAATATTTATGTCATCTTGTTAATTGGCTGTGGCAATGTCACACACAAAACAATACAATGACCCTTGTGCTGACATCCGTGTTGTTCATCCTTGGACTCAGCAGGCTATGGTGCCTATCGTGATCAAAGTGAAGTGCGACGGTATTTAGCGCTATCCATTTAATCAATTCAGAGGTTGCATATATATTTCAGGTTTTGCATAAATCCAGCAATTTATTAGGTGCGTTATGCTATATTTAGAATCCTTCAGCAGCTCGTAATTTACGTGTTGCCGGTTTTACAATCTCATTGAGATAAAGAGGGAAAATAAAAGACCAATACTAAATCGTTTTGGTAAGGAACGTACACACTCAAGCATGAGGGAGAAAGGAAAGAGGAGAAATAAGGCTTACATGGGCAGTAGAGGACTCCTACCCCATGGATCCTAGCGGGGGTGTCGGTCTGTAGTCACACACTATGGTGGGGGGCAAGGTGATGTGTTAAGCAATTGCTAAAAGTGCACGCAAATGACATGATATAGTGTATATTGGGCAGCAGAGTGGTAGAGTAGAATACAAAGGAGGAGATGTGGTTTTGATGACTAGTTGAGATCAAGTATGAAACATGAAATTAACAATGTTTGATGACTATGTTTTGAGGAAAGCAAATTAGAGAGAGTTCCAGAGGGCGTTTAGTGGGATAGCAGATAAAAATGTTTGAGCACAATTCTTAAGAGAGTTTTAAAAGCTAGGAGAAATGGCAGTCGTTAGAGAAAGCAGTGGGATAGGTGATTGGATAAATAATTATGGTGGCTGAAAATTAAAGGATGCAGGATTTTAATAATATGCGATGTGAATGGTTCAGATAGAGCACACGGGTGCTTAGCCAGCTTCAGATTGTGAGTGAGATCAGCAGCAATACAAGGGAGGTGGCAGAGGTGGAAAATGAGGTGGGTGGAGAGAAGGAAAACTGGGGGAGGGAGGATGGGGAAAGCAGAAACAGACGTTCTATTTCCATGTTTTTTGCCAGAGAGAATGCCACCATCTACATAGAGGGAAATTATGGGGGCTGATAGTTGGATGTGGTTTGGTGAGTTTGAAAGAACCAGGAAGATTTGCCAGGATGCTTCAAAGAAAGGAGAAAAATGTACGGTAGTGTGATGATTTTACTTATTTAAGAGCAGCCAAGGTGATGGAGAGACAGAATTTGCTGGTTACTATTTGGGCGTGCACTCCAAGGCCTCCTCCATCTGCTGAGGATGTTTGTATATGTTTTTTATTTGCAGATGTGGGTTATGATCTAGGTCTTCACCTGACCCCATTTCCACTACCCTTCCGTTCTGAAAATTCAGTATTGTTTAGAGTGGGTTAGGAGGTATTGTGGTCTGTTTAAAAGGCAGGATTGTTAGAGTGAACTGCAATGTAAATGAAGGATGGAGAAAACAGTTGAAATATTAATTAATTTACATAACTAATTATCATAAAGGCCCCATTGTCCTTTCATCTCTTTTGTCAAATACTCTTGCATTTGACTACTCAAAGACCATTAGTTTTATTTCAGCCCATTTACCTTCTACAAGGTAATCTCAGAAGGTGTGGGCTGGGACTATTGAATCTCGAATATCTACGGGACATAATATCATTACAATAAATCGAGGGCAAAATATCAAAAGAAAAAGTTCTATACATTTTCTATACATAGCTCCACATTTATGTACCTCTTGATATATACCTCTTCAAGATATGTAGATGTGGAATTAAGAATAATAAATCCTTACCTCCCTCTGTGCAGTTACATTTCAATATATATTGTCCCTCGATATTACAGTAAGAATATTCTGAACCGTCGACATTACGGATGCAATATTCCCCGCCACAATCTCTCAGACGTTTTGCGTTTTTTTTCTCTGAGTTTTTCCATTTATTTGCATGTACTATGTGTGTGACAGACTCATACTGCTAAGATATAAGTGAATCTGTGAAGTCCATGCTGTGTGGAAACAGGGGGTGCATGCGCACAGGGGAGCACACCATGTGCCCCCCTGCATGCATCCCCAGGCCTTGAGGCAACAGGAGGCCCTGTAGAGCCTCCTTTGTTTCCTCACCTCCACCCTTTTCATGGCGGCCTCAACGCCTCAACTAAAATAATATGCTTGGTGGTGCCGCAGTGGCACCGCCAGCATATTGCGGCCTCACACCGCTGCAACACCACCGAGGGATCACGGATCCCCGGTGGTTGAATAGTCCTTTGGCGGTCAGACCGCCAAACTCGTAATAGGGAGGTCGGACCGCCAGTGCGGCGGTACCAGCACAGCCACCGTGGCTACGGCGGTCCATTGGACTGCCATAGTCATAATCAGGCCCTAAGTCTTTCTAAAAGTTGAAATTTGCCTTTAACCCTCATAAGGGCCCGAGAGGATCCTCCTAAATGCAGAGTGGATCAAGTCCCTTGAGGTGCTGACTGGTAGATATCACAGAAGCTAAAGAGGAACTGCAGAGGGAAGTTCATAACTGGTATTCAAGTCAAATTTATATAAGGTTAATATTCAATATCAAATAAATTCAGTATGACACATTTACAATACACTGTCATAAAAAGTGGTTTACGAAAGATAATATTTAGAATTACACATTGCTAATTGAAAATAAAGGGGATGTTTATCGGGGAGGGATTGTTCTTGGCATCAAATGGACTAGAAGAGTAAAATTTAATTTGTCTGTGATGTCCCTTAGAAGTAGAACCTAAAGGTAACAATGCTCCCCTTTACTTAGAGTTCCTACATACAATGTTATGTTCATTTGGATCAATACACAGCAAACAGAAAAAAAATAGTGCAATGAATGTGGATAGACTGTGACCATTGTTACATGACAACAGTGGAAAAGTAGTTGTGTTTTTGAAAAGTGAAAGCCATTATTAACTGCAATATAGTTGCAGTTAATTATTGTTTTCAGTTTTAAGGCAAATTGCATCTGCTGTTAGAGCACAAGCTGGTAGGTGGCAAGTGTCACGTTTGCAGTTAAAGCCCAGTGAAAAGGCATCCAAAGCTCATGGGAAAGAACTAATATTTACAGAACCCATGAGGCTGAAGTAAATATAAAGGCATTTGCCCCCAGTAGACATAGAAAAAAAAGGCAGTGAAAAGCCAGAAAGACTGACGGTTCAAACAGTGGCAGCAGGGTCAGACTGGGACAGGAGATGGGCCAGGACACCAAAACAAAAGTGGCTGCCATTAGAAAATCACAGTGGTGGCTCCTCCGCTAAGGCGGAGGAGCGTCGCCCCACTGCTGCAAAGCTATGAAAGAAAGAACAAATACAATGATAATAATTCAGAGTTCTTATCATTGCATTTGTTACTGCTGCAGAGCTTTGCTGGGTGGGCGGGGCAACTCTGCTCCGAGAGCAGAGCAGGGGAAGAGTGGCTTGCCCACTCCAAGTGGGCATGACTATTTGGCTGGCCCTCTCGGGCTAGTCAAAGAGTCATGCGCACTTCGCATGTTCTCCACGCAGGCTGCATTACAGCCTGCATGGAGAACATGCCCAGGCCTCCATTCCCCAGCTGAACGCCGAACCACGGCGCTCAGACCAATCACAACACTGCATTGCAGCATTGTGATTAGCTTAGAGGAGGGAGCCTGGCTGCTTCCCGTTCCGGCCCCGGAGAGGAGAGGCTGAGACGACGTGGAAGAGAGCTGGAGAGCAGCGAGGAGGTAAGTTTTTCTTATTTTTTTTTACATCCCCCCCGCCTGCCTCACCACTGCCGATCCGTGCCGGCACCTACTGGCAAATCAGCTAAAAGCCCTAATAGCAAATCATCTATTGGCCCACATTTGCAAATCATGGCAGTTTTCATCTTGTGAAGACACTCTGTAAAGGTATTTTGCAATGTATGGAGGCTGCATGCATTTTTTCTTTCTGCAGAAAGTGTTTGTGCTAATATCAGGGAAATCAATAGGAAACAAGCATTGGCAAAGTCAAGAGCTATTGGCAATGCGTTTTTGCCATATTGTACACCAGTGTGGCTGCTCTTCAGCATGGCTAAAGGTTAATGGCGGGGAGTGTCCTAGACTGCAGTGGGGGCAGTAGAGTGTTATACGCTGGATTTGTTAGAGGAGAGTGTCGTAGAGTGGAGTAAAGGGGAGTAGAGTGTCAAAGAAATGAGTAGAGTGGAGTAGAGTTCATTGGTTCAGTGGCAGAGTGTGTTGTAGAGTGCAGTGTCATAGAGTGGAGTGGTGTAGAATGGAGTGACGTAGAGCGGAGTGGAGTAGGGTGGAATAGGGTGGCGTGGGTTGGAGTGGATTGAAGTAGTGGGGTGGATTGTATTGGAGTAGATTGGGGTAAATTGGATTTGGGTAGAGTGGGTTGGATTGAGTGGAGTAGGGTGAATTGGAGTGGATGAACTGGATGGGGTGGATTGTATTGGATTGGAGTGGGGTGAATTGAAATGGTGTCAGGTGGATTGGATTGGGGTGGGCCAGATTGGAGAGGAGCAGATTGTTTTGGATTAGAGGTGGGTGGATTGGGGTGAATTGGATTGGGGTGAATTGGGGAGGGAGTTGGGTGGATTGATTTTGGGTGAGTTGGATTGTATTGGAGTGGGGAAGATTGGACTGGGTTGGATTGGGGTGGATTGTATTGGTGTGGGGTGGATTGTATTAGAGTGGGGTGGATTATGGTTGATTAGACTTGGGTGAATTGGGATGGAGTGGGTGGATTGGGGTGAGGTGGATTGGGTTGGAATTGGGGCGGATTGGAGTTGGGCAAATTGTTTTGGATTGGAGTGGGACAGATTTTTTGGGATTGGAGGGGGATGGACTGAAGCATAGCTGATTGTTTTGGATTGAAGTGGGGAAGATTAGAGGTGGGGTGGGTTTAAGTGGGCAGCTTGTTTTGGATTGGAGTGGGGAAGATTAGAGTGGGGCAGATTGCTTTGGATTGAAGTGGGTCGGATTAGAGTGGGGCAGACTGGAGTGGAGCTGATTGTTTTGGAATGGAGTAGGGCTGATTGGAGAGGGGCAGATTGGCTTGGATTGGAATCGAGCAGATTGGAGTGGGGTGGAATGGAGTGGGCAGATTGTTTTGGTTCAGCTTGGGGCCGAGTGGAGTGTGATGGATTAGAGTGGGGCAGATTGTTTTGGATTGGATTGGGGAGGATTGCACAATTATGTGTAAAAAAAAGCATCATTTCAGAAATTACACATAAGAAAAAAACAATGTAGCTTTACAATATTTAGAGCAAAATAATCCTTATCTTTTTAAAACAGCGCCCACCAGCAATAACAAAAAAAAAATATGAAAGCAAAGCGAGAAAAGAAGACTTGGCAAAATTAAACAAAGTTAACTATCGAAAATAAATCTTTGCAATTTTGTTTGCCTTGGTAGGTATGTTTTTGCCAGTCACAGGCCTACTGTTTGCATACCACTAAAAGTTAAAAAGAGCAAAATAGTACCTCAATCAAGTAGGGAGCAGCAGACAGGCACTGTTTAAGCTGAATAAATCAGTGCTCGGTTCCTGCTCCATAGAGAGGAACGGAAATTATGTTAAGCCCGCAGTGACGAATTACAAGGATGTATGGAAGAGTGCCACACAAGCCAACACATGGGTAAGCAATGGATGGGCTCCAATCCCTTTTTGTTAACAACAGTGTCTCGCAAATGAGACGCATGCCCTCGCAGGCTCGACCCTAAAAATTGCCCAGCAGGCCAAAAAGCAGGCCCACAGTAAGCCACAGTAAGCCAAAAAATGGCCGACACACAAACCAGCCTTTCGAGCACTGCCAGATTGCCCTAGAGACAGGTATGAGCCTGAACAGCAGATGTTATCATGACCTTGCCCTTGCTGGCTCATTCAGACCTCTAACGCAGGGAGCATCAATCTTTTCTGTAATAAGAGCTACTTATGTTCAATGAAATTCATACTGAGCTACTAATATTATTAGTGTTGTAATAGTGATCACTTCAAGCGAGACTACATTACAACCACCCCATGCAAGATTACCAGTAGTGATCACCTCAGTGCCTCAGGCAGGGTCTTTAATGTGAACAATTTGGACTGTCTCTGTATGGGTAATGCATGACAGCCATAACTGCAATGTCTATGGCTCCAAGGTAATAATATTATTAAGTGTCCCCAATGCCTCGTGATTTATCACTTAAATATCAGCTTTAAATATATTTTGAAATGCCAACCATTTTTCTCCATACATAAAGTTAAGCAATTGACCCAAATACATACTTTTCAGTTGTGTGATACATATACTAATTTAACCAAGCAAAAACTTCTAATCTAGTTGTCTGGCTGCACATGACAGAGCTACTTACAGGTAGCTAAAGAACTAACAGTAGCTCACGAGCTACTCATTGCAGATGCCTGCTTCTACAGCAAGGTGGACACATTTATCATTTCTGGTTCTCTGAGTGGATATTGACTATCGGGCTTCACAAACCTCACCTAATAAAAGCACAGCCTCCGACCCTCAAAAGGGACTTAGAGGTTCCCTAAACGTGGAGTGAATCATGTCCCTTCACCTGCTACCCAGTAGGCCTCACAGAAGCTAAAGAGGAACTGCAGGGGGTAGAGATTAAGTCCTAACTGGTATTCAGGTCAAATCTGCGGACAGTTAATATTCAGCCCGAATTAGGTTAGGCGACAATTTAGTGTGCAATTCAAGGGTCACTAATAAAAGTAGAAATAGTATTTTTCCCTAATCATAATATGCTTGCTTCTTTTTGCCTTGTCAGCTGACCAGTCATTTCCAGGCAACCTCTGGATTTCATGCCAAGACTGGAGGCTAGCATTATGCATATAACTTTTATTGCGAGCTCCTTGCAGCACTTCAAAGTATTACATCACCAACACAAAAATTCCAGAACTTAGAATGTCCCCTCGACCTATATAAACTCTGTCACAGCAGCCATCTTCCTCTTTTATCTGCTGCTCCTTGACAGATAAGTATCTTTATTGAAGTTAAATATTTTAAGCATGTAAATAAGGTTGAATGATAAGGGTTGTAATGAGGAAATGTTTTAAACGTTAGTTGTTAATGAGATTTGTTGTTTGAATGATATTTGTCGTTTATTTTATATCAGTTGTATGAGATTTGCTGAAGAATACCCAATTTATGGGTTTTTGGGTAAGATAGGCAGTTTTAGGGCTTGGATTAGTGCTAGTGTGTGAATAAGGGTTTTTAGATCAAGTTTAAAGCGAGTAAGTAAAAAGAATACCGTTGCGCCGCAAGCGAGCGTGTCGTGCTTTGGCTCGTGGCATAGGAGGTTGAAGGGTCCCGAGCTGCTCGAGCCACGCACATTCGGAGCGAGTTGTTTGGCTACAGGCACCATGGAAACAGTTTGTTCCTTGAGGGCGCCCGTAGGCAGTAAGGCATTGTCACGCTTACGTGCGTGACGACGTAATGGGGCCATATTGAATAAGATATGCAAACTGATGGCCTGAAGCTAGCGCTCAGCCATCAGAGTTAAGTGAGGTGCGAGCGTTAGACTGCCAACTGCCAAACAGCTGAGTCAGTCAGCCAGCAGCGAGGGAGGTGGCATGCTCAAGTTGATTGTGGTTCTGAAGGAATTGTTAGGTTAGAAGTGAGAGCGGAGGCTGTAGTTTTAGGAATTAGAGGTAGGAGCTAGTTTAAAGTGAGAAGGAGGAGGTATAGAAGATTTATATTTAAAGAAATTAAAAGAAAGAAATATATGATATAAAATTATAAATAAATAAATAGAGGTGTTTTATTAGTTTTCGTTTTTGAGTAATAGGGATATTAAGGAAGTAATTGAAGGAGCTCAGTCCTCAGGTTCGGGGGATACCAGTCTGAGGAAAATAGTGCAGGAAGAGGTGAAGAGCTCTGTCAAGGAGGTTTTGCAGAGCGTTTTAAGAAGGAAAAGAAGAACAGTGGAATGTTCAGAGGATGAGTATTGGTCTATGGAGGACAAAGAGGGAAGTGATGTGAAAGGTTATGGTAAGAGACTTAAGAAGACTAACAATATTGAAGTTGGAATCAGGTTTCTGGCAAGAAAAAAAGGTGTGCCTTGTGCCACAAATGAAGGTGTCCAACGCGGCACAAAAGAGGGTGTCCACAGTGGCACAAATGATGGTGAGAAATCACATGAGGGCCTTTTGGAGCAGGAATATGAAGATGAGGCTGATGAGTTTATTTTAGATGATTATTTGAGGATGGATGGGATATGGCTACAGACAAAGTGGAGAAGGAAAGGAAGGAGAAAGGGATCGTTAAGGATCCTCAGGGAGAGGACATGTTCAGTCCTGGGATGATTAGGCACCCCAGAAGTGCAGACTGGTGGCCACTGCCTCATGTGGCAGACTTTTTGAAGCTATGGGTAAGGAGGCCTTTAGAAAAGGAGGCCAGAGCTGCAATGAGAGCAGAGTGCTCTCGACCTGTGGTTGATGGTAAGGCCTGTATGACGCCAGATCTGGATCCAGAATTGATCCGTTTTCTGTTTAAAATGGGGTGTGACCCCAGGAAAGGTTTGGAAAGGGCACTAAAGCAGTGCCAAGATCATTTACTAGATGTGTTGGGGCCACTGGCCAGAATTTTGGACATGGCGGAGGGGGCCAAAATTAAATGTGTCCAGACAGATAATGAGCTATTGATAGGTTGGTCGAGGGCGCTTTGTTTCCTCTGGAACGCCAGCGCAGTTTTGTCGGCAGAGAGACGCAAAGCTATTCTAATGAGGATAAGTCCAAAGTTAGGGGACTTTGCGAAAAAGGAGCCTTCAGAGGACCCAAAGGGGTACTTGTTTGGTGAAGGACTGGTGAAGGGGGTTGGAAAGTATGTTTCGAACTTCACCAGTCTGGACAAGGCCCAAACATCTTTAAGAAGGGTCTTTGGAAGGGGTGTTTTTGACCGGGCCGGGGCGAGAGCCCGTTTCCCTGGGTCATACACGAGGGCTCAATATCAGTCCCAGGGACTTGCAGCGTTCAGGGGATTTCAGTCCGCAACAGGATTTTACCCCCAAAGAGGAAGAGCGGGCAGTATGCCCCAGGCAAGGGGATGAGCTCAGTTTGCACAAGGATCACAAGGTGAGTACGAAGACTGTTTTTGGTTTTTCCCCAAGCGAGGTAGGGGGAAGGTTAAAATGGTATGTAAGGGATTGGGAGAACATAACGAAGGACAGATGGGTTATTCTCACAGTACAAGGTTATGTTTTGGAGTTCAGGGAAGAGCCAAAGTAGTTG
The DNA here is from genome assembly GCA_963921515.1 of Calotriton arnoldi. Lineage (NCBI taxonomy): Eukaryota > Metazoa > Chordata > Amphibia > Caudata > Salamandridae > Calotriton > Calotriton arnoldi. Next base: position 341,331 of record CAWUFW010001151.1, on the reverse strand, counting down.
AAGGAACCAGGCCAATTGGTTTTTCAGCAAGAACAGCAGGATTTAGTAGGAAAAGAGGTAATGGAGATGTTGCAGAAGGGAGCAATAGAGAAAGTAACCGAGAATCGGGGTTTGTGAGTACAATGTTTTGGGAGGGTATCCATCTTTTGAGGGATATTCTGCAGGAGAACGATTGGTTAGTGTAATTGGATCGGAAGGACGCTTATTTCATTATTCCTATTGTGGTAGAGAGTCACAGGTTTCTTCAGTTCAGATGAATGGGAGGGCTGTATCAGTTTTCATGCCTACCGTTTGGATTGGCGTCGGCACCATGGTGCTTTACACAGGTGATGAGACCAGTTGCCAAGTTTCTCAGGGAGAGAGGAATACGTATGATCATGTACTTGGACGATTTTTTGTTAATGTCTCAGAGTCAAGAGGAGTTGTAGAAGCAACTGCTTTTGACTATGGATCTTTTGGAAGGATTGGGATTTTTGATCAACTGGGAGAAGTCAGTTTTGAAGCCCAATCAATGTTTAGAATTCTTGGGATTTGTGGTGAACACAGTAGAGGAGACACTAAGCTTACCAGAGAAGAAGGTGGTAAAGATAAGGTCGGAGGTGAAAGGAATGTTGAAGAAAGGGCAAGTGACTCTGAGGGGTTTGACAAGGGTGATTGGCTTGTTTTCCTCTTCTATTCAGGCAGCTTTTCCCGGGCCACTTCCTGACAAGGCTTTGCAGAGATTGAAGGCAGAAGCACTAAGGAAAGGTTTCTGGTCTGGAGATCGCGTTTTACTTTCAGTAGAAGCATGAGAGGAGCTGATTTGGTGGTTGGAGAACCTGGAAGCCTGGAATGGCCGTGCAATATTTGGAATTTGTCCAGATTTTGTAATAGAGACAGATGCGAGCCTCTTTGGTTGGGGGGCATGTTTGGAGGATCAGGAAACAGGTGGGAGGTGGTCCTTGGAAGAGAAGTCGGAACACATAAATGGTTTGGAGATGAGAGCAGGTCCATATGCTTTACAGAGTTTTTTAAAGAAGTTAAGGAATTTCAATGTTTTATTGAAAATAGACAATGTTTCAGCAGTACGTTACATAAACCACTTAGGTGGAAGCAGGTCGAGGAATCTGACGCAGTTAGCAAAGAGGGTTTAGAGTTATTGTCTAGAGCAGAAGATAGGGTTACAAGCGGAATATTTTCCAGGTCAGGAAGATGTTGTGGCAGACTGGAATTCGAGGTATCTCAGAGATTTCAGTGACTGGAAGCTGAATGCTCAATACTTTCAGAGGATATTTCAAGTTTGGGGTCCGCTGGAGGTGGATTTGTTTGCGTCAAGGCTGACATTCCAGTTGGAGCGTTATTACAGCTGGAGGCCGGATCCGTTAGCAGAAGAGGTGGATGATTTTCCGCAGGATTGGAGGAAGATTCGGGGGTATGCATTTCCCCCATTTGCAATGATACAGAGGGTTTTGTTGATGGTGAGGAGACAGAGATGTCAGCTGGTTCTTGTGACGCCTTTTTTGTCAGGACAGGCATGGTTTCCAGGTCTGTTGGAAATAGCGATAGATGAGCCATTCTTGGTACCGGAGTCAGAGGACATTCTTTTAGGGGCAGAAGGAGTTTTTCATCCTTTGGTTTTGGGAGGAGCATTGAGCCTTCTTGTTTGGAAGATTTCAGGAGAGGAGTGCAGTTCAGAGGACTTTCGGAGCAGGCTCAAGAGTTACTCAGGGAGTCTTGGGCACCAGGAACTAGAAAGAGGTATGTTGGAGCATGGAAGATGTGGGTTTGTTGGTGCATGGAAACGGTTTGGATCCCGTGGAGGTATCTGCCATAGAATTGTCTAATTTTTTATCTTCTTTGCTTCAAAAAGACTTGTGTTACAGAACTATTAATTGTTATAGGTCTGCAATTGCTGCCGGACATAGTTTAGTAGGCGGCTGTTCCATAAGTAGAGAGCCGCTAATCTGTAGGGTTATGAAAGGAGTTAAGTTGCGGAGACCGCCAAGACAAAGATACAATTGCTTGTGGGATGTGAATAGGCTTCTTCATTTGTTTGAAGGATGGCCGATGAATAGGTTTTTGAGTTTGAAGCAGTTGTCAGGAAAGTTGGCAACTTTATTGTGTCTGATTTCGTTCAGGAGAGTTTCTGATGTCAAAGCGCTAGATGCTAGTAACAGATGTTATAATCCAGACGGGATGATTTTTAGAATAAATAAGAGAACAAAGGGCGTGTGTTCCTTGACATTTTATCCAAAATTTGAGGAACATCCAAAGTTGTGTGTGGTTAGATGTATGAGAGGATATGAGAATAGATTATGCGAGAAGGCATGGTGATAATCAGTTGTTGATTTCGTATGCAAAGCCTATTAGGCCAGTGACTTCAGTGACAATTGCTCGATGGGTGAGGTGTTGTATGCTTGAGGCAGGTGTAAGTTTGCAGGGTATGGTGCTCATTCGGTGAGGGGAGCAATGGCTAGTAAGCTTTTCATGTCAGGTGGATGTTTGGAGGAGATTTTGCATGCGGCTGATTGGTCAAAAGCTGATGTGTTCGCTAAATTTTATTTGAAACCTATAGGTCATGTGTCGTCTGTGGTTTTATCACAGCTTTGAACATGCATAATGCTAGCCTCCGGTCTTGACATGAAATGTAGATTCTCCAAGTTCGTGTAGAGAGAATCTGGTTTTCATTAAAGACACAGAAGCATTATCCCTCCCACCCTCCCAGCTAAGAATTTGGAGGGGGGAGTCGAGTTTAGTAGGTATATCTCATATATACGAGGCCTCATTGAGGAACAGTTTAAATTTGGTTTATTGTTTGTTTCAGATAACCAATAAAGGAGGACACGAGGAATATGTTTATCGTTTGGATAAGTTGAAGGTTACGAGTTATGGAACCGGAGCAGCTTAAAAGAGGAAGATGGCTGCTGTGACAGAGTTTATATAGGTTAAGGGGACATTCTAAGTTCTGGAATTTTTGTGTTGGTGATGTAATACTTTGAAGTGCTGCAAGGAGCTGGCAATAAAAGTTATAGGCATAATGCTAGCCTCCGTGTCTTTAATGAAATCCAGATTCTCTCTACACGAAATTGGAGAATCTACATTCTGCGTCACATTCACTTCCTCATATTCGATTTACAATGGCTGCAAATTGGAACAAGCCTTTTTCTAATGACTGTTCTTCATTATCTGTTTTGCAAAGAAAATGAGTCAATCATTGATTGAAACTTCTTGAAGCATGGACCCATTTCTCAACATCACACTGTGACCCAGAGAGAAAAAGAATGAAAAGAGCGAAAGGAGGATGAAGAGGGATGAAAGCAGTGATAAAAAAGAAACTGCAAACGTTAAAGAGACAGAAAGCGTTGGGTGGTGGAAGATAGAGACATGAGGTGGATTTAAGACTAAACCCAGCATTCGTCAACCTTGTAGTAGGCTCCTGAGAAAAACGCTGGACCGTTGTATCTATCTTATTTCTTTTAATTTGTTTTACAAACTAAGCACTGCCTTGAAGACAGTCCACCATTCTAAATCTTGTACCATACACCGCACGTACATCTTTCTAAGTAGTTATTCTGATATTTACATAAAATTGTGAATATAACTTTACAGGTATTGATATCTTAAAATTTGTGTCAACTAGGAGAGATAAATATAATCCTACATAAACCTCATCACTAGCAGTGTTGTATAAAAAAGCTGTCATGCTCACAGTGAACGGGTTTTTGAGAAGACAAGGGTACCCCAATATGTGAACCTGGGGTGGCGAGATATTTTGGAAACAGTGGTTCTGGTGTGGCCTAAATGGTCCAAAGCGAGAAAGTGACCCAGCATGGAACACTTGGTTCTAAGATATTGAAATTAATTCATAAGGGAGCAAAGGAAAGATCAAAGGAAGGTCATGTAGGTCAGATAAATGATAAACATTTATTTTACAATTTATAGTATTCAGGTGCTCACATATATTTAAGTGAAAGGAAGCGTGACATGCAGGGTGATAGTGAGGTTTAAAAAGGCATCGCATTGACAACAGTATAATGAGCTCCACAGTTATTTTACAAGGAGTAATAGGAGTTCATGTTGTATGGTGATCTACGGCGTTTCGAACCCAATAAGTGGGGTTCATCTTCAGGACAAGGGTGAGCAAGCTGAATTAGAGGAAAGGAAAATCATCCTAGGCCCATTCGTCTGTTAATGATGAGGGCGGCTGGTACTGATTTTTAAAATTGGCTGAGGGAGTGAATTATTGACGCCAAGAAACTGAGTGGGAATGTCTGCCCGGGACTCGTGTTTGCTTATTTTGGAGGGAACCCGGGATGGGAAGGCAGATGGCCGGGATGATTAGTTTTGTTTTTTATGGAAAACGAACAACAGGGACATTAATTTGGGGGCCTGGAGCTGAGCAGACAGGAGCGTCCTGCTTCTGCCTTCGCTGGCATTCAATGCTCATTATACTGTTGTCAATGCGATGCCTTTTTAAACCTCACTATCACCCTGCATGTCACGCTTCCTTTCACTTAAATATATGTGAGCACCTGAATACTATACAAAAAATTGTAAAATAAATGTTTATCATTTATCTGACCTACATGACCTTCCTTTGATCTTTCCTTTGCTCCCTCATGAATTAATTTCAAAATCTTAGAACTAAGTGTTCCATGCTGGGTCACTTTCTCGCTTTGGACCATTTAGGCCACACCTGAACCACTGTTTCCTAAATATGCTCACAATGAACTGCATATTATTTTGACTCCAATGAACTATTGCTAACATTTTCAATATGCCAACTTGTTCACTCTATTTCTCGCACATGTACAGCTGTAATGCTGCATAAGCCATATCTTTATATTAGCCATATATCACACAGTTATTCTGCAAATAAATGTAGTTTTCTAATTTGACCCAGGCGATCTGGCCAGGATACGTGGTAATAAGCAGCTTAGTTTAACAACCCTGCTGAAGAAGGCCATTAATATATTTCAGGTGGGTAAGACATCCAAGACTCCTGGATTTTTTTTAAATTAATTTATTTATTAAATTACAATCAAGTAAAACAAAACAAATAATATCAATTATAACTGGAAGAAGAAAACAATAAAAACAATCACAGTATGTTTACATGCCTGTTCCAGAGACATACTCTTGCGTGGTACGCATTATCACAGGACTATACAGTAAGCGGAGATGATCTATACAGGGAGACGATTACAATTATTGTTAATAAGCAGTAATGACAATGTAGAGGAACACTATGTGGCGACAGGCCCCAAGAAGGTTCCACACCGACTACCCATTAGAACAATACACTGAGCAGCCTCTCAAAGCACGATGCCCACGAAGGAGACCATCAATATCCCGCCCCTGCCCCCTGCCGGGCCCCTACGGGGAGAGAGAGAAGGATTCCACAGGAAACTGGTTACGTCTTATTCGCCAGGTAATCTTGGTATAGGCTCCAGAAATTCTTGGGACAACTCCGGGGGGGGGGAGCAGTTCGCTATATAATTCAGTTTGTGTATTACAATATAGCATATCTCGGGACCATTGTACTATGGTGAGGGGGGACCTCTGGCCCAATGCATTGCCACCACCCTCTTAGCTAACAGCAATCCCATGGCGACCAGACGTCTGATACCCTTGCGAATGTGTTTAGAGAAGCCAAGTAGAGCCAGCAGTGGGTCAGGATCCAGAGTCTCTCCAATAATATCGCTAAGTTTCTGGAAAATGGCCGCCCAGTAATTGGCCACCTCAGGGCACGACGAAGCCGTGTGGATGAACCTGCGGGGTCTAGACCACACCTCTCGCACCTCGCGAAGACCATATTTGTGGAGTCGGAACGGTGTGTAATATACTCTATTGGTAAATTTAAAATGTATAAGGCGATGCCGCTCATTCAGGGAGACTTGTTGTGTAGCCTCGCAACAGTAGCGCCATGTATCGTCATCCAGCACCTTTTCTAGATCTGTCTGCCAGTCGAACCTGGCTTTGATGAAGTGATGTTTCCGATAGTCTTGGGTAAGAGAGTAAATATTTGAAACGACCTTACGGGAGGATTCTGCCCGCAGCAAGAGGGAAAAAGGGGCAACTTCCGGCGGTTCGGACAGTTCGTCGCCCATCATGCCACGAAGTGCTTGCCTAACCCTGTAATAATGGAATATCATCAGAGGGGTGACTTCCCGCCCGTCCGAGACTATGTCTTCCCATTCCCGCCCAACTCCGTCCACAAAGAAATCACCAATACGCATAAGGTTGAGTGTCATGAGTGCGCGTTGCACCTCCGGTTCAATGAGAATCGGCAGCCAAGAGCACAATTCTACTGGGGCTAAGGGGGAATATAAAATGGTAGCTGCCTGCTTCTTCAGTATGTTGTACCATGCATGTGTAGCAGCATTGATTGAATCAAGTGTGCCCGAGCGTCTATAAGGGGCACGGAACAGGAATGAAGCCAGTGTAGAGGGCGCAGCCGCAACTCTCTCTATATACAAATGAGGCGGAGGGACTTGCTGATGTAGCCAATAAAAAGCAGGCAAACATTGTGCCGCATAATAGTAAAGTTCCAAGTCTGGGGCTCCCAGACCACCCATAGAGTAAGGTAACGTTAGAACGTTCCATCGGACGCGCGGTTGCTTACCGGCCCAGGCAAGTTGAATCAACAGCGACTTAATGTGCTTAAAAAAGGGAGCAGGGAGTATCATCAGTATGTTGCAAAACAGAAATAAAAACCGAGGAAGGACTACCATTTTCATTAAAGAGACTCGGCCCATGAGGGATAAGGGCAAGCGTACCCATCTGCGGACATCATCTTCAAGTCTGGCCACCGCCCTACCATAGTTCTCATTGAACACCACCTCTGAGTTAGTGTGAACTTATATACCTAGGTAACGCACAGGGTCGGTAGTCCACTGCAGCGGGAACTCTAGCGCAATGGGATCCAAAGACGGTGTGAGTGGGAAAATGGCGGATTTAGTCCAGTTAATATGTAGGCCAGAGAACTCGCCATAACGCACCACCTCCCTCAAAACTGGGGAGAGGTTAGACTCAGGGTCTCTGATGTATAGAAGGGTGTCATCCGCGTAAGTAGAAATAATTAGATTATACCCTGGGAAACGAATCCCTCGGTGACTGTGATACTCCCGAAGAGCGCACGGCAAGGGCTCAGCCGCAATCGCATAAAGGAGTGGCGACAGCGGACACCCCTGTCGAGTGCCCCTGGATATCCTAAATGGGGGCGTGACTATATTACCCACCCTGACCCTGGCCGTTGGGGAGTTGTATAGAACAGACACTAGCTGGGAAAAAAGGTCGCCCACACCCATTCGCCTCAGTACTAACATCATAAAATCCCACTCGACCGAGTCGAAAGCCTTTTCGGCATCCAAGAATATCGCAGCTGCTTTGACTTCAGAATTGATATGTTGGATAGCCCCAAACACGGTGCGCAGATTATAGGTGAGCGTGCGTCCCGGAACAAAGCCAGCTTGTTCGGGACTGACCAGAGTCGGTACTATTGGAGCCAAACGATTGGCAAGTACTTTAGCAAACAGTTTAGTGTCCACATTCAGTAAGGAAAGCGGTCTGTACGATGAGCATTCATCTGGAGGCTTACCTGGTTTCGGGAAGGTGACCAGCAGAGCCTCCCGCATCGATGGCGGTATCACTCCGATCTCTCCCATATCTTCGAATAAGGATATCAAGTGGGGGACCAGGAGTTCTCTAAACTCCCTGTAAAAGGCAACTGTTAGGCCATCTAGCCCGGGAGCGCTTCCAGCTCGCATAGATTTAAGCGCCTAGTGAATTTCCCAGGCCTCAAGTGGCCTCATCAAGTATTCCCTGTGCCCGTCGACCAGCCAGGGGAGCTTGATGTGTTCCAGGTAGTCTACAGCTCCGTCGCCCCCTCCCGCTAGTCTGGACTGATAAAGCGCAGGATAATAATTCCTAAACCTGTTAGCAATAGCATCAGGGTCATGTAGGATTTCACCAGTGTCTGCGCGGAGTTCTGTAACTCCAGTCGTCTCCCGTCTGCCCTTAAGAATTGCCGCTAGTGTGGCGCCCGGGCGCTCTCCCTCGCCGTATGATTTGGCAACGGCGTATTTGCCAAGAAATTTGACCTCTCTATCCGCAGTTTCGTGGTACTCTACCAAAGTGCCTTTTAATTCTGCTGCCACCCTTTCGGCGATCCTTCCAAAGACTCTCGTTCAAGGGCAGCCAGTTTCTTTTCTAGTGTTGTCAGGTGGTCCCTGATAGAACGGAGTACTCCTGAGTGTTTGGACATAGCAATCCCTCTTATATATACTTTAAAAGCTTCCCATGTCGTAGAAAATAGGGGAACCGAGCCAATATTAGTGTCGAAGAAGACCTTGATGGCTTCTGCCATTTCAGCCCTGAACACGTTATCGAGCAAGGCATAAGGCGGGAACCGCCAAGTAAAGGGGGCTGGCCGTTTCAACGGTGTGTTAAACCATAATTGAACTGGGGAATGGTCTGAATATGAGCGTGGGTGAACGTCGCAGCTGCGAATATCGGTGGCCAGAGGACTGGAGACAAACCAGTAATCTATCCTGGTAAACAGGTTATGTGGGGCAGAATAGTGCGTAAACACCCCCGGACCACCATTTCTGGAGCGCCAAGCATCAATCATATTAAGCTCTGCAATAGCATCCTCGACAGCTCTAGCCGCTTTTGACTGTCTACGCGCCGGACCCCCAGAGCGGTCCAATGAAGGATTGAGGACACAATTAAGATTCCCCCCCCAAACCAATGGAAGGGATGCCCAGCGCCGCAACTGTAGCCACAAGTCCCCAAAAAATTGCGGGTTATCGAAATTCGGGCCGTATACATTAACAGTGATGAATTCCATCCCCTTCCCTTTGATCTTAGAAATTACAAACCGTCCCTCCTTATCGGTCTCCAGGGCCTCCAGAGTTATGCCACCTCTAGTATTGGCCCATGTCAGTACCCCACGAGCGTGAGTAGAAAAACCAGCAGCGGGAAAGGCGCCATGAAGACGCCTATGAGTAAGAATGTGGAAATCAGTGGGCAGATGGGTCTCTTGCAAAAGCGCGACATCTATGTTATGTCTATTGAGGTAGGCGATCACCTTCCTGGTTTTCCGAAAATCATTGAGGCCCCTAATATTCCAGGTTAACAGTTTCAGCCCATCACCTTGGGAACAACGTGTAGAATTGTAACAACATGAGCCTCCCTTCCATGTCTAGATCGAAAAAAAACACAGGGTCACACTTTTTTGTATAAAGACTCCTAGATTTCCTAGATTTGTAGAAGGAGTACAAGGTCCAAAATTTCTTATTCAGCAGTGGTTCTTCAAAACTTCACTGACATTAAATTCGAAGAAAACAAACTTGCAAGAGTAGGTTTTGAGGTGCAAAATCTCAACACTTAACTTAGTAGGAAAGGATTTTCTTGCTATTAAAATTTGCTGGAAAATTCTTCCACAACAACTTTTGTTTTTTGCAAGAATCGTTACACACATTCAAAGTTTTGCAACATTTCTTGTTTGAAATCTTGTAAGCTTCGCAGTAGAAATGTAACTTTTGCTCACCCTTAATTTGCAGTAAAAGTATGTGAACTGGAAATGTATCCTACTGACCCACAGCAATCAGCAAAAATCCGTAGACAGCACAGGCAAACCCTATGGATGTGAACGCAGTATGCAAGTGAGATGCTAGAGATGCATTATGGTACACGCTTGTTGAAGCATGTCCTGTTAAAATTGATTGGAATTAGGTTATTTATTGGAACAAAACAAACGGCAAACCACTGCTGATTGTCTTGATCCTTTGAAAGATACTTTTGATTGTTAATGCTGCAGAAACTACTTAAGGGGCTGTGGGAGTGCATTCATTCAAGTGCAATAGTCCAAGGTACAGGAAAAGCTAAGGACACTATTGGTTGGCAAACTAAAGGTTTTCAGAATTGCTTTCAGTTGAATTTAGACTAACGTTTTTGCATATGTAATCCTTCCCACAAACAGTCAGAAGGACCGGAGAGGAATGAGGTGGCAAAGTGATCATGGCAGACAGAGTGGAGTGGGAGCCAGGAGCCTGGGTGAAGGGGAGGAATTCACCCACCTAGTGGTTTCTCATGTTTCCACTATGACCAGGTTTTTTTAAAAAGTGTGTTTATTTGTTTTCCACATATAGAGCATATCCCCAGGTCGTGTACAGCAACAATTCTCCGTGTTAAAGGAGTGCAGCCAGGTACAGTGTCTTAGCTCAATATACATGATTCATTAAATAACATGCAAAAACAACAAGAGTAAGCCACATGTGTGCATGGCTAACTCCACTCCATTTCCTTTCCTCCCCCTGTATCCTCCAGGTACCCCTAGTGTCCCACCCCAAGATCAGTATGGTCCTGCACCCGTCACTCCAGATAGCATCAACTGTGACCAGTTAGGGTGCTGAAAACTAGGTTAGGGTTCAAATACATCCTAGAATTCACATGACCAGCCTGAACAATTTGATCTCTTCTCCTACAAAATTGTAACTCAACCTTCCAGAATAGCCTGATGGGAAATGACTTCTCAATATATACTTTAATCCCTACATATCGAATTTGGCCACATTAAACGCATGATCTGTTGTTAATGGAAAGCCCATCTTGGTCCTTATAAATACTGGTCCTACTGGATCTTCCTTGAAAACCTAGAAATTCCCTAATTTACCTCTCTTAAGCAAAACAATTGATGCAACTGGCATTTATAATACAAGTATTCCTCAGTATATTACTGATACTGTATCTATTTCTTTAGATTCAATTATCAACCAACATATCTTTATCTGGAGTCCTACCTTCCTATTGAACCCTCAAGAGAGAGATGCTTAATACAAAATGGGCTATATTTTACACTAATTATGATGTGTTTATCTGAAAGTTCCTGCCAAGAATGAAAATACTTTCTTAATTATCTTAGCCTTATTTGAAATTGATGATTCTGTAAAATCTTCAACTCAATCAACGTTTAATGTACCTGATCACTTTATGGTTTTAAAATATCAATGATGTGGGTTGTGTTTTAACTGCTAAATCCATCAATATTAGAGTTAATCCCATAAAAGTGTTTTTCCTACACCATGATACTAGATCTGATTACATTTTTATTGTACCGGAGTAATCAGAGCAATTTCAGTAATAGTACTTGCAATAAGAAAAGTTAAATTACAAATAAAAAGTTTCACATCTTTGACTTAGAACAAGCTGCAAAGTTCCTTCAACCACTATTTTTTAATATTCAAGATCCAACTCAATGGTTGTTGGGACGGAATAATCTTCTGCATGGTGAGAGATGTGTACCTCTGCCCTGAGTGCCCAATACATTGTCTGGATCTCCAATGCTGATGTTTTTTGTCATAAGCAAACACGGATCATGCTTGTGCAACATGACATAGGTCTGTCTACAGGATTGCAGTCTTGTTGGACTGGTAGCACCCAAAGCACTATCCTTATAGTGATGGATGGCTACTGCCTTCACCAGGAGTTAAACAGCACAAGCGAGGTGGTGGAAGCATACCATGTAGTGATCAGTAGTAGTGAACACATCCTTTTTAACCTGTGTCACTGGAGTGAGGCCTACAGGCTCACTCATGTTTTTAAAAGTTCCACTGCTGTGTGTTTAACCCACCCTTGGCCTACATCAGCTTGATTTGTAAGTACGTGCGTGATGAAAACACGTGCTAAATGCATATGAGTGCGCAAGACATATAGTGTGGAACAGTATGCAGATGGCTAATGTGCGTGCGCTAGTAGTGTGTGTTTAAAGTGACACACTCTGGTGCAGTACAGATATAATGTTGTACTGAACAGTGTGCACAGACTGAGTGTATGTGCTGCATGTGGGAATGCTGGTGGTAGCATGTTGCATGGGCACAACAGTATTAGACAGTGGACTGTGCTGTAAATGTACACTGAGTGCGTAAGTCCCTGCACTAGTACATTACACGGAGAACCCTAGGTTCCATTTTGGGAAGCCCAAGCCTGCCTGGTGAAAACGTGAATAGAGGAATCTCCCCAGACAGAATTGTATATTGCTGCATTCCTGTAAGCTGGGTTGGACAAACACTGGATGAAGGGGAGCCAGGCTCTCCCTGTGCATTTCAAAGGGCTCTTTGATTCAGTGACAGATCACAAGGAAAGGGCCTGGACACATCTCAGGAAGAGGGAGATAGGGCTGATAAGAGAATCATAAAGGGTAGGGCTGGGGACCCAGGATTAACCTTTGATGCACATATCACCATGGCTGATATCCAAGTGTGAACTCTGGCGTCTCCCATGAATCTTGTTGTGGGTTAATCGGCTTCAGAGTCCTTCCTGCTGTGACAGACATCCTCCAGGAGGAAGGATGAAGGAGAAAGACCTCTATTTTAGAGAAGCAGAACCACTATATAAAACTTCAAAGGTCCAGATTCTAAATCCCATTTTGTGTCTGGAAGATAACAATAAGTAGGGGAGTCTGAGAAACCATAGTTTGTCATATGGTGAGCAGGCTGCAGTGCTGCATGAGGAGGGAAAGCTCTTCCAGACTTCTGCCTATGACCATGACTAGGGTACATCCTGCCAGTCTCCCTGCTGGGTGAGGGAACATCACCCAGGGTAACCAAGACCACCTGCCCTGGAGTCTGGAGCACCAGTACCTGTCTGCTCGCCAAGACCAGTGTGTCCGTGAAGGAGAAGAGTGTGCTAGAGGGAGAGGGATCTAGAGAGGAGCCCAGACATGTGAGGCTAATGAACGATGTGAGAGGAGCTATGCCTCATTGATCGGGCCCTTGAGTTTGGTAACCCCGTATGCCAGGAGGGGCCGCCGTGCACTAAGGACAAATGCAGCATCAATCAGGCCATAGCCCATGTGCAGCATTGTGAGTTTGGCAACCCCATATGTCAGGAGGGGCTGCTGTGCACCAAGGATAAGTGCTGCATTGACTGGGCCATCGCCTGTGTGCAGGAAGTTGCTACAACCCTGTATGCCAGGAGGGCCACAGAAGAGGCAATCAGAGGCCAACGTAACCTGACAGTGAGGTTCATCAGAGCGACCCCGTATGCCAGGACGGGCTGCTTAGAGTGCTGAGGCTGGAGGTCAAGGTCGTTGCCTGTGACCTGAAACTGCTGCTACAACCAAGACAAGGGAGGCTATGTATCCGAGGAGGCCCAAGTACAGAGAGACACCTTTGTAGCCCCGCCAGAGCAAGGAGACGGCTCCCATCCCCAGACAAGGAAGAGAAAAGACTTACAGCATGTGGCTGGAGCAATGTTAGGATGCTAGTAAGCCCAGCTCAGGAGAGACAGATGGTGCATGTCAGGAGCTCATGCAGCCTGACTTGTACTGCACTGCTGCCAGGTATTGTACCGCCTGAGCGGGTAAGCTGAGAACTGGGCCTACCAGGTCCCGGGGGGATATACTGCCTTTGGTTTTTGCAACCCTACTTGACTCTAAGAGACTACACCTTATTGACTGATTTCGAGAGAGGGATACCCCGTGAACAGGGCGTCGTAGTTTACATTCCCTAGATGATGCTGCATGTGAATGAGGACCAACAACACACTTGTTACATGGGAACTAAGTAGCCCCTGGGGGCATGACCTGACAACCACTAGTGTGCCTACCTCAAGGGGGACTGTGCTATTGTTTTTTTAATTTTGTTTACCTTTGCATGTGTAGAATTAGAATTAAAATACTTCTTTTATACAAAACAAGCATTTGACTGGACATTGATTTATTGTGTGCACTACTTGCACGGCCAGTTATGAGTCATGTTCACTAATCTGAATCTACACTTCCCTCCGAGGGAGCCTTGACTGCTCATGCTAGCGTACTAACTGAGAGTCAGGAGCAGAAGGGTGTGCTTGACTCAGTTGAGCGGGATCAATGGTAGGGAGGGCCCCGGGACATCAAGGGTAAAAGGCCTCAACCACCTTGGTTGGGCCCAGTAACCACTGTGTGCCCCTGTATGGGGTTCTGACAAAGGGAGGCCGATTTTTTAGCATGCCTGCAGTTGACCCTGTCAGTGTGTTGTTTTGATGAGGTATGAAATATTGCTCCCAGGGAAGTGACAAAAGCTTTGGCCTGGCATGATGAGGTATGAAATATTGCTCCCAGGGAAGTAACAATGGCTTTGGCCTGGCATGGTGGCCTGCATGAGGTATGTGGGGCTCAGTTTAACTCAAGAATTACAGTTTAGAATGGTCCAGGAACAATATTAACTTGAAAGGGACTGGTGGAGACCTGTCTAGTGATAATGGAGGCCTAGAGAAGATGCTTCTTTTGATCCCAGGATACACTTTAGTTCTCCTGACTTCATTCTCAGAGGAGGAAGCAGTTGGTCCAAGAACGCGTGGTTGAGTCACCCTAGACACACTCATAGGTGGACCACAAGCTGCTGCCAGGGAGAGTAAGGTCTACCATATTGATTTACAATTAGAATGGTGCTCCGTGCAATAGTTTGCTGTACCGCAAACAGTATATTCTGAAAAAGGGGGAAGGGTTGCATTGAGAATATTGTACCCATTGGTCACCGAGTGGATAGGAGTGACCTTCACCCACTGGACATTGATTTGTATAAAAGTAGTACCTAACCTCTAGCTCCTCAGAACACTTCTGGATCTGCAGAGAAAAATGAAGAAGACTGGACGTGCTATCTGTGACTTGTGTGAAGATCTGAACAGCTTGAGCTATTGCCAGTTGAGAAGTGGACTCCAAGGGTCAGTTTACTGGCCTCCTATGTGGCTAAAGATGAGAGGAGCACTTCACCTCGCCTTTTGAAATCTAAAGGGAAGGGATAAATCATATATGAAATCCCTCAATCTAATATATCCCCACAAGAAAATAGCATATTGCATTTCCAAATTGGTAATATCAAATAGTGACCGAGGGTGAAATTATACCCCTCTAATCCCTCTAAAGGGGCATAAAATATATATATTGTCTCCTACGAGTTGAAAACTCCTCAACTAGTATTTTAAAATTCACCCAGGGTGAAAATATAGCCTTAACTTCCCAATGTAGGAGAAAAGTACATGTACTCCTATGACTAAAATTCTCCTCTTCTTTTCCTGGGTTACTGTTACGCTAATATTAAACACCCCTTGGTCTCTAATCGCTCTAACCTTTAGCATCAGGCTCTATCACTCAACCATCTGTCCATGACCGGCTCAGAAAGCAAAATGCCAAATGCTACGATCATCTCAGTACTTATATTCCCTTCATCTGAAACACTTGGGATTGTCCTCGTCCTCCCATCCGCCGTATGCCACGTGACCTACCACACATGATTAAAGCAAACCCAGAGAGACTTTTGGGACTCTATCTTTAAATGACACTGAATCCCTTTCTTGTCTGATATTTTCTCTTCGATCTCTTAATAAACATATAAAGAAACATTATATAATCAGCTCATCCACCAATCATACAACTGTTTCCAAGATATGTAATGCCTGACTAGCGTAACCTCACATCGGTGTTTGTAAACACCAACATATGCTATTGTGCGCCATCTTTAAATCACTTCCATTCACCTAATATTCCCTCCTCTGTCCCTCAATCTGTGCACAAGGGGTATCTCAGTAATCTACCATTAGTGCAATTAACCTTCAAATAAATAATACAATCCAAGTAAAAGGTATCGCACCCACAGCGGTCTCTATCTCTGCCCTCAAAGCTGCCATCTAACTTCTCACTAGTGCCACAAAAATCATATGCTATGTGGTATCTCTTCTGTCCATAAACATAATCACACCCTGTCTGACATGGGGGGCTATTTTGGAGAAGTTTCGTAGCCTAGTCTTATAATAATACATCCTCGTGTTCTTGTTGAGCAATACCCTTCCAGATTCATTCAACTCCAGAACCCCTCCATAATGATAAAAGGGCAAATCAAAAGTATGCACCCCTAACCAACAGTAGCCAATGAGTTGAGACATAACAACTTCTTAAATTGTACCCCTACTTATTGGATCCCTATGGAGATTGCAAAAAAAAACAATTTCTATACATTACTCTCAGACACCAATGGGATCGGGCAGATATTGTATCCCCTATTTTTCTTTAGTAATTTATTAACTATATGAGAATCATTATCAAACCCCTAGCTGATCTTATTCAATAATGACGTTCCCATTCTTCTCTGCTGTTTAGCCCACACCAAAAGTTATGTCTGGGGTCTTTTCCCTCTATATGCATTAACCAACTTGTTCCTAAGATTTCTTTTCCTACGAAAAGTGAACAATGATTTCTCCAGCTTTGCCCTATTTTCACTATTCAAGATATTACAATTTCTATTGATTACAATTTTAATCCTACTGCTTACCCCTGAGAAGTTGCTCACAAATTCAATTCTCTCATTACTCCTCTGTCCTTTATTCTGTTGAAACATACTTTCCCTGTCATTGTATCTAGCTCACTTGTATGAATGTGTTATTATTTTTCTAGGATAACCTTCAATTTATTTTTCAAGAACTCAGAATGCCTATTATAATCCTCAATAGAGGTACAATTTCTCCAAAGTCGTAGGAATTACCCAAAAGGAATGTTGTTCTTTTGGCTCTGTGAGCGGTAACTAGAATAATGGTGTTTTTGTCAGTTGGTTTTCTAAAAATTTCAACTTCTAAATGTCATAAGACTTCCTTAATCGAAATATCAAGGAAGTCACATTTATATTTACTTTTTGTAGCTGTAAATATAAGATTGGTATCGCCCAGATTTAGCCAAGTAATATATTGATCCAGTTGGTCCTCTTGTCCTCTCCAAACAAAGGACATATATTCTATGAAGCAGGCCCAATGTTTCAGATTTAGACAAGCAGTGTACCCAGGGGAATGGAATACTTTCTTGCATGTGGAAGCCTGTCCCCTTGATGTGAGGGGTTGCTCTCAATTTTTAATACTCATACTAGACTTAGCCATTCCTTCCTTTTTTTGAATTTTAACAAGTAAAGAGAAAACAGCAGAAAGTTTCAAGTTCCAGGTACCAGATTATCGCTCTAGTTGCATATGAAATAATTTTTCAGGTCAGTAGCGATATAATTGCGATTGGTGTCTGCGACTCTCCTCCAGTTCCCCCTGGGTACACCCTACCTCCCCACCAGTAATGAATCAGATCAGACAGTTCCCCACATATTATTTCAACATTTGGTTTGCTCCCTACTGCCTTCCCCAGTTCCATCCATGGTTTGTCATCAGCATGCATTTGTTCCCATATGTTTACTCTATTACAATGTCACCAACTATTCTGATTCTTTTCCCACTGTCCCCTCCCTTGTGTGCCGTGGTAGGGTGGGTGTGTATTCAGGGCCCCTGTCACTCCGTTGCCCCTGATTTTCATGGTGTGCATTTTGGCTCAAGAAGGACTGGTTCTTGGAGGATCTGAGACGCCCTGTATCATTTCCGCTCATGTTTTCAGATATTCTATCAGTTTGTCATTCATCCTTACCAGTCTCATGTGTGCCTCTTCCTATGACCCCCATTCTAGTAGGTCTTTAGTAGGTCTAGTAGAGCAGTTGCTCTAGGGCATGTCTCGTTTATAGCTATGCGTCTCTTAGCAAGCAGGTGGCCTAGTTTAAATAAATTTGACTTCAAGCATTTTAGTTTTTTTACCCCGGAGAGGATGTTACCACATCCATAGGTGCTATGCTGTTGCTTGGCACTTTTTGATTTAAAAACCTTAGAAATTCATACCACTGGTTGCCCTTTTAGATTTTACTCCTTTTGGTGAATTTCTTATGACAGGTTTCTTAATTATATAGAAGTTGGATATGCGATTTTTATTGTGTGATTTTTTAATTGTTGTGGCACTGCTAAATACTTTACATATTTACTTGTTGTGGTACTGTTAAATACCCATTTTACTACATTAAGCCTGTCTGCTGTATGCGCTAGCCACCAGAAGTTGATCCCAGATTTAAATTATTAAAGCTGTGTATTTAACCTGACAAGTTTGTGGACTTATTACATGTGGTGTACTCGCCTTTACCTCAACTAATAACCAATTTTCTTAATTTGAAGTTTAGTACTGGGGTTCAGAACTGGTGTTTAGCAGTTGCCACTCAGTTTTATAAGTCATATTCAAAAACCCTTTATACTACTGACTGAAAACATTATTTTTGATTTGTATTTAGCGTAAGGTTTTGATTGGGTCATTTTAAACTTTTTTTCCAAATTCATTTCTGATTCAAATTTGTGCATCTTACGTTTTTGGGAACATGGAGATGAATCTGCTTCCAATCAAGTAGAGAAGGTTGAAGATGATTGGGGAGTCCAAGAAGGAGGATTTCTAAAAACAAAAAAGCCCTGTTGATGTAGGAGGTGGTCCGCCAGCTACAGACCTCCTCAGAGTAGTATGAGATAGCCCAAGAGAAGGAGGAAGGAGATAACAACCTACCTCAAGATGGACTCTCCATTGCAACTTCCATGGCTGGGAGCGAAAGTGCCCACAGCCTGACCCCCTCAGAGCTCGCAGTCTATCAGCTGGAGTTCAGGGACAAGAAGTCAGAGAGGAAGTAGCAGGCCAAATACAGGAAAGGAAGTTGGCACTGGAGGAGAATAAGCTGGTCTTAGAGAAGAAGAGGGCCAGTTTTGTACACGTACAGCCAAAAAAGATGGTGTCAGCAGAGGGGAGTCCAACTCTCCACCCTACCTAAAAGTTTGGTGCCTAGATTTGTGGAGTAGGGTGACATACACAAATAGTTTGCTTCTCATAAGAGGATTGTTGTTGGGGTTGGTGCTTGCACATTGGAGGGAAACACTCATAACTGTAGATGAGGATTTAGAAGACTCACACTCACATGAAGTATGCGCTAGTTCTTAGACAAACACAAAGAGTTACAACAGTGTTGGATGAGTTTGTAGACATATCTTTAAAATCATTGGAAGGCTAGGTTGCCTAGTGGAGTGGCCGGGGGAGATTCTTTCCCAGAGGAAAGTGTAGGGCATTCCCTAGTGTCACTTAGCTTGCAGGAGGACTCAGGAGGTAAGATGGTGGTCCCTGGGGGAGATAGGAACCACTTTCAGGTGCCAAAGTGAAAGGAATCATTGTCACTGCTCTGTGAGATACCTGTGCCAGTCAAACCTTGGTGGTGGATAAGCTGGTTTCCACAGACCAGCGTAAGTTAGGAGAAATCTGTAGGGTAAGTACTATTCATGGTGGGAAGTCTGACTGCGGCGGTCAAGTCTCCTTAGTGTGGCAGGAGAAATCTGCCCAGAGGAGGGTACCCATATGCCTGCTTGCCCATAGACTGCATCTTTGGCAGTGAAGTATCACAGGCGGGTAGATAACCATTGCATGAGAGTGCCCAGGTTGAAAGAATTTGTCCATCAGAGGAGATAACAGAGACCCAAGAAGAAAGAAACGGGTAGGAAGAGTGTATCATCTTCAGTGGGAGTTGCCAGAGGGCCAGGGGTTACCTGCTCTGAGAGTACTGGTACTGATGAGGCCACTTCTGATCTGGAGGTGCTCCCTGTACTGTCACAGAGACAGGACTCAGGAGTCCTCGACCAGGCAGGACTCCACCTCCCACAGAGAGAGTGTGTCATCCTTGAGAGAGACTGTGAGTCCACGCTAGAAGTCCTGGACTACCAGGCAAGTGTGCAGTCTCAGGGTGTCAACCCTGAGGTGGTAAAGGAAGGGGTGAAAAGAGGGTGTCTGCAGTCTGATGGTGTAGCCCCCTACTCTGAGAAACCTAAGAGGGCAGAGAGACCTCAGGAACCAGCGGGTGACTCCTTTTGAGTCCCAGGCTGGAAGTTAGCTCTGGAATTAGATTGAATCATCCACCTGTCAGTTGATGAGCAGTGGCCTAGTGCCTAACACTGACAGCCTTCAGTGGCTTCTTTTGGGGTGGCTTCTGTTGGGTTGGGTCTGCCCTTTGGGCAGACATGGCCCCAAGTTGGAGAGATAAGTCCGACCTAGCAGGCTGGATGGACCGCATCACTTTATTGACCATGGTAGCACTCTTGACCTGATGAGATACTTCTGTGGGTAGGCTAGGGACAGTCCTCTTGCGAGTGGAGTCTACAGATGAGAAGGGTTCCCCAGGGGAAAGGTTGGTAGCTGGGGCTGAGATTGACAGAGTGTCAGTACTGTCAAGGGCATACAATGAGGGAAGGTCGAAAACGTTTGAGGTGGACCCTCCCCGTACTGTAAGATATAATTCTAGACCTGATCACGGAAATTCAGATGGATTGTATGCATCCCTTATGCTTAGACAATGAGAAATGCCAAGGAAATGTCTAAAGCTGCTCCTTGTCTTTTAGATGGAGGGAAGCCAATGTGAGAAATCACATTTTTACATGATCACCCTATTTTTGCTGACTGACATTATTGTTTTTTTTAACTCTACACAGAGGAACACTGCAGCCCAGTACCCAGTGTATGTGCTCTAATCCGTAAAAGTTGATAAAATTGTCTAACTCCTTCTTGGTATATTTAGATTTCCATTAAGGCCTTACTATATGGTGCAGTAAAATACACCAATGTCATGGAAAGTTAAATGTCACACATGGATTGCAACTAAGCCTGGGCGGAGCTGGCGTAGCAGGACTACGCGGAGGTCCACGGAGTTGGGACCCAACTCCGTGGAACTCCGCTCCGACACCCGCCTCCTATTCCTCGCTGTCTCTCTCGAAACTTGGGTGATCATTGCGAAAACTGCGCAAGCGCGCGCATCCGCATTTCTTGCAAGAAATGCGCATGCACGCGCGTGCACCTGCAGTTTTCGCAATGATCACCCAAGTTTCGAGAGAGAGACGGTGAGGAAGAGGAGGAGGGCAGCCCGGGGACGCCGCAGTACAGGTAAGTGTTTTTTTTTAGTTTTAATTAATGTCTAATTCATTTTTATTAGGGGGGGTGGAGGCGGGGGCTGGCCAACTCTGCTCCGCTGTGGAGATTTGCCTACTCCGCTTTCCGCGGAGAACGCGGAGTAGGCAAATCTCCGCACACTCCGCCCGCGCCTAATTGCAACATTCATTGTACAATCCACTAGGCTGACAAGGAAAAACATGGCTTCAGTCCTATATGTGTAGCCTGATTGCAGCAGTTGTTATAACTGCAGGTGAATCTATCAAAATAGTCATTTTTGACAGGAGGCACTGTACTTGTAAATTTTAAATAACTTAGTCTATAAGTAGGCCTTATATCCCACACGGTAGGACGTTTTGTATGTAAAAGTGGAATATGTACGAATTGTATGATGGCATATTCTTACAGTGAGCCACCCAAAACCTATTTTCACTGTTAATGGCTGTTACTGAACCTGTGAGAAAAACTGAAGGTCAAATAAAATAATATTTTTGCTAGTTTTACCTGGGGTGAGCTTCAAAATAATCCAACCATTGTTTTTGATATGTACTAAAAAATACATTTCAATAGTGACTTTGGATTTTTGATAACTATACAGGAAAATTAATTTTATGAAAGTTATTCTTTTTCTTCATGTAATCTTGTGTAGACGAATTAGCATTAGCCTTCCAATTGCTGCCTTTTGTCGGTGCTTTCTCATTTAATGAGGGGTGAAAACTGCTCCCAAAAATGAAACAAAACTGCTCCCAAACCTGAAATAATGGCTTTGATATTTTGGCAGGAAGAACTGGGTGTGAGATGTATGACTCCTTTCAACTCAAGAAAATCAGTTGTGAATGGTTTTGGAACTAAATGAATTTGAACAGGACCATGGTGACGATGGTGAGGCCTGCACATTTATAGTTTAATGTATAGGGAGACCGGGGGGGAGATGTATTTGTTCCCAGGATCAACTGTAGACAACTTACCAAAAGCCCATCAGGAGGGGAAGCTGGTCCCAGAACCAGTTTGGTGTGTGGTTGATGAGGAAGTGACTTCTCATTTACCTAGACACACCCTGGCTGGACTTGGACAAGCCTCCTGCAAGGGTAGAGAGTTCTGCGGTATTGGATTTTGCTTAAAGCAGTGCACTGTGGTATTGTTTTTTTTAACCAATTTGTATTTATTTTAGGTCATAATAAGCACATTATACAATATAATCGAGTAAGGAAATTTGTACATGACGACTGATGCATTAAATATCAAACTGTGACAGGAGTACACAACTGACCCGCTACCTCGAGAAGAACAACATCCTGGACCCTTCCCAGTCCGGCTTCCGCAGCAACCACAGCACCGAAACCGCCCTCATCGCCGCCACCGATGACATCAGGACCCTGCTAGACAACGGAGAAACAGCAGCCCTCATCCTCCTGGACCTATCAGCCGCCTTCGACACGGTCTGCCACCACACACTACGAACACGCCTTCACGACGCCGGGATCCAAGAGAAGGCCCTGGACTGGACCACATCCTTCCTTTCTGGCAGAACACAAAGCGTCCGCCTCGCCCCCTTCCGATCCAATGCCACCAAGATCATCTGCGGCGTACCCCAAGGCTCCTCCCTCAGCCCAACGCTGTTCAACATCTACATGGCACCCCTCGCCCACGTCGCCCGACAGCACAACCTCAACATCATCTCCTACGCCGACGACACCCAGCTGATCCTCTCCCTCACCAAAGACCCTCACACCGCCAAAGCCCACCTCCACGAAGGAATGAAGGCCGTCGCCGAATGGATGAGGACCAGCCGCCTGAAGCTGAACTCGGACAAGACGGAGGTCCTCATCCTTGGTTCCAACCCTTCAGCCTGGGACGACTCCTGGTGGCCAACATCACTGGGAACAGCCCCGCCACCCACCGACCACGTACGCAACCTAGGGGTCATCCTCGACCCCACCCTCTCCATGACTAAGCAGGTCAACGCCGTTTCCTCATCCTGCTTCAACATCCTCCGAATGCTCCGCAGGATCTTCAAGTGGATCCCCACCGAAACAAGAAAAACAGTCACCGAGGCCCTCGTCACCAGCAGGCTGGACTACGGAAACGCCCTCTACGCAGGAAAGACGGCTAAGCTCCTGAGACGGCTGCAACGCATCCAGAACGCCTCTGCACGTCTTATCCTCGACATCCCTCGACGCAGCCACATCACACCCCACCTGAGAGACCTGCACTGGCTCCCTGTCAACAAGAGGATAACCTTCAAGCTCCTCACCCACGCACACAAAGCACTCCAAAACTCCGGACCAGCCTACCTCAACAGACGACTCAGCTTCTACACCCCCACCCGCCAGCTCCGCTCGACCAGCCTCGCCCTCGCCACAGTCCCCCGCATCCGGAAAACGACCGCCGGCGGCAGATCCTTCTCCCACCTCGCCGCCAAGACCTGGAACACCCTCCCCACCAACCTCCGACAGACCCAAGACCTACTGGCCTTCAGAAGACTCCTCAAGACCTGGCTCTTCGATCAGTAGCAGCACCACCCCCCCTCTTCCCCCAGCGCCTTGAGACCCTCGCGGGTATGTAGTGCGCTTTATAAGTGACATGATTGATTGATTGATTGAAATAATATTGGAGTCAAACAAACTAAACCAAGTAGCAGATCACAGTAACAGTGTGTATATTGATAATGTCTGCAAAAATTATAGCTTGAAGTCCATCCATGGGGTGCATCCAGCAATATCAAGCATATAAACTTGGTCAAAATCCAACATACACCATCTCATAGCCCCAGAGCCCTCCACTCCCCTTCCCCCACTCACAAGAAGTAGGAACAGCAATCTGCTAACCCATCAGGCATAACGGAATAATAATGCCTCCCTGGATTCACCAGACTCTGCTAAGGTCACCAGGTGGGGTTCGGGACACCCCATGTTCTAATAATCATCTGGGGAAACATCTTGTATTTGTTGCAGCTCTTGCAATATATTTTCCCCAATACTGAGCAATAGAGACCCTGCAAAGGCCTGTAGCCTCTTCCCTCCGCAGCACTGTGGGATAGTTTGCAGCAAACAGGAAGTGATGCAAAGTGAGAAGGTTTGCCCTTGGAAACTTGTTTGTCCATTGATTTGAGAGTGTCCAGGAGTCCCTCTCACCTACTTGCTTGTTGATCCTAAAAAAGTGGACTCTCATTCCACTCTCATTACAACACATCTGGACCTGTGGATGAACAGAAGAGGGCTGGAATTGCTGTCTGTGACTTGTTTAGAAGGGCTGGATCTGCTCCACTTGTACCCAGGACTGAGAAATGGCCTTCAAGTGTCAGTTGGCTACAGGGACATAACAAGCTGTAAGAAGACTTTTTCCTGAAGTGGCCAGTTAACCAGTAATAACTTGACCTGAATTGAATTCTGCTGATGTCATCTGCTGTAGTGACTCCTGGTACCTACATGCTGTCCTTGAGGTCCTGGGAGCCTTAGAATAGACCATGTGGTTTGTGGACAGGGTACTGTGTCACGTATGTAACTGAGTGCTCCGTCTGCCAAACTCTAAATCAGCTCTTATGTCCAAAGGTCGAAATCTGCCCTACGAAGGTAAAAAAATTATCTGACCAATGAGAGGGCTTTGGCTAGCACAAAACTTGAATTTTGGGAGCTTTTCCCTCTAAAACCATCAGCTTCAGCAGGAACTCGTCCAATGGATATCTGACTTTGAGAATACTTCACCGGATAGAGCCTGCAACCTTGCCAAGCTAGTGAATTTCAGCTTCAATGAAAAAGACTAAGGGCCAAATCAGGACTGCCAGGCCCGTGGTAGCGAGGCGGTGGTGGTCCAGCCATCGCCTCACTGGCGGTCCAAGCGCCCAATTACGACTTGGGCAGTTGGACCGTAATCGGACGGCTGGCTCTGCCAGGGAACTGCAATTCCCTAGCGGTGGTGCAGCAGTCAGGGGCTATGTAATTTGCAGGTGGTGCCGCTACGGCACCGCCATGCATATTACAAGTTTCAGGACCGCCAGCGGTTTCATGGAGGTCTTTCCTCCATGAAAAAGCTGGGTGTGCTGAAACAAAGGGGTCCTACAGGTCACCTGTGCCCCCTCAGCCTGGGGATGCGTGCAGTGGAGTACAACCTGTGCCCCCTTTGTGCATGCACCCAGGTTCCTGCACGGCATGGACTTTCGAGTCCATGCCGTGTAGGAACCCCACGTGGCGTTCCCATTGTGGTGCCTCGTTCAAAGGCACCGCCTCCTTTGAAAGACGCACTGCAGCGGGACCGCTACTCTGACCACCAGAACACACACTTGGTCGTAATCTGGCGGGCGGCAGCGACCTTCAGTGGAGCAATGGTGCTACGGTTGGCACCGCCGCGCCAGCGCTCCGTCAAAAGGCGTAATTAGGCTCTTAGAAAGGTCAAAACTTTGGGTCTCATTTACGAGGCCCCTAGCGGCACTTTTTTGCCACCGGAGCATCGATTTTTTCATGCTCAGGTGGTGCAATGTGCAGCAGCATACTTACAAGGTCACATAAAACCACTTTGCGTGGCTTTTCATGGACTTGTAAATATGTGCCCGTTTCACGCAGAACACTGGGTGAAAGGGGCATCCCATAGGTATTGCTGTGGGTGTTCCCACGCAACACCCATGGAATCTGAAGCATTCCCAGATTCACAAGGAATTGTAAACCTGGGAATGCGTCAGATTCTAACGCCACCACAAGGGTGGCGCTAGGGAGGTGCAACAAGGAGAAATATCCTTATTTCTCCTAGTTTTTTCCTCTTGCTATGTGTGCTGCATTCTGCAGAACACATAGAAAAAGGAAAACATTCTCAAGATTGTTTTTGTGCTGGACAGTGTACCTTCCTGCACAAAAACAATTACCCCTACAACACAGACACCCTTGCACCATGGCACAAGGGTGCCTGCATTGGCGCATGGCAGCCTATTGTACGCCAGCGAAGGGGAAAAGAACAGGAATGTGCCGTATCTCATAGACACGGCGAAATACCACCTGTTAGACCTGGCATCTTTTGGTGTGTTTCCTCTGTCTTTTTTTTTGCTTTCTGGCCTCCTGTTTTTGAGGGTACGTTGGACTTCGTTTTGCTAGTTTAGTGCCTCTGCGCAATTTCTCACTGCTGTTCAGTGTTAAAGTGCAAGTGCTCCTACTGTAAATTGTGTTTGTGGACTGTTGTTTCCCTGTTTGGCTTATATGATTTACTGGTAAGTCCCTAGTAAAGTGCACAATGTGTGCCAGGGCTTGTAAATCAAATACTAGTGGGGTTGCAGCACTGATTGTGCCACCCACATGAGTAGCCCTGTAAAGGTATCTCAGACCTGCCACTGCAGTGTCTGCGCACAGTTTTAAACTGCCATGTAGACCTGGCAAGTGCACCCACTTGTCTGGTCCAAAACCTTCCCTTTCCTTATATGTAAGGCATCCCTGAGGTAGGCCCAAGGTACCCTTCTGGGCAGGGTGCAGGGTATGTGAAAGATAGGACATGTCTTGTTGTATGTGACATGTCCTGATAGTGAAATACTGTGTATTTCGTTTTTCACTATTGCAAGGCTATCAGTCCTATAGACTAACATGAGAGTTGCTTTGTAACATCTTACAAATATAACTTTCTATTTAGACAAGATAGAGAAATGGAGTTTGCGCTCTCTAAACTCAGAATTTAATAACGCATCTTTTAGTAAAGATGGTTTTTAAATTATGTGTTTGAAAATGCCACTTTTAGAAAGTGCCTATTTTCTTGCTTAGCTATACTATGCGCCTCTGCTGGGTTGTGTATTGACTGTCTGGTTTAGAGTGACAGAGGCTGGGGATGTGCATTCACTGCAGACAGCCACTGGGGAGTTGAGGTGTGTTCTGCCTTTCCTGGGTGACTCAGAGCTGAGCTGAATAGACCTGGGCTGAATTTAGAGCAGTGGGAGGAGTTATCCTTGCACCTGAAATTGTGGAATGGTATGTAGTGGAGTTTAATTATGTGGTGTGCTGTTGAAGTTTATGGCATGATGTGGAATTCTGTGGTGTGGATTGGATGTATGTGGTGTGTTGTGTAATTGTGTTGTTGAGTTCAATTATGTGATTTGGTGTCAAATTATGTGGTATGGATTGGAAATGTGTGGCATTGTGTGGCGTGGAGCTGTGTGGATAATTTTACCGTTTTGGTGCTGAAAAAAACCAAATAGGTAGGAACTAAGCTCCAGATCTGTGTCTATGGGTGTTAAAAAAAGAACTAGGTTCAAATGGTTGAAGACTTTATGCAATAATCATACAGGGAGAAATGTATCAGTCTGTAATATCCCTTACAGAAACTCACAGACGATTATGTTAAATGACAACAGGGTATACTGAAAGCTTTTTATTCATGAAAAAATGCCTATTGCACTGTATAAATTAAATACGCTGGACTGCTCCTAAAAATCAATGGCAACACTTAATTCCCAGTCAGTAGGCTCTTGAAAAACAGAAGACAGTCCTATTAAAGGGTACACTCGGACGTTGGACAACGACCATGAAAATGGTAAATTCACCACCAACTCATCAGATTCTACAAATGTAACAAGAATATGAGTGTGAGTAAAGAATGTGATCAAACATTTAAGTCAGGGGGCCCAACATTTGCCCATGAAGGCCGGATAATCAGTGTAAATCTGCCATCAAGCAATTTATTGCAGTACAACTTATCTAATCAATCACTCAACAGAATAATGCCGAACCTCTGAAGAAAACGCACCAATTTATTTCAACTCGTGAAGGGGTCCCGGCTGACGAAATACCACCTGAAGCTAATCACCTCTACTGAGGGGTTACACTAGCAAGCTGTACCACTGCAGTTTTTGCACAATGTGGTACGCAATAAACGCAATGACACTTGCAATAGGCGGCGAACTACAGTACAATGATGCAGTTGCAACGCATTAATGGAACGTGAAATATTTACCCTCAGCCATTACGGGTGGTTCTGCAGCCAAGAAGAGGGCCACTGGGGAAGCAAAATGTAAAAATAATGGGCACATTTGTACAACATGTAGATAATCATAGACCGTAGCTTGCTTTGAATGGTTGGTTTCAAGTTTGCATACTTCAGCCTATAAAGGCTGCACTGATTTGCCTCTAATTTTGAGAGGGTGGATAAAGGTTTTGTATCTTTGTAGACAATAGTGCTGTGGAGGCATGCAGACATGCATTCTGAGAAGTGAACTCATTTGGTGGATGTGGCCATAAATTGAAAACCCTAGTATATCCCTATGTCATCTTGCATCATGCTTGTACCGATGGTGTGCGCAGGCGCTGCATGCTAAACGTGCAAGACACAAAGTGTGAATAGTTGGTATATCAGGGCTGGTGCACAGTGGCCATAAAGCAAAAGCTAAAGGTGCCAAATCTACTGAGGAACCGACAGGCACAAAAGCACCTACTTATAAAAAGAGTCACAAAGGTGCTCGGGCAATTGCAATTGAGGGTTCCCAAAATGGTATATTGATTGACACGTCCCTCCTTTGAAAGGAAAGAAGACAGGTCACGTCGTTAATCGGCATCCGTAGGGTTCACCATCTACCTCTCGGTCTGGACGTAAAAGGGGGGGCACCCTTTCCCAAATTAAAGGGAGTCATACGTCTAAGGGCAAGAGGTCCAAGTTAAAGACTGGTGAAAATTGCACTTTGTCAGTGAAGGGAAGAAACAACTAAAGGGAAAAGGAATATTGCTTCGACTCCCCCTTCCCAAGACTTATAATAAAGGTCCTCGTCCAGAGAAGAGGCGGGGGCTGATTCAGTCCCTAAGGAGGGCCGGCCTGTAAACCATAGCTTTAATAGGGGCTGAGCTAAAAGTGGAAGTTACAGACATTGGGGCACTGGACTACTGGCACCTGGGGCATGGCAGTGAAACCCGCCTTAGGGCTCTCTCAATCACTACCCGCATGAATGCAAACATGAGTCGCACAATTACACAAGGGAACAAGCATTGGCATAGCCAATAGGTCTCGCCTTTGGGACCTTATAAGTGTTTAGACAGAGCTATTGCCTTTGTTAATTTCTTTAAGCTGTGTTGTAGAGCATTGTGAATGTTGTGCAGCATGTTGAAAAGTTATAATAAAAAAGTGTTATAACCTTTTTTGTCACCCTATATATAACCAAGAAAACATTATATACAACTGAACTACCCTGATAAAAACAGAATTAACACAAAGAATGTGTTCTAGCTTTTTTGTCCATGCATGCTGGCAACTTTTCCCTGCCTGTTCTAATGCTTATTTGTTAGAGTTTTTTTTTTGATGGGGGGGAGGGGGGGTACATAAACAACAGGAGGGTGGAGGTTGGGAATAGTACCTCAATTATAATTGGAGCAGCTGACGGACACTAGGGGAGAATCAACAGATGCCAGATTCCGAGGGCAGACTGAGGTGGTGTGGAGTGATGCTGAGGTGGTGGTGAGCTGCGGCGTAGGTGATGCTCAGGTGATCCTGAATGATATTGAGGTGATGCTGAAGTGGTGGTGAGCTGCGGCGGAGGTGATGCTCAGGTGATCCTGAATGATATTGAGGTGATGCTGAGGTGGTGCTGAGTGATGCTGTGGTGATGAGTCATGCTGAGGTGGTGGGGTTGAACTGGTGCTCAGGTGGTGCTAAGTGATGCTGAGTTGGTTCTGTGCTGAGGTGGTGCTGCGTTGGTTCTGAATTGCTGAGGTGGGGCTGCGCTGGTGCACTGATGTGGAGGTGGTGCTGCGCTAATGCTGAGGTAGTGCTGTGCTGAAAATGAGGCGGTGCTGCACTGCAGCTGAGGTAGTGCTGCACTGATGCTGAGTTGGTGCTGCACTGGTGATGGTGGTGCACTGATGAGGAGGTGGTACTGTGCTGATGCGCTGATGCGGTGCTCAGGTGGTGCTGTGGTGGTGCTCAGGTGGTTCTGAGTGATGCTGTGGTGGTAGTGAATGATACGGAGGTGGTGTTGAGTGATACTTTGGTGGTGCTGTGCTGGTGTTCAAGTGGTGCTTAGTAATGCTGTGTTGGTGCTGAGGTGATGCTGCACTGGTGCTGAGGTGGTGCTGTGCTAATGCTGAAGTGGTGCTGCATTGGTGCTGAGTTGGTGCTGTGCAAATTCTGTGGTGGGGCTGAGTTGGTGCTGCATTTATGCCATGCTGATGCTGGGGTGGTGCTGCACTGGTGCTGAAGTGTTACTTATTGATACCGAGGTGGTGGTGTGCTTGTGGAAGGTGGTGCTTAGGTGGTGCCGAGTGATGCTGAGGTGGTGCTGAGTGATGCTTTGGTGATATTCAGGTGATGCTGCGCTGATGCTGCACTGATGCTGAGGTATTGCGGTGGTGCTGCACTGGTGCAGAGGTGGAGCTGAGGTAGTGTGCTGGTGCGGAGGTGGTCTGCGCTGGTGCTGAGGTGGTGCTGTGCTTGGGCTGAGTGATGCTGAGGTGGTGCTGTGCTTCCGTTGGTGGTGTTGGAGTGCAGTTGCGTGCAGTGGCTTTGCGTAGATGACTGGCTTGAAGCCAACTCTGCTCATAAAAGCTGTGTAGCTATGCAAAGAAGTGCTTTTCTTCTATGATATACCATCACAAGCTTAAGAGAAAAGTGAATGTAGTGAAAAAGGCCTTCACACAATTGCAATGCACCATGCAGTGTTTCATTTTTCAAAGTCAAAATTTGTTTTGCCTTTGGAGCACTCCCCACATACTTAAAAATGCATTTTCTCCCTTTTAAGATTATCTTGCATCACAGCTACGCTGCTCTATTACCTTGCACTATAAAAAGGCAAAGTGTGAAACCCAACAAATGGCAGAAAACAGTTCATTTGTTAGAGAAGTGAGATCTTATTAGACATGTCTAACACTGTCATTTTATATATGCACATTACATTTGGTTCATGCATAAAGTATAAGCATTTTGATCTATATTTCATTGAGTAGTGTCCCAGCGCATCATGGGTCGCACAAGAAATTGCTACAACTTTCTATACCATTGTAAAAGTTGCTTTGGGTGTGATTAGAATGAACTGTTTTTTGCAAGGAAACACAACGTTTTGGTTTAATCCTTTACATCTTTGCAACAATCACCTAGTAATGCATTCTCTATCGAGTAACAATAAAAAAAACAGCAAATGTGGCTTGCTATCCCCAACCAATAACTAAGCAGCTTAGGAAGTAGGTTTTAGTCCCGGTGGGAAGCTTCACAACCAGTGATTTACAGCAGTCCACACAATGTTTACGTACCAAAAAAACACACTTATGCAGGTCATGGCGGGGAGAGCAATCTTTACAGCTATGCTAACTTTCTCTTTCATATAGCATAGCTATCTTTCTAAACACAACTACGATGTGATCAATCGTCCATCACTCCAAACGTCTTGTTGGACCATTCTTGCTTTAAAAAAAACAAAGGTGTAAAAGCCTTACAATCAGCTTACATGCTAAAGTAGCCTAAAGGCTTAAAAATACACATTTTACCTTTTAAGCCTAAGCCATCTGCAGTCACATTGTTTTTCCACCCAAACAACACCGAATTAGAGTTAGGGAGTCTGGAGTGTCGAGAAAGGGTTAAATAGTCTGTAACTGTGTTAAGAAAGGAGACAGCCATGCTCAACTAAAGAGAGAATTAGCAGAGCCATAAAGATCTCTATCATTGCTGTGAATGGCATAGGTGGAGGTTGTTTGCTTGTATAAGTTAAGTGATTCGCGCACCCTATTGAAAACAAAGAAACCCTTCAAACCTAAATAAGAAATTAAATAGAAAACCAAGCTGCCTTCTCAACAACAAACAAGCACAGAAAAACACGTTACTTTCACAAATACATTTTTAAAACGCAGTAACAGCTCTTCAATTTGTAAGGAAGGGCTGTGAATAAGGAAAACCATGTACCAACGAATCCGAAGGCAAGGGTGTGGAGGGCACGGAGGGTTAACCCTTTCTATCAGCACAGAAAGCACAGGCAGTAGGTTCCGCATGTGTTTGCAAGAGGCCCGTGTATTGTAATTTTAAAAAGTATTTGCAATGCAATAGGTCTCGCATTTACGCGAGTTTGAGCTATTGGCATTGTAAATGACAATGCATTTTATTTATGTTTTAAAAACGAAAACAAAAAAGGCATTGTCATTTGCAATGTCAATAGCTCAAACTCGCGTAAATGCGAGACCTATTGCATTGCAAATGCTTGTTCTGGTTAGATGTGTGCTATTTTCTCGCTGCATTCTGTCTACTTCTGGTTCTTTTCTTCTTGCTGTGTTCTGTATATGTTTTATTTCTATTCTGGTGAAATTCTCGCTGAGCCTCAGGTCTCTTCTGATTCTTTTCTGGCTCTGCTCGGGCTGTGTTGTAGTTTTTTAGTGGTAGTTTTGACTGTGCAACAATTTTAGCAACGGACAGAAAAGTTACATTGCTCCGTCTCCGGGGATTGCCGCTGTAGCCCTGACTGCTATGCATGCATGGTACTGCTGCCGTCAGTGCCTCTGGCCTGGTGAGTGAGCACTGCTTATCTCAACAGGCAGATGCTTTGGGGCGGGGAAGCCACAGGATGACAGGGGGCCAGCCTCTTCACAACTCCCAGCTTACTCATCAAACAGCCACACTGGTCACGTACCGACGGTTGGCAAGTGACCAACCTCACCCCTTTCCACCCCCAGCAGGCAGTGCACCCTCTTTCGCGGTAGGCCGGAATCACACACGTTCCACACAGGGGCAACAGGAGAAGTGCACCGAGCCCAGAGGCCTGAGGGGGCACTGAACCCCGATACTTGCTGTATTTCACAGTTTATACAGCGACCTGTCCTTATTTGCACTAGGACGTAAGACACAACGGCTACGCCACTGGTTGCTTGCACATTAAAATGCACTGACACGTAATGAAATTACTAAAGACGTCTCCAACAATAATCACTCACTCAAACTCCAAGTGTAAACACCGTTCTCAAACACACACAGCACTCAGTGATACTCAAGTGCAATCATATTTACTAAATCCGTAGGCACACACTGAACGTATATGCTCACTAGCAATGTGCTGTTTATAAACACTACAGTCGCACACTACTGAATACCCCCACACAATGGGCCCGATTCACAGAACTAACTTACGACAAAATCCTAAACTTACTACCATTTTGGTATTCACAGAATGAACTTACTCATTTTGGTATTCACAGAATAATCTTACTCATTTTGGTATTCACAGAAGACACTTACACATTTTGTGTAACTTACACATTTTGTGTAACTTACTCATTTTGTGTAACTTACACATTTTGTGTAACTTACACATTTGGTATTCACAGAAGGCACTTACTCATTGATGAGTAAGTGCCTTCTGTGAATACCAAAATGAGTAAGTTAATTCTGTGAATACCAAAATTGTTGTAAGTTCATTCTGTGAATACCCAAATGTGTAAGTTCATTCTGTGAATACCAAAATTGTTGTAAGTTCATTCTGTGAATACCCAAATGTGTAAGTTCATTCTGTGAATACCAAAATTGTTGTAAGTTCATTCTGTGAATACCCAAATGTGTAAGTTCATTCTTTGAATACCAAAATTGTTGTAAGTTCATTCTGTGAATACCCAAATGTGTAAGTTCATTCTGTGAATACCAAAATTGTTGTAAGTTCATTCTGTGAATACCCAAATGTGTAAGTTCATTCTATGAATACCCAAATGTGTAAATTCATTCTGTGAATACCAAAATTGTTGTAAGTTTAGGATTTTGACGTAAGTTAGTTCTGTGAATCAGGCCCATTGTGCTGGACTGCAACTAGGGCGCACACACTCCATTTCAGATGCCCTACACACGCACACACACAGTAAACGTATAAAACATGCACTGCATTCACACACCGCACTCACGCAAAGCACTGCTGTCACCAGGCCTTGTTTGTGTTCAGACCCCCAAAACCTTTAAGCGGGGGGGGGAGAGGGAATGGAGTGGGGCATTCTGCCCAAGGTCAATGAAAACCTGTGAGAAATGGGAGACTTAGAGGGCCGTCCTCACATTCTTCAGGCGGCATCATTTTAGGTTACGCCATTGTGATCATGTAAAACTGTTTTCACCCTCGGCACTTACCACTCAGATACTCAGTCACAACGCACGAACACTCCTTTCACAAATACCACCTGCAGCACGCACTCACACGCACCACAGGACGGGCACACACAAGCCACTGTAAAAGGCACACGCCCTCACGCTAACCAAAACTTCAGCATCCACTCGGACTGTGTGCCAGCTCGACATGGAGAAAGCCAGGCCACCCCAGCCGGGAATGCCAGCTGTGCCCCTGAAGCTGAGGCCAGAGAATAGCCGAAGGCACGCTGGAAGCGGGGCGCTCGGGCGGCATGTACAGACCTTTGGCTCCGCCGCCGGTATCTTCGATCTGGTTAAACTGGAAGAGGAAGTCAAACTCGGGCTCGCCCCCGGGTTGCTCATGGTCTAAAGGGGTGCAGTTCCCTTCACCGACAGCGTGCGACAGGACAGCAGCGCTGTGGCGTAAAATGAACTGAGCATAAACGTAAACAAGCCCTCGCTCCCTGACCCCTCCCAGAAGCACACATCGGTTATCTTGCCTAATTTTAAAAAAAGCTCCCGTAGGGTGAACGCGTTTTGTTCTGCAAGCACGTTCAAAACCCGGACAGAAACAATAAGCACAAGCGCCTCGCGCGGCAGCAGGGGGAGGGGGCCTGCGCGATTCCCTTGCGGGAGCGAGCGGCGCCAGGAGCGATAATTGCTACCATATGGCGCCAGTGGCTCGCTCCCGCAAGTGAATCGCCAAACGTGCACGCGTTGCCATTGAAGGCAATGGAACGCGTGCACGTTTTTGGCTGAAAAGCCGAATCGATTGCAAAAGGTCTTTTTTCCTAAGCAGCGCATGCGCGTTGCATAGGCGAGACCTAAAAACAACAGTGGATTAGTTCATAGGAAAATGTATCAAAAGTCCAGCAGGCCAGAATGCTTGGTTAAGGTGGCACTGAGTCAGTTATACCCCATAGATGGGTGGGAATTTCTGTCCTTGGCCTTTCAGAGAGGCCGACCTGTTATGAAATCACAAAATTTAAATCGAGCAGGACCTCATATTTCCACTAGAGATACAAAAGACTAGGAGAAAATGCCCTTCAAGTGCCAAGAAACCACAAGCATTGGCATAGCCAATAGGTCTCGCTTTTGGGACCTTATAAGTATTTAGTTAAGCAGCACAATATCCTTGGTGCAACAACATCAACTGTTGCATGGCTAAACACTTATAAGGTCCCCAAGGCGAGACCTATTGGCTATGCCAATGCTTGTTCTTTCATGGTCCAGGTTCTGTAAAATATAGTATTTCGTTTATTTTACTATCTGTGCTTTTAGACCGAGTAGCTTTAATGAGTACTGTCTGTAACCAGGACTTAAGATGTTCGAAGCGTATGTTCTGGCCTTCCTTAACCTTAGGCTATTTTTAGGCTGGGGACTTTGCTAAATTTAGCAACATTTTAAATTTATCAAGAAATATGGATAGAAAACTGGCCAAAACGCGATGCAGCACGTATAGCCAGATAAAAATAGAGCATCTTGGAGCATAATGTTCCGTGGCAACCTGTTATCCAGAATATTGGCTTTGAGGAGCTGAGAATGTTAATGCACGGACGACTTGTGTTTGGAAATAAATGCCGTCTAAATTAATTAGTGTTAATCCATTCCGATTGTTCCATAAGATGCTGAATATGGATGATGAAGAAATATGTACATGTATTTTATATGGTAGAGGCAACGTGAAGTTTGTACTTGGTGATTCATGATAATAAAAGAGGTTGTTGGGTTGGAGAGAGGTAATGCCAGCATTAAATGTTTCTCTTGTCCTCCATCTCCATTGCCCTTTTTAGTAGTTCAACTGCCCTCTTTCAACAGTGCTTGAAAAGGAGCATTTAAGGTGTGATTGGGAGTAGATCATAATGTGCTGTCTTTCTCATTTACTAACAATACTTTGCCCTTGTTGATGTGCTTGTATTTCTGTTGAGCAGGCACTGGGCGGCTTCAAGCAGACTTCAGTGCCTGGCTTGCATTGTATTGTAGTTGCATTTATATGGTACTTGCTGCATACTCCTGGCGAGGCGCTGAAGCGACTCCTTCCAATGAGGCATTGCCCTACTCCTCAATGTGTACTTGATTGGAAGGTGGTGGTTGATAGTACGGCCTAAGTGAGAGGTGTTTCGGTGTCGTGGATGATGACCAGAGTTGTGTCCTTGTCGTGTTGGGTGTCTTGGCATCTCGTGTGATGAAGTGAAGGATGAGTGAGAGAGAGAGAGAGAGAGAGGCCACCTAAAGGTGTAAAGCACCGCTGTGTTTGGATGGAAGGGCATGGAGATGCAGTGAGGTGTATGTGGTGGGTTTTTTGGTGTCTTGATTTATTGGCAGAGACTATGTGGTTGTTTTGGTGTCATGAGTTAGTGGCAGAGGCATATCATACCAAGTGACTGCAAATGTGTAGCTACATTTATGAGTGAAGCGGGGATTAAGAAGATGAAAATCAGCTTGCGCATGTGCTCGTGCCTACTTTCCTTGAGGGAGATTTGCCTCCATTTCCAAGGTGGGCACAGTGCTGCGATCAGTGGCATCCATGTGATACAGCTGAAGAGCCAGCCTGGCTGTACTGCGTATAGTGGATCCCCCAGTAGGCTGGGTACCAGTGTACCAGTATCAGAGCTTCATGCCTCTCAACCCATCCAGTCCTGAGGGGGTAACACACACCCTGCTTCTAAGCATGTACATGACTTGCTGCACGTCACCAGACCCTGAAGTATTCACAAATGTCCTTATCATTTCTTCAAAGGTGGCTGTCAACCTATTGTGTAAAAGCCAACGGATGTGGTAGATTGTGCTGTAAAATGAATTGTTTCACATTTTTGAAAACAAAAATATTTTAGAGGATCTTGAATCTCTGTAGCCCCCCCAGAGACGGTCAGACTTGCTTGTTCCGTACATTGTGGGGCTGTTATTAAAAGATTTGTTTGAGCTGAAAATTCACCTTGGTGCCACTGTGGGAGAAAATTTATAAATACCTTTCATTGACTTGTTTCTTTTATCTCGATGTTCTGTGAACATGGACGCTTGCTCAAATAGGAAACACATGGTTTAATATGGGAAAATTGTCAAATATGCCTTTTTGTTCTTAGTAAAGTTATGACCCCTGCCAAGTCAATCCGCTCCCACGAAACACACACAACAGCGTAAGGCAGATTGAAATTACAAATGAAAGGTGATCTATTGCTAAAATATCTTTCTGAACATTGCACGTGTCCTTTGTTGTATCAATACTTTGATCGATTACATTTGAAACCAAACGTAGTGCGCTTCATAAAAGGGCTTGCACTTAACGGCAACGCCATTCACAAGTACCGCAGAATTGAAGATGTGGCTAAAGAGGTAGAAGGATTCCTCTGGGCTCCTCACGGGCCCGGCAACTCTATAATGTGCAAAAGGGAGTGGGTACACACAGATAGGGAGGCGCGTGAAACATTTAAGCATACCTGCAGACAAGCGAGTATTCACCTGTCAATGGAGCACTAACGCAAGTGTTCATAGGCACATCCCCCGGGGCATAGAAATAAAAGATGTTGTGAAAGTTAGCATGGTAAGAATAAATAACTTAAAAAAGAACAAGCGCGCGCTCGCGCTGCATAGATGGGGGCTGCAGCGGGAGAGAGAGGCGGAGGGAGTTGTGTGCGCGCGCGCTGCGCGCGAAAGCACTTAATGAGCCATGACGGCTCCTAACTGTATGAGATAAAGGCAGATGGCGGCTGCGCGGTCAGGCGCGCATGCACGCAAGCTTTAGGCCACAAGCAAAAGCTTGTGGTCGCATTTCTGAAACCCACTACTAAATGTCTCGCCAGACCAGCGCATGCGCTGGCTCAGGCGAGACCTAAAAAGGGAAAAGTAATCAGACTGAATGGGTGGCTGCCAGCCCCTAAAGGAGTTGCATTAAGTTGATCCATCAGTAGGAATCCAAGTGCTCTTGTATCTGTTGCTTGGACGGGTGCCAAAAGACTGCCCACAGGTTAACAAATGCCTGGGCCTGAAAAGAGTGAAATGCAGGGTGGCAGGCTGATGCTTGCCCTTCAAACTGCCTGTGTTCTGATCTCTATGTGAGGCAAGGACAAAGAATTACAAAGCGAAGTACTGGCAGTACATCTACAGGGAGAAATGTCATGGAAACCATTCTTACTCACAGTTCTGCTCCGACGGTCGCTTGGGGCTTTACAGGAGTGCTGCACGCAAGGTTCAACATCAGTCAGTGCGACGGAGTGGCAGCGGGGACGGCGGGCCCTTTACCGTCGGCCTGTTTATGACAGAAAAGGGGCCAGAACAACACTAACAAGAGGGACTTGGTGTCAGGCATACTGGAAAGCAGCAGCCCAAGACATGAAAAGCAGGCTAGCTTAATGTAGACCTGTTATGTGTCACTTCCACAAATTAGCGGCTGGTTTTGTACACACCTCTGAAAATTTAATGTGATTTACAGTGTTAGACTGTAAATGTTTAGTTTCTTGTCGGTGTAATGGAGTGTTGTAAGCTGATCTAATAAAGACTTCAACATCTGCTGTTTCTGGGTAGCTTCTTTATTTCAAGATAACCTAGATGCAAAGCGAACCTGAATGCTCCTTAACGCAGCTTCTCCCAGCGGACAACTGCACTCCTTTTCCAGATCTCACATAAGAATATATTATTCAGGCAATCCCTCTGCACCACAAAGGCACACGGATGTGGATGCTTGCTTTGGCCCCGGGGGCACTGGAGAGTGCACAAAGAACACGGAAGCCTGTAAGTAGGTCCCTGCTTGTGCCCCAGAGAAAGGTGGAGTGCACGCTTGATGGGAGCATGAAACTGACCTAGGCACACCCGGTTTGGGCAGCGAGTGAGCCCTTTGGTAATTGGACGGTGCTTCAGAGGCAAGTTCACACACAGCTGTTTAGAACTAACAGATGGACAACCAGAAGGAACTCTGAGGCTGCGATGCACAGATGGGAGGAGGGGCCATTGCGTGCTGTGCCCGGAGGAAGCGTGAATGTATTGCGATGGCCAACATAAACAAGCATTGGCATAGCCAATAGGTCTCGCCTTTGGGGCCTTATAAGTGTTTAGGCAGAGCTATTGATTTTGCCAATGTGTTTAAGCTGTGCTGTAGAGAAGTGTGGCTGCTGTGCAGCATGCTGAAAAGTTGTAATAAAAAAGTGCCAGAAGCATTTTTGTTACCTTATATATGACCAAAAAGGCATTATGTCCAACACAACGACCATATTAAAAAATTTATGTACAATAAAAAATGTCCTAATTTTCTTTTGTTCTTGCAATGCTGGCAACTTGTTTTTGCCTATTCCAATGGTTGTTTGTTAAAGGTTTTTTTTGAGGGGGCATAAACAATTGGAGGTTGAAGGTTGTGAACTAGTACCTGTATTATAACACTAGCAACGGCCAGACGCTAGGGGAGAATCAACAGATGGCAGATTCCGAGAGTGGGCTGAGGTGGTGCTGAGTGATGCTGAGGTGGTAGTGGTGGTGGTGGTGGTGACTGGTGCTGAGACGATGCTGAGGTGATGCTGAATGATACTTAGGTCTTGCTGAGTGTTGATGATGTGGTGGTGTACTAGTGCAAAGGTGATGCTTAGTGATACTGCTGTGGTGTTGAGTGATGTTGTGGTGGTGCTGAGTGATGCTGTGGTGGTGTTGAGTGATGCTGTGGTGGCACTGAGTGATGCTGTGGTGGCGCTGAGTGATGCTGTGGTGGCGCTGAGTGATGCTGTGGTGGCGCTGAGTGATGCTGTGGTGGTGCTGAGTGATGCTGTGGTGGTGCTGAGTGGTGGTGTGGTGGTGCTGAGTGGTGGTGTTGTGGTGCTGAGTGGTGGTGTGGTGGTGCTGAGTGATGCTGTGGTTGTGGTGAGTGATGCTGTGGTGGTGCTGGGTGGTGCTGAGTGGTGGTATGGTGGTGCTGAGTGGTGGTGCTGAGTGGTGTTTTGGTGGTGCTGAGTGATGCTGTGGTGGTGCTGTGGTGGTGCTGAGTGGTGCTGTGGTGGTGCTGAGTGATGCTGTGGTGGTGCTGAGTGATGCTGTGGTGGTGCTGAGGTATGCTGTGGTGGTGCTGAGGTATGCTGTGGTGGTGCTGAGTGGTGTTGTGGTGGTGCTGAGTGATGCTGTGGTGGTGCTGTGGTGGTGCTGAGTGGTGCTGTGGTGGTGCTGAGTGATGCTGTGGTGGTGCTGAGTGATGCTGTGGTGGTGCTGAGGTATGCTGTGGTGGTGCTGAGGTATACTGTGGTGGTGCTGAGTGGTGGTGTGGTGGTGCTGAGTGATGCTGTGGTGGTGCTGAGTGATGCTGTGGTGGTGCTGAGTGATGCTGTGGTGGTGCTGAGTGATGCTGTTGTGGTGCTGTGGTGGTGCTGAGTGGTGGTGTGGTGGTACTGAGTGGTGGTGTGGTGGTGTGTTGGGGCTGAGTGGTGGTGTGGTGGTGCTGAGTGGTGTTGTGGTGGTGCTGAGTGATGCTGTGGTGGTGCTGAGTGATGCTGTGGTGGTGCTGTGGTGGTGCTGAGTGATGCTGTGGTGGTGCTGAGTGATGCTGTGTTGGTGCTGAGGTATGCTGTGGTGGTGCTGTGGTGGTACTGTTGTGGTGCTGAGTGGTGGTGCTGAGTGATGCTGTGGTGGTGCTGAGTGATGCTGTGGTGGTGCTGAGTGATGCTGTGGTGGTGCTGTGGTGGTGCTGAGTGGTGGTGTGGTGGTGCTGAGTGGTGGTGTGGTGGTGCTGAGTGGTGGTGTGGTGGTGCTGAGTGATGCTGTGGTGGTGCTGAGGTATGCTGTGGTGGTGCTGTGGTGGTGCTGAGTGGTGGTGTGGTGGTGCTGAGTGATGCTGTGGTGGTGCTGAGTGATGCTGTTGTGGTGCTGAGTGATGCTGTGGTGGTGCTGAGTGGTGGTGTGGGGGTGCTGAGTGATGCTGTGGTGGTGCTGAGTGATGCTGTGGTGGTGCTGGGTGGTGGTGAGTGGTGGTGTGGTGGTGCTGAGTGGTGGTATGGTGGTGCTGAGTGGTGGTGCTGAGTGATGCTGTGGTGGTGCTGAGTGATGCTGTTGTGGTGCTGAGTGATGCTTTGGTGGTGCTGAGTGGTGCTGTGGTGGTGCTGTGGTAGTGCTGAGTGATGCTGTGGTGGTGCTGAGTGATGCTTTGGTGGTGCTGAGTGATGCTGTGGTGGTGCTGTGGTGGTGCTGAGTGGTGCTGTGGTGGTGCTGAGTGGTGGTGCTGAGTGGTGGTGTGGTGGTGCTGTGGTGGTGCTGAGTGATGCTGTGGTGGTGCTGTGGTGGTGCTGAGTGGTGCTGTTGTGGTGTTGAGTGGTGGTGTGGTGGTGCTGAGTGGTGCTGTGGTGGTGCTGAGTGGTGGTGTGGTGGTGTGGTGGTGCTGAGTGGTGGTGTGGTAGTGCTGAGTGGTGGTGTGGTAGTGCTGAGTGGTGGTGTGGTGGTGCTGAGTGATGCTGTAGTGGTGGTGCTGAGTGATGCTGTGGTGATGCTGAGTGGTGGTGTGGTGGTGCAGAGTGGTGGTGTGGTTGTGCTGAGTGGTGGTGTGGTGGTGCTGAGTGGTGGTGTGGCGGTGCTGAGTGATGCTGTGGTGGTGGTGAGTGATGCTGTGGTGGTGCTGGTTGGTGCTGAGTGGTGCTGAGTGGTGGTATGGTGGTGCTGCGTGGTGGTGCTGAGTGATGCTGTGGTGGTGCTGAGTGGTGGTGTGGTGGTGCTGAGTGGTGGTGTGGTGGTGCTGAGTGATGCTGTGGTGGTGGTGAGTGATGCTGTGGTGGTGCTGGGTGGTGCTGAGTGGTGGTGGGTGGTGCTGAGTGGTGGTATGGTGGTGCTGAGTGGTGGTGCTGAGTGATGCTGTGGTGGTGCTGAGTGATGCTGTGGTGGTGCTGAGTGATGCTGTGGTAGTGCTGAGTGATGCTGTGGTGGTGCTGAGTGGTGCTGTGGTGGTGCTGAGTGATGCTGTGGTGGTGCTGAGTGATGCTGTGGTGGTGCTGAGTGGTGCTGTGGTGGTGCTGAGTGGTGGTGCTGAGTGGTGGTGTGGTGGTGCTGTGGTGGTGCTGAGTGATGCTGTGGTGGTACTGTGGTGGTGCTGAGTGGTGCTGTGGTGGTGTTGAGTTGTGCTGTGGTGCTGCTGAGTGGTGGTGTGGTGGTGCTGAGTGGTGGTGTGGTGGTGCTGAGTGGTGGTGTGGGGGTGCTGAGTGGTTGTGTGGTAGTGCTGAGTGGTGGTGTGGTGGTGC
Organism: Calotriton arnoldi; assembly: GCA_963921515.1. Classification (NCBI taxonomy): domain Eukaryota; kingdom Metazoa; phylum Chordata; class Amphibia; order Caudata; family Salamandridae; genus Calotriton; species Calotriton arnoldi. Next base: position 299,340 of record CAWUFW010001151.1, on the reverse strand, counting down.
TGAGTGATGCTGTGGTGGTGCTGTGGTGGTGCTGAGTGGTGGTGTGGTGGTGCTGAGTAGTGGTGTAGTGGTGCTGAGTGATGCTGTGGTGGTGCTGAGTGATGCTGTGGTGGTGCTGAGTTATTCTGTGGTGGTGCTGAGTAAAACTGTGGCGGTGCTATGGTGGTGCTGAGTGGTGGTGGTGTTGTAGTGCTGAGTGGTGGTGTGGTGGTACTTAGTGATGCTGTGGTGGTGCTGAGTGGTGTTGTGGTGGTGCTTAGTGATACTGTTGTGGTACATATATGTGTGTAAAGTGCCGAAATGCTACAAGGAGGTGCCGAAGTGAAGGAGCGCAATTGCAACAGTGTTAGTATATTTTCCATAGTGCAATTTTATTATACACATCGTCCCAATAGTTATGTCTGGAAAGTACAAGATTTAAGTACTGTTAAATATTGCAAAAGTACTTATTTCCAAGTTATAGTTTTGCCGTTTACACAGGAATTCCTTTATCGTAGGCGGAGAGAGGCACGCAATAAAAGGCTGGTGTTCGGCTGCCGCTCAAGGACGTCATAGTGTGTTGAAAGCAGACATCTTTGGGTAAAAAAACAATGAACTTTAAGGATTTAAATGGCAGGTCCACTATTCTAAAACTAAAACCTTCAAGTGTATAAATTCTCCATATGGAGAAGACCCGCGTGTCTTGCATTAGAAGCCAACCTGTGAACACACTTCTCTCACAGAAAAATGATCCAAGCTTCAGACCAGTTTGCCAGAGAACTGATTCGGAAACACACTAAATTAGTCCTGGTACACAAGCTCTCTAAGATAGGAGGAACATTCTTTACTGAAATCCGAAACGTTCTCAGCTGCCGGAAGTTTCTGCTCGCTGCTGGGAAGGGTTGGCTTGAACCGACGCCAACCGGGCAATGAATTAAACCAGGGAGGCCTTTTGGTGGTATGTGTGTCAACAGCAATCGCGCAACCGACAGCAAGATCCTCCCATGGGCCCCCACTACAAAGCCGACACCCGCTGGGGAAATGGCTAACCGGTTCAGAGCTGGTCACGCCGAGTGTGCATTTCTAATCAGAACGTAATAGGCGCGAAAGGATGGCAGTGTGGAAACAAAGCAACTGAAGTGCCTGTCTTGTTTTTTTAACTGGTTTATATAGCGCTGAATTCAACCCAAAGGTATTTGCGCACTTTACTTATGCACCAGTTACATTACCAAGGGCACATTCATTTGTTTGCTTTTTCTTGGCACGGGCGATTAGGTGATTCGCCCAGAATCACACGATGTTGAGCCGACGCCGAGACTTAAACCTGGTGCCCCAGCACCAAAGTCGGTAGATCTGGCCGTCACGCATCCTTGTTTGTTGATGAACCATACATGTAACCTCTTCGACATAATCTGGGCCACACAGCCACGCTTCCTAATAATAAAGTGTATTGGGGCAGTAACGGCCATTGCAACACAGAACTTTGAAGTTAAATGGATAACGACACCAGGAAGGCTGAATGTCAATCATGATTCTAACATCGCAAATATTTGAATTTCATTATCAGAATAACGTGTTTGTGAACTGCGACACCTGCTAGAGAAAAAAGCTTTCCATTTAATCTGCTACTCTCCAAACCTTAGGTTATGCCTTTTTACTCCGAATGTATTACTTATACTTTCTATGAGAAAGAGCCAAACCCTTTGAAGTTTTGTGCTACGTTTCAAATGTTAAACACGCTTTAGCAAAACCAATAGTGTGGTCTTTGAAATTCTACAAAAGATTTTTCAAATTCATAAACAAAGAGAGACAAGCATTGGCTGCGCGGCCGTGCGAGACACGCTCTGTGGTGGGGGAGGGGGGAGGAGCGGGAGAGCAAGTGACGCGCGGCCGTGAAAGTGACACGGCTGCGCGGCCCCGAGAAGCACTCTGTGGTGGGGGAGGGGGAGGAGCAAGTGAGAGGAAAGACATATGGCGCCTGGAGCATGCGAGGAATGCGCGTTACTGTGCGCGTACTCGCATGCTCTAGGCCAGCCAAAAGTTGTGGTCGCATTTCTGCAAGCCCACTACAAAATGTCTCGCCCAGAGCCAGCGCTGAAGCGCTGGCTTTCAGGGCGAGACCTAAAAAACTACTTAGTGAAAACGCCTGGGAGGGAACCAAGCACCCAAAGTAGTGACAATTATAATGAATTCACCAGTAAAAAAGGCAGCATTTCTGAATGGCACAACAAATAACGAATGGCAATGATGGGCATGCCAAAAGCCCACGGAGGCGATACAACAGTCTTACACGCTGCCTAGGTTTGACCTAAAAAGAACCTGTTCACTCCTGATCACTAGATGGCATGCTGCCACCGCTGCTCTCATGCTGTCTAACTCCTGGTGAAGGCAGTAGACTTCCATCACTATGGATAGCGTTTTAGGTGCCTCTCCTGGGCAACAAGACTGCAATCCATGAGACAGGCATATGTCATGATGCACACGCATGATCCATATTTACCTATGACAAAAAAAAGTCAGCATTAGGGATCCAGACAACAGTATATTTGAGCACCCAGGGCAAGGGTACACATCCATTACCATATAAAGTACTTTTTTGTCCCAATAGGCTCCAGTACCAGAGAGTAGCTTGTGTTTTGGGGAGAAGGGTGTGAAAGATTCAAAATCCTCTGTCTAAACAGCATGGTTTCAGAACAGTCTATTTGGGTGCTGTCATTCCAGCTCATGCAGTAATGTGCAGGAGTGCACGTAAAGTAACCAATTGCATCCAACTTCAAGTTACACTGCAAGTTATAACCTCCCAACCCTCTTCATTCTTCCTTCCAGCTCAATATGTTAGGGACTGAACTGTAGTGGGAGAAGCTGTTTCAGTAACCTCCCATGTACATTTAAAGGGTTTTTTTTACACTTAAGGGGTATATGGACAGCAGCTGTCCACATACCTGTATCTGAACAATTCATTTATAAAGCAAAACAGCCGACATTAGGTAGCTCTTGCTGCTTAACATTTCAGTACAGTGCCCATTTAAGTCCTATACATGCACAGAAGTCTTGTGCCTCTTTGTATGGCACAGTTGGGCCTGACAGTGTTTTACTAAGTAGAAAAATAATGTGTATTTATGTGTGTTTAATTTAGTATAACTAGGCCACAAAACGAATTTACTGGGCCTTTGTCGTATTGCACTGACAGCTGAAGAAAACATGGCTTAACAGTTGCACTACCAAGTTTCCTACATGCCTGCTTTTTCCTCTTCTATGTTTTTCCTTTTCATAAAATATTTGAAATGGGATTAATTTCATGGTGTTACTTTCTTGTACTGTATTAATCAGTGTACCTTAGCAAGAAGCTTGCCTATGTTTCAGTAATCAAGGATGTTGCCTGCTGCCACAACTATATTTCAAGTTATTTTAAAATTGTTTATTGCCTAGGTTACTTCAATAGTGCAATTACATTTCCTTCGTTTGTAGGGTAAGGAGGATCATTATGTATTTATAATTAGGACGGTCCCTAAAGTAGCTTATTTTATGTAGCACAATGTATTCAATGTTTATTGGTTTATGTAATGTAACTTTATTAGGACAGCACTATGATACCAATTCTAGCTATGCCGAGGGCATTATTTATGCACTTTTCCGAGACGACAAAAAGTGCAATTCTGGATGTGTGCCAGACTTTTCTCAGACTTGCTACATACCTACCTACCTGTGCTCTAGATTCTTTCTGTGCTACCAAAGCAGACTCCATTACAGTCTGCTTAGTTGATTCATGATTAAATAACTTTCCTTGCTTTTATACTGAGCATCCCCCATTTCGGCCTGTTATCTGACTTTATGAATAAACTTTCCCCATCTGAACTATGTTTTGATTATGGCTAATTCTCTTATGTATGACGTCTTGCAATTGGCTTTATTTGTATGCATTAAATGGTGCTGATTTGAATATCATTTAATTACTACTTTGTGCCTCCGTCCTTTGGGACACATACAGCCCCGATCTTGCGCATCGCCCTTGCGCATCGCCCTTTGAATTTATTGGTACAAAGTACCTACAGGCCCAACTGCAATTTGTTGGTTGCAACATCGGAGAATGTAGTGCTGGCAGCCCCCGCAAGTGTTTAACGCCCAATGAAAATACTTTTGAGACATTTTACACACACACAGAAGTGCTGCACCCCTCTCCCCACACAGCTCAGCACTTACAAGTGGGGTCCTGGTGTAAGGCCTACTGTTTGCCAATGCAGCTCAAATATATATATCAGTTAGGAAGCTGCCGTGTGGGAGCCTCCTGGCAGCTACTTCTAAAGTGGCATTAGGCATGGTAATAGCCTGGTGGATGTCTGCGCAGGAAGGCGTAAGCAGTTGCACTTTGAGCAGTTGGGAATGTTGCCGCTTAGCCTTATTCTAATTGTCAAGTTGTTGCAGCCTCTAATTACTTTTGCCCTTGCCCTTTGTTAGGGTGGCACGATATGGGTTTGGTATAATTGTAATGATTATGATCGAATGTTGTCATGTGGTGCATTGTATAAATGTATGCGCCTTTATTATTACTAACGCCTTTGTTTAATATTAACACGTATAGGCCGTTTTGGGGGACTCCCGCTGCCAGTATTGTGGTCATTCATGCATCATTTTCAGAATGTCTTCTCTCGAACATCTTGGAAAGCAAATGCTGTCTCTTCACTCAGAACTCTCTATTTTTAGGGGGAGGGGCGAAAAGCCGTATTGCACTTGCCTGCCGGGAAGTAACAGCTTTAAATTTCCCTCCCCTCATTATGGGCCCTCATCTGTGGCCTGGTGCGATAATTATGGGGAGGGGGCATTTGCCAGTATTCCCCATACTTCCAGGCTGTAACGCTTAATTAGTTCTCAGCCTGAACCAAGATAAGACTGCCCGTCCATGTGGATGCAAAAACAACATCATCCCTAACCCAGGCCTTGGAATGAGTGGGGGTGATGGAATATGAGCCTGCTAAATCAAACCCACTCTCAGACCAGGGGCCCTCAGTAATGAAGTCTGCGACACACCAACTCCAGTGGGAGCACAGGGAGTCTGAAGACATGCCCTTTACTCAATAGAGAGCAAGACTCCCAAGGGATAGCATCTTATCTCGAAGTCAGTTTACACACAGAAAGAGCTGATCTGAATCCTTACAGTATGAGGAAGTAAGTGATCTGTCTCCAAATACAGACAGAAAACATAGGAGGAGAGGGAGCGTGCGGGCATTTTATAGTTTAAGGGGTCAACACCTACATATATGAAAATAAACTAGTTTCTTAAAGCGCTAAGAGAAAAACTTTCTGAGAATGCAAAACGATGGTCTGAGTTCATTATGAGAACTCAACCTCATGGAGTAAGGACGGTGATAGGAAAATGGTAGTACAAAATTATGTGGAAATACTGCAGTGGTCGAAATGAATATTTACATTTTTTATCGTCTGACTACAGGTAGCTTTTGCTGTCTAAAGTGATCAGAACAAGACCATAGTATTTCGTGGATGGTTACACTGTGCCATTTACCTTGTGCCTATGGTGATGTGGCAGAGTAGTTCTTGGACACAGCCAGCACTAATCTGTTGGCCTCTGAAGGCGCTTCTTCAGTGCTGGCAGGGGCTTCAACATCAGAGGCTCACAGCCCTGGTAGCTACATGTGCCACCCTACACAGAAGTCAACTAACCTAGGTAACTTTCTGTAGAGCTCTTCCCAGGCAATGAAACCAGGCGTGTTAACTTTGCCAATGCTTTCTTAGGTCTCGGCTAGACAGCGCATCTGCTGTCTCTTCGAGACATTTTGTTTACAGTCAGTGGGTTACAGTCCGCCCCTAGGCTTACCATTTGTTAGCTTCAACATTACTCTCATATCCTTCGCTCCCATTTGCTATGGCATGCATGTGTCATGCCTCTTCTTGTGTTTGGACCTCCCCTAGAGCATGGACCAAGTACTTGTGTACATCCACTGATCCCATATTAGTAGTTACTTCGTTACTTACTTATTTGTATTTAAGCAGTCCATATCAGTGCATGTGGTTTCAGTCACTCCTTTCCCGTCCCACTCGCCCCCATCCCTGTCGCTTTTTTCCCTCTCACCCTCTGCTCCATCTGTTTCTTCTTTAACAACCGCCCCCTCACTTGTGCTTGGCTTTCCCCATGTCTATCTCCTTTCTACTCTGGGCCCCTTCTGCGATGTCTGCAGCCATTTGCAGCAGGCACAATGAGGAGCTCCAAATGTATAATTTATGCAGTTTTATGTAGTGCAAACTCAACCTGAATGTATTGGAGCACTTTATATGAGCAACAGTTACATTACACAAGGCTGCATTCATTTTAGGTCTTGGCTACACAGCACATGCGCTGTCTCTTTGCCCCCCTGTGTTGTGTTCCTTGTCCTGCACCTCCTGCCACCCAAAAAAGTGCTATGACATGTCCAGCACTGGCCACGTCATATCGCTTTTTTTCTGTGACTTTCAGCCATGCTGAACAGCAGATGTGCTGCTATACAACATGGCTAAAAGACATTCACCTTGGCAACCCCAGTAGTTTCACACATTGCAATAGGAATAGCACTCGTTATCACGCAGTTTTTTTCCCCGCAGGGAATTACAACGCGGTCGTTACAACGAACGCGTTGTAATTCCGCATACCATTACCCCGCAAGTCGTAACAACGACTTGCGGAGGGAGCGCTGGATGTTGGAATAGTATAATTTACTATTCCAACTCCAGTCGGTGCGGACAGTAGGGAAGGTGTTGGATTTTAAATCCAACACCTTCTCCCCCTCCGCAAGTCGTTGTTCCGACTTGCGGAGTAATGGTATGCGGAATTACAACGCGGTCGTTGTAACGACCGCGTTGTAATTCCCTGCGGGGTATAAGTTTTGTGGTAAACGTTGTTTACCATTGCAGAGACCTATTAGGATAGGATGGGATGGGATAGGATAGAAATTTATAAAGCGCACTAATACCCGCGGTGTCAAGGCGCTAGGCAGACGGAGAGGAGAAAAGAGGCACAGATCAGCCAACTATGTTGAGAAAAGCCATGTTTTCAGCAGCTTTCTAAACACCGGAAAGGATTCCGCATTGGAGATGGAGGGGGGCACACACGACTTTGCTAATGCTTGTTCTATCCTGGATCTTGGTTTTGAACAGGAGCAGCAGTCAGACATGTGATTTCCATTTAAGTCCCTATGTATACCACATGTTTGATGACCTGCTTAAGAGTTTATAAAGCAGATTATGAAGCTACCAGACAGCAAAGAAAGACTCCTTGGGTCATGATCCTCGATCTACCCGTGGCTTTTGACATGGTGTTGCACACTACACTCCTACATCGTCTTGGTGCCATAGGTGTCGGCTGCTCCACACTGGCCTGGTTCTGCTCTTTTTTGGAAGACAGCTCTAAATCTGTTTAGATGGCTCCATTTGCCTCAGAACCGAGTTCCTTTGGCTTTGGGGTTCCGTGGAGGTCTGGGGGGGAGGGGTTTGGGGTGGGGAGGGCCCACAGTACCGTATTCAATGTTTACATGACCCCTCTGGTGACCTTGATCGAATCATGTGGAGTTCAAATTGTACCTTATGCAGATGATACACAATTGCTTCTCACCTTGGATAAAAACACCCCCAATGCACAGAGCAATTTTAGGTTGTGTTCCAATGGATGCATGACAGCTGCCTTCAATGCAATACCAGCAAAACAGAAATTCTGCTCTTTGGAATCCCACCACCCAGTTGGTACAAAGACTTCTGGCCAATTGTTGTGCTTCTGCCTCCTGCCCCTACCACCATGGCTCGCAATCTGGGGGTGAAATTTGATATCTCTGCATCCTTTGCCCCCCTGGTGCCTGGCATAGTAGGTTCCTGTTTTGGACTTTTAAACCTGCAAAAAAGTTCCTCTAACTTCTCCCCCTTCTAGAGCAAAAAACAGTGATCCAGGCCCTAATCAGCTCAAGATTGGATTAGGCCAACTCGCTATATTGGGGTCTGCTGGCCTATCTCTTGAGGAGACTGCAGCAAGTCCAGAACGCCACTGCTAGCCTTCTGCTGCGACTCCCCAGGAGAGTCCACATTGAACCCGATCTGAAAGAGCTACAATGGTTACCTTTCAAGGACCGTGTAAGATTCAAAGGGCTGCTCATGACACATAGAGCTTTCCACCACACCGGCCCTCAGTATTTGTCGAACAGATTTATTCCCTTCCAACCCTCCAGGTCACTCCGGTCCTGCAGCTCCCTGCTTGTGGTGATTCCTCAATTCAGCAGGAAAAAGTGGGGTGGCAAAGGAGGGGAATGCCCTCCCGCTACATCCCAGCGCCACAGCAGACATTCAAGCCTTTAAGCGTTCTCTTAAAACCTGGCTCTATGGGTCTGCTTTCTAGACGCCATGTTAGCAGGGGATGAGACTTCCTGCCAGCGCCGGGACACTCACTGAGTAGCTGTGCGCTCTACAAATTCCCCAATAACAACAATAATAATGAGCAGAGGGAGATTTGCTATTCAATAAGAAGCCTTCAATGAACACAATGGGATTCAGAGATGCTTTCATGATGTTTGTACTGTGGAAGCGCGGGTACCACAGGAGCTTCTTGTGCTGTAAATGTCACCAGTGTCTGATAGGTCGGTACCAGCGGTACAAAAGCATCCACTGTGACGTGTCACAGAGCTATTCTACCCATGCAAGAGCGTTGAATGTCATATAATAATAGACTCCATTTATACTGCGTGTTAATGACAAAACAATTGAATATCATGGAACTCGGGTGCCAAGGAAACAATACTGCTTGCTTGTAATTACAGAAGAACGGACAGGCGCGTGCCAACAGGTATCTGTTATTCCTGATGTACATAGATTCCGTGAATTCAATATAGAACGGTTTACTCATGTACAAGTCATTTTCCATACTGGTACTGGCGAATTCAAATATTGTTTTTATTTTACATATCTATAGTAATGTATTTGAACCTTCAAAGCTGCAGTGACATTTAAAATGCAATTTAGTAAGGACGCCTGCACGCAATGAGGTGGGGTTTATGCAGTTGGCATGAATGTGGGAATCCAGAGGGCTGCAGCTGAACTGGATGCCCTGTGTTTTGGGGCATAAAATGCTTTCTCGTGAAGGGTCTGTCTTGTCAGAATTGGGCAAGAATTTATATATAGTGTAGTGCAAATGCTGTTTTTGCCTCGGGCAGCTTGTCAGACAGGCTATTGCCAGTGTAAAGTTGCCCCAGCACCGGCGCAATTTACGTAATCTGGAAATGTCAGTGCCAAATTGGCATGATACCAGTGCAAATCATGTAAACGGGAAAGGCTGGTGCGTGATTGCACTGCTGCGATCCATGACGCAGGCCTGTTTGGTTTCATATTTAGCTGTCACAACTACAGCCTGCCTCTTGTAGGGCCAGTTACAGAAATCATATATGAATAAATGGGGAATTGTCATGCAATATCTGGTATTCTACTGTTGAGTCTGCTTATATTGTATGGCATAAGGTCACTCTTACTTCAGACCCCTTCAGTGTGAGGTTACTTGGATTTGCTTCCCTCCTGTACTTATATGGTGACTCAGAGGGACAGATCACAAAACATGTTTGACTTACTATTTCATGCCCTCGGGGTACAGGGTTGCCTGTAGGGCAATCAGTCAGGGCCCAATGGGTTGGTCTAACAGGTAAGTGTGTGGGCCAGTGTATGGCTGTTTATGGGTCTGTTTTAAGGTCCTCTGGGCCCGTTTTCCCTGTTGATTTCCTTGATATTAAAACAAACATTGCCTGCAGAAAGTTAAAATCCATGCAGGCTTCCACACCTTGCAAAGTACTTACTGATACAGAGCCTCTACAAGTTTAAAACTGCCCTGATTTTCAAACATGGGTCACTTTTTTAGTCATCTAATTCATCAATGGTGGCCACTTTTATTTTTGTGCAAACACCTTTTACCAACATACAATGAAAGTAGGCTTCTGGAGGTGGTAATGTGTAATATGAATGTTTATGCATAGCAGCTGTGTGGCATTTTGTTGTGGCGGTGATGTGTTCTAATGCTTTTTGTGCTGCTGTGTTGTTGCATTGCATTATTGCAATGTGATATTTTGTTTCACTGCGAATGTTGTTTTGCCTGTTTAGTGGTGATGTGCCCTGTTATGTTTTAATTGTGATAGATTGCTTTGTTTGTGTTATGTTCTGTTGTTGCCTTTAGATATTTCAACAAATGTTGCAACATTTTCAGCCAAAAGCAGCACGTGCCTTGAGAGTTCCTCTAACAAACAACCATTTACCACTGTCTAAGGTGGTAAAATAGTGTTCCTCCCAGTGCTCTCGGTGCGCACTTTACGTAATACGGCCATGTATGTCTGCGGTATTGTCACAGGGGTCAGAGAGCGCTGCTTCTTAGGCTGCAGTGTGATGGAGCTTCTCATCTTCATGTGTAGTTGGCGACAATGTGACCACCCCTACTGAAGTGCCTGTATCATCCGTGATTTACGTGCTATGAAAAGGATGGGGATCTCTAAAAAGGGCATGGAATGCTCAAAGAAGCTAACTAGGAATCCTTTCCAAGAGGTATGGCCTATGGAATAAAGGGCATGGCTCAAAACGAGTAAACTAAAACCCGGTGCTTCTCACAGTATTCCACCTAACCAGAATTTGGGTGTCTCTCTCTGGGTGTTGTGTTATTGCGTCCAGACATAGAACACAAGAATGGATAACCATGGCAGACCTATTGGCTTTGCCATGGTTTGTTTGCTCTATCAAATAAATGAGTAAAAACATTTTTGGGGGTGAACAATTAGAATTGAAAATGTTTGAACTCTGAAAACATCAGCCTGTGCTTTACGGAGGTCTGAGGAGTGAGCAGTGGTCTTCGGATTGTTTCGGTCACTCTTCCACTTCACCACACCCCCACACACATACCAACCACTCACTTGTAAACACAGCATTTTCTTTTCCTTTGGCGCTCTCCATATTTTGACACCTGTCACTGTGTAGCTCCCTCACACACTTCCTCACAATTACAATTGGTTCTAACTGGCCATCACTATGTACACTCTGCAGAAAGACCAAAGATTGGATGAGCATGTTGTTTGAAAACCTTTATGATCTTATGATAGGCACTGTGAGAAATTCAGGGGTGGCTCCTCCGCTCTGGCGGAGGAGCATTGCCCCACTGCTGCTACCCAGCAGAGGCAACAGTGAAAAAGAAAATGATAATAAAATAATGTTATTATCATTTTCTTTTTCAGCGTTGCCTCTGCTGGGTAGTCGAGTCGCGGGGCTGGACCGGGCCATTCTCCTGAGCTTCAGGAGGAGGAGTTGTGGGCACTACTAATTGCGCATGATGGTTGGCCAGCTGTTTTAGGCCGGTCAAACCGACATGTGCACTTAGCATTTCTCCACCCGGCTGTGTTGTACAGCCGGGTGGAGAAAAGTTACAGGCTCCCAGGCACTGTCTGAGTGGCAAACCAAGCCGCTCAGACCAATCCCAGTGCTTCTCTCATGCTGGGAATAGTATTTCCAGCATGAGAGAAGCGCTGGGATTGGCATCTGGGAGCCTCCACAGTGTGCACCAGTTGAGGACCGGGAGAGGAGGAAGACGGAGCGGACACAGAGTCAGGTAAGTCGTTATTTTATATATCTCCTCCATTATGTAATAAGGGAAAGAAAGGCTTTTAAATTCCACAGGGATCGTAATGATTATGAAAATGGACGTATATTTACTTTCGCCAAAAAATATGAGTCGTTAAAAGCTTCAAAATATGGGAGCGGCAAAGTTGATAGCAGGAATGCAGTACCGAAGGGAACTACAGTTGAGGGTTCTTCGTATTCCGATTTAAGTTCGGCTGTAGAGAGTGAAACTGAGAATGATATACACAAACAAACGTCTCAACAAATTCCCTCAACAGTGACATTGGCAGAGGAAGTTAATTTTTTAGTGGAAGAGCGCAGGCAAACCCTGCGCCCAAGGATGTATCACAGCAAACCGAATCAAGAACATCTAAGCGCCGGGCAAGAAGGCGGGCAAGAAAGCGCAACTTCGAAAAACAAAGTTCAACAGAGAAAACAGCCAAAGAGGAATTGGAGGCGCTAACCCAGCAGAGTAATAAAAACAACCTGACAATATTGAATCTCACGGATGTTGTGCTTAACAAAGCAGAGGAACAACTCCTTTCTCTGGGACTCTCATATTGTCCGGTAAGCTCCTTCAACTACGCAACAACCCGGTTTGATATATACAAAAGTATAAGGAAACTAAAGTTGAAAAAACACTTCATTCAACAAAGTCAACATCAGGAGATCCTTGACAAAAACTTGCCTACAACACAAGGTACTTCCCAGGATATAACTGCATTCCATCATGGTCTCACACAATCTGACATGGCACTGCTTACAGATATGCATGAATTAATGGTGGAGGGCAAAAGTCAAAGTCCAAACCTAAACAACGAGGACAGAAGTTACGATATATCTGACCAAATGAAACCTAAAACACCTTTCAAACCTAGTTCTACATTCAATCCAATCATGATTAGAGATTCTATCGACAATTTTCATGACAATGTGATAAAAGGCCTAAAGGACTTAAACTACAAAGTTCAGCATTACAAACAACCAAAAGCCAACAAACAGGAAATTCAATTCCATACATTAATGTCAAAACTTAAAGGGAATCCTGACATAGTAGTGCGAAATGCTGATAAAGGTGGCAATACAGTGCTATGGAAAAAAGCGGATTACGTAAAGGAAGCAATGAGACAGCTTAAAGATACAGCTTGTTATTGTCGCAGTGATTATTCCACCATGCGCAAAACAACTGGCGAATTCAATTTGAAATTGATTGCTTGGAAGAATGCTGGATTACTAACGCTGGAAGAGTTTAAGTACATAAGAAATGATAAACCAGTAACCCCGATTTTGTACTTTATTCCTAAAATACACAAAAACGCTGTAATGCCACCAGGAAGGCCAATTATATCTGCCCGCAAAAGCTTACTCGAAAATGTCTCCAAATATATAGATTATGTTTTACAAGAATATGTTCAAAATTTGGTTTCATACATAAAGGACACGAGTGACTTTTTAACAAAATTGATGAATTGTCCTTGGCAGACAGATTACTTGTTAATCACATTGGATGTGACATCTCTATATACATCCATAAATCACAGAGATGGACTGAGGGCCCTAGAGTACTATTTGGCCAAAAGAGGACAAGAATATGCCCAACACAATCTTATGCTTTTAAATATGGTGGATTTTTGTTTACATAACAACTATTTTTTGTTCCAAAATAATCTGTACCAACAGCTACGTGGAGTAGCTATGGGGGCCAGCTTCTCCCCCAGCTATGCTTGTCTCCACATGGGCTGGTGGGAGGAGTTGGTCCTCCTTAAAGAACACACATCGGTGATTAAAACAAATGTCAAGGCTTGGTGGAGATATATCGATGACCTCTTTGTTATTTGGCAAGGTACAATTAGTGAGGCAGAAGAGTTCATTAAGAATCTTAACACCAATCAATTAAATCTACATTTCACAGCAGACATTAGTCCCAATACTATCAATTTTTTAGATGTACAGGTGTTTGTAAGAAATAACAAATTGGAAACAAAGTTACACAGAAAATCCACAGCCGGCAATGCAGTGCTACATGCAAGTAGCGCACACCCAAAACATCTCATCCGTAGTATTCCTTACGGTGAGATGTTGAGGTTAAGACGCATCTGCAGCTGTGACAGTGATTTGATCGCAGCACAAGAAAGCAGCAAAATAAGATTTAAAGAAAGAGGCTATTCTACCACAGCATTATTTCACCAACCCGCAGCATGTCGCAGATTTCCTGAAAACCACTCTCCGGAGATCCCCTCGTAATGAGCCATCACTGAGCCCGACCCACGCAAGTACAGTCCTATCTGACATAGAGTAATACCGCCAGGATTAAGATGATTTCCCCGTGAGTACACTCTTTCAACTCAACCTCTGACATAGTTGAATGTTTAACGGAGCGGGCTGCAGAGCCACACGAGGCTCAACTGGTCATTGAACACTGGCATCACGAACTCGACTGGACGAAGACTTCGCCTGCTATAGATGTCATTGGACATTATGGCTGCGTTCCCTACACACGATATGGACATATAATCAGGACATAAGAGGCACTGAATTAGAGCCTGGGCACCCTCGTGCCCACGAGGGGGGCTGTTGTGCCCTCAAGCGTTTATTCCCAAAGGGTCATCCCCAGAATGTTAAAAGTTTACGGTTTTCTTCATTTTATACTTACCTTCCCTTTCTTTGCAAGGGCTGATTTTTTCTTTTCTTTCGAGAGGGGTGGGAAGGGAGGGACTGTACGTCACAGCAGGATTGGGCTGCTGATGTGGGAGGGAGGCAGGATTGGGCTGCCGTTCGGGGAGGGGGGAGGGAGAGAGGGACTGTTGGAGACGTTCAGCAACACTTTATACACAGGCATGATCACAGGCTACTGCACTGCCCGCACAGGGCTTCTTGAGTTAATACGTTATGCAATACATTTCCCTTACTCAGTAAATGACTCACCCACGCCCACCTAGCTACAACTTCCTCACTTGGAATGTGAGGGGCCTTGGGAACCCAAGGAAACGGCGACATGTCCTAGCCTACCTGGATGGGCACAACATACACTGCACCATGCTCCAGGAGACTCATATTGGCCCCAATGCCCCGACCACCTTCGCGGCCTGGTGGGCTTCATATAGATGCTTCTCGACATATTCCACCTATGCCCGAGGGACAGCAATCCTAATTAAAAAAAACTTTCCATATGTACCCATGGGGGCATTCGCTGACCCCCAAGGGCGTTATTGCCTTACATGGGGGCGGATGGCATCTCAGTCTATAACTATTGGATGCTGCTACGGACCTAATCATGATGATCCCGAGTTTTTCAATTTCCTTTGGGGTAAAATCTTAGATACTGGTTCCACCAACGTGGCTTGGGGCAGGTACTTCAATGTCACTCTTGATCCGACAATAGATCGGCAACGACCGATACCATATCACTACACAGGGGCCCAACGCCAACTTTCAGAGATAGTTTCCGCACATGGACTGATAGATGCATGGAGAAGCTTACACCCCACTGTCAAAGAAGGCACATGTCACTCTTCAACACACTCCACATGGTCGCGCATAGACGGCTGGTTATTGACCAGAGGACTAAAATCGTGGCTTATGGCAGCGAGACCCCTCCAGCGAACTTACTCTGATCACTCACCCGTGCTGCTATCCCTTACTCCGCCCTGCTCAACATCACCTTACCAATCTTGGAGGTTACCTGTGTATGCTCTGCTTGATCCCCTATTCCGCTCAGAGTTAGAACAAGAGATCACAGACTTCTTTCCACGCAACATTGACACTGTGCCTCAGATTTCCACGGTCTGGGAAGCGTTTAAAGTGACCATTCGGGGGATTTGCATCGCAAAGGGGGGAGGCATATTGAAAGACATCCGGAACACGCTTAGTACATTAGAAACTGACCTCAAGAAGCTAGAGGAACAAATGAGCTCTACTCCCAGTGCTGCTCTACAGGGGCAGATCAGAGACAAGCTGACAGACTACCAAGAGACTGCAGAACGGGAAGGCAAATTTAGGGGGAAATACCACAGCGCCCGACAATATGGGGAAGGGGAGCGCCCTGGGAAGGTTCTGGCAGAGCTAACCCAGAAACCACGTTTTTCTGGCACCATATTGGAAATCATTGACCATGCGGGCAGAGTGCACAGGGACACCCCAGACATTTTGGACACATTCCACGACTTTTACAACACTCGTTACAAAACACATCGGTCGCAACCGATTGACTTCGAGCCATATTTTGAGGACATAGTGCTGGGGTGGTTGGGGGACACACAGAGGGAATTTCTTCTGGCAGACTTTGAAGATGAGGAAATACTCTCCTCAATCATGCAGTTGCAGTCCGGCCGGGCCCCGGGCCCGGACGGCCTACCTTCGGAATTCTACAAAACATATAGTAAGGTCCTCATCCCCATTTTACGGCACGTGTACGAAGAGGCGCGGGAAACGGGCATGCTCCCGCAAACAATGCGAGAAACACTCATTATATCTCTACTGAAGCCAGGGAAACCAGGAGGCAGGTGCGACTCCTATAGACCACTCTCACTGATAAACTGCGATGCCAAAATCTTGGCAAAATTGCTCGCCAATCGAATAAGTCCTCTGATGACAGCGTTGGTACTTCCCGACCAATCTGGGTTTATACCCGGCAGAGCAACGTCGCACAGCCTACGCACTCTCTTTGCCCTTATGCAAGACATCGACCCTGACCAGGACGCGGTGGCGGACTTTTTGGATGCCACCAAAGCCTTTGACTCCCTCAAATGGGATTATTTGGCATTCGTACTGACACGAATGGGCTCCCCCCCCTTCTTAGCGTGGATCCAGCTATTGTACACTAAACCACAGGCCAAACTACTCATCAATGGAATGTGCTCATCCAGGTTCCATATCACGAGAGGGACGAGGCAGGGATGCCCGCTCTCTCCACTCTTATTCACCCTGGCCATGGAGCCCTTGGCAGCTAAGCTCCGGCAACACCACCGTGAACATGCCCTCATATACCCTGAAAGGCAAGTCCTAATATCCTTGTATGCTGACGACCTTACCTTATATTTACAAGATCCAGAGGAGAGTCTGAACCCTATATTACAGGCGTTTTTGCAGTTCGGCAGGTTCTCGGGGATCAATATCAATTGGAGCAAGTCACAAATCTTCCCCCTCACAGATGCGGTGAAGAGATACACCCCAGACTTCCCCTTAACTTGGTGCGAGGGCGAGGTAAAATACCTAGGAATAGTAATCACTAGAGACAGGGAACACCTCATGAGGGCCAACTATGGCACAGCTCTGGACACACTAACGGAGTCCATCACGAGATGGATAGCAATGCCTCTGTCGATGGCAGGCCGGATAGCTCTGATAAAAATGGTTATCCTCCCTAAGCTTCTCTATTATTTCACTAATATCCCCTATGCGCCCAGTAAATCCTTCTTCAAAGCCCTCAAAACGCAACTCATTCGGCTGACGTGTGGGGGCCAAGCAACCCCGGCTGAGGTGGGAGGCTCTAACCATACTCTTCGATAAAGGAGGTTTCGAAGTGCTGGACATGGAGTTATATTATTGGTGCGCCCAGGCACACTTCGCGGTCCTTTGGATACATCCACCACTGTACATGCCACATCTTGCGGTAGAGCATTGGCCCATGGTGCCGACCCCGTTCTCGGCTTACATAAGCGCTCCTACCAACCCTAAAGATGCTGACCCAACCACAGTGGAAGAGCTTGGAGGGCAATAGCTAAGCGCATGAATATAGACACGTTATATTCTCCGCTACTGCCGCTACCAGGCAGGCTAGACATCCCTGTTACAAGTGAGGGAAGGTGCCGACAAATGCTTTGCAAATTTGACATTCACACCTGGGGGGCACTATATGACAAAGGCACTTTCCGATCACGGGAACACTTCTTTAACAACTGCCAGCCCACCACCATGGAGCTATTTATGTATATTCGGCTCTGGCACGATGTCAAGTCCGCCACCCCTGAGTTTTCCGCCAATGGGGGAGGGGGAGAGCACTGAAGTTTAAGGACTGGCTGCGTGACCTTGTCTTTTGCCAGGAACAGCTGACGGTGTACGCTGAGCTGATGCCACCAGCGTCTCACCCACGAGACATTTGGGAACCTCTACGAGCATATCTGCGGAAGCAGTCCGCTGCTGAGGCAGAGTCAGGGAAGAACACTGTAGACCTAGAGGCCGCTCACCCAGCAATGTGAAGAAAGAGGGAGTGGACAGGATTGCAGTG
Organism: Calotriton arnoldi; assembly: GCA_963921515.1. NCBI lineage: Eukaryota > Metazoa > Chordata > Amphibia > Caudata > Salamandridae > Calotriton > Calotriton arnoldi. The sequence continues at coordinate 281,528 of CAWUFW010001151.1, read as the reverse complement.
TGTGGAATGTAAAGCGTACAGACGATATCCTACACATGTCACGTGCGGGCACGGCCTGTGGCTAAACTGATGTATGATAGCCGCAAAATATGTGATCTTCTGTGTATACTATGCTTTCTATTACAATGATTGTGTATTGTTACATTGTGAGGCTGACTAGATGTCAGTGTATATTTCTCTGTCTCTTGTTGGAAAATTAATAAACAATTTTAAAAAAAAACTACTGAAGAATGTTGGTCAGGATAAGGTGCAGGTGCGCGTGGGTAGGTTTAGCAGGTAGGGATGGTTTTGAGTGGACAGAAGGTTAAGTAGTAAACGTTCTAGATGTAAAACAGGCAGGGGGAATGTTCCTAGGCTTTGAAGCCCTGACAATCCCAAACCAGAAAGATGCTGTATGAAGACCCAATATCTCCATCCTTAAGCTCGACGCCGGGGCTTCATGGCATTGTGGGGGTTAAACGGTAAAGGGGAAGGGGAGGTTGATGCAAGGTCGTGTGTTCTGGTGTGGTGGCCCAGAAACCAAGGCGAAAGGATCCTCAATCGCAGTTGACGTCTATGTAGCTCCAAGTGGGTCAGAGCCTGGTAGCACGGATGGCCAAAAAGGTAAGCTGCACCAGGACCCAATAGGTTTTCAATAAATGGTGATCACGAACAGCCATTGGTAATTCCGGAGTAGGGAAAGAACAGGGAACACAACAGCCGCTCATAATGAGGACATTGGTAGCAGTGGTTAGTTGGTAAAGGAATGACAGGGCCCAAGGTATGTCACAGGAGGACACAGCTGCATTCACCACCCTCAGCCCATCGATAGCTGCTAGCCATCACACTCCATAAATGTGACAATTGCATCTCACCCATTACAAATATCAGGTCACCCAGGCTGTGAGAATGTCCTGGGCGACACAGTTGTTGTTTTTTTAATGCACATTAATCTATTACACACTGTTGCTGAGGTGCTCTGTTAAAATATAGACAGACAGCACCACCATGTCTTGGACAACTCCATCATGTCTTAGACTGTGAAAAAGAATTTCTGGCGTTAAGAAATAAATGGTGAGCATCGACAAACACCGGCACAAATTGAGCACTGCTTAGTAGTAAATGGCTCATCCTGGCGGCATAATCAGAAAACAAGTGCATACATTAGATGGCATGATGTACAAGATGCAAATAAACTAAAATCACAGAGACAACAGTGATATTGTCCAGATCACTAATAGCAACGCCAGATCATACCATGATATAAGTGTGGCTTTTGTTGTGTGCGGAGGGTGATCTCTCCCCTTAAGCAGAAGAAGGGCCTTGAGGGCGGTTTTGAAATACATGTTTTCAGTAATGGAGTCTGCAGCAGTGAATCATGCTCTGTTGCTGTCTGCGAGGTGATATTTTAAGTGGGTCTTGCATTAAAGCCAGAGCTGTAATTTAAAAAACGTTCCTGTGCATTAATTTTCAATTATTTTCCTAATGGACCCAGATGAAACACATTTTATGATTTCTGTCGATTACGAATTGTCAATAGCCGGGGTAGCCCATATTCCTTTTCATGGTCCATTACCCACCTTTAGGCACTCAATACTCCTCCCGCCATAAGAAACCATTTTTAACCTACTGACTGCTGCACGTTTATTTTTCTACCCACATCACGAATACGAGCTCTGCTCATCATAAACAATAATGTCATTATTTATTTATTAGTAACATAGTGTTGGGAATCGAGTGAACATTTTGGTGAAGAGTTTATATGCAGAGCTTCCATGTGATGTATGTTACGTGTTAGTCAGTCTGATTGCAAGAGTAACGACACTTTGCATGCTGGGATTTGTAGTTCAAACCGATCGCATGCAATCTGAAAGCACAGGTACCAGCATGCAAAACGATGCTCCGTTGTAACCAGGACTAGCTTAGGATGGCACACAGGGCACAGGGTAGCTAAGTATCTGGTACATGGAGGAGCAGAGAGGACGTAAGGCAGATAAGAGAAAACCAAATAGCTGTTCAAGTAAACATACAGACAGATTGATCGATCGACTGGTTGACAGACAGACCGACTCACCGACCCATCAATGGACCGACCGGCTCACTGACCGACAGACAAATAAATAGACCGATCGGCCACCCACCAACTGATCTACTGACAGCCGGAGAGACAGACGTACAGACAGTACACGATCAGTGAGTGCACGCAGATATTATCACCCCTCCCCCCAGCGCCTGCATTTCCCTGTGCCACATCTGTCACTGACGTATGCGCCTGTCACCCGGCTCTGGAAGTGTCACACCGTGCAGCGGCCTGCCTACCCCCTCCCCCTCCTCCGAGAAGTGATTTAAATGCCCGGTTAGCGGTGCAGGCGTCTGTGAGAAATGTATGAACTGGTGCAGGTTGCAATGAAACACCTCTGTGTCCTGCTGGCCTTTGGTGCCCTTTCTAGGCACGCATCATCACTTGTGTCATTTAAAAAAAAATCTAAGTGTGGTTAATAAAACATGCCCCAACCCCCTTTCTTTTCATACAACTTCGTTGAAGCAGTGTTTTGCGGAAAGGCAATACCAAATGTGGGCCACTTTTTTTTGGTGTGCCCAGGCCGATTTTTGATCCCAATCCAACCCTGACACCGAATGCCATGAAGCAAGAATGTGAATATATATCTCATCCGCTGCAGTGGCTGACTGACCCGCAGGAACTGCACAGCAGACCTCACATGTAGACTGGACATGGGCCTTCTAATGCCAATGGAGTTATTTTCAATAATGGCACTTAAGAAATGTTGCAAGAGAACTGTTTTGTGAGGTGAACGAGACGACAGGAAGCGCGGAAGCACACAAGTAGAGGTGTGCGGTGCACGAGTTGTCTCATGTGAAGGATGTTTTTGAGGCACTTAGATGTGCCGAGTGTGAGATAGATGTACGCAAACAAATGATGTCGGAATGCTGAACAAATCATACGATCATTCATGAGATGATATGGCTCCAGTCCTGCATAAAGCCATTCCTCTAGGCCACGGGTATTCATAGTACGGCCCGCGGGCCGCCAGCGGCCCGGCAAGCCTTCCTTGGCGGCCCGCGGACCTTGCAGACATCGTACCTGTGTTTTTTCTTTAAAAGACCATTCACTTGTTAATGAGGCTTTGTTGTATGTCACATCTTCTTAGCGGCCCTGCATCTCCACTCTGACTGAGTGGAGATGCAGGGGCGCTAAGAAGAGGTGACATACAACAAAGCCTCATTAACAAGTGAATGGTCTTTTAAAGACCTGTGAAGTACTCTGGTGCGGCTGTGTGTGCCCGGGAAGCAGTCTCAGCGCAGGCCGACACACACGACAGTGTACAACTGGTGATTAGGGTATAAATCACAGACACGTGAGTGTACGTCTGCCAACGGAGGGACGCCTAGTCATGTTTGCACAGACGCACGTCCCTCGTGATACAGCGATGTAGTGAGCCAGCCGGCCACTACTTGAATATGTAACACTTTCACCCTCCCGGCCGGGCGCGGACGGGAGGTGATAAATAAAGGGGCAGCTTCCGCTCGAGGCAGTTAGCCCATAGATCCATACCGAGTGTGCTGTGTCAGTTATTGTGCCCCGTCCCCTAGTACTCCCCACAGCGTAGAGCACCCGTGTCCGGCCCCTCTGATTCCCTCACCACATTGGCGACGAGGGGGTGTCCGCACCCGTGCGTGTCGAGCATCCCGGGTGGTGCAGGTCGCTGGCAGGAGCGGAAGGCGCATCCCCGCTACCGGGCAGCTGCGCGTGGGCGGAGGCCTGCTGCGCAACTCGAAAGTCGATCCGCGGTCGGCGGAGACAGGTGAGAGGGCCCCGAAGTCTGGGAGCAGGCGGCGCGTTGGTGCTGTCGCGCACCGGCAAGCGGAGGTGTCGCTGCCGCGCCGGCCGGCGCGGGAGATTACAGACGTGAAGGAGCGTGTACGCGTGCCTGAGGAGGCCGGTACAACCACGTGCGCGCCGGGAGGCTCCAGAGAGGCTGCAAGCCCCGCGCGGTCTGAGAGCGTGTCAGGGGAGGCGAGGAAGTCGTGCGTGTGCCTCCCAGGGAGCCCCATACACGGCAGAGAGTGACTCAGCTCCAACAAGCACTGGCACAGGCAAATGCCAGGAGACAGAAGTGGGAGTGCAGGTCTGTCGAGGTCACTGGAGCAGCGGTGGTGGGGCACGAGGAGGGTGCCTGGAAAGAGTCCCTGGTGAGGGGAAGAAGCAGCAACCACCAAACAAGCCTTTACACAACCAGCAGCCAGGCAGTGAAGTAGGCCCAAGGTGGGTGAGAGGAGCAGCATGTCAGTGCAAGCAGGAGACGAGGCGGCTGGAGGCAGTGGCAGAGGAGCACCACAGGGTCCACGCCTGAATTTGTCCGCGCTGCTACCGTTCAGCCAGTTAGCGGATCCCGCTACCGCTGCGCCGCGGTGGAGGAAGTGGATTGGGCGGTTGGATAACTACTTTCAGGCGATGAAACAAACGGACGGAGCGATCAAGCGCTCTACCATGCTACACATGGGCGGAGAAGAACTATACGACTTGTTCCAGGATCTACCAAACACGGGGGAGGCGGATGACTATGCAGCGGCAGTGAATGCGCTAAACCGTCATTTTGACCCTCAGCTTAACCCGGATTTCGAACATTTTAAAATGCGACAGGCAAGACAGCAGGACGAGGAGTCGATGGACACGTTCTATGCCAGACTGAGAAGGCTTGCAAGTTCGTGCACAGGGATTGATAAACAGCTGGAGATAAGGGCGCAGCTAATCCAAGGGTGCAAGTCCTCGGAACTGAGGAAACTCATACTACGTCAACCAGGAATCTCCTTGGACGACATACTAATATTGGGGAGGTCGCACGAGCTGGCAGACGCAAGGGCTGGAGAAATGGAAGTAGCGCTCGCGCGCCGGTCAGCCGCCACCGCATCAGCAAGTTCGACAGCGGTAAAGGAGGAACGTGTGGACGCACTACAAAAGAATTATGATCGAGGTAAAGGTGCACAGGGTGGATACCAACCCAAACGAGGGTGTAACAACTGTGGATTGGAGAAGCACTCGCAACGAGGATGCCCGGCAAGAGGAAAGACGTGCCTGAGGTGCGGAAAGATGGGACACTTTGCCAAAGTCTGTATGAGCGGAAAATCACCAGCGTCAGGGAGCGGTCGGGGACAGCGACCGGACAGGGTCAAGCAAGTGACAGAGGAGGGTGGACCGAACAGAGAATTGGAGGCACGCTGCCAGAGGTTCCAAGCAACGGACGACGAAGATGACGATGAGATATGGGTAGTATCATTCACAGGGAGGAGTAACAAGAAAAGACGACCACCCCCGATGTGCCAAATCCGGGTGGGTGGTACTCCCATGATGGCGCTCATTGACACTGGTGCATCAGTGAATGTCCTGGACGTAGAGCATTACAAACAGCTGGATCCAGCCCCTCCATTGATGCCCACGAGGGCGAGGATATACACGTATGGAGGTGAAACACCGATTCCTCTGCAAGGGGTGATAGAAACGGAGGTCACCCATGGGGAGACGACGGTACTGACGAAGTTCCATGTCACAGAGAACAGCGCCGGAACTTTACTGGGCTGCCATTCGGCGGAAGACCTGGGTCTTGTGATGTTTGCACGTCAAGTTCATCAGTCGCATGCTGAGATCGTCATGGAGGAGTTCCCAGAGCTGTTTGAGGGACTAGGCTGCCTGAAGGGAGTGGAGGTAAAGCTGCACATCGACAAAACGGTCCGGCCAGTGGCGCTTCGGCACAGTAGGGTGCCGTTCCATTTGCGTCCCTTGGTGGAGGCGGAGCTTGATAAACTGGAAAAGGCCGGTGTCATAGAGAAGGTGGACGGGCCTACTCCGTGGGTGTCGCCATTGGTGATCGCGCCCAAACCCAAGCAGCCGGGGGCGATCCGGCTGTGTGTGGACATGAGGCTACCGAACAAGGCAATCAGACGGGAACGGCACATCACGCCAACAATAGATGAAATCGTGGCTGATATCAACGGAGCCAGGTGGTTTTCAAAGGTAGATCTGAACTCTGGCTATCATCAGCTGATGTTAGACGAAGCCAGTCGCTATATCACAACATTCTCCACCCACATAGGGTTGCGGAGATTCAAAAGGCTGAGTTTTGGAGTGTCCTCGGCAGCCGAAGTATTTCAGGATGCTATTCGAGAGGCCCCATCGGGACTGGCCGGAGTCATGAATGTGAGTGATGATGTGCTCATTTATTCACAGACGCTCGAGGAGCACCATGAAAGGCTAAGGGCGACACTCAAGAGGCTACAGGAAAGAGGCCTCACTCTGCACAAGAAGAAGTGTCGGTTCTACGCAACGGAAATCGAATTCTTTGGATACCGGTTTTCAAAAGAGGGGCTACAGGTGGACCCGGCAAAGGTGGACGCGATACGGACAGCAGCGATCCCTCAGAATTCTACAGAGATGAGGAGTTTTCTGGGTATGGCGAATTATTGTGGTCGTTTCATTCCGCGGCTGGCAACCCTCGCAGAACCCCTCCGGGCGCTGACGAAGAAGGACACCAAGTGGGAGTGGACTTGCAAGGCCGCCCAGGCATTCCAAGAAGTGAAGGATGCTCTCCTGCAAGGGGCCACGGTGGCTTATTTCAAACCGGGGAGTCCCACTGAATTGATTGTTGATGCCAGCCCGGTGGGGTTGGGAGCCGTGCTGCTACAGGAGACGGACCGACATGAGTGGGTGCCCATTGCATATGCAAGCAGAGCGCTGACGGCAGTTGAAACGCGCTACGCACAAATAGAAAGGGAGGCGCTGGCAATCCGGTGGGCCTGCCAGCATTTTGACTTGTACCTCTGTGGGCATCAATTCAAGGTGATAACGGACCACAAGCCACTCGTACCGTTATTTGGGGGCTCGGCGAGAAACGGCCCACCACGCATTGAACGGTGGGCAGTGCAGCTGCAACAGTACGCCCTGGAGGTGCAGTACCGCCCCGGTGCCAACAACCCGGCGGACTACCTATCGAGGCATCCGGTGGCCGCTGGGCCAGGAGGACAGAAGGAAGTAGATGAAGGGGCGGAACGCTATGTACGGCTCATCACGGAGCTAGCATGCCCGAGGGCCCTGTCCATGGAAGAGTTGGTCGAGGCTACCAGGGAAGATGGGTGTCTGACGGCGGTGAAGGAGGCCCTCAGAGGGCATAATTGGAAACATTTTCTGGACGGCGTTCGACGGCTGACGGACGAAGAAAGGGAGAACCGGACAGGGCTGTGGCGCTGCAGGGACGAGCTCAGCGAGAGTGAGGAAGGCTTGGTACTCAAGGGGTCGCTCATAGTAGTGCCAAGGAAACGGCCGAATTGGCGCACCAAGGACATCAAGGAGAACGGCCGAATTGGCGCACCAAGGACATCAAGGGATCGCGAAGACCAAGTCACGGATCAGAGCCAAAGTGTGGTTCCCGGGGATGGACTGGTTGGTAGAAGAGATTGTGAGGAGCTGCCACGCATGTCTAATCACGGGAAGTGAACCGCCTGTTCACCCGGTTATCACGGAGGAAGCGAGTGCTGGACCGTGGATGAATGTGAGCATGGATTTTGGGTCATTCCCGGATGGGCGAGCCACACTGGTACTGATAGATCAGTTTTCGAAGTTCCCGGTGGTGGAAGTGGTGCGGTCAACGGCGTTTGAGCAGGTCAAGCCAGTGCTGGAGAGGACTTTCGCTATGTTGGGATTCCCTCACGAAATTAAAACAGACAACGGTCCACCATTTCAAGGGGCAGAGTTCAAAGAATTCATGCACCAGCGCAACATTCGACACCGGAAGGTGACGCCCCAGTGGCCTCAGGCGAATGGGGAGGTAGAACGTTTCATGCGCACCCTTAATAAAGCACTGAGGATTGGGGTTGACCAGCAAGCCGACATGGAAGGGTGTCTGCATCAGTTCTTGAGGGCTTATCGCCAAACTCCTCACAGCACGACAAGTTGCTCCCCAAGCGATCTCATGATGCGGAGGGCAGTGCGGGACGTAGTCCCAGTCAGCAGCAAATGGGTGCCGGGGGTGATCGATGGAGCAGCGGCACAGAACAAACGAAGAAAAAACAATGAGAGAGCTGGCAGCGCCAGGAGAGCAAAACAGGTGGAGCTGCAGGTTGGTGATCAGGTGGTGATGAAGAGTCGCCAGCAAGGGTCAAAATTCAAGACGCCGTTTGAGAGAGAAGTATGGACAGTGGTCGGGGTGAAAGGGACCCTGATTACCGTTCGACTGGGAAGGAGAAGCGTGGCCAGGAATGTGTCGTGGTTCAAAAAAGTCTGGTCGACGAATGGAGGTCACGAGCAAAAGTCAACAACCACGACACCGGAAGAGTGCGGAGGAACCAGTAGCAGTGGATCCCCGGAGGGGATACGGAACTAGAAATTGCAACGGAGAATGTTGAAGAAGGAGGAGAAGAAGAATCAAGCAATAACGGAGGTGGAGTGATGGAAGAGTTGCCGAGGGGTATCCATACCGGCTACGAGAGAACCCTAGGCCGAGTCAGAGACTGAAAGACTTTGTATGCTCTCACTGGGAAATGTGAATCCAACAAACCCGGGGGAGAATTTGTTATGCTCTATGTTTCTGTTGGGTGATTAAAAGAATAAAGAAAATTAAAGGTTACGAGGGATGTAGTGAGCCAGCCGGCCACTACTTGAATATGTAACACTTTCACCCTCCCGGCCGGGCGCGGACGGGAGGTGATAAATAAAGGGGCAGCTTCCGCTCGAGGCAGTTAGCCCATAGATCCATACCGAGTGTGCTGTGTCAGTTATTGTGCCCCGTCCCCTAGTACTCCCCACAGCGTAGAGCACCCGTGTCCGGCCCCTCTGATTCCCTCACCACAAGCCCCAGCTTTCTTAACTCCAATGCCTGGTTTCTGTCACGCTGGCAGCTCATACATCCTCAGCCACCCTCAAGGCCCCTTCTTCCACCGTCGGTGCTCAGCGTACCTCTGTTCCTCCCAGCGCTTCGAAGTGCTCCTCTGGGTGGCTTAGACTGGACAGAGTACAGGCCACTGATATGTCCAAACAGAAAGATCCCCAATTTACTGTCTTTTTTTTAAATTTTCTCCTCACATCTGTTATACAATAATGCTAATTTATTTGACAGAAACGTCTGCCGTTTCTTGGCGCTGTAATTAACAGATGCTTCTATTCTTAACTAATATTGTACTCCTTAGGGACGCGAAAGCTCTAGTCAACCAACATGACAACTGTCAAACCCTGAACGCTACCTTTTGCCACCTGGTGAATACATAGGACAAGCAGGGAGGGAGACAGAGAGAGGGAGGGAGACAGAGAGGGAGACAAAGAGTGAGTGAGACAGAGGGAGACAGGGAGGGAGAGGGAGGGAGAGGGAGGGAGACAGAGGGAGGGAGACAGAGAGAGGGAGACAGAGGGAGACAGAGAGAGGGAGACAGAGAGGGAGGAGGGCGACAGACAGAGGGAGACAGAGGGAGGGAGACAGAGGGAGGGAGACAGAGGGAGTGAGACGGAGGGAGAGAGCGGGAGAGAGAGAGGGAGGGAGGGAGAGATAGAGGGAGGGAGAGATGGAGGGAGAGATGGAGGGAGAGATAGAGAGGGAGAGATAGAGAGAGGGAGGGAGGGAGACAGAGCGAGAGAGCGAGAGGTGTGTATGCAGGGTCTGGTGGCTCAGTGGACGAAGGCGTCCGCTGCAGGGGCCTGTGTTCAACCTCATGGTCATATTTTTTTTTTGCTCTAGCCCCACCCCCTTCCCCCACTGACCCCGCCCCCACCGGTGCGGCCCTCGGCCACAAACCACACTGTAAATTTGGCCCCTGAGAGAAGGTTTGTGAGTACCCATGCTCTAGGCTATCAAACGATCACCCAAAATCGTATAGGCAAAAAAGGAGGTGGTCTAGCTGTTGTGTTCAGGCAAACATTACATATCACTAAAGTTGATGACATCTCCATAAAGAATTGTGAGGCTCTTCTAACAAGATGAAATACTACACCGTCTTCATCCTGTAACTTCCTGCTCCTTTACAGACCTCCACCTAGCAAGGCGACATTCCTAGACGCACTTCTAGATACAGTTTCAAACCTGATAACAATACACTCCAACTTATGCGTTCTGGGTGACCTCAACATTTGGTTTGACAAACCTAATATGACCCATCCAAAAACAATAATCACTGGCCTAGAGGCACTGAACCTGCATCAGATTGTCCACAAACCCACACACATCGCTGGACATATCCTAGATGTCATTTTTGCTAATAGTGAACTAGTTACCTTTCAAACTATAACTCCAGTCACATGGTCAGACCACCACTTGCTTGCTTTCCAACATAAAACAACATTAAGGGACTCACCTAAAACTAGCTTACATCCATCCACCTATCGGCCATGGAATAAACTCAATTTGGAACACTTAGAAACACAACTAACATCAAGTACAAATCTGGAAACAATGACTTCGGTTCAAAATCTATATGAGTGGCTACAGGAAGCTTTTGACATCCTGATACCACTCAAAACCACACAACAGCACAAAAGAAAAAAAGCGCCTTGGAGAAACGTAGAAATAAAAGACATAAAACAACAAATTAGAAAGCTGCAACGTACCTGGCTCAAAACAAACGCCAAACAAGACAAACTTCACCTACAAAAAATTAAGTGATTATACAAGTCAGCTATCAAAAAAGCCAAGAAAAGGTACTATTCAGACAGAATTCAAAATGCTAAATGTGCAAATAAAGAATTCTATAAAATACTCAATGAATTTCGCAAACCAAATTGCCTAGAAGGAACTCATCCTGTTACTCAAGATTTCACAGACAAACTGGCAAATCATTACACGGACAAAGCAGACACATTGGACTCATACTTAAAACAGAAACAAAGCACCAGCACTAACCCCTGTACAAAACAATAATCCAAGAATACTCTAACCCAGCCTCTCCGTTCCTTCCAACACATCTCACACAATGAATTTATGGACCTGGTCAAAGAAAGCAGGCCTACCTGCAGCCCTTCTGACCCCTGTCCACCACAAACTTTCAAGAGAATTCTTTTAACAACCTCTGCTGCCACTCCAGTAAGAAGAATCATCAACGATTCCTTAACTAGCGGAATATTTCCAGAAGAACTAAAAAAATCACACATACGCCCTTTACTGAAGAAAACTTGGACCCGCTGAACCCTGACAACTACAGACCCATTACAAATGGACCTTTCCTGGGCAAACTGATAGAAAGGGCAGCGTTCGCCCAGATGTCACAATTCATTGAAGAGAATGACATACTCTCAGACTTCCAAACAGGATTCCGTCCGGGAAGAGGCACTGAATCTGCCCTTCTTGCCATCTGGGATGACTTGAAGAATTCAGTTGACCACAGCGGGGTTGCTGCGCTACTCCTCTTGGACCTCTCGGCTGCCTTGACACCGTTGACCATGACACTCTGAAACAAAGACTCTATGAAGCCGGCATAGAGGGAACTGCTCTAGACTGGATCGCGTCCTACCTTCGAAACAGAACTAATGTCATCCATACCCCACTTTTCTCGTCCAAACCATACTCCACAAAAGCAGGGGTCCCTTAAGGTTCTATCATCTCGCCCATGCTTTTCAACATCTACATGAAGTCATTACCGGTACTGATCAATCAATTTCACCTTACGTGCTATAACTATGCAGATGACACGCAAATACTCCTTCAACTGGAATGCCCCAAAGACATTGAAAAATGCCCAATTTTCAGTTATCTCAGAGCCGTGGATCAGTGGATGACTTGGAGCCATCTCAAATTGAATGCTTCAAAAATGGAAATACTCACGTGTGGCGATTGGAAACATTACGACCCGCTTGCCGCCTGGCCTGATGAACTGGGATCACCGCCTAAATTATCAAAGGAAGTAAGAAACCTCGGAATAACCATGGACTCCAAGCTGTCGATGAATGCCCAAGTGGACAAACTAGCAAAATCAAGCTTTGTCACTATAAAAACGCTGCGACGAATTTTCCCTCATTTGGGATTTCCACACAAGGTCCAAGCTACCATCTCCCTTGTTCTGTCCAAACTCGATTACGCCAATAGCCTCTACCACGGATCACCTTTAACGACCATGAAAAGACTACAACGGATTCAGAACTCGGCTGCCAGACTACTCTCGCATATCAAACCGCGAGACCACATCTCACCTGCCTTGAAAGCCCTGCATTGGTTACCGGTTGCCAGAAGATCCACGTTCAAGCTACTTTGTATCACCCACAAAGCAATACATGGGATGGGACCGCTCTTCATCAGGAATAAAATCACCAAACACATTCAACAAAGGAACCTACGCTCTAAAGGGGCATCTCGCCTCAAAATCCCAAGATACAAGAAAAAAACCATGAGTGGCACATCCTTCTCTGTTCAAGCAGCCAAACTATGGAACTCATTACCCCCAACATAAGATCCACCGACAACCACCTTATCTTCAGAAAACTACTCAAGAATTGGCTCTTCCCCACATAAGCACCATACGCAAACAGAAATTTACAGCATATTCCTCTGTATATAAGCATTTATTTTCACTATAGATATGTACCTATCTTTGTGATCCAGCGGGTTACTAGCAACAAGCATTCATACACAAAATACTCACTTGGGCCATACATTCATACTACGCTAGCAATTTCCGCTAGTGGGTCAGTTGTACTCTTTATCAAAATCCCTGCTATCAATTACTTTTCTGATTGAAGAGTAATGACTTACCAATGGACCCTTTGCTAATTGGGAAATTTAAAATGAGTGATATTCAATACAATTCATAATTCCTGAAATAATCACTATGTCAGGAAGTTTTAAAATGTTTATCTAAAGATTTAGCAGAGTAAAATACAGAACCACATGATACTTAAATCGTATATCAAGGATGAAGCATAATAATCAATTATCAATCAATGACGGTCCCTCAGAAAAGGAGAAGATAGAAACAGCAGCGCAACTAAGGTTTGCATTTATATTTACCTAAAAGTGCGAGAACCAAACCCCTTGGCCAAGGAGTTGGAAAGGTTGGACCCAGGAAGGATGAAGAGCAAAGACCTCCTCCAGGTTCAGGACAAGACCGGTGACCTCTCTATCAACGACGCCTGCGTCGTTCCCCTCTCTGGTACTTCGCTTCTCCTCGATTTCTCCTGTGTCTTCCTTCTAATGGACTCCGCCGCCCCCACCTCAGGACCTCTCTGGACAGCGATTCAGTCTGCAATCAATCAGCTCGTCATGGATCTCGAACCTCGAACTAACTCCGCTTGAGCGTCCTAATGCTAACGCCTGTTCTCAGAGCTCCTCTGCATCATCTCTGCATCTAATTAACTAATTCTATATCTATATCTATTATACCCTTCTACACCCATGTACCTCCCCTAAATGTTGCAGAATTATGGGCCCACTACTTCTGATTGGACGGGGACAGGGGGTTGATCCTCACACCATATTGATTTAATTCAATTTCTTTAAGCCCATTGTTTTAAAATACCGCCCATCACAATTAATACATTTGCTTTATTTCCCACCCGTCTCACGACAAGTTTAATACATTGTTCATATAAATTGTTTCTTTTCGGTAGGGACATCGTGGGTACAATAGTGTTGGCCATCAGGTCATGGCCTTGGACGACGTCCAGGTTGACTTCATCCGCTCTTCTGTGCAGCCACTTCAGGGCGCATGCGCAGAACCATTGTCTCTCGAGTTTTCAGTTCACCAACCCCAGGCCCAATTTACGAACTAATAAAAGTCAAAGAAGAAAATATTAAAATCACAAATAAATGGTTTCACTGTATACCCACTCTTTCTACTCTATTCCCATTTAACTATAAATTCTATCCCGCATTAATAGCGTTAGGATACCACAGTTTATTTGCAACATATGAGCAAGCGGTAGCACATGAAGACATTAAGCAGCCATTTTAATACACACTGCGCAGAAGCAAGGATTTCCCTCCAAGCAAAGAAAGACGTCACACCACGTGATATGGTTGACACATGCGCAATAGGTTTCCCGCATTTTAGAATAGACAAGCGTCATTTGTTAATTTAAACACATAGGCAAGCTTCCTTTCTACTTATATTCGTGTGTGTATTTGTTAGTACGAACATCACAAAGATTAATAAATTAATACTGTGAGAAGATTGCCTCCGAGCAAGTCTCATTTGTGAGTCCTTGCTCCATAAATCCTCTCTCTGATGGCGTTTCTGAGCCATCAAATACTACCCACAATCAGATGCCAACTTTTAGCATAAAATTGTCTCAGTTTCATTTTTACACTTTCTATTTTTCACATCTCCTTTCAGTTTCTTGTATAATTCACTTCTCAAATCTTCTAGTTCAATTTCGTCAAACTTTCGCTTCTTTCCTTTTCCTGTCACATTATACTGAGTCATTCTTTCTACAACATTTGCACCATATTATTATTGACAGTACTATTATTGCTATCCCTGCTAAGGGTACTAATATTTGACCTATAAGTCCTTTCCCTACATTAGCAAACCAGGTACCAATTGACGTAATACTATTTGTCAATCTTTCCCATACACTATCAACTTCCAGTGGTTTTAGTTCCTTCTCAAGTTTAGTTATATTCTGTATATACGTTCCAATTTCTGCACTTTTATCAGGTATGTAAGTGCAACAGTGTTTCGTCTTCAATAATTTACAGACTCTGCCCTCTTTCGCTAATAGTATATCAAGAGCAAGTCGATTTTGCATAACCATAGATCTAATCGCAACCATCTCCGCATTAATCATTAGAAATCCTCCAGCAGTGTCAGTTGATAAACGATCAACCACTGTAGATAATTTACATATCTTCCTTGAGTTCAGAATTATTCCCACTGAAGGTATTAATGCACCAAATATATCACCTACAATTTCAGAAAAACTAGCTCTTTTCCTACGTGTTAATTCACTATTATTTTCATTGCTCCCAGTGTTTCTTTTTACGTGGTATATTTTTGGAAATACTATTCCAAAATAACAACTTCCATACCACCGTGCAGGAAGCCTAAAGTAAGCCTTATTCCCACACACATAATAGATTCCAGGAAAAACTGAATCCGTTCCTCCTTTTAATCCCCAACCTCCAAGAATTAAGAAATTGTGTTCACATTCACTGGTACCGATGAAAATATTGTTATAATCAGTCTTTAACCTATGTAGACAAATTTTCCCTGTCTTCACAAAATCCAGAGCCATAGCAGCTTGAGCCTTGCCAGGTGTGTAACTACCCTCTTTCTCAGCCCAAGGTGGCAGATGATCCTTATGCTCCGATGCTTTCTTTTGGAAATCTTGTCTTCTATTCTCCACTAAATTCAAAAATATCTTTTCTTCTTCATGTAATGAACATGCTAGATTGCTTCTATGTGCATGTGTTATGTCTATTGATTTCATTGTTAAGAAAAATTCTCCCATAAACTGTGCATCTTTACTACTAAGCACTGGATTCATATTCTTTCGAATTGGAACCTCAGAAAATATCACATCTATATTTGAATAATAATTCTGAAGTCTCCCTGTTCTATAAAATAAACTAGCCAATACACTACATGATATGCCATAAGTTAATGGCAAGTGATGATATGTTAACCCTTCTGCTACTGATTCAGGTAATTTCATACAGACATAACAATTACTAACTTCCATGGTATCTACATATTGAAACAATAATTTTGTGAAAACATTTAAACTAGTGTCGTTATCAGTTATTTCATGATGAAATTCTGGTTCATCTTCTGCCTTTAGTTCTACTCTATTACTTTTCAAGTTATCTGTCCTTTCCTTCGTTTCGTTGTTAATCTTTTTATCTATTATCATAAGGTAAGGAATTGCTACGATCACAACTAACCATACTATAAGCACCACTACCAGATTACATATGCATATAGCACAGCATCTTTTACAACCTTTCTGTTTTGGTCTCCCAGAAACTCTATCGTCAGGCATTTTTGACAAGGAAGATTTCTCTTCTTATCGTAATTTCAAGTCTCTTTACGTTATCAAGGTGGTCTTGTTTCTTTCTCATAAGTCAATTCCGCACTTGTTCCTTCGTCGCCACTTTCACTTGACTCTGAGCTCTCGTAGTCTTCAAGGATAATATAAGTCCAATCAGGACCTTTAAATTTGTTGTTCACAAGTTTCAGTCTTTTGCTTTTTCGTTTTTCGATTCCACTTGTTTGTCCTGTTAGGCTTGTCACTTCATTTACTTGTTCTGGATATTCACTTCTGGTTGTTATGTGGTATTTTACTCTTTTAATAACACTAGGCCAATGATCACCTTTTCTGACCTTCTTTGTTTGCACTGTCTCTTTGACTTTTATTTCTTCTTCAGGAATTCTTTTATTTTCGGGTTGTGGCACAGTTTTGTTTTCTTCAATTTCAGTTTCCTCTATTTGTTCTTTTTCAGGTCTTATTGGTTTCTTTTCAGCTGTTCCACTGTGAGTTTCCAATAACTGACTTTGTTCAGAATTTACGTCTTCATGCTCGAGATTCTCGAGATCTTCTGTTTGAATGTATTTTCCTAGATCTAACTGATTCTGATCAGGGCTTATTGCACTTTGTACTTCTGCAGCCTGACCGCATTCTTCTAGACCTGTCTGTCCCTGCTCAAATTCTGTTGGTTCGTTGTTGAGTTGAGCCCAATTTCCTCTCCCTATCTGATCCTGCTCAGGTTCTTTTATTGTTTCTTCTTCTTCTTCCTGAGCTGCTTCTTCTTCACCTATCTGACTTTCCTCAATTTCTTCTAAATTTGCTTGACTTCTTGTTTTGTTGTAGACTTCAGATATTTCCACCACCGGCATCCAGTCCTGACTTGTGCTCGGTTGTTCTTCTTCAGCTTCCCTCGAATCTCGGACCTGAGATTCTTCAGCTGGGCAACCTTCAGCTTCCTCAGTTATCGATGCTGTCTGAGGATTTTCTTCTTCAGGGTCTGGTACTCTTTTGGTGTGGCTTACATGGATCCAATTAGGATATCCTGCACATTTCACTGCTGTGTTCGTAACTAGTATGACCTGACAAGGTTCGCCCCACCTGGGTGATAGACACGTTTCTCTGATGTGATGCTTCACAACCACCCAGTCACCGGGATTCAGATCATGCTCTTGTTCTGGCTGCCTGGAAACTGCGTCTTCCTCAACCTGGTGAGAGACAGAACGCACTAGGTCAGCCAATCCTTTGCAATAATCCAGAACCATATCATCAGTTATATTCAGCAGTTTATTTGTAGGAACATGTGCTTGTCTCATTTCTCTTCCCATGATTATTTCGTGTGGACTCAATCCGGTATTTCTATCAGGAATGTTTCTGAGTCCCATCAAAACAAGTGGCAATGCATCCGGCCAATCTAACGATGTTGATGCACACATTTTTGCCAGTCTGGATTTTATTGTGCCATTCATTTGTTCAACCACTCCAGAAGCCTCTGGACGATATGCACAGTGCAATTTTTGCTCAATTTGGAAAGCTTCACAGATTATTCTAATCACATCATTGTTGAAGTGCCCTCCTCTATCTGATTCCAAAGTTACTGGGAAACCAAATCTAGGAATGAGTTCTCGTAGCAACAACTTGGCGACCGTAATACTGTCATTCCTCCTAGTAGGGTAAGCCTCCACCCACTTTGAAAACAGACACACTATGACAAGTACATATTTCAGTCCTCTACATGGTGGTAACTGAATGAAATCAAGTTGTAATCTCACAAATGGACCCTCTGCCTTTCCTATTTTCCCAAAACCAATTATTGTTTTTCTTCCTGGGTTATGCATTTGGCAAGTTAGACATCTCTGGCATAGACTCTCTGCTACAGCCCTAAACCTTGGATTGTACCAATTTTGTCTGAAGAGCCTAATCATTGCATCTCTCCCTACATGTGTGTCTCCATGATACATTCTGGCCATTTGTGAAATCAGACAGTCGGGCATGACTGGTCTGCCATCGGCATAAATCCATACATCGTCGTCTGACCTTTGAGAACATCCCATTTTAATCCATGCATTTCTTTCACTCTCATCAGCATCATCTTGTAGTCTTTTCACATCATTCCATGTTTCAGGAGGTGCATACAGCATAAGTTGGCAGCTGATTCCCATTCTTTCAACCCTTTTATTAACTGACAACCTGTTTTTGGCACAGTGTTGCGCCACCAAATCTGCATATCTGTTACCGACTACCACCCAGTCATCTCCTGACTGGTGTGCGGCACATTTCACCACAGCCAATTCTTTTGGTGATTGTATTGCTTCCAATAGTTCTTTTACGAACTGTCCATTTTTAATGGGGGATCCTGAAGAAGTCATGAAAACCCTCTGCATCCATAATTGGACAAAATCATGCACAACCCCGTAACCATATTGGCTACCTGTAAATATAGTTACTTTCTGGTTCTTCCCAATTTTGCAGGCTTTTATCAAAGAAATTAATTCAGCTACTTGTGCAGATTTTACTCCTGGTAAATAGGATGCTTCGACTATTCCAGTTAATTTACATACTGCATATCCTGCAGTTAGTTTACCATCTTCATGCCTTTGGCATGAACAATCAACAAACAGCTCCCTGTCTGGCTCCCTAAGAGGTAGTTCCTGTATGTCAGGACGTGGTTTTGTGCACAATTCTGTGACTTGTAAACAATCATGTTCCTCTTCGTCATCTTTAACTTCCTCATGATATGGGTCTGGTAGTAAGGTAGCAGGATTTACCATTGTGCACCTTACAATAGTCACATTTTCAGCAGTAAGGAGTAAGGTGCTGAGTTCGGGTTCTTGTCAACAGAATCACAACTGAATGTGGAACAAACACTTTGACAGGATGTCCCATTACAATTGATTCACTTTGTTCAATGCTCAAACATGTAGCCGCTACTGCTTTTAAGCAGCCTGGCAATGCGGCTGCGACTGGGTCCAATGTAGCAGAAAAATATGCTATAGGACGTCTGTCCAAACCATGTCTCTGGGTTAGGACTGAAAGTGCGCAATTTTCTCTTTCATGGCAGAATAATGCGAATTTTCTTTTATAATCAGGCATGCCTAGGGCAGGTGCTGCACACAAAGCATTTCTCAATTTTACAAAAGCTCCTACGCTCTCATCATCCCATTCAACTGGGTCCTTTGCCTTCTTTTTCGTCATTTGAATTAAAGGCTTTGCTAGCAGAGAAAACCCTAGTATCCATTGACGACAATAACCCACTATTCCAAGGAACATTCTCACTCCTACCTTTTTGCCTGAACATTATTGTAATACCCCTCTCTAGGCTCCGCGCCGGGACACTCTCGAGTATCTGTGCGCGCTATAAAACAAAATAACATAACATAACTTCTCGTTGGGAGACAGGCATTTGCATTTTCTTGATTAATTTTACTCTTTCAGAGGTTATCCTTCTTTTTCCCCTCTCGATTTGGTGTCCTAGATACTTAACTGCTGTTGTACAAAACTGCAACTTTTCAGGTGAAACTTTATGCACTTCTTCAGCTAAATGATTTAATAATGCAATGGAGTCAACAACACAGTCCTCTCTGGTGTTAGATGCCACCAGTAAATCATCTATATATTGTACTAGCATCACTAGTTTCTCTAGACACTTTTTCAATATCTGATTAAAGATGGAAGGACTTTCCGTGTACCCCTGAGGAACACGATTCCATACATAGACTCTGTTCTCAAATTTAAATGAAAAAAGATACTGACTATCTGGGTGCAATGGTATTGAAAAGAATGCTTGGCATAAATCAATCACGGTAAACCATCCTGCACTCCAAGGAATTTGGCATAGAATCACTGCAGGATTTGGCACTATAGGACAACAAGGTTCCACAATTTTATTTATTTTTCGCAGGTCTTGCACAATCCTATATTTTCCACTAGGTTTCTTTAAACCCATTATGGGTGAGTTACAAGGGCTACTCATTCCTTCTTTTAGTATGCCTTGTTTTACCATTCTGTTAATTTCTTCAATGACTCCTGCTTTTACTTCTGCACTCATTTTGTACTGTCTGGTATTTGGGAAAATTGCACCTTCCTTTACAGTAATTTTAACTGGGTCTATTTTGGCCATAAGTCCTACTTCTTTTCCCGAGAAATCCCATACTATGGAATTTACTGTAGTTTTTAATTCTTCTGGCAATTCGTCTTTTTTTATCAAAGAGAACATCTCATCTACTTCTGTACCTTGCTTTGCAATCATACATTTATATACATGGTCTTCATCCGGGGTCTGAACTGCCACACCATCCGGCGTGCAGAAAATTGTGCAGTTCATTTTGCACAACAAATCTCGGCCCAATAAATTTACTGGACTGGAATCACACACTACAAATTGATGCATTTCTCTAAAATTTCCAATTTTTACTTCCATTGGTTCGGTAAAAGGTGTTCTAATCTTTCGATTAGCTACCCCCACAACTTGGATAGCTTCTCCAGAGAGAGGAAGGTCTGGGATGTCTGCTGTTCTCACAGTAGACCTGGTAGCACCAGTGTCCAAAAGGAAAGTAATATCATTACCTTTCACATTCCCTTCAACATATGGACCTGACTGATCTACCGGTAAGGATGCACCAAGTACGCACTCCTTTTCCCCCTCTCCTAGGCACCGTCATTGACTATATGGACAGAAGTCGTCCTGTAAAAGAAATTGTGATGTTACATAATCATTCTTACCACTTCCTCCTTGATATCCGACGTCTGTACCGTGCTTTGCTCTGCTTACTTTACCCTGTATAGGTGCAGGTGGCAACTGACTCTGAGGATTTACACCCTGCTGTGAGTCATTCTGCGTCTGTGGATTTAAATTTTGATTTGGGCCATTATTATTCCGCATCTTTTTACATTCATCCTTCCAATGCCCCAATTTTCCGCACCCATGACAACGAAACTTCTTTTTAGCCTCTTCTCTGCTCATTCGTCCTCTCACTTTTCCTTCATTCCCAGTGTCACCATTCGTTCCAGAATCTTTTCCCTGATTATCACTTGGATTATCCAAATTAATTCCCTGTCGCTCAGCCATTTTTACCTGAGCCCACATCACTTTCTCTTGCAGTTTCTTGTGCCAATCCTCAATGTCATCTCCACAATATTTCGCATATTTCAAAATCTCATCAATCGGTTTCCTTGCCAGCACAACATGTGCTGCTTAATCATCTGACAAATCTCTGGTTTTAATCCATAAACAAATCGGTAAACAAATTGACTCATGTTTTTATCTCCAATATCCTCAAATCCACTATACTGCTTGAATACCTGCAATAAACGTTCGTAATAGGCATGTACCGATTCGCTGGCTTCTTGGGTAGTTCTGTCTATTTTCACCCAATCTGTCTCCTTTGGTGGTATTTTCCCTTTCAAGTAAGTTATTACCTGCTGATATTTTTTCATTACATCACTCGATGGGGCACCTGTCTTTGGATCTCTAGGATACTCTTCACTTGGCCAATCAACTGTGATTTTACAATCTGTCCACAAATCGGCAGGTACCACTATGTCGAACAAACCATCCAAGTCCTTCAACAATACCTTTGACACCTTCACAAACCTCTCAACCTGCTTGTACCATTCAATTGGCTTTTCTCTTAACTTTGGAAAATCATTCGTAAATGACAAAATATCCTGTCTGCTCCATGGGACATGTACATATCCTCCTCCTGGAACTTCTCGCATCGGGTACATTTGATCTGCTTTCCCTGTTTCCTTCATTAAATATTCAGAAGTGGTTCTACTGTACCGTGCCTCTTCCTTTTTCTTTGTCCATCTAGTTTTCCATTTATCCAAATCTCCCCATTTCTGTAGTACTGACATTAATTCTTTTATTTGTAGTTTTCGGCCAGAGGCATTCATGTTTTCTAAATCTTTGTCAGAGAAGTCTGCTCTATAGGGTTTCTGTAACACTTTTGACTTCCCTATTTCAATTCCCATCTGCAAAGCCAAATCTGATAATTTTTCATGAAATATTTTTACATTTCTTGTGATGCTTCTGCATACAAATAATAGCACTTCTTCATCGTAAGTATTTAGATGATCTACTCCTACATTTCCTGCTATCATTTCTTCTAACTCGACCTTTAATTTGTAAATGTCCATAATCTTTGGAGGTGAACTCTGTTTGTCTGATCCTTGTGCCCACCTTTCTAAGTCTTCTGGCGTAACTACTGTGGCACTTTTGGTTCCTGATGAAGTTACTATGTTTACATCTTTGGAGCAACCAGGTGTTACTCTTCTAGGAGTGGTATTTACAGAACCTCGAATAGGTAAATCCATTAAGGATATCATACTTTCGCAATCACTGAATTGATCATTGTTAGACCTGGCATCCTTGGCGTGGGTCTCCCTTCCATTTTTTTCATAATGCCTCCACTGTTGTCGATATGTTTTTGTGGACTAGATGCTCATGGGCACTTTGCCCCTGCTAATCAGTGCCAAAGTGCAAGTGCTCCCTATGATAAATTGTGTTGTGTATTAGTGACTCCATGATTGGATGATTGGTTTACTTGTCAGTCCCTACTACAGTGCACTGAGTGTGCCCAGGGCTTGTAAATCCAATGCTGCTGGTGGGCTTGCAGCACTGGTTGTGCCACCCACAAGAGCAGCTTGTAAAGTGTGTCTCAGGCCTGCCATTGCAGAGCCTGTGTGCAGCCTAGGGCTGCCATGTCGACTTGGTAAGTACACCCACTTACCAGGCCCTAAACCTTCCCTTTACTGCATGTTGGTCACCCCTAAAGTAGGCCCTAGGGCAGGGTGCATTGTAAGTGTAAGGTAGGACATGCCCTGGTGTGTGTGGCATGTCCTAATAGTGAATTACAGCCATTTTCGTTTTTCACTATTGCAAGGCTACCTGTTCTCCATAGGCCAGAATGGGCAGGTAGATTATTACATTTTATAATCCTAACTGACTCAGGGAACATGGTGGAAATTCGAGTTTAGTATGCCTGAACTCAGAATGATAAAATACATCTTTTAGTGAAGTTGGTTTTCACATTCTGTGTTTGAAAATACCACTTTTAGAAAGTAGGTATTTTCTTGTCTAACTATCCAAAGCCTGCCTCTGCTAGGTTGTGTATTCCTTGTCTGGTGTTTTTGAGTGACAGGGCTGGGGATTCCAGGAGACAGAATGAGTCAGCCCAGTGGTGAATAGAGAGATCTGCATCTAGATGGGTGGGAGGAGTTGCACATGGGACCTGAATAGGACAGTGCCTGCCCCCCACAGTGCTGGCTCCACCCCCTGTGGTGCGTCTGATGTCTCTGCCCTGCACAGTGAAAGAAGAGAAGGAATCATGTCAACAAAGTGCTCCAGGGCTGGGCTTTCCCTCCACAATGCTGGCTCCACCTCCTGTGGGGCGTCTGATGTTTCTGCCCTGCACTGTGAAAGGAAAGAAGGAGTCATGTAAACAGAGTGCTCCAGAACTGGTTTGGACTGGGCAAAGGCCCCTCTGCCCTCAGAGGACAAAGGATTTTGGGGTATAAATATTGGGACCCTGATCCCAAGAAATTAGATCACTTTTGGGAACAAGAAGAAACCTTTGCTGAGGAGCGGAAGCAAGAAGAAACTGAGGAGAGACTATCCCTAAGCCTGAAGTGCTGCTTGGGGGATTGGCCTGAAGTGGTTTGCCTGACTGCCAAAGAAAGGAGAAAGGAACTTTTGCTTTGCTGTGACTTTCATCAACTTGGGAAGGATCTCCAAGGGCTTGGAAGAGAGCTTGCCCCCTGATCGAAGTCCCAGGACCATTGGACTTCACCCCTTTGTGAATTGCTGCTGGAAACTCTGTTTCAGTGGCTACAGAGGTAGGGAGCTGTGACCGACTCTCCCGACCGGCTCGGTGTCCTGTTGGCACCGCATCGAGCAACGCCTGCATCTTGCAACGCACGGCCTTGGTCTCACCGACTCCGTCAACGAGCCGCTGCCTGCACCGTAACCTGTGAGCACCGCACCTTGCAACGCCTCGCTACACCGAATCCATCTGGTCCGACCGACACGGTCACTGCTGCTGAGTTTGAGTCCTGTGACCGCACCGGAGTTGGGCACCGCTCGCACGTTTCGCGACGCACCACCCGACTCGCACCGCTGTCCGGACTGATCGACGCCAGCTCCCGAATCCGGCTCCGTCGCCGCACCGCAACCTGCCAGCACCGCATCGAAGCACCGTCTCGCCCTGCAACGCACGGCCCTGGTCTCATCGACTCCGTCTCGACGACGTCAACGAGCTGCTGCCTGCAGCGCATCGAGGGACAACGCGTCCTGCAACGCTTCCATTTTTGCATCGCGACGTACAGCCTTCCGGCTCGCACGCCCGTGCCTGCCGCTTCAAGTAAAAGGTACTGTGACCGAGTCTGTCTACGCTGGGTTGGCCCGTCTCGACGCGGTCAGCTGGATTTGTTAGACTCTGTTTGTTCTTGACATCGCCGTAGCCGGAGGAGGCTACCGACTCGCACAGAACATTGAATTAAGTCTTTTTGATCAGAACTAAGCATTCTTGACAGTATTGTGGATTATTTTTGTCGTTTATGGTCTTGTGATAAATCTATATAAAGTATACCTATTTTTATAAATATACAACCTGTGTGGTGTCCATTTGTAGTGTTGTCACTTGATTACTGTATGTGTTCACAAATGCTTTACACACTGCCTCTGAACTAAGCCTGTCTGCTCGTGCCAAGCTACCAAGAGGGTGAGCAGGGGTTATTTCAGGAGTGTACCTACTTTCCCTGACTAGACGCAAGGGTCCCTATTTGGACAAAGGTACCTACCTCTGCCAACTAGAGATCCCCAAATCTAACATTGGTGGGCAGCGGTGAGGATTTTGGACTGGCATTTGTGACTCATGTACATTAATTGGTGAACACTACTTAGTGAGTGCAGACCAAAACGCAACCACATACTCTTTGATAGCATTTTCTCTGGGATTTTCTACTTTTGCAACTGCCAAGTTTAATCACCATGGAGAAACCAGCATCAGTAGCCTCTGTTGAGTGTGATTGGGAAGAGGAGAGGTTAGAATGCTACACCCTCAAGCAGCTCAAGCATTTCTGCAAAAAGTTTAAAGTGTCCATGACCGGGCTCTCCAGGAAGGAGGACCTCCAAAAGGCGCTGAGGGCCTGGGTCGAATCAAGGAGTGCCCCTGTGGAGGGGGCTGAGAATGCAGAAGGGCAGCTGGAGGGGCTATTGGGTCTAGGGGCTGGAAGACCACCTTCCCCAGTAGGTAGCAGTGTTTCTGCCAGAGGTCTGTCTCCAGAAGAGTTGGAGGACAGGAAAGAGAGTAGGATGCACGAAATGGAGCTGACCAAGCTCAAGCTGAATGGGCAGTTAGAATTTGAAATGCAAACTAGGAAATTAGCCCTAGAAGAAAAGAAAATGCAGTTTGAACATGAGAAGGTTTTGAGGGAGTTGGAATTGAAGGCCAAAAGCTTAGAGATTACTCCCTCTGGTGGCAGTGTACCGCCTGTGCCTGTTGAAGCTAGGGTGTATATTCCCAAAGATGTGGTGAAGGAGTTTTTAAAAATGATGACATTGGGCAGTGGTTCAAAGCCTATGAGGTAGCCATGTCTTCCCACCGGGTCCCTGAGAAGGATTGGGGAGCGGGGTTGTGGGGGCAGTTCCTGAGTGAAGGGCGGGATACCTTGTTGGATTTGCCCTCTGAAGTCTATAATTCATACAGCCACATGAAGGATGCTTTAATGACTAGGTATGGTTTGACCCCTGAGCTTTATAGGCAGAGGTTCAGGAACTGTAAGAAGATTGAAGCAGGACCTGGGTTGAATATGTGACCTTTTTTTGCAGAGCCTTGGATGGTTGGGTAAAGGGTAGCAAAGCGACTGATTTTCAGGCGCTCTTTGATTTGATTGCATGGGAGCACTTGTCCAGTAATTGTTTTCCTGAGCTACGCCAGCACCTGATTGATAGTAAGCTGACTAACCCTAGGCAGCTTGCTGAGGAGGTGGACCGCTGGGTGAGTACCCGGGTCCACAAGGGTCACGTGGGAGACTCCGCCAAGGGTGGGCAGGGTCCCCAGCAGAAGAGTGGGGGGGACAAGGGTAAACAGAGGGAGTTCCATAAAGGGCCCCAAAGTAGACCCCAAGGGAACCAAGGGAAAGGTTCCCAGCCTCCCCCTGAGAAGAAGCCAGTGGCCCTGACAGGCCCCCCTGTTCACCAGGGACCACTTGTGTGTTACAAGTGTGGCGCCCCTGGCCACAAGGCAAACGATCCTTGTTGCCCTTTGCATGGAAAACCAGCACCCACTGGTGCCCGGCAGTTGGCTAGTGTAGCCCTGGGGGAGGAGTGGGGTGCCCAAGGTGGGGGGGATCCCACAGTGTTTTCCCTTGTCTCATTAGGAGACTCTGAGATGGTCCCTAGGACCCAGCTGCCTGATAACACTAAAAAATACAGGCAGTGGGTGACCATCAATGGCCATAGGGTGGAGGCTCTGAGAGACACAGGAGCCAGTGTGACAGCTGTCAAGTGTCACCTGGTGTCTAAAGAGCAGGTTGTCCCTGATGCATTCTATCCGGTTGTTGCCGCTGACAACACAGAGAGTCACTGCAAGGTGGCTCAGGTTCCCTTTGAGTGGGAGGGGTCTCGGGTACTCTTCAAGTAGCTGTGAGGCCAGCCATGCCTGTTGACTGTTTGTTAGGGAACGATTTGGAGAGCTCACCTTGGGCTAAGGTGGAGCAGAGTGCGCATTTAGAAATGTTGGGCTTGCCTGATTGGGCATGTGTGACCACCTGGTCAATGGCAGCTAAAGGTGTTCAAGAGGACCTGGAGCCTGAGAGGGAGGCCCAGGTGCCTGCTGGAGAGAGAGGAGGCAGGGGGTGCGGGAAACCGGCCCCCGAAGTTTCCACGGTCCAGGAGGAGGCAGACCCTGAGGGGGATGCCCTGGAGCCTACAGGGGACCAGGTAGCTGAACTAGGGGACCTACCTGAGCTGACCCATTGGCAGCAAGAAGGAGGACCCTCCAGGGAAGAGTTCTGCGAGGAGCAGAACACATGCCCTTCTCTCGTGGGTCTGAGGCAACAGGCCACAGACCAGGCAGCAGGTGATCAGTCTGGATCACATTGGATTTACTGGGAGAATGGTCTCCTGTATTCAGAGCCTAAGGTTGCTGAGCCTGGGTCAGCCCGTGTGCTGGTGGTACCCCAGCGCTTCAGAGCCTTCCTACTGGGGTTGGCTCATGATGTACCGTTAGCAGGACATCTGGGGCAGGACAAGAACTTTGAAAGGCTTGTCACCCATTTCTATTGGCCCCAGATGCGCAGGAGTGCCGCCACTCACTGCAGGACATGCCAGACTTGCCAGGCAAGTGGAAAGAGTGGGAGGAAGCACAAGGCTCCTCTCCAGCCATTCCCTGTGGTCAGCACCCCCTTTGAACGGGTGGGTATTGACATTGTGGGGCCACTGGACCCCAAGACAGCCATGGGCAACAGGTTTATCCTGGTCTTGGTGGACCATGCCACCCGGTACCCTGAAGCCATCCCTCTGAGGACAGTGACGGCCCCCGTGGTGGGACGGGCACTGATGGGAATTTTCTCACGTGTGGGATTCCCTCAAGAGGTGGTGTCTGACAGAGGTTCCAACTTCGTGTCCAAGTACATGAAGTCTCTGTGGCAGCAGTGCGGTGTAACTTACAAGTTCACCACTCCTTACCACCCTCAAGGAAATGGGCTGGTTGAGAGATTCAACCGGACCCTCAAGGGCATGATTATGGGTCTGGAAGAACCCATGAGGCATAAATGGGACGTCCTCTTACCTTGCCTGTTGTTTGCATACCGGGAGGTGCCACAGAAGTCTCTAGGGTTCAGCTCCTTTGAGCTCCTCTATGGACACCCGGTGAAAGGACCTCTGAGTTTGGTCAAGGAAGGCTGGGAGCAATCTCCCAGGAAACCTCCCCAGGATGTATACAGTTACATGCTGGCCTTCAGGAACCAGACTAGGCGTTTCAGAGAGCTTGCTGAGGCAAATCTGGAAGCCAGCCAGGAGGAGATGAAGCAGTGGTACGACCAGAATGCCACTCTGGTCGAGCTTCAGCCTGGTCAGAAAGTGTGGGTCATGGCCCCTGTGGAGCCTTGTGCGCTCCAGGACAGGTGGACCGGCCCTTTCACGGTGGTGGAGCGCAAGAGTCCAGTTACCTACTTGGTGGACTTGCAGTCTCCCAGGAACCCCTTGCGGGTCCTGCATGTGAACCGCCTAAAGCCCCACTTGGAGAGGTCCCAAGTGGGCATGCTCTTAGCTACAGATGATGGGATGGAGGAAGAGACCGAGCCTCTTCCTGACCTCCTGTCAGCCCGAGAGCAAGATGGATCAGTGGAGGGAGTAAACCTCTCTACCTCCCTGACACCTGAGCAGCAGGGTGACTGTCTCCAGCTGTTGGGACAGTTCCCTGACCTGTTCTCCCTGGTTCCCAGTGTCACTCATTGGTGCGTCCATGATGTGGACACTGGGGACAGTCTTCCTGTGAAGCACAAGGCTTACAGGGTGACTGACAGGGTCAGAGCCTGCATCAAGGAGGAGGTCTCCAAGATGTTTGCGCTAGGGGTGATTGAGTCCTCTAACAGCCCTTGGGCCAGCCCAGTGGTCTTGGTTCCAAAGGCTGCCGCGCCTGGTGCCACACCAGAACTCCGGTTCTGTGTGGACTACAGGGGACTCAATTCCGTCACCAGGACTGACGCACACCCCACCCCCAGAGCTGATGAGCTCATAGATCGGTTAGGGGCTGCGCGGTACCTCAGCACGTTTGACTTAACGTCTGGGTACTGGCAGATCGCCTTGACTGATGGGGCAAAAGAGAGGTCAGCATTCTCCACACCAGATGGGCACTACCAGTTCCGGGTGATGCCCTTTGGGATGAAGAATGCCCCTGCCACCTTTCAGAGGTTGGTCAACCAGGTGTTGGTTGGACTGGAGGATTTCAGTGCCGCCTACCTGGATGACATCGCAGTGTTCAGTACCAGTTGGGAAGAACATCTGCACCACCTCTGGGAAGTGTTGATGGCACTGCGGAGGGCAGGCCTCACAATCAAGGCAAGTAAGTGCCAGATTGGGCAGGGCTCTGTGGTGTACTTGGGACACCAGGTTGGGAGCGGCCAAGTGGCACCCCTCCAACCGAAAATTGATACCATTCTGGCTTGGGAGCCCCCCAAGACCCAGACAGAGGTGAGAGCCTTCCTAGGACTCACCGGGTATTACAGGAGATTCGTCAAGGGGTATGGCAGCATTGTTGCCCCCTTGACAGAGCTGACTTCCAAGAAGCAGCCCAGGAAAGTGATTTGGACGCCTGTCAAAAAGCTTTTGACACCTTGAAGACTGCCATGTGCACGGCGCCTGTGCTCCAGGCACCCAACTTCTCCAATGAGTTCATTGTTCAGACGGACGCTTCAGAGCATGGTGTAGGGGCTGTTCTATCACAGATCAATGAGGAGGGCCTAGACCAACCTGTAGCCTTCATCAGTAGGAGGTTACTTCCTCGGGAACAGAGATGGAGTGCTATTGAGCGTGAGGCATTTGCTGTGGTCTGGGCACTGAAGAAGCTGAGACCATACCTGTTTGGGACTCACTT
Organism: Calotriton arnoldi; assembly: GCA_963921515.1. NCBI lineage: Eukaryota > Metazoa > Chordata > Amphibia > Caudata > Salamandridae > Calotriton > Calotriton arnoldi. The sequence continues at coordinate 252,005 of CAWUFW010001151.1, read as the reverse complement.
CCGGGTTCAGACAGACCACAGGCCCCTCCGATGGTTGATGCAGATGAGGGGTGAGAATCCAAAGCTGTTGAGGTGGTCCATTTCCCTACAGGGGATGGACTTTACGGTGGAACACCGCCTGGTACAGAACACGCCAATGCTGATGGTCTGTCCAGAGTTTTTCGCCTTAGTGATGAGAACTCCCTATAGGTAGGATAGTTCTCCCCACATTTCAGCTAGAGGGGACACGTGTTAGACCTGGCATCCTTGGCGTGGGTCTCCCTTCCATTTTTTTCATAATGCCTCCACTGTTGTCGATATGTTTTTGCTGGACTAGATGCTCATGGGCACTTTGCCCCTGCTAATCAGTGCCAAAGTGCAAGTGCTCCCTATGATAAATTGTGTTGTGTATTAGTGACTCCATGATTGGATGATTGGTTTACTTGTCAGTCCCTAGTACAGTGCACTGAGTGGGCCCAGGGCTTGTAAATCCAATGCTGCTGGTGGGCTTGCAGCACTGGTTGTGCCACCCACAGGAGCAGCTTGTAAAGTGTGTCTCAGGCCTGCCATTGCAGAGCCTGTGTGCAGCCTAGGGCTGCCATGTCGACTTGGTAAGTACACCCACTTACCAGGCCCTAAACCTTCCCTTTACTGCATGTTGGTCACCCCTAAAGTAGGCCCTAGGGCAGGGTGCATTGTAAGTATAAGGTAGGACATGCCCTGGCGTGTGTGGCATGTCCTAATAGTGAATTACAGCCATTTTCGTTTTTCACTATTGCAAGGCTACCTGTTCTCCATAGGCCAGAATGGGCAGGTAGATTATTACATTTTATAATCCTAACTGACTCAGGGAACATGGTGGAAATTCGAGTTTAGTATGCCTGAACTCAGAATGATAAAATACATCTTTTAGTGAAGTTGGTTTTAACATTCTGTGTTTGAAAATACCACTTTTAGAAAGTAGGTATTTTCTTGTCTAACTATCCAAAGCCTGCCTCTGCTAGGTTGTGTATTCCTTGTCTGGTGTTTTTGAGTGACAGGGCTGGGGATTCCAGGAGACAGAATGAGTCAGCCCAGTGGTGAATAGAGAGATCTGCATCTAGATGGGTGGGAGGAGTTGCACCTGGGACCTGAATAGGACAGTGCCTGCCCCCCACAGTGCTGGCTCCACCCCCTGTGGTGCGTCTGATGTCTCTGCCCTGCACAGTGAAAGAAGAGAAGGAATCATGTCAACAAAGTGCTCCAGGGCTGGGCTTTCCCTCCACAATGCTGGCTCCACCTCCTGTGGGGCGTCTGATGTTTCTGCCCTGCACTGTGAAAGGAAAGAAGGAGTCATGTAAACAGAGTGCTCCAGAACTGGTTTGGACTGGGCAAAGGCCCCTCTGCCCTCAGAGGACAAAGGATTTTGGGGTATAAATATTGGGACCCTGATCCCAAGAAATTAGATCACTTTTGGGAACAAGAAGAAACCTTTGCTGAGGAGCGGAACCAAGAAGAAACTGAGGAGAGACTATCCCTAAGCCTGAAGTGCTGCTTGGGGGATTGGCCTGCAGTGGTTTGCCTGACTGCCAAAGAAAGGAGAAAGGAACTTTTGCTTTGCTGTGACTTTCATCAACTTGTGAAGGATCTCCAAGGGCTTGGAAGAGAGCTTGCCCCCTGATCGAAGTCCCAGGACCATTGGACTTCACCCCCTTTGTGAATTGCTGCTGGAAACTCTGTTTCAGTGGCTACAGAGGTAGGGAGCTGTGACCGACTCTCCCGACCGGCTCGGTGTCCTGTTGGCACCACATCGAGCAACGCCTGCATCTTGCAACGCACGGCCTTGGTCTCACCGACTCCGTCAACGAGCCGCTGCCTGCACCGTAACCTGTGAGCACCGCACCTTGCAACGCCTCGCTACACCGAATCCATCTGGTCCGACCGACACGGTCACTGCTGCTGAGTTCGAGTCCTGGGACCGCACCGGAGTTGGGCACCGCTCGCACGTTTCGCGACGCACCGCCCGACTCGCACCGCTGTCCGGACTGATCAACGCCAGCTCCCGAATCCGGCTCCGTCGCTGCACCGCAACCTGCCAGCACCGCATCGAAGCACCGTCTCGCCCTGCAACGCACGGCCCTGGTCTCATCGACTCCGTCTCGACGACGTCAACGAGTCGCTGCCTGCACCGCATCGAGGGAAAACGCGTCCTGCAACGCTTCCATTTTTGCATCGCGACGTACAGCCTTCCCGCTCGCACGCCCGTGCCTGCCGCTTCAAGTAAAAGGTACTGTGACCGAGTCTGTCTACGCTGGGTTGGCCCGTCTCGACGCGGTCAGCTGGATTTGTTAGACTCTGTTTGTTCTTGACATCGCCGTAGCCGGAGGAGGCTACCGACTCGCACAGAACCTTGAATTAAGTCTTTTTGATCAGAACTAAGCATTCTTGACAGTATTGTGGATTATTTTTGTCGTTTATGGTCTTGTGATAAATCTATATAAAGTATACCTATTTTTATAAATATACAACCTGTGTGGTGTCCATTTGTAGTGTTGTCACTTGATTACTGTATGTGTTCACAAATGCTTTACACACTGCCTCTGAACTAAGCCTGTCTGCTCGTGCCAAGCTACCAAGAGGGTGAGCAGGGGTTATTTCAGGAGTGTACCTACTTTCCCTGACTAGACGCAAGGGTCCCTATTTGGACAAAGGTACCTACCTCTGCCAACTAGAGACCCCCAAATCTAACAATCATCAATTATTACAGGATCTGGTTTTGGGATTTCTACAGATGTGGGCATTGCTAATGGTTTCGGATAACTTACGTTGTCACCATATAAAGGAACCATTGGACCAATTGTCACAGGTATGGTCAGTGAATCAGGATAAATACTCAATTGTGTTACTTTCTGTATTAATTCTGCTCTGTTTTTATCTATTGCTTCCTTTTCCTTATCATGAAGTACCCTACTAACTGGGGGATTATGCAATACTTGTGGTACCAATGGTGTCTTTAGCAGTGGTGCACTTGGGGTGCATCCACTTGTCCCTTCCTGATATGGTGGCGGATTCTTTAATATTTCTTCCATAAACTCATCTTCTGAATCTCCAAATCTAGTCAAATGTTTTGTCTTTTCTGTGCATTTATTCCCTGACGATTCCTCTGCCATTAATATTGGATATAAACCCTCTGTAAGCATCGCTCTTCTCCACTGTTTCATCTGACCGTCCCTTGACTCATTTTGGTATCTAGGGAAAAATCCCCTATAACCCCTATTACTCCTGGATCGGTCGCGTTCGAATGCCTCGGTTTCTCACTCTTCTAAGGCTTCATATTGAGTTAATCTTGGTCTGGGTTCTAAGTCATTCATCCTCAATCTCAAATTTTGAAGAATTCTCCCATTGAAAGTACCATTTTCGGGGAATGCTAATATTCCATCATTTTTGGTATATTCCATCCAATTTTCTATCCATACACAAGTATGATAACCTCTCTCCATCATCATAAATGAAGCGGGCGTTTTAGCTGGTGGAATGATAATTCCTTCTCTAGTTTTGATTGGTTTATCCTTTTTAAAATAATTCTTAATCTTTTGTAGAAATGACATTTTCCTCTTTTCTCCGTACATTTTTGGCAAATCTCGGTGTACAAAATTATATTCTGTAAAACCTAGGAATCTCCTATCCGGACGAGTTCCTATTAAAGTTGGATCACGTTTTAACATACAATCTCCACTATCCACTAGGATTTCGGCTTCTATGGTAACAACCAATCAACTTCCAGCTAACACTTGTCTCTGAACCAATCCTAGCGCGGCCTTTTAGTGACATCTTTTCTGCCAACCCCTCCTTTACAATCTGCGCTTCTCTGTCCCTCGCTGTTTCAGCCAATCCCAGCGCGGTACCTGTGACGTCAGTACTACTCCTGACTACTGACCCCTCCTTTACAAGAGTCGTTCTACGCCCGCGGTTTCAACCAATCCCAGCGCAGCGTTTTGTGACGTCAGCTTCCTCTCCGGTAGCTGACCCTCCCTTTACAAAATCGTACGCAAAACTTTATTTTCTCTATACTTTTTATTAAATTTCAGTAACAACATAAAACATTCGCTATCGTGCCAGTTTCTCTAAAATTGAAAAAGATAGTTTCTCTCACACTTAGTAAAACCTTTCCATTTACTAAACATACACTACGAGTAAAACGTCCGTTTACTCCTCACGCAAGCTTCAGAAATATCTGCTACTTCTTCAATGTTACCCTTTCTAGGTGTGGTATAACATCAATTTTTCATCAGCATATTTCTTTTGCTATTACTCACACGCATAGAGTCCCTAACAAGTACTGATAGCCCTACTTAACTTTTCAGTACTATTTCTGCCTGACAGATAACCTCACTGCAGTATGGCTTCCACTTACCATCCGCTATTCTTTCCCCGGGGATTTTCTAGACAACATAAAACAAACTTTTAAACACACAGATGTTAGTTCATAAAATAAAATTCTCATTACCCAATTAACAAAGTGCAACCATCCTCTGATAACCAGAAAACTGATCCAGCGGGTTACTAGCAACAAGCATTCATACACAAAATACTCACTTGGGCCCATACATTCATACTACGCTAGCAATTTCCGCTGGTGGGTCAGTTGTACTCTTTATCAAAATCCCTGCTACCAATTACTTTTCTGATTGAAGAGTAATGACTTACCAATGGACCCTTTGCTAATTGGGAAATTTAAAATGAGTGACATTCAATACAATTCATAATTCCTGAAATAATCACTGAGTCAGGAAGTTTTAAAATGTTTATCTAAAGATTTAGCAGAGTAAAATACAGAACCACATGATACTTAAATCGTATATCAAGGATGAAGCATAATAATCAATTATCAATCAATGACGGTCCCTCAGAAAAGGAGAATATAGAAACAGCAGCGCAACTAAGGTTTGCATTTATATTTACCTAAAAGTGCGAGAACCACACCCCTTGGCCAAGGAGTTGGAAAGGTTGGACCCAGGAAGGATGAAGAGCAAAGACCTCCTCCAGGTTCAGGACAAGACCGGTGACCTCTCTATCAACGACGCCTGCGTCGTTCCCCTCTCTGGTACTTCGCTTCTCCTCGATTTCTCCCGTTTCTTCCTTCTAATGGACTCCGCCGCCCCCACCTCAGGACCTCTCTGGACAGCGATTCAGTCTGCAATCAAACAGCTCGTCATGGATTTCGAACCTCGAACTAACTCCGCTTGAGCGTCCTAATGCTAACGCCTGTTCTCTGAGCTCCTCTGCATCATCTCTGCATCTAATTAACTAATTCTATATCTATTATACCCTTCTACACCCATGTACCTCCCCTAAATGTTGCAGAATTATGGGCCCACTACTTCTGATTGGACAGGGACAGGGGGTTGATCCTCACACCATATTGATTAAATTCAATTTCTTTAAGCCCATTGTTTTAAAATACCGCCCATCACAATTAATACATTTGCTTTATTTCCCACCCGTCTCACGACAAGTTTAATACATTGTTCATATAAATGGTTTCTTTTCGGTAGGGACATCGTGGGTACAATAGTGTTGGCCATCAGGTCATGGCCTTGGACGACGTCCAGGTTGACTTCATCCGCTCTTCTGGGCAGCCACTTCAGGGCGCATGCGCAGAACCATTGTCTCTCGAGTTTTCAGTTCACCAATCCCAGGCCCAATTTACGAACTAATAAAAGTCAAAGAAGAAAATATTAAAATCACAAATAAATGGTTTCACTGTATACCCACTCTTTCTACTCTATTCCCATTTAACTATAAATTCTATCCCGCATTAATAGCGTTAGGATACCACAGTTTATTTGCAACATATGAGCAAGCGGTAGCACATGAAGACATTAAGCAGCCATTTTAATACACACTGCGCAGAAGCAAGGATTTCCCTCAAAGCAAAGAAAGACGACACACCACGTGATATGGTTGACACATGCGCAATAGGTTTCTCGTGCTTTAGCGGCCATTTTAGAATAGACAAGCGTTATTTGTTAATTTAAACACATAGGCAAGCTTCTTTTCTATTTATATTCGTGTGTGTATTTGTTAGTACGAACATCACAAAGATTAATAAATTAATACTGTGAGAAGATTGCCTCCGAGCAAGTCTCATTTGTGAGTCCTTGCTCCATCATTTGTGTATTGCTTTGTATAAACATGTAGAATAATTATGTTGTTGTAAATAAATAAATAAATAAAAATCATCTTTGGTCTACATGTACTTACTTCCATTGTGCATCTATGTACCTTCCATGTACTTGGATCTGTGTGTCTGTTACATTTCTCCTGAAAAAGCATATCCAATGCACTACCCTATTTCTCATCCTGTACCTCTATCACTATCTTTAATCTATATATACTTACTTCCTTTATGCATCTATATACTTTCAATGTACTTATGGATCTATATATTTATCACTTTCTTCTAATTTAGCATTTCAAATGCACTACCCTATTTCTAAGCCTATACTTCTCTCAATATATCCTCTGGCCCAACCTTCTGACTCATCTCAAACTTCTTTCTACTACTCTTTCCAATGCACTACCCTATCTCTCACCCTATACATCTATGAATATATCCTCTACATCCACTCTCTCATTTATCCCATACCACTACTATGATCCCAAAATAACCCTTTCTAGACTCTCTCCTACTCTACCCTCCTTGCATCATCTGACACCTCTTTTTACTATACAGATCCCCCAAAACAAACCTTTATAAACTCTCCCCTCTGACTCTTCCCCTCAAAAACCAGTTTTTACTCATCCAAAAGCCTCCTCCTACTGCTATGACCTCAAAAAAAAAAAAAAGAAAATCTCACTCTTCTGTCCCTCCACCATCCTTTTCAATCAAAATAACAGACTAACATGTTCACTTCTCAATTTCCATATTCCACTATACTAATTCACCACTAATCCTTTATGGGTTCCAAAGTAGCGTGCTACTCGCCAATGAAGTGTTTCAACACCCCATCAGGGTTACCAGCGCTATATAAACGCAAACCTTTTTCCCTTTTCTACCCCTCCCCAACCCTTCTCAATCCAAATAACTGACTTAACATATCCACCACTCAAATTACTTTCATGTTTCGCCATACTAATTCAACAGTAATCCTTATGGGTTCCAGAGTAGCGTGCTACTCGCCAATAAAGCGCTTCAAAACCCCATCAAGGGGTAGCAAGCACTATATAAATACAAACCTCTTTCCCTCTTCTATCCCGCAACCTACCCTTCTCTATCCAAATAACTGAATAACATATCCACCACTCAAATTACTTCATACTTTACTATACTAATTTTCAACACTAATCCTTTATGGGTTCCGGAGTAGCGTCCTACTCACCAGAAAAGCACTTCAACACCCATCAGGGGTAACAGGTGCTACATGAATGCAAACCTTTCTTCCCTTTTATCCCTCTGCTACCCTTCTCACTCCAAATAACTGACTAATACCCACCACTCAAATTACTTTCATATTTCACCATACTAATTCAGCACTAATCCTTTATGGGTTTCCGGAGTAGCGTGCTTCAACACCCCATCAGGGGTAACAAGCGCTATATAAATACAAAGCTTTTTTTCCCCCTCTTCTATCCTTCTGCTATCCTTCTGCTATCCTTCCAAATCCAAATAACTGACTAACCTATCCACCACTTAAAATGTACTTGCATGTTTCACTATACTAATTCAACACTAATCCTCTATGGGTCCCGGAGTAGCGTGCTACTCGCCGAAAAAGCACTTCGACGCCTCGTCAGGGGTAGTAAGCGCTATATAAATGCAATTACAATACAATACAATACAATACATTCACCCCCAGGCAAGTGACCTGGGTTAAATCCATTGTTCTTTGGCTCACCACGCCACCCCAGTTTGGACCCAGCCATATGCAAATCAGTCTTGACCCTGCTCCCCATGGGAACAGTCCAGCCCGAAATGCCAGGCCAGGTCCTCCCTGGACCGGAAACAAGCATCCTTGGACTGGTTTCCGGGTTTCAGCCCTCATCAGCCAGGCTAGCTTGAATCCAGTGGCAAAGTGAGCAAAGGACCCACGTCTGGGCATACACTGCCAACTTAGGGCAAAAACCTGCTGCACAAACAAATGATGGACGGAATGCAGAACAAATCAAACATTCACCCCCAGTCAAGAGATCTGGGTTAAATCCATGTTCATTTGCTCACCATGACACCCCAGTTTGGACCCAGCTATAAGCAAATCAGTCTTGACCCTGCTCCTCATGGGAACAGTCCAGCCCGAACTGCCAAGCCAGGTCCTCACTTACCAGAAACAAGCATCCTGGGACCGGTTTGACATAGAGGCAAAACCCTCGGATACTGGACAACTGCTATTTAGCTGCACTAGCAGAGGTGGAGATGACGAGTGTAGGGGCACATTTGTGTTAAATACTCCACCCAACGTACGGACTGATGGAAAAGGAGAGTGAATCAGTTCACGCGGCTGAGTGTACTAACTTACCAGTCAGAGTGGTGAACACAGACTCGTGGTGTCCCACATATCTCAAATGAACTTCTCCAGAGGGAGGCCTCATTATGAACGTGACTTTACAGGGATGTGAGTGGGTTCACTTTATCTCCCCTCAGCAAGCACACATATTTTATAAAGCTTTATTTAAACCTAGCCGACTGCAGAGCATATGCAATAATATTGCAGCAGGTTTGAAAAAGAGTGTGCTGACTGTGAACGAAAATTTGGTAAATGATATAAAACCAGATGACCTATTACATTCTATGAGTTCCATTCTTATTAAGTCCTGGCTAACCATCATTTGCACAGAATGGTCTGCCATTGTGAGGGGTGGAGTACATTTGCCCTGTGCCTGAAAGCTGAAGGCAGGCAGCCTGGAGCCTAGAAGGTCGAGATCTGTTGGTGAGAATCCAGTTCATTACTTAGGGACCTTGATGGAGAAATAACAAGCTCCCTGGATGTCGAGAATGCTCCTCCCACCCTCAGAATGCTAAAGGCATGGGTTTAATAACGATTCTCAGGATTATCATAAGAAAGTGTCGTCATTAATGATGTAAGCGTGTTAAGAAACACATGGGAATTCTCTGACAATGATACACATTCAATTACATTAATTCTATGTTAAAACACTACACATTGCATTAATATGTGAACTGAAAACACACTATTAGAATTGGAAATACAGACTATAATGAACATAAAGGCAGAAATATAATCAATGGTTGTAAAGGAGAAACAGTATCAGCGGGCTGTACGTCATAGACAAGTGGTACACGATAAGGTGGGCAACAAAGCTAATAACGTAAATATTAATGACCGCCCCCTAGTTGAAACCCGGGCCGGGGAACGCGCAGCCGGACCCAATGTGGGCTCGGGGCAAACGCCGCCCGGAGGCGGGAAGCCCTCCCCCGTCGCAAAGCTAGCGAAAGGAGGGGTGACCAGGATTGGTCGCCCCAAGATAGCCAACGGCCCCCCAATCAAGGGGCGAGTTGGCAAGCAGCTGTGGGGATTAAATAAGGGTGCGAGGCCCTGAGGTAGCATACAACCCACCCCTGCAAGGAGAAGAAGAAGGAGTCGCCTTGGAAACGCCTGCCTTGACCCCTCATTGTTGGATTGTCATCGCCATCAGCAGAGGGGTCGTGGGACGGCCGGCTGAAGGGTTGAGCCATCGGGATGTCTGGCTGCAGTGAGTGGAGGGCAGCTGCGGGAGGCATCGAGGAGCCAGCGTCTGGTGCCACTATCTCCAGAGGAGAAGAGTGCACCGCCCCCTCCCTTTGCCAGCAGCCAGGACGGCGGTGCCTAGGAAGGAGCGTCGGGCACTTGGGGACGACGAGGAAAGCATGGCCGGAGATGAGGCGACAAGAGCATGGCCGGAGGTGCAGGCCTCCCCGAGGCCCCTGGGGCCAACACGGCGGCGCCTCCGGTGGTTATGGCGCTGATGTTGGGGTGAGACCGGGAGTGAGTCTGGGGGGCTCCGTTCGTGAAAAACAGTGGGAGAGGGGAGCATGATATCCGCCATTGGTTTCGCTCAGGGCGGAGCTTAGTTTGGTTTGTGTTGGGGCCTCGGATATGCTGGGTGCACAGGACGGGTAGTGTGGGGCTCCGGATTTTCGGGTCTCGGCAACGACGCTCAACATCCTGTGATGCTGGGCAAATCACTTGATCTCCCCGTGCCTGGCGGAGTGAATGTGGGAATCTGTGATGAAGCTGGTGCTCGTGTAGAACGCTCTGATACCTGATATCTTGCGCTATATAAAACTCTTGCTCTTACCTTCTATACTTGTCTCAAGGTATGTTGCGCGGTACAAGGGCGTGTTGAGGTGACCCTGTATTTTCATGTCCTTGCTCGGGTGGAACGATTGTTTCACTTTTGCGTTTTCTTTGCTGTGGCTCGGAGTGGTTACGAGCATAAAATGTGTAGCATTTGGGCAAGAACGGCCATGGGGGCATGTGGGCGCCAACTAGAGACAGTAAATTGTTTTGGTGGTTTGAATCCTCACGGGGTCACGATGGCACATGGATTGGGAGCGCCGATGATGTGTGTCCTTTGTTGGGGATTGAGTCCCGACCAAGGCTATTTGATATATTGCAGGGAGGTTCACCGCCACAGGGCAGGCGAGGTCTCCGACTAGTGAACAGGGGGGATGGTGGTTGATCACAGGAGGGTAGAGGTGTGGAGGTGGACATACCCCCAGTGATTCATTTTTTCGCGAGCACCACCCAAAGGTCTCGGGCTGTCATGGTGAGGTCTCAAGTCACACACTCTGGGAGTTTGTGGGTGTTTGAAAGGCCTCCTTCTCACTTTGCCGCATGTCTGGAGTTAAGGCTGATCGGGCAAGTGTGGGTGGTGCAGGTAGTCAATCTGCAGGTGAGGGCGTTGGACACCGAGACACAGACCGGACAGTCTTTGAGTGTCGCGGTTTTTGCTGGTGCAGGTCTTGTGTTTTGTTCTGGGCAGAGCGGAAATCCCTGTAGACAAGGTGTGGTTCCACCTCTGCAGGGATTGCCTAGGCTACTGGTCACCCTCTTCTCCCTCATCCGATTTGTGTGGGACCGCTTCAGGGACAAGTTGTCGAGATGTTTTTCTAGGGGAGTGTGTGCAGCATCTCCAAATTGCATATGTGATGCAGTTTTGAGATATACCCATGGAATGGCCTCATGTAGCTTCCCTGCTGGAGTGGATGCATGGCTGCCAAGGTTTCAGATTGCTATGTGTGACAGTTTCATAATTTTGGTGTAATTATGAGTGACATTTTGGCAACTATGGGTGACACTTTCTCGCCCAGAATCAAGCATGAGAAGCGCTTCGACGTGTCGTCAGCAGTGGTGAGCGCTGTATGAATGCATTTACAATACGGTGCAATGGAGATGGGGGAAGCATATATGTCAGAGATTGTGCTCATCTGAGCAACGAGAGACTCTGGGATTTTGAAACTGCTGTAGAGCACGAGAAAGGGAAGGGCACTAACCTAGTGCCCTTGTGACCTGGTCGCACCATGGATCCCCCAGGACAGGGGCTAGGCGGGCGGGAAGTGCTGAGGTCAGGAGGTGACGGGCCGAGCACCGGCCTCCTCCTGTGGTAATTTGACTCGGCATAGGGCGGCTAGTGGCTCTTGGGGGCCGGGCGGGCTGGAAATTCAGATTTGATGGGTGTGTCGGAGGAGGTAAATACCTTTGCACTGGTTTGCAACACAGAGCGAGCGCCATTGTGGGACAGAGCTGAGCCACCATGACTGCTCCCGCGGCGGCCGTTGTCCGGTGGGGTCGAGTTCACGCCGCATTCTCAAGAGGTGTAGCTGCAGGCACGGTGGTCTTGCACGGACGGCGGCGTGATTGAGGAGGTTGTGTGTTTTGTTGGCACCATGGTGCACGGCGGAAGCGGTGCGAGCGCTACAGCAGCAGGACTTACACTTGCTGCTACCAAACTGCACATACCTGGCACCAACCCCGTCCGCCTTTAAGTGCCCTTTCTCGGCTGCACAGCCATTGGGCAAATCACTGTAGCCACTCTATTGACGTGCGCACGTGACTGAGAACGCTGCGAGTGAATGTATCGCTGCAGCTGAGCCAGCCCCCAAGCGGCGAGAAGCGCGGCCACTGAGAGCTTTGTTCAGAGGGCTCTTTATTATACCACAGTCCTCCAGCCTTGACAGTAAAGGACAGGAGGCGCTATAATGCGTGATCATTATTTTCAATGCGGGGATGCAGGGACGTGCCTTAAAAATGCGTTAGGTTACCGCATGATGCGTGGCACTTGGCAGGACTGGAGGTGGGCTTTAAGATTATTGTTTCCAGTGGTTTTAGTCTAATTTACTGTATCAAAGGGCGCGTGATAACTCTGCCATAATGTTCTGGTCCAGTTATGAGCCTGAGTCAACCTGAGTATCATCCTGGATGTAAATTAGGCAGCTATGTGGGCAGGACACAAAGGAAAGTCTGCCTGGAGCCGCCAGCCTTCTTAGCCAACACAGTGTCTTCGATAAAAAACCGCAGCATGTCTCAATTATGGCAATACAAGACAAACGAGTCTGCGTGCAACATACACAGTAGAGTTGAACTAAGCAGTTGGCCAGTGCACATGTAAGAGTAGCGTGAGTTTAGCCGGGAAATCAAGGTCTTAGGCAGGGGCCAGCAACGCAGATCTAGTAGCGAAGTTGGAGTCACAGCCTGCGGGAGTAAGGAATATTCAGGAGAATAAGAGGGAAAAAGCTGCCTTGAAGGGGCTTCGGTCCGGAAGCACCAGAGTTAAACACTGCAAGAATTAGGACAGGGATCACATTTCGCACATAGTTCATACTAAAAGCCCTAATGCTTGCCAATAGGCCTGGCCTGATATATGGTTGGCAGCAGGATAATACCTTACCCGTTACCAGCCCCACCGGTTCCCGGCGCTCGGCCTCCACAATTTCAAGAAAAAGAAAAGTCGGGAGAACCTCAGTGATTAATGTCCTGCCAGGGAGGGATCAGAGTTTTTGTCAGGGGGAAATTGTTATCTGATCTAGAGGCAGTAGGCAAGGCCAATGGGCCTGCGGCAAAGACAGTACCAGACAGAGCACAAAGTTTATGGCAAGAAATAGGTCAGTCGGCTGGCGCGTTGTCAAACAGAGACGTTAAGGCATGGGTAAAGTGGGCTCTGGCCCAGGGCCCCAGCCCTTCAGGGGACCCCGGGTAGAACCAACACTGTTTTCCAGAGAGTCTTGTCCGGATGACCTTGAATAATGCTTAAACAGATGTTTCAAATACCATGTTCCTTAATTCATTTTGATGTGGGTGATGTATGAGTCTTATACATATTTTGCAGAGAAATATTGCGTTTGTTTCATGCAGACATCCATACAGAGTTACTTTTAGATCAAAACAGGAACTCTCATAGTCATAGGCCATAGGGATTATTTGTAGTATTATTAGTATTATTAGTGAGCTGTCACAATATTGAAAACACGTCACTATCCCTAAATATTAGGTGTAAACACATCTAGAACTTGGACCAGTGTCCTAGGCGGTGTCAGGTCATGACAGAGCTTAAAACTCAATCATAAATTGAAAGCGGTTCTGGACAGGGCCAAAAAATATGACTGGCCCAGGTGCTGAGTACTTGTAGTCAGCTGTCTGGTATAACATTGCCCGTGTACTGCTTTAAACACAGAGGATTGATGTTATCGTTGTAAGGTTGGGGTGTGGTATAAGGTACCTGTCTCTCACCTGTGTAACTGTTTTAAGAGTCGGGTTGGAGCTTAGCTTAATGAGTTAAAAAGCATAACTTTTGGGCTGTCAAATCAGGCTCCAGTGCCCTCAAAGCTGGTAGGCAGGGAGACCACGAATAATTTAAATAAGAGAAATGCTGCCGAAATCACTTCATTAAATGCTAATAATGGTGAAGCCACGCTGCCTGTTGTAAGACGGCCTCCTATCGGCATCCCACTTGGTGCTAGGAAGTAATAGGTGAATCAGTAGTTAGCATTCGTTGGTTCAAATCCCACCAATTTTTCCGCTACTGGGAGCAAGCGCTATAATCTCCCACAACTGTTAGCAAGCGCATTAGTGCAGCTCATTGTTTTTGCAGTACTACGGAAAATAATATGGGCACTAGATGAGGTAGGCACCACGGAACTGGAGGCTAAGCTGTTTAGGTCAGCGGTCGCGCTGGCATTCATTGGGGCATGCAGGGTCAGTGAGATAGTGGCCCCCCCAGCAGATAACCCAGGAGCGGCCTGCATACGCCGGGCAGACGCGGAATTGGGGGCAGGTTATATGAAGATCCTCCTGTGTTGGTCGAAGACGCTGATGGGTTCTCGTGAGGAAGGAAGGGAAAGGAGAGCAGGGGGAGCTCCCTCCGATTGTAAAACCGTATGTAGCGTGGCGGAAGAAACCCAGGAAAGATATACAAAAGAGAGAACATTTACTAGAGGTAGATGGAAGGCTCACACAGTGTCTTTGGGATGCCTCACGGCAGGGGCACTGAGGGAGCTAATGACGGCACACAGCCACAGGCGGAGTAGAGGTGATGCTCCCACTGGGCCCTTGGGATGCCTCACGGTAGGGGTACTGAAGGAGCTAAATGACAGGACACAGCCACAGCCTGAGTAGATGAGATGCTCACACATGGTCCTTGGGAAGCCACACGGCAGGGGCCCTGAGGAGCAGGCGAGGGGCCAACAAAGGGTCCAGGGCAAGCGGAACGGCACTTGCAGCCCGGGCAGGTCCTGACGGACACCACCGAATACAGTAGCAAATTGAAGCCTGGAACCGCAGACACAGAGGCCCGGCCAAAGGGGCATCTTGCAAAACTATACTGTTTGGGAGCAAATAGCAACAATGAATGTACAAAGACAATGGAAGTATACAATAACATGGATGTTTATGAATGAGCAATGAAATTGCGAAATGTACAACCATGTTATGTATGAATAAACTACCACCTTTTAAGGCACCAAATCACATTGTCAGTGGTGTAATGTAAAGGTAAAAGAGACGCAGTTAACTGGGCAAGGGGGGGGAAGGAGGACTCGCCCCTGGGAGGGATTGAAACCCGGGCCGGGGAAGGTGCAGCCGGAGGCGGGAAGCCCCCCCCTGCCGCAAAGCCCGCAAAAGGAATCGCCCCAAGATAGCCAACGGCCCCCCCAATTAAGGAGCAAGTTGGCAAGCAGCTGGGGGGTATTAAATAAGGGCGCATGGCCCTGAGGTAGCATACACCCCCCCCTGCAAGGAGAAGAAGGAATCTCACCCACCCACACCTAAGGAAGCGGGCGTCGGATGCCGCAAGGCAGCAGTGAGTCAGAAGAAACCCAGGAAAGATATACAAAAGAGAGAAAATTTACTAGAGGTAGATGGAAGTGGGCAAGGGGGGAGAGGAGGACTCGCCCCTGGGAGGGGATTCAGAGAGCAAGAGAACCTAAACAACTGTGTCTAGTGCATGCTTGGGTTGCCATCAACACAGCTGTCAAGTTTTCTTGGTCCATGCGTGATGTGCTCCTCCAGTCCAGGTTTTTTTTTTTTATTCTGGGACTTGCAGTCCTATTTTATAACGGAAAAAGCAACACTACAAATCACAGATTGCAAAGAAAAAACCTGGACTGAAGCAGTTCACCACACATTGACCTATGAAACTTGGCAGGACTGTATCAATGCTGTGTATCATGCAATTGTTCACGAGTTTTCTGCAGCAGATACACAGCTATTTGGTTAAACATTCTGATCTTCATGTTTTTGATGAACAATCAACCATTTTGTGTAATAATAGTGCAGTATGTTTTCCTTTATGTATTTGCTGGGCCAAGCAGTCATTTTGTTTTCTTCCTCTGCTTGTTGGGACACTGGTGTGCTAGGGGCACTAGGGTTTTCATAGATATTTTCCTCCCATTTTTGTAACATGCCTGCTTCGGTGCATAAAACTATAGGGGCTCTATGGTGGCCACAAATATTTTCCTCATTTTTTCAGCATTTGCCCATTGTTTCTTCTGGCATCCTGGGGATGGCTTAGATTTCCACTCAAACTTTTCACGTGATTTTTTTGTTTCACAGGTCAAGCCTCCGGCTCTGCTTGAGAATGGATTTGCATCATTGGTGCAAAACGTGGTGTGTTTGCTGGGCTTGGTAGCAATTCTGTGCACAATTATTTCTTTATATATATATTTATGGCTATATAGCCATTTTGTGTTACAGGTTTTTTCTTTGCTTGCCTGCTACGGTCCCAGAAATGTTAGGGGCCCTAGCAAAATTGGGAAATAACTATTAGAAATAATGTTTCTGCTGCTCATTTCCAGATGAGTCTTTCAGTTTCAGAAGGCTCCCTGTGAAGCTGGAGACATTTACAGTAATTCCTAGAGTTTTTAGTGATGCTCCCAGGAGTGAAAAATATGTCTGATGCCCTGATTACTGGACATTTATTCTAGCTGGATCATGACTGCAAAGTTCTGAATGATTAATTCTTGAGGGATCTATGGCTGCAGAGTAGGAAACTAACGCGAGAAATGGGAGTCAAGGAAAGAGGTGTGGCCGACTTGCCCAGCCATTTCATGTCACTGGCTCTACCTATGAAACATCAGGATTCTTCCCAGCCCTGTTGATATTATGATGTTTTGTTCCTATGGGCCTGATTCGCAAAGGGAAACATACACTTTTGTGTAAGTTTACAATTATTTGCTGTTCACAAAGGTATTTACAAGTAGTATCTTTACGGCTGCGGAGTCTCCGCACATAAAAAGATAGAACTGTCCTATGATTTTATGTTCCGAGACTCCGCAGTCGTAAAGATACTGCTAGTAAAATATCTTTGTGAATAGCTAACAATTGTAAACTTACACAAAAGTGTAAGTTAGCCTTTGTGAATCAGGCCCTATGTACTGAAACTATGAAAATCGAGCAATCTTGCCAGCTCCTCTGTACGCCCAACTATTAGTAATGATACAGCTGATAAGCTGTTAAACCCTTTAGATGACACATAAACCGATTATGACAAACTTTGGAAGAAATATGATAAATATGTACCAACTACACATTGAAGAAAACATGAGAAAACTTAGTTAGTGCATCGTAAAAGTATGCAGATGAGTGTAGACTAGATGAAAATTATTCATTTGAATAGCATAGGTTCGTGTTTCCAATTATTGGCATTGGTGTATCTTTCAAAAATGTAATAGAAAGTTAAAGTGATGAACTCATGTGTTACAAAATTTCTAACCATCCTCATAAAATAATAATGTGTGTGAAGAATTAATGAAAACTAATGTAATCCAGATGATATTTCATGCTATATTGAAGTATCTCATTCTGAAATCCATCTTTGCAAATGTGAGAAAATGTGCACCAAATGAAAAAAGAAAAATTGGTGATGCACATCCATTTTGAATGCAAATAATCTGAAACCTCTAGACTATGATCTTCATATATGTACTAATGCATGTCACTTGAAACAAGATTCATATTTTATGTTTTGAAATCATTTTACACATTAGTACTTTGACAATGCAGTACTGTGCCATAGTTAGCATTAGTTTTGCAACCAAGATTACATGCTCTCAGAGTTCTTATAAGTTGAAAACGAATGTTTAAATCTCATATTTCCCTATGAAAAGTATAGTTCCATTCTTTTATATTTTACACTTTATAAGCCTAATTCAAAATAGGCCTGCATTTTCCTTACTTTGCTTGATCCTGTGCTTATGGGAAAGTTTCATAGGCTTGCAATGTGACGAGAAATTATGTCCTGCAAGGAGAGTTCTCACTCACTTACATGGACTATTCGCATACAATTTTGATACAGTGGGAACATTTGCCATGCGAAACTGTCCTCTCGAACTCACTTATGTGCCTTTGCTAAAGAATCATTGTTAGAAAGCTTATGTGTATTGGATGGTCTGACAACCTACGTAATGGATACCACCTCTTCCTACAAAAAGTGTCTTCTTTATGTTGCATGACAATCACCCTATACGGACTGACCAATGGACTTAGTGGTCTGACCAAATGACTTGATGAAGGAGGTGTCATCCCAGAACTTAGCTATTATAATATACATTTACTTGATGGAACACGTGTTATTGCCATCGCTCTTGATTCTGACTCCTGGAGACTTTCCTTTGTGAATTAGCTTTGTGGACTTTTCTGCCTTTCCTCTTGGCTGATGCACACGCTGTGTATGCCCTTCTTGTGGACTCTTCCCCTCAAGGGAAGCTGCTGATGTGTCGTCGTGGCTCATGCCCCCTTTTCCTAAATTTCCAGAGCTTTGATAATTTTTATGGCAACCCTAATCTAATTATATTGTCCTGCACTTGTCGACCTTAAAAGCTTATATTAATGTATTTACCCTTTTGGAAATCTTTATAAAATCTAACTTTACTAAACATTGACTCTGTCTTACATTGATTTATTCTCACGAGTTGATTGTGCATTCCAACTGATATATCAGGTGAGCTCTACGTGAGAGATCACTGATAACCAAGTACTAATGTTATTATTTTGCATAGCTTTAACAGAATTATTTGTTTATATGATTTTGGTCCGACTAAATTTCTTCAGGAGATTTGGTCTGGCAGTAATAATTTTGTACCTTTATAGTGTGGTCTTGAGTGTCATATACATGTATCTAATTACTAGTTTGTAGGTGAGTTGTCCAATTCCTGGCCCTCATTGGACAACTGGGTCTGGATTCCGTATGTCCAACCCCTCTCGGCACAAAGCAAGGTCCATCGGAGGACCACGTAAGCGATTATGGGTGATAAACCAAGAAATAACCTCATGACCAGATTTGGGCCCAAAACGCTGCAACAGTAATCTGGTAGCGTGTCGGATGATTTTCTGTCCAATGAAGTTAAGACATAGGGGGTCCCTACTGAGATCACTATTGAGATCCCTTTATTAAAAAGATTTTTGCCGATATCAGCCCAAGTCCAAAGCTCTATGTTCAACTGAAGGAGACCAAGGGCCAGTACTGGAGGAGTACGATGAAGACAAGATAAAGCAGTGGTGTGAGTATCAATAGGGTTGTGTGTTGCAAATGTTTGAGTCTAGATTGCGGTAATGTGAAGTAGTTGTGTGAGGTTATGCAGAATGGTTAGATTTCTTGTTTGGATTAAGCCTGGGTGGAGTTCTGCTATGCGGAACTCCGCGAAGTGCAAAAAAAACTCTGCCACTCTACGAGGAGCTCCGCAAGCGGTAGAGTGCATTAGATAAATGCCGTTCACAGTGATTTTCAGTGCCAGGTGCTTGTCCGTACTGTGCAATCATCGCGAATGGCACCATGCACAGCACGAGTGGGCGCTGCTTCCTTCCTGCCACTCGAGTAGATTTTTACTCAAGGAGCAGCGCTCTCAACGCGAACAGTTTCTCAATGCGAGCGGTCGCGAGCATACGAGACCTCTTGCAATGAGAAATCTGACCGCCCGCGTTGAGAAAACTCACCGGGAGGTTGATTTTCCACGCTCGCGCTCGCCAACTGATGTTGATGATCGCAAACGAGGAAAAATCTCACTGGGAGGTGGATTTTCCTTGCTCGAGCTCGCCAACTTGACTTTGACGAATGCGAGCGAGGAAAAAAACTCTGCGCCGCAGTTTTTTTGAACTTCGAGAGCTCCGCATAACGCGGAGTGCGGAAAACTCTGCAAACTCCGCGAGCGGAGCAGAGTTCACAGACCAGACTTAGTTTGGATGATGTGCTTTATGCAAAAGAGTTGAAGTTGTTATCGGGTCCGATGTGACCTAAGATCCCGGGATATACACCTACGGGTGGTTTCAGTGTGGCATACGCTGAGTAAGTTGTCTGCTGTGTTTTGAAGGTGCTGTCTGTGAGACATCGTCGGCAGTACCACTAAGAGAGAAGGGAAATTTTCTTTGTCAGATTGAGGGATACGATTGTTGAGATTGCTCTCAGTGCACAGGAGTGATTTGAACAATCTAGGTGGGATCGTGCTGGACGAGTTTTCACTTCAAGTGTATGTTGAATTTGAGTAGGTTATTGGGTCTAGCTTGAATTCTTGTGTAAGAGGATCTGTACTTTCTTTTAGTGAAACAGACAAAGTTTTTGAAATAACTTGCATTGTGTGAGGATTTTGCTTAGAAAAAACACACTCAAAGGATTGTAAAGGATTAGTAGCTGCTGTGAAGAGTGAGTTTGACTCATGTGCTTGTATTGGTCGGGAGGTGTAAAGCCACGCTGGGATAGGTTGAATACGTCACAGTGTGCCATGCTGGTATTGGTTGTGAAAAATCAAAACAAGGAAGTGTAAGAGAAATCGATTAAAGAGAATCATTTGTGAAGGACAAAATTATAATTAGCGAAAGGATGAAAATATTGAAAAATTTGAAGAGTTTAATGCAAGGAGATGTACCCATACCCATTAGAGTGGGGTACCGATACCACCCCAGCATACACCAGCATTGTATATGTCACAAGAGATAGGATACCATAAGTGTATATGGCTTGAAAATTGGATGAAATATACTGGAAATGACTGACCCTTAGGTTTCCCATAATATGGAACATTTAATGTCAGAATTTCAGAAAATTTGAAGAGACAATTATATGAGATTAAACCACATCCTAGGCCTATGCAGTTCAAGGCACTTAGTGAATGGGAACATATAGCATACCAAAAAGAGAAGCAGAAATATCAGGGAAGGTACAAGAATACTTTGAACTGATATGTCGAGGCCAGATGGGATGCACAACAAAAGGCTGGGAGTATTGATATAGCAGAAGGAACTAGAATGTATCCTGTAATAGTTGCAGAGAAGAAAGGTGGAGGGAAGAGTAAGTAAAAGAAAAAGCACCTTGAAGAGGCAAAAACCCTAGCTCCAAACATAGATAGTGATAGTGAATTCGATGACAAACTCCTAAATTAGTTATTACTGAATGGTCCACCACCTTACAATGAAGACACACCTCAGAATTTGACACGCCCATATTTGGGAAGAAATCCTGACTTACCTGCCGTGCCCATAGATCAGTTCCCCACACACCTTTCACACCAATGGGTGGAAATACAGAGATGCCAAATATTGATGGTCAGACTGTTTCAAATGCACCAGATGCTTTGACTGTCCCAGTTACTATAGGTCCTGTAGTTTCTTTATATCAGCCTGGGAATAGAGGAAAGCATGTACATACTTTGACTGTTCCTACTGGGATAAATGGTTCAACTTCTACTCCTGCAGAGCTAAGATTGAGACAGCCTACTCAGATGTTTCTAATTCCAACTCCAGCTGACACTTCTTACAGAACTGGTGCTGATTCACTTGTACACTCAACATAGCAAAATTCTTCAATTGGAAGTTTAGGGCAAGCTCAAACTTTCTTTGTGCTTGAGAATGGTATAGTAAATCCAGTCCGTGGAACCCAAAATGCTGCGAGAAACACTCTTCAGGCGGGAATGCCAGATTCTGACATATCCTTTTTACATTCAACATCTAGTCTAGGGGCAAGGGGTCAACATGAGGATTTATTCGGTAAGTCATCAGAAGGACAAACAGGTCCCACTGCTCAAGAACTTGTTGACTGAATTAA
Source organism: Calotriton arnoldi (assembly GCA_963921515.1). Taxonomy (NCBI): domain Eukaryota; kingdom Metazoa; phylum Chordata; class Amphibia; order Caudata; family Salamandridae; genus Calotriton; species Calotriton arnoldi. The sequence goes on along the minus strand of CAWUFW010001151.1, from coordinate 230,522 downwards.
AGGCATAGTCACCTCTGCTAATGATAGGGGTGATGGGATTAATGGAACAATTGTTGCTGGAGCGAAAAAAGTTAGGTCCCTTGACATAGCGGAGCTCAAAATGGAGTTGGAAAAAATGATTATAGGAACAATAAGCAAAGCTAGGTTAGTTACTTATCAGGATGATGAATTGTTGTTCGTTTTCAAAGACATTACCAGACGTGCTCGAAATACTCATGAAAAGTTGCCTGAATTAGCTCAGAAATATAGAGTGGATATACAAAAATCAAAAACATTGCAAAAGCCCTATCAAATAGATTTCAGTGATAGAGATATAGGTGACATGAGGCCATCAGGAATGAGGTTGCAGGTTAAAGAATTATTAGTCATTCTTAGGAAATGGGGAAAGTTGAAATCATGGGAAGGTCAATGGGCTAAGAAGAAGGAACCAAGGAAAGGTACAATGCAAATGTTCCCAGTCATTGAGGAAGATGGGGGTGAGGGAGTGAGGATACTTCATATGAGAGAGGTACCTAGGGAAGGATATGTACATGATATGTACATGTTCCATGGACTAAACTAGTGATATTGTCCGGTGCAAATGACTTCCTGAATTTGAGAAAAAACCCAGTTGAATGAAACAAACAAGTTGAACGGTTTGTAAAGGTTTCAAAGGGTTTGCTGAAGTATTTGGATTCTTTATTTGATATTGTGGTCCCAAGTGATTTGTGGGCAGAATGTAAAATTGCTCTCAACTGACCTGAAACAGAATCAGCTAGAAATGCTCGCACAAGTGTACCATCTCCTGAGGCAATGAAGAAATATATCCAAACCATTACTTATCTGAAAGGGAAAATCTCCCCAAAAGAAATTGATTGGGGGAAAATTGACAGAGCTACTCAAGAATTGAAGGAAATAGTGCATGCCTCTTATGAAAGGTGACTACAGGCATTCAAGCAGTACAGTGGAATGGGGAATGTGTCTGAGAAAGACATGGGACATTTTGTCTATGGGTTTGTGTATGGGCTGGGACCTGAGATTAGCAGCATGATCCAGTGTCATTTAATATGCTGGCAAGGCAAGCCCATAGATGAAATCATCAAAATGCAAAATATTATGAGGATGAAATTGAATCAAAACACTAAAAGCTTAAAGAGCAGTTGATGGTTGCAAAAATGAAAGCTGTTCAGAAGGGTCAGAATGGAACAGGTGTTGATCATATGATTGCTGTGCAGGGAGGTTATCAGCAAACCTCAGTGATGTGAGGAGTAGGTGGATACAACTGCAGGGTATGCAGCCACAAGGTAGTGGTTAGGGGTATTTCAATCAATATGCTGAGTGTTAGAACTGGCTTTTCCAGTGGGTTTATCCCCAGACTTTTTAATTTTTGGCCTCCGGTTTTTGACTCTATTTGTGTTGGTTTTATGACTCTAGGCACTTTACCACTGCTAATCAGTGCTAAAGTGCATATGCTCTCTGTGTAAATTGTTATTCTGGATCGGCGTTTCCATGATTGGCTGGTTTGACTTACTACTAAGTCCCTAGTACAGTGCACTATGTGTGCCCAGGGCCTGTAAGTCAAACGCTGCTAGTGGGCCTGCAGCACTGATTGTGCCACCCACACAAGCAGCCTTGCAAAAGGTTCTCAGACCTGCCACCTCAGTGTCTGCACGCAGTCTCTACTCCCATGTCGACCTGGCAAGTGCACCCACTTAACAATGAGGCCAAAGTCAAAGATTCTTTGGACCCCGCGAGCACTGCCAGGCCCTATCCTTCCCTTTTCTTACATGTAAGACACCCCTAAGGTAGGCCTAAGGTAGGCCTAAGGTAGCCCAATGGGCAGGGTGCAGTGTATGTGAAAGGTAGGACATGTACGGAGGTGTGTGACATGTCCTGATAGTGAAATACAGTGTATTTCATTTTTCACTATTGAAAGGCTATTTGTCGCATAGAATGGGAGTTTATTTATAACATCTTATAAATATAACTTCCCATTGGGACAAGGTAGAAAGATGGAGTTTAGTATGCCTGAACTCACGATATAAAGATGCATCTTTTAGTAAGGATAATTTTTATATTCTGGGTTTGAAAATACCACTTTTAGAAAGTGGGTATTTTCTTGCTTAGCCATCCAGTATGCCTCTGCTAGGCTTGTGTATTGACTGTTTGGCTTTGGAGTGACAGGGGCTGGGGATGTGCATTCTCTCAGACAGTCACTGGGGGGAGGTTGATGTGTGTCCTACCTTTCCTGAATGAGTCAGGACTGGGCTGAATAGACCTGCGCTGCATTTAGAGTAGGGGGAGGAGATTCCTTTCACACCTGAATGGGCCTGGTCTGCCTTGGACAATGCCATCTCCACCTCCTGCCAGGAAGCTGCACCAGAGAGGACAGAATTGGTTTTGGCTGGGCAAAGAGCTTCTTTGCCACCAGAGAACAAAAGAATTTGTGCTATAAAAAGTGAGGCCCAGACCCCAGAACTTTAGATCATTTCTGGAATTCAAGAGGAACCTTTGCCAAGGAGAAGAGCTGGAGAAACTGAAGGAGAAGTACTGCCCCTTTGCTGTGTGCTGTCTGTGGTTGGACCTGCAGTGGCTGTTTCTGCAAAGGTAAGGACAAGGACTTTGCTGTGTGCTGTGTCCCCTGCTTGAGGAAGATCTCCAAGGGCTTGAAGTAGAGCTTGCCTCCTGTTCCAAAGTCTCAGGGACATAAAGAATTCAACCCCAGCTCCCCTGAACTTACTTGCTGGGAGTTCTGACCTGCCAAGAGGTGCCTGCTGCTGTTATGGGCCTCTGGAGGTTGTTCCTGCTGTTGGGAGCTGGAAAAGCAACGCGATGAAGAGAAGCGTGATGCATCCGCACCTGTTTACGACGCATCGCTGAAGAAACCGAAGCAGTGCCTGCCTGCTGCTGGAGAAATCGATGCACGCCGCCTTGAGTGCACAGATCTATGAAGGCCGAGATCACTGCACCGATTCGGCCGTAGGCCCTGCTGTGCGGCTGCAAGAACCAATGCATCGTGGGACCATGGCTGGAGAAACAAACGCAGCGTCGTTGCCGCATCGAGAATTGCCGCATCCTCGATCCTCACGCGTCGCATTGGGGTGCCAAGTCTACGGGAACGCCGGGGCTGCAGTAAGAAACCATCACATCACCTCCCCGCACAGTAAGAAACCGACGCATCACCTCCCCTTCAGTAAAGAACCAACGCATCACCTCCCCTGCGTGGCAGTAAGGAACCGACGCATCACCTCCCCTGGAGTATGGAACCGATGCATCACCTTCCCTGCGCGTAAGGAACCAACACATCACCTTCCCTGTGGCTGTTTTTGTTTATGATTTTGACGCATCCAAGGTACTTTGTGTTGAAAGTGTCGCATCTATAGTTTGCTATGGACAGAACCGTTTTTACCTTTTAAAAGTCATATTTTTTTTTACTGTATTGTGGATTTTTGTCATTTAGGTCTTGTTTGGTTTAGATAAAAATTACTTATTTTTTTAAACTGGTGTGATGTCTATTTGTAGTGTTTTTACTGTATGTGTGCACAAATGCTTTACACACTGCCTCTGAGATAAGCCTGTCTGCTCGTGCCAAGCTACCAAGGGGGTGAGCAGGGGTTAATTTAGAAGTGTATCCCCCTTACCCTGACTAGGAAGAAGGGTCCCTACTTGGACAACGGTGCAAACCATTGCCAACCAGAGACCCCCATTTCTAGCAATGAGAAAGACAAATCCATGTCACATTTTTGGCAAATTAGGGCATTAGAAGAGCGAATGTCGATTTAACCCAATTAATCAGGGAAATGGAGGACAGGTTCAGAATGTTGGAAATGCACAATAACAGGCATGTGGCATGGTACAGAATCAACAGGCTCGTAGACAGAGAAATCAAGCTCAAAATGTACCCTAAGCCTGATGCCACAAATGGATGGGCAGGTTTATAAATACAATTCGGATAAAGGATTGTATGCAAGTGCAGAATCCCATGCAAATCAGAATTTGTCTCAGCAATACTTAATCCAAATAGATGACACAAACTCAGACCAATCACAATGATGATGCCTGAGAGGGGAGGAAGAATGCCTGCTTGGCGTATCCTTAGAGGTAGACCAGGGTGAGCCTTATGTGGATGGCAAGGTAAAAGGAGCAACTATCTCATTTTTTGTTGAAACTGGTGCTAGCCATTCCACTGTGAGAACAGCAGAAGTTCCAAACCTACTCCTCTCTGGAGAAAGAATTCAAGTTGTGGGAGTTGCAAGCCGACAAATGACAAACCCAGTAACAAAACCTGGATCTGTGAAAATAGGTTACTTTGAGGATTTACATACATTTGTGATGTGTGATTCACATCCAGTTAATTTACTGGGATGAGATTTGTTGTCAAACTAAATTGCTCAATGTACTCTTCTCCAAAGGGAACTGAATTCCACACAAATGATGAGGATGTTGTTTTCAAATTGGCTATACAGAATTCGGAAACTAAGAGATTGTTTCCCTTGTTAAACAGAGATGATCTGCCTTTAGAATTGACAGATACTGTATTACCGGAAGTTTGGGATTTTGCAGGAAAGGATAGTGGCCTGATCAAAGGTGTGGCTCCAATAAAAGTCACTGTGAGGCCAAATGCTGAATTTCCATGAATTCCACAATACATTTTGAGTAAAGAAACCTTTACAGGAATAACTCCTTTGATTGTATTGTTGATTGAGCAGGGAATCCTGAAAGAAATAATGGGAAGTCCATGTAACTCTCCATTATGGGTTTGCAGAAACCCAACAGTAAATACCGTATAGTTCAGGATGTGTGCTGGATTAATCAGATTGTAGTCCCATGTTGTCCCGTGGTACTGAATCCAGCTGTGATTTTATTTAAAATTTCATGTGAGGCTGAATGGTTCTCTGTCACTGATTTGTGTCAAGCCTTCTTTTCCATCCCGTTGCATGAGGACAGTAAACATCTTTTTGCTTTACGGTTCGGCAGTCGTGTCTTGGTATGGTGCCGAGTTCCACAATGGTATATGGAAAGCCCCTCAATATTCAATCAGATCCTAAAGAAAAATTTGGAGTCCTTAGTAAGGCCACATCATTCCATTCTTGTCCAGTATATTGACGACCTGTTAGTAGCATCAAGTACACAGGAGGCTTGCACACATGATATCCTTGATTTACTGAACCATTTAGCTGAAAATGGACAAAAAGTGTCACCATCTAAATTGCAAATTTGTAAAAGAGACGCTCTGTATCTTGGACACCTTATTGAAAAGGGAACCAGAAAAGTGTCCCAAGATAAAATCTCTGCTATTCTGAACATGAGTCCATCCAGTACCCAAAAGGAAGTCAGCATGTTTTTGGGAATGGTTGGCTACTGTCGACAATGGATTCCCAATTGTTCTCTGACAGGTAAGCTTTTTCAGAGGCTGACACACAAGGATGTGTCAGACCCGGTACCTTGGGATGATGACTACATGTGCTCTTTTACTGAACTGAGAGAGAATGTTTGTTGAGCTCCACCCGAATATAACAAGAGCTTTACTCTGTTCTGCAGGGAGTGCGAAGGCTGCGCTTTATCAGTGCTAGCTCAAATGCATGGCACTGCGCGCAGACCTGTAGCCCATTTTTCGGGTACTCTTGACCCCATAGCCGCTGCATTGTCTGGATGTCTAAAAGCTGTTGCTGCAATATAAGTGAGTCTGGAGCAGAGTGAGAGTATAGTGATGGGACATCTAATGAGAGTGCATGTTCCGCATTCAGTTGAGGTGTTGCTTACTCGTACTTGAACGCAGCATCTCACTAGCAGCCGTCTCACCAAGTATGAGCAGATTATTTTGGGAGCTGAGAATGTAGCACTGATGAGATGCATGAGTCTGAATCCAGCAACACTAATGCCCCTTCCTGGAAATGAGATTGTGATTGATGAAGCTGATCATGATTGTCTGGATGTGACTGAACTGTGTACAAAGCCACAACCGAATATACTTGAAACCCCTTTGCCTGAATCGGATCATGTGTTGTTTGTTGACGGCGAGATGCAGAAGGAAATTTGAAAGCTGCATATGCTGTTTGTACGGTTGTGGGAGTGATTGAAGCCTCATGGTTGCAAGGTGTTTTTTCTGCTCAAGTGACTGTGTTGGTAGCCTTGTCACGAGCCTTTAACATCTCTGACCAATTGTGAGTCACCGTCTTCACCGACAGTCAGTACGGATTTGGCGTCATACATGGCTTTGGGCAGTTGTGGTCACAGCGGGGGTTCATGACTTCGTCTGGGCCCCCGTATGTAATGGAGAGAGTGTGAGGAACCTCTTGCTGTCACCACAACTGCCTGCTCAAATAGCCGTGGTGAAGTGTGCTGCCCATTGGCAGGGCAATGGTTTTGTCCCAGTCGTAAATGAGACTGCTTGCTATTGCACTCCAAATTCTTACACCTTCAATGAAGATCCCATGGGAGAGAACTCTGATGTCACAGATTGCAGACTGTTGTTATCTATTATAGATAGTTGGGAAGAAGTGAAGGCATTACAGGATGAGGTACCAGAAGCAGAGAAATGAGGATGGCTCAGAGCAGGTTGTGTTAAGAGATAGGAAGATGAGATGTGTGTATACACTAATGGAAGACCTGTGTTACCAGATAGTTTGCTGCCATACTATCATGATCCCACACATGTCGGGAGAGATGCTATGATGTGTCTCTTTTGTCAAGCATGGTTCAATCCCAGATCAGGTCAGTTGCAGAGGTTCTGTGTCACCGCTGTATGGTGTGTCAACAACAAAACACAGGAAAGAAAGCACCAGTCATAATGAGTCATGTAGGGAGGTCCTTTTAACCAAATTCAGCTTGACTTCATTGAAAAGCCAATGTGCAATGGTTTGAAATATGCTCTTATTATTGTTTGCATTTTCTCATGTTGGGTGGAAGACTACCCTACAAGAAGAAATGATAGTCCGACTGTAGCCAAGTTGCTTTTGAGGTAATTGATACTGCGTTTTGGATTTATGGCTTCTTTGAAGTCAGACAAAGGGACTCATTTTAATAATGAGGTCCTAAAGATGTTATGTGCAGCATTACAAATTGACCAGAAGCACCATTCTGCTTATCATCCAGAAGCCTCTGTAATTGCGGAGCAGATAAATGGAACACTGAAATCCAGGTTGGCAAAGGTGTGTGCTTCGACTTCTCCAAAATGGCCCGATGCATTACCTCTTGTGTTGATGTGTTTGAGAAGTACCCCAGACAGAATAACGGGACTGTCCCCTCACGAAGTGATCATGGGGAGGGCTATGAGACAGCCTGCAGTTCCTGCAAATGCTTTAGTCAATATTATTGATGGTCTGGTGCTGGATTACCTTAAAGGACTGGCTGACGTGGTACGTTCTGTATCTCAGCAGGAAGGGGAAGCTGCAACTTCACCTCAACAGGATCAGTGCCACGACCTCAGCCCTGGTGACTGGGCCCTAGTGAAGAAACACATATGCAAGTCGTATTTGGAACCTCGCTGCTGTGGGCCGTTCCAGGTGATTCTGGAAACCACAACTGCTGTGAAGTGGTGGTGTTCTACCAAATTGGCTGAATGCCACACACACTTGCAGAGTCCCATGTCCTCTTGAAGATAGAGTGCCTGTTTTTAATGTACCAGTGGTTACAGTGAGACAGCCAACTCAGGTCAGCCAAGCTGTTGAGGGCACTCAAGGCACTGGGACTTCGTGCACTGGTCCTGAGGGGGGTTCGAGAGAGTACCGAGGGATCACAAGAGAAAGGGCTGACTAGGCGTGATTTTGACCTCATCGAAGGAGGCAATGCACCTGAAACACGAGTAGTATCCAGAGACAGTTGGCCCAGAAGACAAGCGATATTGAGACGTATCCTGACAGAAGGAATAATACCACAAACTATTGCATACCTTTATAGTCAGTCTGATCAAAGCGACAGTGATGGCGAAGGACCGTCAGTAAGGAGGTCCAAAACAGCTAAGGTACCAGGTCATAAGTACGCGGCCCTGAATGGACTTACTTGGCACTGAATGACTGGGAAAAAGCATATCAACCCATTTGCTACAACAATCCAAGTTTGCATGAGCCACCTCAGGAATTGTTGTGTTCAAACTGAACTTTAAATTCTATTTCCCAATAAAAGAACAGAGCCAATTTGTGCTGGAGAAATTCTACAAGAAAAGTGAACTGTGCTATAAAGAAATGTAGCTGAAAGCCTTGCAAGACACTTTTTTGAGCTCTATCTGTGCTGCAAGCGCTAATAACATCTAATCTAAATTTTATTAGAAGTTCTAAAGTCTGAATCCAAAGGAACAATGGATCCTAATGCTATATCATTGAAACACAAACATAAATGTGCATGTATATTAGCTGTGTTTTCTATCACGCTTGGAGTATTTCTTATAATTTTGAACCTGCCCCATCATATATATATATGACCAAAGCTGAGCCTACTTCTGTGCCTAAAACTCCTTTAACGAATAACAACGGACAAAGAATTTGAAATCTATCTACTGGTGATTTTTCAATGAATGTATTTACAAAGCTTTTATATGAATGTGTTGAGGCTATGGATGCTCGAGATTGTTTATGTCAAGGGACAATTCCAGTATTAATTTTCTAACTATGAACTCATCTTTTCCGAAGTGCCTGCAAGGAAATATTTAAATCCTGTACCTGATACTAAAACTAAAACAGTGTAAATGATGGGGGAATTCTATAAGCCTACGCAAAGTTTAGATACTGCTTATGCACATCGACACAACCTAACCTGTCTTTTACACAAAGTAGAAAAATAATTTGTAGAATCACTAGAAGATAGACGAAGAGAGATTATGGCTTAGGCTGCAAATCATACAAGAATACCACCTTTGGAACTCAGGGAACCTGAGTTAAAAGTGGGAAATCAAGCTGCTATAGCCTTAGATTGGCAACATAGAGGAAAGCTATGTATAATACGGCATAAAACTGAAGCAAACACAAACTTTGTTGGTTCCAGCGTAGGGGACCATGCATTCCAAGTTCTGGTAAATTGGGGATTGTTACTGGGAGGTGTGGATCCTGTGTTTCCTGGAATATAGTTTACATCTGTGGGAAAAATACCTAATATAGGCTGCCTAAAAAATGGTATGGATCTTGTTACATGGAAATAGTTTTCCCGAAAATGTATCATGTGGGTCAGTGTGATAAAACCAACAAAGCTTCACATAAAATAATTAAAAGAGGAGCAAGTGCTGGAGAGATAGTGGGAGACATATTTTGAGCCATAATACCATCTGTTGGAGTGATACTGAATCCTCACAAAATATGAAAGCTGTCTATGGTAGTAGATTAGCTGCCCACGGACACTGCTGGAGGATTCTTAACAATAGGCACTGAAATGATTATAGTGAGATCTATGGTTCTTCAAAATCGTCTTGCTTTAGACGTCCTTCCTGCAAAGGAAAGTGGAGTCTGTCGAATGTTAAAGGTGAAACATTGTTACACTTAAATTCCATATAAAAGCAAGGACCTAAAATGGTATAGCAAGAACATTGCCCACCTTGAAAAAGGCCTGCATGAGTTAAAAGCTTATGATGCTTGGGAAGCAATTGGGAAAGGATTTTCCTCTATAGGTAGATTGTTCCCACATCTAAAAAGTGGATTTTTGAGAAAAATCTTGAAGCCTATCTTAACCATTGCTATCTTTACATTAACCCAGATTATTATCTTCAAGGTTTATAGACGTTTGAAACCAAAGAAAGAAACAAAAGGCATTAAGAGGATAAAAGCTGAGGTAGAATTAGAGGACAGACAAAGTGGGTATTATGATGAAATGAAAACACTAGAGGAGTCTAGACTAAAGATCATGAGAACTACAGAACTGTAAGATGTGACATCAGATAAGATAATGATGTGATGGCTTAATTCGCCATCAGCTCATAAGTTGTTGAATCCTTTAAATGACAACTGGGTTTGGGTCCCCTAAGTCCAACCCCTCTCGGCATGAAGCAAGGTCCATCGGAGGACCAAGTAAGTGATTATAGGAGATAAACCAAGAAATAGCCTCATGACTACATTTCGGCCCAAAACGCTGCAACAGTGCCAAGGCAAACATTTAACCCTTAATATTGCACTGGCATTAACAATAACAAATGGCCTGCCATGCTTTACCTACAGCAGTAGAATTAACAGATTTAAAAAATGCTGTAATAAATGCAAAAGGCGCTCTAGTATAAAAGTAGGAATATAATTCCAGGGCCTTTCGTACATTAAAGAAAACTATGCTCACATGTAAAGAGTCATCTGATGAAAGAGATGCATAAGCATATGTTAACATCACATAAGGATCACTGACAGTGCTCTATGCTCAAGGGAACTTGGGAGGCCACCTTGCACCTGCATTCACAGGGCTCTCAACTCCCAACCCAAATAGCTGTTTACTTACTATCCCATACAGGGGGGCAACAGAAGTCTTAATTGCCTGAAACTGGTCCTTGTCCTCTTCTTGGGCCCTCACTGCTCTCCTGCCTCAGGCTCCAGCCACCATCTTACAGATAGAATTTGGTCTTGCAGCACTATCGATGAAGACAAGGGAGTTCTCAGCATACATTCTGCTTTTGGGAAACAAGTGCATGGTCAAGCTAGGATGTCTCAGAGAAAAAGAAGATTATCAAGTCATCAGTGGTAGCTTCAGAGCAATACTTCGGCACAGCGCTCTGTAGTGGCTTGGAATATCAAAACCCAAATATCGACGGGACAGAATACCATTACCACAATATTGAGGGACAAAATATTGCCTGGTAAGTTTCTATACATTCTTAATACCTAAGTCCACTTATACGTGCCTTTATGATATATATATATTTTCAAATACTGTTGGCGCCTGCACAAGCACACCGCATTTGCGAATCAGTTTTTGCTTGTCGGCGACCAGGCATATACATTTACAGTTAATCATCATGTCCAACGAAGCGCTGCGTGAAAGGGAAGCAGCGTTAGAAGCATTATTTGACAATTTGCCCACTGTCCACAATCAGCCACGAACGGCTAATGCGCAATATGACACAGCCAATGAAAACTACAAAAGCAAACTCAAAGTACTGGAAAAGTTGTTACGAACTGAAATCACCAAATGGTGGGAGTCAAAATCACTGCAAAAATACAGAGATGCGGGCCGAGTGCCCCGTGGACTTAGAATAATGTTGGCACCAAGCTTTGACAACCCTAATCTTGACATGCTCAAAGAATGGGCGGAGAGCAACTTGGAGGCATCTATGAGGTTGGTCAACATCCTGATCAAATACGCCTAAATTGATCGCTCAAAAACACTTATGGAGATTGAGCGGATCAACGCTGAGCTCAGCAGCTGTGAACAACAGGAAGCAATAACAAAAGGCAGAGAGGAGATTGCTTCCTGCCTCAAAAAACACGAGGAAACCATTTAAACGCGAAAGGTATTTAAATTTGCCCGCGATAAAGCGGACTATGAATGCGGGCAAATATTCACCTTTGCCAAACGCTACGAGAACATCAGGAAACAAAGACTCAACAAATTGCCTCAGCAAAATGCGCGAACAACAACTCTTTCTATCGTTGAAGGAACAGACTCCGCATCGATGTCAGATCTGAGCTCAGCATTGGGAAGTGGCTCAGAATCAGAGGACGGAGGTTTCAGGGGCACCATAACTGATGGAGCGGGTGCCAGCTTGGCTCAAGAACTAGATTTTTTAGTCCTGGACCGAAGGCAAACACTCAGACCAAGGGCACCAAAGAATCAAAGCACAGACGCAACCGCAGGAGGCGCGAAAGGAGAAAAATCTGAAAAACCCAAGCAAGGAAACAAGAGGAGAGGAAACTGGAGGCGTTAGCGGCACAGACACCAAGACTATTATCAACCTGAGCAACATCAATCTCACGGAGGCGGAAAAAAAACTTCTCTCACTTGGTCTCACTTTTTGTCCGGAAAGTAGCTTTGATTATTGCAGCACCCGCATTGATGTATATAAATTCATAAGAAAACTCAAGCTCATAAAATTCTTCAAACAAAAAAGTAGCGGCAACGTCCAGAATACACCCAGTAACCCGTTACCCTCTGATACAATCCTCACAGTCTCTGATATTCCAATCATACGTACTCTAATTGAGCTAGAGTCCGCTGAAGGAACAACTGCCACGCAACAAAGCTCCAGCGATGTAAGCATTACAGATACCGTGAGAGTACCAAGTCCTTTCAAACCTCACTCTACCTTTACACCAATGATGCCAAGAGATGCGATTGACATTTTCAGCGACGTCATCACTGATGAATTAAAATCCCTGCATCTCAGGAAGAAACGCGAGCGACACAGAAACACCCGCCCAGAGATTAATCAAGGTTATCACAACCTTATGAGAAAACTGCAAAAAGAGAATGAAGTGATCATCAATAAAGCGGACAAGGGAGGTAATATTGTCCTGTGGCCACGACATTTGTACCTCGCAGAAGCTGACAGGCATCTTACAAACCAACAGTGTTACAAAACTTCAAGCCATAAAGAAATAGCCACAAGCAATAAAGATCTAAGAAAGCACCTCAACTCCTACAGAGCGCAAGGGATTATCAGTAAAGATGAATTTTCTTTCCTAAACACAGATTCCCCGGTGCTCCCGATCCTGTACTTCTTACCCAAAGTACACAAGAACTCAGATCCCATACCTGGGCGTCCCATCATCTCGGCCAAAAAGAATATGTGCGAAAACATCTCCAGATATATTGACTACTTCCTACAAGATATGGTCTCAAGCCTACCAACGTACCTTAGAGACACAAGTGACTTTTTATTGAAAATCAAAGATATCCCATGGTGCAATGACTATCTGCTCATGTCGCTCGACATCACCTCGCTTTATACAAGCATCAGCCACAGTGATGGTATCGCAGCATGCAAGCACTTTCTGGATAAAAACCGATAAACTGCTATAAACACAATGAATTCTTGCTCTTCCTCATTGAATGGTGTTTGTTCCACAACTACTTCCTATTCAACAAAAAAGTGTACCATCAATTAAGGGGAGTGGCCATGAGAGCATGCTTTTCGCCGAGCTACGCTTGTCTACATGTAGGAGCTTGGGAGGAGCAGACTCTGAGGGGACACCTGCACGAAACCTGGAATAACAATGTAATCACCTGGTTAAGGTTTATAGATGATGTCTTCGTCATCTGGAAGGGGGACACCATCAGTGCAAAAGCGTTTATTGAAACAATCAATTCAAACACCCTCAACCTTGAATTCAATGCCAACATCAGTAAAATATCTATTGAATTCCTTGATGTAGAGTTATTTGTGGGAGGTGGCAAACTGAACTCTAAACTACATAGGAAGCCAACGGCAGGAAACTCAACACTTCATGCCGCCAGTTTTCACTCTAAACACCTGATTGCGAGCATCCCCTACGGAGAAATGCTACGCCTGCGTAGGAGCTGTAGCTCACCCACTGATCTAACACATTGTCAGGAAGATGCATTCCAACGCTTTAGAGCTAGAGGTTACTCCAGAGCCAACATCAGAAAAGCCATGAATAGAGCCAACTTAATTCCTAGGGAAGACCTCCTTACAGTAGGTCGCGAAGTTGACACTAACATCCCCATTCTAGAGCAGAAACAAAGCATCACTACCAGGCTCATCACAACATTCAACACAGAAGCCCATAACATCAGATCAGTCATTAATAAACACTGGGGCATCATTAGATCAGATCCCATCCTAGGCCAAATAGTGACAAACCAGCCTGATATTACTTACAAGCGTACATTCTCAATGCACAATGCCGTGGTGAGAAATAGTCCAGAGGTCATATTGAAAGGTAACTGGCTGACAGATACCAAAGGATTTGTTAAATGCAATAGCTGCCGGGCTTGCAAATTTGGTAAAAACATTAGCCAAGTTGATTCAGCTTTCAGACAGAATCCCCTCATCATTAAACATCGCCTCACATGTAAGACTGAGTTTGCTATCTATCTGCTTGTCTGTTCATGCAACCTTTGGTACATTGGCAGCACTAAGCTACCAGTACACCAACGCATCCTACAACATCTCAGGGCCATAGTCAATAATGACTCAGCATACCCTGTAGCGAGACATTTCAAGGAAAAGCATAGTAACAACCTTAACCATCTACATTACTCAGTGATTGATTGCATACCAGCACTTATGAGGGGTGGCAACCGGGAGAAGCTCCTGCGACAACTAGAGAGCAAATACATCATTGAATTTAATACTAAGTGCCCCGCAGGACTGAACATCAGTGAGGATATGCACAACTTCCTATAAAACGGAGTCACATATGATGTTTAAACTAAAACATCCCATATCATCCAATAGCATTTAGGCCTATGGTGTCCATTCTAACAAACTAAATTCATGAACCCATTTAAAACATCTCAGATAAATCAGAACCACATCTGTCTGTAACCTTGGCTCCCATCTCTGATACCCTGTACTATTTGTGCATTTGTGCCATGAATTTTGTATAACCGAACTTCTTTTTCAGTACACTGATTAACTTATGTTTTGTATGCATATGACTTAATATACTTTCATTTGAGCATGTCATTTGTAATCTACTACTATGAAAAGCCACGCGTGATTGTGCTAAGTGGACTTTGTTAATAATTGAAATAATTTTAGTTTCTTGATTACACATATACCCTGTGTGTGAATATCCAGTTAACACATTGGACCATACTGCTCCGCCCAATTTTGCCAATTAGTATTCACACATAGTCTCACTCTTTTAACCCAACAATCCCCTCCCTTTCACATTACACACTATTAGCACCCACGTATAAATAGTACCAGTTGACTTTTTAACATTTTTTTCCCACACCTGGCACCAAGCGGTAAGAAACATATTATGGCTGGCATATATATATATATTTTCTTGCAGCGCTTTTTAAACTTAAATTTAATTTACATTAATTAAATATAGCGCAAACGGCATAACTCACTGAGGTATGACAGATCACCCGGCAACAGATATACTCTAATACATGAGTGTACACTTGGCAATAGTTAACCTGCCCAATTATACTCAGCCTCTTTGAGTTAGATCACGCCAGATCATTGTGACACTCCATTCACACACGGGTCACTTACCGTGATCTTCGCATTTGCCTCGCATTTCCACGGTTTTAGGACTCATGAAACCTTATCGCGAACGCAGTGGCATCACAAAACACATAGACAGGCAACTTCTGCAACATGCACAGCCGTTTTAACGCTCATACCTTCCCACACACACAAGCGTTACAGATGTCTTCTATCTCCATGTAGATATACTGCACAGTGCCTGGTTAACTGCTGACTCACCTGCAGCAGTAAACTATCACTACAGTAAAGTAGCTGACTGTAGTAAAAGTGCCAACTCATGTGGTAAAATGTTAAACACTGTAGCAGTAAACTATCACTACAGTAAAGTAGCTTACTGTAGTAAAAGTGCCAACTCATGTGCTAAAATGTTAAACACTGTAAAAAGACTACTACTCACCACCTATGTATATAAAGCACCCTTTCACATGCAGTGCACTATGTCAACAAGGCCGCATGTCTGGTGGCCGAAACGCGTCATTTTGGACATTGATACTTAAATAAAGACACTTTGCCATCATCACTGCCTTGGAGTCTGTGCCCTCGTGTTGCGCCGCTGTGGCTGGATACTTTGGGATTCACATGCTATTTTCAAATATATATCTACATATTTAGTTGTAGCTTTAAGTACAGTAAATCTTCACCCACGTCTGCGCACTTACATTTCAATAGTTTGTCCCTCTATAGTGTGTAATGATAGTCTATCTTGTCAATATTCGGGATTCGATATACCCTACTACAATCCACCATAGCCAACCAAGATCCCTACTATTCTGTCTATACGATATCATTGCAGTTTCAAAGCCTTTTGCAAGTTTACTTCCATGGGTCCTTCTTTTGTCCATTGTAAAGAGCTCTGATGTCCCCAGGCTAATTTGCTTTAACGAAAACAAACAAATACAATAAAAATATACATCACTAACTACTACTAAATAGTCCCTCTTATACTTTTAAAAAAATGGTTAACTACATAACCTCTGTAAATGAATCATCCATTGTAGTGAATCCTGTATAGAACCCTGTTTTACATCCATCAATGTAACATGTAGTTGATATATAAATAATCTTTCAAACCTAGCTGTAAACTCCGCTGTGGATAATACTTAATTATTTAAAAAGAGTTTGCCTGTCCATCAAAAGAGATGCTGCAGTAAAGGCAGTTCCATACATACATATAGGCTTGTCCAACATAAAACACAATGTGTAGAAAAGCGAAAATATGAATGAGGTTCATTATATGAACGTTCTGATAATATTTTCAATAGTATCAGAATCAGCATCAAAATGAACAGATGAACTCTGGGAAGGCTGGCATTCCTTTACACGGGTATCTAAGGAGTCTACTTGATGCAAAATGATGGCTTTTGAATCCTAACGCTAGCAAAATGTGACCATTATCCTGTGAGACCTGCGTGATATGTCTTTGGATATTAGCTTTCTCAGCTAGATTCTCTCTTCTCGATACCTGGGAGTGGTGGAGGCTGATTGTGGAAACAATTCGGATCTCTATAAAGCTCTTCCTGACAATCCGTTCTACTCTAATCACAAATCCTAACTAGGTGAGAGCTGCGCCTCACGGGGGCGGTGGGGTCTTCCGGTTGCTGGATGCCAGAGGCTCAGGGGTTGAACCACAAGTCCAACATTGATTCAGTGCACCGTCTGCAAACAGGAACAAAACATGCAGAATTCAGTTCATTCATCATCTTTAAACTCCACAGGTTACCCACTTAAGAAAGGATCCACCTCAAAGTTCTCTGTTATCCACAAAAATGGTTATATGGATCAATCCCTGATTGTTTTACATTAAATTAATCCAATACTCCCCTCTATAGACCCTTCGGTCAGCTTTATCTCATTCACGTGTTGTCCTCTGCTTTAACAAATCCTCTTTGGTGGCAAATCGTTTTCCATTTGAGGCTCATGGAACAGCCTTTCACTTGAGCTGAAATCTATCCCCTGCCATCTCCTTTTTAGGAGGAAGCTTAAAACCTTTTTTCTTTCCCTTTAATGGTAAGTGTGCATGTCTGCGGCCTCCTTAATGCTAGTTCGTCAAGAGACTTTAAATTGTATGCACTTTACAAAACTTCATTATAACATATATTCTGGCCTCACAGAAAGACCCGTCTTTGTTTAAGTTCACGACTAGGGATGTGCAAAGATTTTTTTGCCTGCAAACTTTTTGAAGTTTAGTATATTCCTTTTTATGAAGTTTCACAGTTAAACTTTGCTCACATAAATATTTTTCCCATAGCCACATAGTTGTAACCCTGTAATAAGTTAATTTTCATTCAGATCAAACGTAGTCAAGCTCAAAAATGCAAGAAGAGTTTACATTTTGCATAGCTGTTCTATGCACAGTGGCATTGCACAGAAGAAGAACGCTATTTGGCCTCAAATTCCCATTAAATGTCCCTGGACACTTCAGTTAACTTCAGCAGTCAAAGTGTTCAAGTGAAACCCGATTAATCTGCGGGGTGACTGCAGATCTTATACTCACTATGGGGCAGATAAGACAGAGTTTCAGGTTCAAGAAGTGGATCATATAGCACAAATGCAATGACTGCTGACCTTCAGAATGCAGAATGTCAAAACTGCAGCAGAAAGCCTCTGAGACAAGGACTGGTCAGGAGATCTGCAAATAGTAAAACAAAGCCCACACAAAGGCACGTCTGAAAACTCAATGCTCGCTTTCATATACAAATAGGTGGAAATGTCGGAAGCACACAGGGCAAATGTATTCCTGGGACACTTTCCGACTGAGCAGCATACAAATGATCCAAAGAAATCCACACAGGTGCGTGAGACAGTGGGAGAGGAAGAGAGAAGCAGAAAATGTGGGAACATCCCACCAGTCTCTTATATCTGTACTACCTGTGGCTTATTTAAACACAAGAACAACATATTCTTTTCAGCTATCCCCATGTCTGAAAATCCTTAAAGTAGACGAGGTTAGCACAACTATTCCCAATTCTTTATAATCATTGTAGACACGATCGAGGGACATCATGGATACATGGGTTCTAGTGATCCAGTGGGTTACTAGCAACAAGAATTCATACACTGAATACTCACCTGGGCCCATTCATTCACGCTAACTAGCAATCACCACTGGGGGGGAAATCAGTTGTACTCTTTATCAAAATCCCTGCTACCAATTACCTTTTCTGATTGAAGAGTAATGACTTACCAATGGACCTTTGATAATTGGGGATAAAATGAGATCATACAAAACATAATTTTCATTAACCACCTGAAATATCCACTGACTCAGGAAGTTTTAAAAAAAAGTTTATCTAAATTCTTTAGCAGAGTAAAAATACAAGCCACATGGCACTTAATCGCATATCAAGGATAAAGTACCCTATATTATCACCTATTTATCACAAATGACGGTCCCTCAGAAAGGAGAAGATAGAGACAGCAGTACAAACTAAAGATTACACATTTATAGTTACCTAAAGGTGTGAGAACCAAACCCCTTGGCCAAGGAGTTGGAATAGGGTCCCAAGAAAGATGAAGACCAAGACCTCCG
This sequence comes from Calotriton arnoldi, assembly GCA_963921515.1. NCBI lineage: Eukaryota > Metazoa > Chordata > Amphibia > Caudata > Salamandridae > Calotriton > Calotriton arnoldi. Next base: position 211,923 of record CAWUFW010001151.1, on the reverse strand, counting down.
GACCGGGTTCGGAACAGGATAGGTGACCTCGCTACCAACGACGCCTGCGTCGTTCCCCTCTCTGACACTTCGTTCCTCCTCAATTCTTCCGTGTCTTCTTTCTAATGGAATCCGCCGCCCCCACCTCAGGACCTCTTTGGACAGCGGTTCAGTCTGCAATCGATCAGCTCGTTCTGTGTCAGCATCTGAGCCTAAGTGCCTAGTCTAACTAATTAGCTAATTCTATATCTATTATACCCTTCTATACCCATGTACCTCCCATTAATGTTTCAAAATTATGGGTCCACTATTTCTGATTGGACAGGGACAGGGGTTGATCCTCACACCATGTCAATTTAGTTCGATTTTCTTAAGCCCATTGTTTTAAAATACCGCCCCTCACAATTAATACATTTGCTTTATTTCCCACCCGTCTCACGACAATTTTTTTAATACAAAGTGTATACAAAATGTATCAATTTGTAGGACATCTTGGATGAACTGTGAAGGTGATCAGCGGGTCATGTCCTTGGACATCTTCCAAGTTGACTTCATCGCTTTCCTTTGTTAGTTTTCAGGGCGCAAGCGTGAATCACATGGTTTCTTGAGCTGCCGTTTAGTCAACCCAGGCTCACTTTACGAACTAATAGAAAATCAAAGAAGAAACATATTAAAATCAAAAATAAATGTTTTCACTGTATACCCCCTACTTCTACTCTACTCCCATTTAATTATAAATGTCTATCCCGCATTAGTAGCGTTAGAATACCACATTATTAATTGCAGCAATGCAAAAGCTTTAGCATGTGAGAACATTAAGCAGCCATTTTAGCATCCACTGCGCAGAAGCAAAAGTTTCCCTCCAAGCAAAGAAAGACGTCATACCACGTGACATGGTTGACACATGCGCAGTAAAGTTCCCGCGTTTTAGCGGCCATTTTGGATTAGACGAGGATTACTTATTAGTGGAAAACACATAGGCAAGCATCTTCTGGATAAAAATGTTGTGTTTGCACATTATTAATAAAGACATTACAAGGTTTTAGTACAAATTAATTAATATTGTGAGAAGATTGCTTTTGAGCAAGTCTCATTGTGAGTCCTTGCTCCATCAATCCCCTCTCTGATGGCGTTTCTGAGCCATCAAAACTACCTATAACCAGATGCCAACTTAACATATCTCCGTCACATTTTCATTTTTACATTGTCTATTCTTATCTTCTCCTTTCGGTTTCTTGTATATTTCACTTTTCAGATCTTCTAATTCAGTTTAATCAAATTTCCGTTTCTTGCCTTTTCCTGTCACCCTATATTTTTCGTTCTTTCTACAACATTTGCACCATATCATTATTGACAGTACTGTTATTGCTATCCCTACTAAGGTTACTATTATTTGACCTATAAGTCCTTTTCCTACATTAGTAAACCAGGTACCAATTGACGCAATGCTATTTGTCAATCTTTACCATACAGTATCAACTTCCAGTGGTTTCAGTTCATTCTCAAGTTTTGTTATATTCTTTATATATGTTCCAATTTCTGCACTTTTGTCCGGTATATACGTGCAACAATGTTTCGTTTTCAACAATTTACAGACTCCGCCCTCTTTTGCTAACAATATATCAAGAGCAAGTCGATTTTGCATAACCATAGATCTAATCACAACCATCTCCGCATTAATCATTAGAAATCCTCCAGCAGTATCCGTTGATAAACGATCCACCACTGTAGACAATTTACATATTTTCCTTGAGTTCAGAATTATTCCCACTTAAGGTATCAATGCACCAAATATATCACCTACGATTTCTGAAAAACTAGCCCTTTTACTACGTGTTAACTCACTATTATTTTCATTGTTCCCAGTGTTTCTTTTTACGTGGTATACTTTTGGAAAAACTATTCCAAAATAACAACTTCCATACCACCGTGCAGGAAGCCTAAAGTAAGCCTTATTCCCACACACATAATATATTCCAGGAAAAACTGAATCTGTTCCTCCTTTTAGTCCCCAACCTCCAAGAATTACGAAATTATGTTCACATTTACTGGTATCGATGAAAATATTGTTATAATCAGTCTTTAACCTATGTAGACAAATTTTCACTGTCTTTACAAAATCCAGAGCCATAGCAGCTTGAGCCTTGCCAGGTGTGTAAATACCCTCTTTCTCAGCCCAAGGTGGAAGATGAGCTTTATGCTCAGGCGCTTTCTTTTGGAAATTCTGTCTTCTATTCTCAACTAAGTTTAAAAATATCTTTTCTTCTTCACGTAATGAACATGTTAGATTGCTCCTATGTGCATATGTTATGTCTATCGACTTCATCGTTAAGAAAAATTCTCCCATAAATTGTGCATCTTGACTACTAAGCACTGGGTTCAGATTCTTTCGAATAGGAACCTCTGAAAATATCACATCTATATTTGAATAATAATACTGAAGTTTCCCTGTTCTATAAAATAAACTAGTTAGTACACTACATGATATACCATAAGTTAAAGGCAAATGATGATATGTTAAACCTTCTGCTACTGATTCAGGTAACTTCATACAGACATAACAGTCACTAACTTCCATTGTATCTACGTACTGAAATAATAATTTAGTAAAAACATTTAAACTAGTATCGTTATCTGTTACAACATGATGAAAATCTGGTTCATCCTCTGCTTCTATTTCTACTTTATCACCTTTCATGTTATCTATCCTTCCCTTGGTATCGTTGTTATTCTTTTTGTCCATTATCATAAGGTAAGGAATTGCTACAATCACAACTAACCACACTATAAGCACCACTACAAGACTACATATGCATATAGCACAGCATCTTTTACAACATTTCCGTTTCGGTCTCCCAGAAACTCTGTCATCAGCCATTTTTGTCAAAGAAGATTTTTCTTCTTTTCTTTTTCTTTCAAGACTTTAATGTTTATCAAGGTGGTTTCACTTCTTTTTCATAAGTCAGTTCTGCACTTGTTCCTTCGTCACCACTTTCACTTGACTCAACTCTCGTAGTCTTCGAGGATTATATAATTCCAATCAGGACCTTTAAACTTATTGTTCACGAGTTTCAATCTTTTGCTTTTTCGTTTTTCAGTCCCGCTTGTTTGTCCAGATAAGCTTGTTACTTCATTTACTTGTTCTGGGTCTTCACTTTGTTTTACTATATGGTATTTCACTCTTTTTATGACACTAGGCCAATGATCACCTTTTCTGACTTTCTTTGTTTGCACTGTATCTTCACTTTCCGAATCTTTTCCAAAAACTCTTTTATTTTCAAGGTGTGGCACAAATTGGTCGTCCTCGATTTCAGTTTCCTCTTCTATCTGCTCTTGTTCAAGTCTTGTTGTTGTTTCTTCAGTTGCCTGAGTGTGAGTTTCTGCTAACTGGCCCTGTTCAGGATTGACGTTTTCGTGCTTGATGCTTTCTTGTTCGATGTTTTCTTGGTTTTCTTCTCCCTGAACGTGTTTTTCTTGTTCTAACTGGTTCTGATCAAGGCTTATTGCACTTTGTACTTCTGCAGCCTGACCGCGTTCTTCTGAACCTGTCTGTCCCTGCTCAAATTTTGTTGTTACGTTGTCAATTTGAGCCCAATTTCCTTTCCCTATCTGGGCCTGCTCAGGTTTTCTTATTGTTTCAATCTCCCTATCCTGAGCTGGTTCTTCTTCGCCTATCTGGTCCTCACTAATTTCCTCTAATCTAGCTCTACTTCTTGTTTTGATGAAGACTTCAGGTATATCAACCACTGGTATCCAGTCCTGACTTGTGCTCGGTTGTTCTTCTTCAGCTTCTCTCGAATCTATCACTTGGGATTCTTCAGCTGTCCAACCTTCAGCTTCCTCAGCTATTGATGCTGACTGAGGATCTCTTTCTTCAGGAGCTGGCACCCTTTTGGTGTGGCTTACATGAATACAATTAGGTAAGCCTGCACATTTCACTGCTGTGTTTGTAACCAATATAACCTGACAAGGTTCTCCCCACCTGGGTGATAAACACGTTTCTCTGGTGTGATGCTTCACTACCACCCAATCTCCGGGGTTCAGATCATGCTCTTGTTCAGGCTGCCTGGAAACTGCGTCTTCTCCAACCTGGTGAGAGACAGAACGCACGAGGTCAGCCAATGCTTTGCAATAATCTAGAACCATATCATCAGTTATGTTCAGCAGTTTATTTCCAGGTACATGGGCTTGTCTCATCGCTCTTCCCATGATGATTTCATGCGGACTCAATCCTGTATTTCTATCAGGAATGCTTCTGAGTCCCATTAAGAGAAGAGGCAACGCATCTGGCCAATCTAACGATGTAGATGCACACATCTTTGACAATCTTGATTTTATTGTGCCATTCATTTGTTCAACCACTCCAGAAGCCTCTGGGCGGTACGCACAGTGCAATTATTGTTCAATTTTAAATGCTTCACAGATTATTCGAATTACATCGTTATTGAAGTGACTCCCTCTATCTGATTCCAAAGTTACTGGGAAACCGAACCGTGGAATGAGTTCTCGTAACAACAGTTTTGCAACTGTTATGCTGTCATTCCTCCTGGTAGGGTAAGCCTCCACCCACCTTGAAAACAGACACACTATTACAAGTACATATTTCAGTCCTTTACATGGTGGTAACTGAATGAAATCTAACTGTAATCTCACAAATGGACCCTCTGCCTTTCCAATTTTTCCCAAACCAATTACTGTTCTCCTTCCTGGATTATTCATTTGACAAGTTAAGCACCTCTGGCAAAGACTCTCTGCTGCAGCCCTAAATTTTGGATTGTACCAACTTTGTCTGAAAAGTCTAATCATGGCATCTCTTCCTACATGTGTGTCTCCGTGATACATTCTGGCCGTTTGTGAAATAAGGCAATCAGGCATGACTGGTCTGCCATTTGAATAAACCCACACGTCATCATCTGTTCTTCGTATACACCCTATTTTTATCCAAACATCGCTTTCACTCTCCTCAGCATCATCCTGCAATCGTCTCACATCATTCCATGTTTCAGGTGTTGAACATAGCATAAGTTGGCAGCTGATTCCCATCCTTTCGACTTTTCTGTTCACTGCCAATCTGTTTCTGACACAGTGTTGAGCAACTAGGTCTGTGTATCTGTTACCGGCTACCACCCAGTCATCTCCTGACTGGTGTGCCGCACATTTCACCACTGCCAATTCTTTTGGTGATTGTATTGCCTCCAATAATTCCTTTACAAACTGCCCATTTTTGATTGGGGATCCTGAAGAAGTCATGAAATCCCTCTGCATCCATAGTTGGCCAAAATCATGCACAACCCAATACCCATATTGACTGTCCGTAAATATGGTTATTTTTAGATTTTTCCCAATTTTGGAGGCTTTGATTAAAGCAATTAATTCAGCTACTTGTGCAGATTTGACTCCTGGTAAATAGGATGCTTCGACTATTCCAGAAAGTTTACATACAGCATAGGCTGCACTCAATTTGCCATCCTCATGCCTTAGGCATGAACCGTCCACAAACAGCTCCCTATCTGGGTTCTTCAGGGGCATTTCCTGTATGTCAGGACGTGGTTTGGTACACAATTCTGTGACCTGCAAACAGTCATGTTCTGTGTCGTCCTGAACTTCTTCACAATATGGATCTGGCAATAATGTAGCAGGATTTACAACTGTGCACCTAGCTATGGGCACATTTTCAGCTCCTAGAATTATTCGCTTATATCTCGTCATCCGACTAGGTGTGAGATGCTGAGTTCTAGTTCTTGTCAACAGGATCACAACTGCATGTGGGACAAACACTTTAACAGGATGTCCCATTACTATTGACTCACTTTGTTCAATGCTCATACAGGTAGCAGCTACTGCTTTTAAGCAGCCTGGCAATGCTGCAACCACTGGGTCCAATGTAGCAGAAAAATATGCTATAGGACGCCTGTCTAGTCCATGTCTTTGGGTTAACACTGAAAGTGCACAACTTTCTCTTCATAGCAAAACAGTGTGAATTCTTTTGTATAGTCAGGCATGCCCAAGGCAGGTGCCTCACACAAAGCATTTCTTAATTTTACAAATGCACTGGCACTTGCATCATCCCATTCAACTGGATCTTTTTCTTTCTTTTTGGTTAACTGAATTAGAGGCTTTGCTAGTAGTGAAAACCCTATAATCCATTGTCGCCAGTATCCTACTATCCCAAGAAACATTCTCACCTCTCTTTGTGTTACTGGCATTTTCATTTGCTTAATTATTTTTATTCTCTCAGACGTTATTCTTCTTTTCGTCTTTCAATCTGGTGTCCCAAATATTTAACTGCCGTTGTACAGAATTGTAACTTCTCAGGTGACACTTTGTGTCCTTCCTCGGCCAAATGATTGAGTAATGCAATTGAGTCTGCGACACAATCGTCATGAGTTCTTGATGCGACTAACAAGTCGTCTATATATTGCACCAAGACTGAATTCCTGGGCAGTACTAATTTTTCTAGGCACCTTTTCAGTATCTGATTAAAAATGGAGGGACTTTCTGTGTACCCCTGAGGAACACGATTCCACACATAAACATGGTTTTCGAATTTAAACTAAAACAGATATTGACTATCTGGATGCAATGGAATCGAGAAAAATGCTTGACACAGATCAATTACAGTAAACCATTCTGCACTCAATGGTATCTGATATAAGATCACTGCAGGATTTGGTACTATAGGACAACAAGGTACCACAATTTTATTAATTTTCCGCAAATCCTGAACGATCCTATATTTTCCAGTAGGCTTTTTCAAACCCATAATTGGCGAATTACAAGGGCTATTCATAACTTCTTTTAATATGCCTTGTTTCACCATTCTGCCAATTTCCTCAGTAACTCCTGCTTTTACTTCTGCACTCATTTTATACTGTCTGGTATTTGGGAAAATTGCGCCTTCTTTTACAGTGATCTTCACTAGGTCTATTTTTGCCATGAAACCTACTTCTTTCCCAGTAAAATCCCATACCTTAGAGCTCACTGTAGTTCTTAACTCTTCTGGTAATTCATCTTTGGTTATCAAGGAGAACATCTCATCTACTTCCGTACCTTGCTTGGCTATCATGAATTTGTAAACATGATCTTCATCCGGGGTCTGTATTGCAACACCATCCGGTGTGCAAAATATAGTGCAATTCATTTTGCATAGTAAGTCTCTGCCCAATAAATTTACTAGACTGGAATCACACACCACACATTGGTGCATTTCTCGGAAGTTTCCTATTCTTATTTCCATGGGCTCAGTAAGAGGAGTCCTAATCTTTTGATTTGCTACACCTACAGCTTGGATAGCTTCTCCAGAGAGAGGGATGTCTGTGATGTCTGCTGTTCTCACAGTAGAACGGGTAGCACCAGTGTCCAACAGAAAAGTGATATCATTACCTTTTACTTTCCCTTCAACATATGGACCTGACTGATCTACTGGCAAGGATGCGCCAAGTACGCACTCCTTCTCCCCCTCTCTTAGGCACCATCATTGATATTCATATGGATTAAAATCATCCTGTAAAAGAAACTGTGAAGTTACATATTCATTCTTACCACTTCCTCCTTGATATCCGACGTCTGTACCGTGCTTTGCTCTGCTTACATTACCCTGAATAGGGGCAGGTGGCAACTGACTCTCAGGATTTACACCCTGCTGTGAGTCATTCTGCGTCTGTGGATTTAAATTATGATTTGGGACATTATTATTTTGAATCTTTTTACATTCGTTCTTCCAATGTCCCAACTTTCCGCATCCATGACAAGGAAATGTCTTTTTAGCCTCTTCTCTACTCATTCGTCCTCTTACCTTTCCACCATTCCCTGTGTCACCATTCATTCCAGATTCTTTTCCCTGACTTTCTGTTGGATTATCCAAATTAATTCCCTGTTGCTCAGCCATTTTCACCTGAGCCCACATCACTTTTTCTTGTAGTTTCTTGTGCCTGTCTTCAATGTCATCTCCACAATATTTAGCATATTTCAAAATCTCATCAATAGGCTTTCCCTGCCAGCATAACATGTGTTGCTTAATCATCTGACAAATCTCTGTTTTTAGACCATAAACAAATCGATAGACAAACTGACTCATATTTTTGTCCCCAATATCTTCAAAACCGCTGTACTGTTTGAACACCTGTAATAGACGTTCGTAGTAGGCATGTACGGATTCATTTGCCTCTTGGGTAGTCCTGTCTATTTTCATCCAATCTGTTTCTGTTGGTGGTATTTTCCCTTTCAAATAAGTTATTACCTGGTGATACTTTTTCATCACATCATTTGATGGGGCACCTGTCTTTGGATCTCTAGGATACTCTTCACTAGGCCAGTCGATTGTAATTTTACAATCTGTCCATAAATCGGCAGGTACCACTATGTCAAACAAACCGTCTAGGTCCTTTAACAAAACCTTTGAAACTTTCACAAACCTCTCAACCTGCTTGTACCATTCAATTGTTTTTTCTTTCAACTTTGGAAAATCCTTCGTAAATGACAAAATGTCTTGCCTGCTCCATGGGCCATGAACTTAACCTCCTCCTGGAACCTCCCGCATTGGGTACATCTGTTCTACCTTTCCTGTTTCCTTCAATAAATACTCAGATGTCATTCTACTTGAACGTGCTTCCTCCTTTTTCTTTGTCCATCTAGTTTTCCATTTATCCAGTTCTCCCCATTTTTGTAATACTGACATTAATTCTTTCACTTGTAATTTCCTACCAGATGTATTCATATTTTCTAAGTCTTTGTCAGTAAATTCTGCTCTATATGGTTTCTGTAGCACCTTTGACTTTCTTATTTCAATTCCCATCTCTGAGGCCAAATCCGTTAACTTTTCATGGAATATTTTTACATTTCTGGTTATGCTCCTACATACGAACAATAGTTCTTCTTCACTGTAGGTATTTAAATGATCTACTCCTACATTTCCTGCTATCATTTCTTCTAACTCGACTTTTAATTTATAAATGTCCAAGATCTTTGGGGGTGAACTTTGTCTGTCTATTCCTTGTGCCCATCTTTCTAAGTCTTCTAGGGTTACTACTGTTGCACTTTTAGTTCCTGAAGATGTTATTATATTTACATCTTTTGAGCAACCAGGTGTGACTCTTCTGGGGGTGCTATTTGCGGATTCTCGAATAGGCAAATCCATTAGTGAAATCATAGATTCACAATTGCTGATATGGTCATCAATTATTACAGCTTCATGTTTATGGATATCCACAGGTGTAGGCATAACTAGAGGTTTCAGACAATTTACTTTGTCACCATATAAAGGAACCACGGGACCAATGGTTACAGGTATGGTCAGGGAATCAGGATGTACATTCAACTGTGTTATTTTCTGTATCAATTCTGCTCTGTTTCTGTCTACAGCCTCTCTTTCCTTATCCTGAAGTACCCTATTAACTGGTGGATTATGCAATACTTGAGGTACCAATGGTGTTCTCAAAATTGGTGCACTTGGGGAACAACTACTCAACCCTTCCTGGTATGGTGGAGGGTTCTTTAATATTTCTTCCATAAATTCATCTTCGGATTCTCCAAACCCTGTCATGTGTTTAGTCTTTTCTTTGCATTTGCTCCCTAATGGCTCATTTGCCATAAATACTGGATACAAACCCTCGGTAAGCATCGCTCGTCTCCACTGTTTAATCTGACTTTCTCGTTTCTCATTTTGGTGTCTAGGGAAAAATCCCCTATAACCCCTATTGCTTCTGGGTCTATCACGTTCAAATGCCTCTGTTTCCCATTCTTCTAGGGCTTCGTATTGCGTTAATCTAGGTCTGGGTTCTAATTCATTCATTCTTATTCTTAAATTTTGAAGAATTCTCCCATTGAAAGTACCATTCTCTGGGAAAGCGAATATTCCGTCATCTTTTGTATATTCTATCCAATTTTCTAACCATACGCAAGTATGATAACCCCTCTCCATCATCATGAATGAGGCAGGCGTTTTCGCTGGTGGAATGATAATTCCTTCCCTAGTTTTGATTGGCTTATCCTTCTTAAAATAATTCTTAATCTTTTGTAAGAATGACAATTTTCTCTTTCCCCGTACATTTTGGGTAAATATCTGTTTATTGAGTTATATTCTGCAAAACCTAGGAATCTCCTGTCTGGACGTGTTCCTATTAAAGTCGGATCGCGTTTCCACATATAATCTACACTGTCCACTAAGATTTCGACTTCTATGCTGACAACCAATCAAATTCCAGCTAACATTTGTCTCGGGGCCAATCCTAGCGCGGCTTTTCTGTGACGTCTGTCTGACGACCCCTCCTTTACAATCTGCGCTTCTCTGTCCCTCGCTGTTTCAACCAATCCCAGCGCGGCGTTTGTGACATCAGCTTCTACTCCGTCAGCTGACCCTCCCTTTACAAAAATCGTACGCAAAACTTTATTTTCTCAATGCTTCTTATTAAAATTTTAATAACAACATAAAACATTCGCTATCGTGCCAGTTTCTCTAAATTGAAAAGGATAGTTTTTCTCACACTTAGTAAAACCCTTCCGTTTACTAGACATACACTACGAGTAAAACCCTTCTGTTTACTCTTCACGTAAGCTTCGGAAATACCTGCTACTCCTTCAATGTTACCCTTTCTAGGTGATATAACATCAAATTTTCACCAGCGTATTCCTTTGCTGTCACTCACACGCACAGAGTCCCTAACAAGTACTGATAGTCCTGCTTAACTTTTCAGTACTATTTCTGCCTGACAGATAACCTCACTGCAGTATGGCTTCCACTTACCATCCGCTATTCAAATTCCCCGGGGATTTCTAGACAACATAAAACAAAACTTTTAAACGGATGGTAGTTCATAAAAATAAATTTCTCATTACCCAATTAACAAAGTATAACCATCCTCTGATAACCAGAAAACTGATCCAGCGGGTTACTAGCAACAAGAATTCATATACTGAATACTCACCTGGGCCCATTCATTCACGCTAACTAGCAATCACCGCTGGGGGGGAAATCAGTTGTACTCTTTATCAAAATCCCTGCTACCAATTACCTTTTCTGATTGAAGAGTAATGACTTACCAATGGACCTTTGATAATTGGGGATAAAATGAGATCATACAAAACATAATTTTCATTAACCACCTGAAATAACCACTGACTCAGGAAGTTTTAAAAAAAAGTTTATCTAAATTCTTTAGCAGAGTAAAAATACAAGCCACATGGCACTTAATCGCATATCAAGGAGGAAGTACACTATATTATCACCTATTTATCACAAATGACGGTCCCTCAGAAAGGAGAAGATAGAGACAGCAGTACAAACTAAAGATTACACATTTATAGTTACCTAAAGGAGTGAGAACCAAACCTCTTGGCCAAGGAGTTGGAATAGGGTCCCAAGAAAGATGAAGACCAAGACCTCCGGACCGGGTTCGGGATAGGATAGGTGACCTCGCTACCAATGATGCCTGCGTCATTCCCCTCTCTGACACTTCGTTCCTCCTTGATTCTTCTGTGTCTTCTTTCTAATGGAATGCGCCGCCCCCACCTCAGGACCTCTTTGAACAGCGGTTCAGTCTGCAATCGATCAGCTCGTTCTGTGTCAGCATCTGAGCCTAAGTGCCTAGTCTAACTAATTAGCTAATTCTGTATCTATTATACCCTTCTATACCCATGTACCTCCCATGAATGTTTCAAAATTATGGGCCCACTATTTCTGATTGGACAGGGACAGGGGGTTGATCCTCACACCATGTCAATTTGGTTCGATTTTCTTAAGCCCATTGTTTTAAAATACCGCCCCTCACAATTAATACATTTGCTTTATTTCCCACCCGTCTCACGACAATTTTTTTAATACAAAGTGTATACAAAATGTATCAATTTGTAGGACATCTCGGATGAACTGTGAAGGTGATCAGCGGGTCATGTCCTTGGACATCTTCCAAGTTGACTTCATCGCTTTCCTTTGTTAGTTTTCAGGGCGCATGCGTGAATCAGATGGTTTCTTGAGCTGCCGTTTAGTCAACCCAGGCCCACTTTACGAACTAATAGAAAATCAAAGAAGAAACATATTAAAATCAAAAATAAATGTTTTCACTGTATACCCCCTACTTCTACTCTACTCCCATTTAATTATAAATGTCTATCCCGCATTAGTAGCGTTAGAATACCACATGATTAATTGCAGCAATGCAAAAGCTTTAGCATGTGAGAACATTAAGCGGCCATTTTAGCTTACACTGCGCAGAAGCAAAAGTTTCCCTCCAAGCAAAGAAAGACGTCATACCACGTGACATGGTTGACACATGCGCAGTAGAGTTCCCGCGTTTTATCGGCCATTTTGGATTAGACGAGGATTACTTATTAGTGGAAAACACATAGGCAAGCATCTTCTGGATAAAAATGTTGTGTTTGCACATTATTAATAAAGACATTACAAGGTTTTAGTACAAATTAATTAATATTGTGAGAAGATTGCTTTCGAGCAAGTCTCATTGTGAGTCCTTGCTCCATCACTAGGTACTGTGTGTCTGATTCCCACCAAGTAGTACTTTCATCATACTGGCCCGTCGATCTTTCTTGGAATAGAGGGACCCGCACAGAACACCTTTTGCTAGAAAAAACACCCGGCTTACCACAAAATCTCGGGCCTGAGGGATGGGATCCAGCACAGAAATTCATGGCAGAGGATTGAGATGGATACCGAAAGCCGGGACAGTAGCTCCTGCCTGTGGCAAATGTTTCAACTGTTTCAACACAACTCTGGATAATCCTGCATTCATTGTGTCAGCGATGATTCAAAAGAGCTCTGATCCATATGGAGCCTTTATATCCGCTGTGGCAATCACTGTTACAGCACAAGGAACAGCAGTAGAAAAAGCATTGTTGCCCAAGTTTGTGCAAGAAGTGTACTTTCTGGAAAAGGTTTATCCACAGATCCTGTCACTGACCCAGGACGTCCTAATGTTACTGACACACAACTCCTGGGGGAGTCAGTACTAAGCAAAACTGAAGACCAACAGGCAACAGGAGAGACCTAGGAATTGAGATGTGCGTCTAGAGGGTCTGGCCTCAGTTTTAGCAAAGTCCTACTTCTTCAGCAAAATAAAACAAGACTCTGTGAGGATGATGATGATAAAAGTATAGTACGCTGGCAAACATAGAGCAACAGCACATTCCTCGGTACATTGAAACTAACATATTGATTATAAATCTTGATGAGAAGACCATAGCAAAGGTCAATGTCTGAGGAGCCACCGCCAGCACATCATTTGGAAATTATTATAAAGTAATTTTTTGTGCGATTACTAGCACAAGCCAGTGTAACAAGTACAAAGATATAGAATGGTACACCATACACAGATCATCCAGACCAGTGTGACATCTACAACTCACTGGAACTATATGCAAACGCAACTTCAATCTAGAAATACAAAGATAAAACCCACTGACACTGCTATTAACCCAAGTGCTGCTTACAGGCATGCTAGCATGTCTAAGTATAAAGCTGTGCTTGTTGCTTAGAAAGCTGCACAAAACAAAAAATATGTTTTGCCATTTGGAGTTTTGCTAGGGTAATGTAAGTTTGAAGTAGATAATTTTGCATCTCGAGTAACTACCCACTGCGAGCACACTTGAAAAACTGAACACAAGACACAGAAGAACAAATAAATGTGTGTCAACAGTGAAACTGCAAGGAGCGAGTGACTGCAGAGTCGTGTGTTTCTGTTAGTATCCATTTGTAGGACTTCCTCTGAATCAATCACTGCTTCAACCACACACTGAGGCAACAATAATAAGAAGCAAGTGCCACATGACTACAGCAACAGACGTCAATTGATAAGTAGCTGTATGAAGGATAGAAGAAGCAAAATTCAGAGTACCATAGAAGGAACAATGAAAACATAAAGTTGTACTTAAGCCGATTGCAAAGTTACAACGTTCTTGCTGATGGAGCTGCCTTCTCTTTCATTCGTGGAAGATGACAAGAAGTCAAGTCTTCGGTTGCATACCTGTGAGTGAACCGAATGAGTAGGCATGCCACAGCTCTAGACTAATCGGTGGAATAGGAATCCATCTGACTATGGACATGTGGAGCAGGTCACAAAACACTGATTATATGGCTTTCACCATTCACAGAACAGCAAGAGATACCTTCCATTCCCAAGCAATGCACTGCATGTACATTTTAAGGAGAAGGACAATGTGCAAGATATATCTGCAATAAATTGCCTTCTCACCCATATGACTTGCTGTAGTCTTGTTCGCTTCATATTGGAACTTTGACAGAAGGCAGTTGCTCTGCCAAGGTTGAAACCTGCTGCGGTTTCATTTGCTCAAGTTCTCAAGCTCAAGTTGAGCCTTGCTTCATAATGTCTAGTAAACAGCTAAGCAAACATGAAGCGAAGCCTGGTAATTGTAGTGAAATGGAAGCCATCTTTGGACATGGCAGTTATCTAGCACACGTCTCAGCAAAACGCCATGTCCATACTTTGGAGGGAACTTTCGAGTCAACAATTCAGAGATTTTTGCAAGACCCTACAGCCTCTGAATGAGGCATTCAGGAGGGGTGGCCACAAGATGTTGGCCTCAGTGAAGTCCTGTCTATGATGCATGAGCTGGCAACAAGCTTTAGCACCATGCCAAAGGAGTGCACACAAGAAGGTAATGAAGACCATTTCTCTTGTTTGCCAGCTGTTAGCAAATGGACTCCTGCATTAAACGTATGACGGCAGTGGTAATTTTGTCCTTAAAAGCTTTGGTACATTATCATGAAGGAGCAAACCAATTGCCACTGTCGGACTTGCCTAAAAGCGGAACCTTGGACACTGATTTAGAAAAGGGTGAGAAGAGAAATCTCCAAAACATAGAATGTTTACACACATGGTCCTGTAGTGTTACTAGAGAGTACCATGAGAGACAACCATTGTATGCTCAGGTCCAATGTTTTGTTTAGGTGTAATCAAAGTAGTACTCTTCTGTGAAGGCCATAGGGTTTTTAATATGTAGCGGGTGTGTATGAGTGTATGTTTGTATGAAGCCACTTGGCATGCTCTGGTGACACAGAGGGGAATATTTACAAGGCCTTAATGCCATAGGAACATCACTTTTTGTGACTTTCCTGTGGCGTTGTCTTTCGCCTTATTTACAAGGCGGCGTTAAGCCGCCTAACGTAGCTTAACGCCACCTTGTAAATAAGGCCCCCTTTCATACTACACTTAGCGTGAAAGGGGCAGGCAATGGGTGTTGCGGTGGGCGTTCTGCCGCAACACTTATTACTTTTTGACGCTGCTCCCTATTTACAAGGGTGGTGTTAATAGGAGGCAGCGCCAAAAATAAGACCAGGGAAAACCTGGTCTTAACCTGGTGAAACGAGGAGAAATGATTAATTTCTCCTCGTTTTTGCTGTTTCTTTATTCTGCAGCACACAGAGAAACAGCAAATTGCCACTAGTGATTGTTCATGTGCAGGAAATTGTCCCTTCCTGCACATCAACAATCATTGAAAAATGGCGAGTTGCAACTTCTATGTGTGCTGCATAAAGTAGCACACATAGAAGTTACAAATCACCATTACTGATTGTTTATGTGCAGGAAGGGACACCGAGTTGCACCTAAATTTAGCTCCAGCACTAGGGGAAATGCAGGGGTGCGCTGCATTCTTGTAAATAGGGCGCATCCCTGCATTTGGAAACTGTTGGACCGCGGCGTTAGCAATCATGGCTTAACGCTGTGCTCTGACAGTTTCCTTGTACATATGCCCCCAAGTTTTGGGTAAGATGTTTCTTTCCATAATAGCTCTAGCGTGGGTGCCTGATGGTGTCTAAACACCACAACCTTAGTAAGAGAAGCGCCATGCAGGGTAACAGCTGTGGCACAAAATTCCAAATAAGCTCTGGGTGGGATAGTATGCCCTTTGAGCCCTCAACCTGTTTGAGAAGCTAAACTGCTAGTTCCAAAAAACAACTTAGCATGAGAAGAAAACAAACTAAAAAAGGTAAATAGTACAACTGATAATGCAAATAAGGGTAAGTTTAGCAGATTAAAAGTACCCTTTTGGCTAGCCTAGACAGAGATAATTTATTGCAATCCCTAAAGAGTCGCATTCTTGACCGAAGTTCCTGTCAGGATTCCATTTTGCTTTTGACTGTGTTGTGCTCCACCTGCAGCATGTCTACGGAGGAGCAGGGCACCCTCGCCTCCTGTCAAGCCATCTTTTGTTGTCTCCAGCTCAAGAATAGTTTGTATTTCAAAAAAGACATAATACTGCCAGATGCACCTGAAGGAAAGCCCTACTTCACGCTAGCGACACCCACTGTTATGTAAAAATGTTGGGATTGGATTCCTATGATGCTTTTCCCATCAGGAGTTGTAAAACTTTCTTATGCAAACTGCGCTACAGAATTTTTCTCTGCAAATCAACTTCCTCAGATTTTTCCATACAAATGGCATTTCCAAGATGAGCGATCATATTCCTGGTGATTGCACTTGATTCATTTTTAGGTCTCGCCCTGAGCCAGCGCTTGCGCTGGTCTGGGCGAGACATTTAGTCAGTGGGCTTTTAGAAATGCGACCACAGCTTTTTGGCTGGCCTAGAGCGTGCGGGTACGCGCACAGTAACACGCATTCCTCTTATCGCTCCAGGCGCCATCTGGCTTTCATCTCACTTGCTCCTCCCCCTCCCCCACCACAGAGCGCGTCTCGCGGCCGCGCGTCTTGCTTGCATCGCGATCGTCTCCACACCTCTCCCTTCAGCGCTGCACCTCCTTTCACCTTCTGCACAGGGCTCCTCCTCTCACTGGCTGCACTCCTCTCCGCCACTAAACGCCTGGACGCTGTTTTTCCCTCACTCGCCGTCTCCATGGTGATCCTGGCGCACTCACTCTCTCCACAGTGCATCCCCCATTCAGTGACTGCTCAGTGCTCTCAAAGTTTGCTGCAGTGGCTGAAAGGCCAAGATACAATACGATTTGCCTGACTTCCCGGGGGCATAATCTAGCAATGCAGGTTGGCCTAATTTGCATGTGGTTGGATGTCTGATTGAGAGGTTAAGTAATTTGCCCAGAATCACAGAGAAGATAAGAAGCGCTCTTGTTTACATTGCCTGCGCTCATGTGCTTACAATGTTTGTTAGCTTTCTTCCAAAGCAGCCTTCACGCCTTTATTTATGAACGGCACCGCTTTAACTTTAAGCGCACCTTTATTTATTTGTGAACAGCGCAGCTTTCACTTTAAGCGCGCCTTTATTTATCTATAAAGTGTTTGTTAGCATCCCGCCAAAACCCCACCTCCCCGCATCTCCCGCTGGGCTGCTTCACGGAGAAGATAAGGAGCGCTCTTGACGGTATAGTCTCCAGGGTAATAGAAAGAAACCCGTCCATGATTGCAGAGTGGAACATGTTCTACGGCGTAAAACATTGACCGGTATTAAAAATAGCAACCTTACCCTTGGTGTGCGGAGGGACCCCAGCCTTTCTTTTGAACCACATTTAATCTTTCCTTCTTTACGTGTACCAGCAGCCCACTCTGTATTTTGCTTGCTAGCATACCATAGTATTTGGTTATAATACACCTGGCTTTCTCAAAACACAGGTCTCTTGCACCAAGGACGTCATGTGGGATTCGATTTCTCAATTTCCGGTGGTGCTTTCAGCAGCTAACGCTGTGCACAATGGTGAGAATTCATTAATCGGCAATGCAGCTCTGTGCCAGTTCGTGACCTTGTTTTCTGCATACATTCCGTGAACTCCATCTCAATATTCAACCATGTAACAATGTGGGTGTTCCTTTTTACCCTTTTGTCCCACAACTCCTGAAGTTTCGGAAGTGCTATTGCGTAATTGTTTGATTGTGAAATCTTGCATAAATGCCACAAAAATTATATTTATTGTAATGTGCGTGCTTCTTTTATTTAAATAATGTTCTTTGCTACTGACGCTTCTGATTGTGCCGCATGTTCTTATGTATCCCTGTGCATTTTGTTTTTACCTCACAGGATGCTTGTTGACAGCTTAGCATGTCAGAACACCCCTGCCCCCCAAATAGATTTTTGTAAATGTGCTTCAAAAAATATTTACATTTACAACGCCAGTAGATCACAGGTGGATATGTAATACTCCTTGGCGCCCAGGGGACTTGCTCTACTTTCTATTATTGCAAATAATGGTCTTCCCGCCATTTTGAAATACGATCCCTGCTTCTCATGAAGTGTGAGAAAGAAAAACAGTGGGATTTGTGCACGGCAAACAAAAACACCGCAGAGAACAACACTGCATGGACCGCATTAACACACCACATATGGGGACAGCAAATTTCAAAAGCATGTTGTAGCTGTGTTTCCTTACAGTTACTAGTCGAGAGACAGCGGTTTGTAACCCCACAATTGGACTGGGAGCGCTCGGTACAATAAAACATAGAGGGCCTAGCGACCCACCCCTCCCCCTGCATGACTGGAGCGCCTCACTGCACCGGCTGCTCGGCGGCTGCATTAAGGTTGTTACAGGCCGACGGCCAGTGTGTGGGGTTACTTGCTGTGAGAGATTACAATTGATCCCATTAACCAACAATAAACAATAACTATTAATAACCAAAATAAATCAGGATTAACCACTTACCTTGGGTACGGAGTAGCCCGCTACCTGCAGTAAAGCGCTTAAATGACTCTACAGATGTAGTAAGCGCTATATAAATGCAATTACAATACAATTTGAAAATTGTTCGGTTATGGTGATTTATTTAAAAAATACACTCTTGGTAGTAAGGTAGGATTAACTTTTATAATGAAATGAAATGAAATGAAATGAGTTATTTATAAAGCGCGAACTGTCACTCCCAATGGAGCCTCCTGGCGCTATCAGATAACGAACATCAGTCGTGGGGTATTTCGTGATCAGATGAGAGCCAGGCAAGATTCGTCAGGTGTTCCGTAGATCCATGTCTTGAGGGCCTTCCTAAGCATTCATTTTATTTCAAAAATAGATTTCAGAGCAGCAATTTCAGAAGCACAGTAGTTTTTAGCTCACCTTTCAAACAGTACAAAAGCAGAAATACAAAAAATTCCTGGCTGCACAACACCCAGGAAAATGTGCTGCATGGCTAAACACTTATAAGGTCCCAAAGGCGAGACCTATTGGCTATGCCAATGCTTGTTCCTTTTACGGGGTGGAGGGGCAAACCTCCTTGCTTCAATCCTCTGCCTGCCTATCTACCATCTCTTTATCTTGTTCTCAGAGGGTAGGTCGTACCACTCCACTCTTTCACTCAACCTCTCTTCTTCACTCTTTCTATATCCACCATGGTTCCCTCCTTCTCCTTGAAATAAGTTTTTCTTTCCTGAAGCCATTCACCGATGCCTAGACCCTAATAACTCTACTCCTACCTACATCAGACTATCACTATTTCTGCTAAGACCAAAGTACTGTAGCCATGCAAATATTCTATTAGCTCTTTACCTTCTTACACTTCAGTAACTTCTCCAATAACCATCTCTTTATACTTACTTATCCCCTAGTACATGTATCCCCACCTATACCTATAAACCAGTACCTCTGCCTATATCCTAAAAGCTCTGTTCAAGCCTCTAAATGAGAAGCACTAACATATAGCTTAGTACCTCTAATCCTGCCTATACCTTTGTGTCTCTTACCTTACCCACACCCTAATACATCTACACATACCTACACTCTAGTAGTTGTACTCCACCTCAACCCTTGTATGTGTAATCCAGCTATACAATAGTGCCTCTCCGTGTACCCTAATACGCCTACATATGTAACTAGATGAGAACATCTATCCCAGCCTGTTCTCTAGTCTGCTAAATTGTCTATACCCCAGTGCATTAACTATTACCTATAATCTAGTACGACTAACCCCACCTTAACCTTCGTGCTTCTACCCATACTTCTATCCTAATATACCTTTGCCTATTCTCTTGGTCACTTACCACTACCTCTATCCTAATAGCTCTACCTATACCATAGTGTCTTTATACATTTAAACTAAAAATATTATACCTTAGCACATGTCCACTACCTACACCTTACCGATATACTGCTAACTATACCCTAACACTGCTAACCCTAACTCGAAACTCTACCTGTACCATAATACCTTTCCTGTACTATGCTGTAGTAAGTCTATCCATGAATCTGTGCTAATAGCGCTTCTCCTGCCCTCTTCATTACTCCTGTCTATTTATCTCCAAACCTGTTTTCTTTTACTGTTTCCTTGTCCTGGCTGTCTGCTCTTTTATAACATTATCCTCAAATATTTCTAGAAAAATTGATTTCCTCATTTTGAAAATTCACCAAAGTGAAGTCTCACCAGCTTGGGGTTGTCAGGATGGTGTTTCACAATATGAGGATGCACTGGGCACACAAGGCTGCCCCAGGCTAGATGTCAATATCATGTTTTCTAGACTAGAATTCCAGATCATTCTTTTTGAGTCTGACCTCTATGTATGTAAACATAAACAAGCTGGATCTCAACTTAGGAGCAGCATATCCTTGAAGAAAGCACATAGCCTACTTTTCTCTTGAGAGTGATGTGGAAATAAGATGGTTGAAATACACTGATTTTCAGATCTATCTGTTGCCTGTCATGGCAGCTGGCATGTAAGGCAGCTACCAAGGACCTCTACTTCTGTTTGTATTGAGCACGTTTTTGTGCAGTGCCCATTTCTGTTTCCACAGTTCATTTCCAGGTGTTCTTTGGCCTGCATCTCGGATGTTACTTGAGCCAGCTTTCCTGTGTCTTATATAGTCTGCATGTTCCAGAATCCGATTCGGGTCTTGCACTTGGCACTCAGAACTTCTGTGATCCTGTCAGCAGTTTACTTGCGGCTGTGACTACTATCAATCATGCATATATTATGCACAGACTCAAAACCCTTCATGTCGATAAGATTTAGTAGCTCTTACTGTTGTTTGTGTCACAAATGCTTCTAATGGGACAAGGTTTTTAACCTTGCGCCCAACCGTCAACCTGGAGGATAAGTGGGTTAGGCTTCATCTAGTCTCCACTCTTTGAGCTTTCTGGCTCGGGCCAAGACACTAAGCACCTGCCAGCATAGCTCTACAGGTCACTGAGACACACAAATCCCTCAACCACTTCAAGGTACCAATTCTCTGAAGAGACATTGCTTCAGATGTACCTATTAAATGCTTTCCACTATATTCTGTTCCATGATGCATTACCTACCTGAGGTATTAGTACAGTAGCAGCTGCAAGCACTGCGAAGTGGTAGGACGGGGAGGGGGGAATACAAACAAGAAGTCATAATAAAAAAATAAAAGAAATTGTACTTACCTGCTGCTCCGATGGTGGCGGCCGCCTGGTTCCTCGCTCCTCTCTCACGATCCTCGACTCTGTCAGCTGTTGCACATTACACAGGCTCCCAGATGCCAATCCCAGTGCTTCTCTCGGGCTGGGATTCCTATTCCCAGCATGAGGGAAGCAGTGGGAGTGGTCTGAGCACCCTGGTTCGGCGCTCAGATAGGGACTGGGAGCCTGTGTCAGTTCTCCACCGAGCTGTTCAACACAGCCAGGTGGAGAAATGCCAAGTTGCATCACGGTTTGTCTCTCCCAAGACGGCCGGCCAAACCGTCATGCGCACGTATGGTGCCCACCACTGCTCCTCCTCCCTGCTCTGATGTCACATAGCCCAGCCCAGCCCCACCCGCATCTGTCTCCATAATAAAAATAATATGATAATAACATAACGTTATTAACATTGTGTTATTATCATTTTCTTTTTTCTTTTACGCTGCTCAAAGGGCAGTGGGGCGACACTCCTTAGTATTAGTAAGGAGATCCGTCCTCTTAATTATGGGAGTAAGCAGCATATTAATCATCTTTTGAGTGTGGTTCACTTGTATCCTCAATAGGGGTGGGTGAAATATTCCGCTCCGCCAGTGGAGTTTGCTGAGTTTTGCCTACTCCGCTCTCTGCTTGGAGTGCAGAGTTCTGACATAACTGCCAACCGCCATCTGGCAGAGTTTTTTCTCATGTGTAGCTTGTCAACATTAAGTTAGCAGTGAGAATTTGCATCTCTTAGGCGCTAGAACGCCTCCCGGCAAGATTTCTCAAACCGGGCATACACGGCAGGTCGCCACCAATCTCGATGAAAAAGCTGCAGCTCGAGCAGATAATCTAGTTGAGCAGCAGAAAGAAGCAGCG
This sequence comes from Calotriton arnoldi, assembly GCA_963921515.1. NCBI lineage: Eukaryota > Metazoa > Chordata > Amphibia > Caudata > Salamandridae > Calotriton > Calotriton arnoldi. The sequence continues at coordinate 189,808 of CAWUFW010001151.1, read as the reverse complement.
CACTCTGGCATGCCGTGTGGTGCCGTTCACTCTAATTTTACAGCATGAAAGAAGATCCTGGCGCTAAAAATCAGTGCGATGTGCCCAAATTCTGCCCGGTTGCGGAACTCAGTGGAATCTCATGGAGTTTATATGTAACTCCGTAGAATTCCACTGAGTATAACTCTGCGAGTTCCGCCCAGGCCTTATACTCAAACTTAAATTGTGAGAGGAGCATATTGGAGACGAGTGAAATGAAGTGTTGGCTGTTTATCCTCTGGAGTTGACTGTCATTTAATATTGAGAAGTTAGAAAGCCAGCCTTTTTTTCATGAGATGTGTAGTTTGTTGATTGCCATTCCTTATTTCGTGTTAGTTCTCCTTATGTACCCAAGAATAGGAAGTAGGAAATCTTGACAATTACAGGTTCACTTCAGGGTCACCTCAGGTGTCATGACCAACATCCCCGGTTTTATGAGATACTATTTTGATATGAATATGAGAATATTCTTCACACAAAATTAAACACTCACAATAGTTTGGTCATTAAGTGAGGTAAAAATATCAAGTTAGAAGAACTTGCCAACACAATCTCTTCTGCCTCAGACTTTCGGGCAATGACATCATCTTGGTTTTGCTGTCCCCCACCTCAAAGCAAGTCCAATCTGCCGCCTACTGATGTTGCACACTGACAGTCTCTAGCGAGGAACATCTATGGCCGATGACCAAGAATGCAGCTGGTACTGTCAGTGCTGTTTTGACCCATAGGTCAGGAAAATACAGACATCAAAACCCCAACTATTAAGATAGCCCTTCATTAATATTCACTCTTTCGTCTGTCAGGCTGTTCACAGTCAGACTCTCCTAATGACATCGTGTCACTTGCGAAGGAGGAGAGACAGTGACTCCTTGGTCTGCTATCTAAGGCCTTCAAAAACTAGGGTCTACATGCTCCATTTACACAGGAAAATACTGCAGCTCAGTCCTGGAATGCTTTCCAAATCCTTGCTGCTTCATTTCATTTACTTCCATTTAAATATTTACATAGACATATCACTAAAGCAATTTCAATAGCAAAATACATTTTAAAGAATTGATGAAAAATATAAAAGCTACAGTTGGGCAGCTGTCCCACAAAGCCAAGAAGCATCTTCGAGAACTCTAATTCGTATTTCAAGGGCACTGCACAGTATGAATGGGCCTCTTAAGCAGGCCTTTGCACACTTGCAGCTTAATCGCAGGAGAGGAGGCAATAGAGAGGCGACCAGTTTAAAGGGGTTTCACTTTCACTTTGATGTGGGGAGGGAGCCAGAATAGAAAGGGCTGGGACAGAAGCGGGCTTTATTATCCCAAACAGCTTGCCTGCTGTGTCTCCTTCCACCATCTGGAAACACCGCAAAAGAGAAGTAGGGCATTGAGAGATGTTTCGTGCTAAACTTAAGGGGCACCCCCTTTGACTGCTGACATACTACTGTGAAGAAGGCTATCCGTCGCCTGGAAATCAGAATGCTTGCTGGAAAAGAGAATGAAAGATGACTGTGTTGTGAGATGAATCTTAAAGTAGCAAAGAATGAGATGGGAGCTTCCTGTGGAGGATGTCCTCTGGTCATTCACCAGGCTCTGGAAACACCCTGATTAAAGGCAACCTTAAAGTGTTCATTTAATCAATAAACTGACAGGAGAGTGGTATTTAAAACCTGGGATGCAGGAGTTCTAAGGTTGGACTTCACTCATTTCTCCTGTCCTATCCTTTAGGTTGTAGGTAAGCTGTGGGCATTATTTAGGGCCCTTAGGCGTAGTAGCTCCTACTACCTTTTCCTTTGGTCCTACAGGCACTGGCTTGCTTTGCCTATTCTCAGGCTTAGCAGATGCAGCATTCCAGGAATAGAATGTCATTCAGTGTCTGTGTAAGGCATGTTTGCTTTCTTCACTTACCACCGCGTGTCCAGGTCCTAGATGTTCAGTGGCTCAGTGTGGAAAGGAGTAGGCGCTCCACCTCCTTCTGAATCAGCAAATGCAATGGCAGCATTCTATTTTGTGCTGACTACGAGAGGGGCAACGGGTGGCAAAGTTTTCTGCAAAACGTCAACGAACAAAAGGCAAATTCTGTAAGCAGCAGTGACTGTCACCATTGGGATTATATTATCAGCACTCGTTTTTGGGTGCCACACCTCCCCTGCTTCTACACATGTAGGGAATGGCCAATCATTATTCAGATATGACAGATCGCACCAACAGCTGCTTCTGCCGTTCTGACTGTTGGCTGTTCAAGGAAGACAGGAGGAAGTGAATGATGGTGGGAATTACCATGGTGGAATGGCTTGCCTATGCAGAACACATCTTGTTATCTGTGCCAGGCCTACTGGCCCACTCATGTAATCTTCAACATCTTGGCTAACTCAGATCCCTGTGCATTCATCCCAAGTGTATGTTGTGTATCTTTGTGTATGTTGTGTATGTGGCCTGAGTGATGCATAGAGTTTGTCTATAAGGGAGCCAGAGTAGCGGAGGCCTAAGGGTTTCATTTTGCCCTGTTCCTGTACATAAGATGGGAGTGAGATTGTTTCCCCAGACAGTGGCAGAGAAAGAAGCCCTGGACACAGAAGTGAGGGAAGAGGAGACATTGCTCCTTTAGAAATTCGATTAGGTGCTTTTGCTGAGAGGAGCTGCTGCATAGTCTTCTTGTAGCACTGCCATTTGGTAGATGGTGGGGTGAAGAGTGGGGCAACAGTCTCTCTTGTGCAGAGTGAGAAGGATAGTTAAGGTGAGATCGGTCTTTTGTCTCTTCCCTGCTCACTGTTCAGTGTGGCTGTTGATAGCCTGATGCAGAAAGCTCACACCTCTCCTTGGTTCTCTTCTGGCACTACCCTGCTGTGACGAACATCACTCTACACAAAAGTTGTGTCTGGAGAACAGCCCGGAGAGGATAGTTGAAAGCAGAACCACCGCAAAGAGGTTCCTAAAGTGCAGACAGAGAACTCACATCCCATATCTGCTTTGAGTATTTAAAAGTGGGAGCCACTGACCCAATTGTTGTCCCTGTTTCAAGTTCTCTTCAACCAATGAAGGAGGTTCTCCCCAGAATACTCAACAAACTGGGGTGCAACCAGAGTTGGTGTCTGCCTGGCAGCCAGCTTCCCAGAAGTGAGGGGACATCACCCAGAGTTTTGCATACTGGAAAAAGCTGATCCTCTGACCTGAAGAGTCTAGAAGCTAATTTGCTGCTGAGAGAGGGAAAGATCCTGCCAACCATACAGAGATGTGACTGTCTCACAGCTGCCAGAGCAGCTTGACCCCCCCAGTGGTCTGTGTGCCCCCCAGCTGAAGGAAGTCTGAGAAGAACAATCTGTGTTCACTGAGAAACGCGGGCAACAGTCTCTCCATGAAAGTGGTTTCATGCTGGAACGGCAGACAGCTGTCATCACCACTGCCTTCAAGAAGTTGTGTCTGAGGCAGCTATCATCACCACAGCCTGCAAGAAGTTGTGTCTGATGCGGAGTGAGTCACCACTCAGAGGTTGTGCCTGAAGTAGAGTGTGCCACCTGTAAGAACCTGTGGTGGGGCAGACTATGCCACTGATATCAAAGACTGCACTCTAGGTGAACCCTATCGCTGCATTTAATATCCCTGCTGAGGCTGCCACCATGTCTCTGTTTCCTCTGACACTTGGCAGCCCATCTACTGCACCTCACTGATTACCCAGAAGAGGGTCCAACGCTGGCCCATTGATATGGCCATCTGTGAAGATGTCAGACGGCATCTTCTGCTGTCATTCTGCTGCTTCCTCCGGATAGCAGGCTGAGCCTCCAGACAGAGTGAATTCTCCTAGATGCAGGAGCAAAGAGAGATACGTGCTATAGGCCCCTGCTGGCTGCCAGAAACATACTCTGAAGCCTTTACTGTGGTGAGACTGCATAAAAAGGGACTTGATAGGAAACTGAGTGCTACAGACTGAATTTACGGGTAATCTGCCGCTCACCCTTGAAATATGCCCAAGAGAGACCCTAACCCCAGGGTGACACCTGCCTAGACGTACAAATAGGGGAACACCTGGGAAAGGAAGTGAGGTGGGACTAGATACAAGGTACAGTATCAAAAGTGCCAATACATGATTTGTAACTGTTACCTGTTCTGTGCAGTATTACATTTTAAGTTTGTAGACTAAAGTATGTTTCTTTCCTAAAACAAAGCAGTGGGTTAAACAATGAATTACTTGTGATGCTGGTTGATTGTTGAGTTCTGAGCATGCGCACCCTCACACTACCTCCCTGAGAAGCCTGTGACTGCTCACTATCACTACCGCTGAGTCAAGTGCTCACGAGGTTGTCCTTGGCCTGTGTTGCAGAACCATATTAAGATGGACCCAGGACATCAGGGCAAGAGACCTCAGCCCCTACGGCTGAGGCTCAGTTGCTGTTATTTGCTCCATGGCCCTCCGAACAGGGTCTGATAATGGTTGTGCTTGGGCATAGCAGGCTGCTCTTGGGCACTTTTGCCTTTAAAAACTATGAAATGCTATTGACTGATGAGATTTGTTCATTTGAAATTGTGTAACAAATGATGGTTGTGTCCAGGAATTTGATGGTTGTAAAGGGTATATGAGAGTTGTGCTTGAACATTTTAGACTGTGGCTGCCCACTTGAGACTGAAACAGGCCTTTTGAGCATTTGTCTGAAAATATAGTGGTTGTGCATGGATGGATGTCCTTGGACATATGGTGGTTACGTCTGGGCATTTCAGCTATTGCTGAACATATGTTTGCCCCAGGAATTATGGCCTATTTAAGACCATCCAAGGCTTCACATATTCATTTGATGATTGTGCTTAGTCATTAAGAGGGTGCCTTTGCATCTGAGGCTACGTCTGGGCTTTCAGGATGTGATTGGCCATTTGATGTAATGCAATAGCATTTGATATTGATAGTGAATGTTTTATTTTGTGCCTATGGATTTCAGGTTGTGTATGGCCATCAGAGAATATGCCTGGTCGTTTAAGGCCATGGCATAGAATATGATGGTTGTGCATGGCCTTTTGAAGGTAAGGCTGTGATTCAGAGGCCATGTCTGGTAACGTAAGTCTGCTCCTGTGTATTTGAGGCCAAGTCTGTGCATATAGTGTTTGTGCTTGGACATTCAAGATGGTGAGTGCACATTTTGTACCATAGTGTGTTACTTGGTGGTATGCCTGTGCATGTAAAGCTGTATCTAGCCATTTAGAACTGTGTTTGGGCATACCATGTTTTAACTAGGGCCTAAGATTCTGTGTCTGGGCAGTTGAGGCTGTACCTGGCATATAGGTTCTGTGTGGGCATTTGAGGCTGTAATTTGGCAAATGTGACTACCATATTAAGTGTGTCTCTCAATGCATTATGGTTATGCCTATGATATAACATGACTGTGCGCTAGCCATTTCATGGAACCAGGTAGTGATTGGTAACTAAAGTAGATATTTTTTCATTTGGTACCTGATTTCATTAATATTGTCATTTTTATAGTTTTTAGGTCTTGCCTGCAACAGTGCATGCACTGCATGCGCTCTTGCTTGCGAGAGATATTGCATACAACAAGGGGCTTGCAACACGCCTATTGCCTATCATTCATTGATTTGATTGTCACTCTTATTTGCTGCCTTCTAATTGGCCAGCGAGTGTCAGCTTCACTATCTCTTCTTCGGTTGGAGCAAGGACCAAATATTGACTGCTTGTGCTTGATTGCTGTCCTTCTGCAGATCATGCTGTGATTGGGGGACTATTTTTATTATTTCCTCTCTGTTGCTTCTTGCCCTCCCACCTCCATGTCAGAATTGCTTCTTCCCCCTTCCACCCCACTCACTTTTTCCAAATTCCTTCTTCCCCCTTCCAAGACCCCATTGTTCATGTTGCTTCTTCCCCCTCATACCCTCCTTCTCTGTGTTGCTTCATCCCCTTCCTCCCCCACCCTCCTGTTGTTCATGTTATCCACCCTCCATAAGAAAAACAATTGGTTTGATGAGGACAGTGCTGGCCGCCATATAATGATTTTTTGTCCTGTTACCCTTTCCCATGCACCCTTCCTCTCATTGTCAGTCTGGCTGATTCTTTCTGTTGTCTGTGTTGCCCACGTCTACCTGCCATAAGGGAAAAAGAGAGCTATGACATGGCCAGCGCTGGCTATGTCATAACGCTTTTTAAATAACTTTTAGCTATGCTGACAAGAAAGCGTCCTGCTCTACAACAACAATGGACATAACCCAGATATCTTGACTGGGGGTGAATGTTTGATTTGTTCCACTTTCCGTTCATCATTTGTGTGTCTTTTGCTTTCTCACTCTAAGTGCACCGGGTATGCCCAGACATGGGACCTGGGCTCACTGTGCCACTGGATTCAAGCTAGCCTGGCTGATGAGGGGTAATAGCCCAGAACCGGTCCCTGGATGCTTGTTTCTGGTCCAGGGAGGACCTGGCTTGGCAGTTCGGGCTGGACTGTTTCCAGGAGGAGTAGGTTCAAGACTGTCTTGCGTATGGCTAGGTCTAAACTGGGGTGGCATGGTGAGCAAAAGAATCGTGGATTTAACCCTGATCTCTTGACTGGGGGTGAATGTTTGATTTTTTCCATATTACGTCCATCGTTTGTGTTCCTTTTGCTTTCTCGCCCTAAGTGTGCTGGGTATGCCCAGATGTGGGTCCCGGGCTCACTGTGCCCCTGGATTCAAGCTAGCCTGGCTGATGAGGGATGATACCCTGAAAATGGTCCCAGGATGCTTGTTTCTGGTCCAGGGAGGACCTGGCTTGGTAGTCCGGGCTGGACTGTTCCCAGGAGGGGCAGGGTCAAGACTGATTTGAGTATGGCTATGTCTAAACTGGGGTGGCATTGTGAGCAAAAGAACAATGAATTTAACCCAGATCTTTTGACTCGGGGTGAATATTTGATTTGTTCCACATTCCATCCATCATTTGTGTGTCTTTTACTTTCTCGTCCTAAGTGCGCCGAGTATGCCCAGACGCGGATCCCAGGCTCACTGTGCCACTGGATTCAAGGTAGGCTGGCTGATGAGGGGTGATACCCCAAAACCGGTCCCAGGATGCTTGTTTCTGGTCCAGGGAGGACCTGGCTTGGCAGTTAGGGCTGGACTGTTACCAGGAGGAGCAGGTTCAAGACTGATTTGCTTAAGGCTGGGTCTAAATGGGATGGCATGGTGAGCAAAAGAATGATGGATTTCACCCAGATCTCTTGACTGGGGTGAATGTTTGATTTGTCCACATTCTGTCCATCATTTGAGGTCTTTTGCTTTCTTGCCCTAAGTGTGGCGGGCTTGCCCAGACATGGGTCCCGGGCTCACTGTGCCACTGGATTCAAGCTAGATCACTTGACTGGGGGTGAATGTTTTATTTGTTTCACATTCCGTCCATCATTTGTGTATCTTCTGCTCTACAACATGACTGAAAGACATTGACAAAGTCAGTAGGTCTAGTATAGGTGATACCTACTGGCTTTGCCAATGTGTGTTTATACTTTAGTCATAAGTATATAGTGTTGTCATTTGTAATGTTATCGTGGGTAAAGGTCACATGGAAGCACTTCCTGTGATGTCACTGGGATCATAGGTCATGTGATTTCACTGTAAGGTCATTGAGGGTCAAGATGTATGATGCCATTTCCACTTCCTCTGGCATCTTGGTGAATCGACATCCATGAAATAATTTTCTACTAAGTTCCTGCCCACCAGGCATATCATTCCCCTTTCTTACTCTTTTGTACTTCAATTTGGTCTGACTCCCCCACCTCCTGAAGCATTCTACTCATACCTACTTTTTTTGCATACATTAAATATTTAATATTCCCTGCTAGAGACTAGAGTCAAGCAGGGTGAGAAAAACGACATTTTCAACAGTTTATTTTGTGGTAATAATCATATATATATATATATATATATATATATATATATATATATATATATATATATATATATATATATATATACACACACACATTTGTAATTCTGATAAAATTTAGACAAAATCATTTAAATGACATTTCATGATTTTCACTGTTAGATGAGACTATGGACCAATCGTCCTTCTACTTTCTCTTTTCTTTAGTTGCTCTTAGAAAAATTCATGGGCGCCAACAGCCAGAGCGGCAATCAGAGCGACAAACTCATCAAAATCCACTTTTTTGTTCTTATCGATGTCAAGATCGTTCATAATCGTGTCAACCAGCTGTGGATCCTTTTGATTCTAGAGAAGATAAAAAGAAAACAACATCACACACAAGAGCCACATTGATTGTTGAAGCAGGACTGCAGTAGTTCAACCTAGCACCATCTGTCTTCTCTTGTGTTAAGGAGGAGGCGTGAATTGTGCTAGAGGCCACTCATGTCCCCACCCCTTGCTAGAGGCTACATGTGGCTACCTCAATTTCCTGGACAGTGGTATAGTACGCTCCATTACCAATATTTCTATTAGAGCCCCCACCCCCACCCCACCAAGGATGGTAAAAGTTGGGTGCTTTGTGCACAATTGTTGCAAGCCCCTTCTGAAAAACTGAGACTGAAACTGAAGGTAGCTTTCAAAGAGCTTTAAACTGAGTAAAAACAGTTATGAATGGCATCTATCTATCTATCTATCTATATATAGTATGAGAAAGTGAGTGGGTGTTTGTGTATCTCTATGGGTGAGTAAGTGACTGTGTGATTGACTGTATGGGTGAGTGAGTGGATGTGTGTGTAGATCTATGAATCAGTGAGTGCGTGTATAAGTACTGGTATGGGTCTGTGACTGGCTGTGTGGGAGTGGTAGTGGGTGTATGAAAGGTTCTATGGGGGTTTGAGTGGGTGTGCCAGTGATTCTGTGCATGATGTCATTTGAGATTCATCAGTTATGTCATCAGTGATGTCACTGACAATGTCATGAGTGATGTAATATGTGAGGTCATAAGCAGTGCATTGTGGGGGTGCAAGTTATAGTTAGCTCAGCTAACTGTAACTGCTGAATTTCACTGGTTTTGTACGAGTGAAATCTGAGCCTAACTATAACGTCCCTGTACCCTTTGTTTTTTTCAGTGAATTTCTAGGGTTTTTAAAATGTTAATTCCTATCTATAACGTCCCTGTAACCTTTGGTGTTTTCAGGGAATTTCTATGGATTTTTAAGTAGTAGTCACGTTTGCAGAGTGGTGGAGAAAGGGGGCTGGGCCTCCGCCCAGTTCTCAGGAATCCCGCTGTGTAGGACTTACAGGAGGTATCAGGAGGGCTTCTTGGCCCCCAGGCTCCCTCAGGAGTAAGTGGACTTCATCTTGCTTCCAGTAGTGCGCCAGAAGGCACGTTTAAAGAGTGGTGGAGAAAGGGAGCATTGCCTCCGAAGACCTTTAAGCAATCCCACTGTGTGGTACTAACTGGAGGTAACAGGAGGTCTTGTTGGCCGTTAAGGACCCTCAGCAGCCAAGGGGACTTCATCCCCCAACCAGCAGCATGCCAGGAGGCGCGTTTGCAGAGTGGTGGATAAAGGGGGTGGGGCCTCCAACGCATTGCTGGGCTTTTTTGGGGTTTTTTTAAAGGAAGGGGGCTGCATAGCCTCCCTTCCTGGGGCTGATTTGGGCCCTGGGAAACCCATCCCCTCGGGCTAGGCATTTTAAGAATGTGGGGGGGGCATGCGGCCCCCCTCCCCGGGCCAATTGCAACCCGGGGATCCCATCTCCTTGGCCCGGCCTTTTTCTTTTCTATTTTTTTTCAATAAAGGAAAGGTCACCTGGCCTCTCTTTCCCTGGACTAATTTTGGCCCCGGGGACCCCATCCCCCGGGGCCTGCCCTTTATTTTATTTTTTTAAATAATATCCGATTTTGGACCCCATCCCCAGGGACCTGGCCACAATACTGGGTGCCCTGACCACACTCAGGGCACCCAATTTCTTACATTGGGGACTGTGGGGTAGAGCCTGAATGCCCCCACGGTCCCTGCTGGCTCCCCAGCTCCTGGGGGACCCGGCATTGCTTTTGGACAGAGTGAGCTGCTATCTTGCAGTTCCCTCTGTCCAAAAGCAATTCTGCTCTGCTTCGAGTATGCCAGAGCATTTTACATGCTCTCACTTACTCGAAGCAGAGGATTTCCAAGCCATAGCAAACTGCAATTTCCTGGGGGGCATCCTGTGACATTGCTGGAGCTGGCCTTCGGGGGTGGCGGTCCCCAGGGCCATCTACGGCTCCAGGAGGGGGGGCTGCATGGCCCACCTCCTTTCTTTGAATTTGCCCCAGGGAGGTTGCGGTCCCCGGGGTTGCAGGGGGAGCGTGCACACCCACCATCAATTTGTCAAAAGCCCCAGGGAGGTGGCAATCCCCAAGGCTGTGGGGGCCTGCACAGCCCCTATTGATAAAAGTTAAAGCCCCGGGGAAATATCAGCCCCCGGGGAGGTGGTGGACCCCGGGGCTGGGAGGAGGTCTAAGAGGCCCCCTCCATTAATTAAATAAACAAGCCCTGAAAAGGTGATGGTCCCTGGGGTGCGGGCACCCCGCATAAATCATAAATTATAACAAAAACCCCAGGGGTTTAATTAACCCCTAGAAGGGGAGCCCACCAGGGGCTTCATATAAAAGATGCGCGTCAGACAGCGCGTCTTTTAAAAAAAATGTTGCTGTGGATTCGAGGATCCACCTGCAAATTTGCAGCAAAATTAAAAAATAAAATGCTGTTAAATCCCAGCTGGGTCCCTGTTTGACCCCTCTACCATATCTGGGGGGTCAGGGTTTTCCTACCCTGCCCCTTTTTCTATTTTTTTTTAAGTGTTGGCAGCCAATCAAATTTTAGTAGGTGTTATTCTATTCAGCAGTTCGGGCTGTAGTTGTGTTCAAAAAATGAAAAATCCCAATAGACATAACATGGGTAAAACGCGATTTGGGACCCCCTTTTTTCTCGGCTCCTGCTTGACGGGTCACCTTGAAACTTTCAACACAGCAGCTGAACCAAAAAGGGGGCTTTTTTTATTTTGTGAAGATTTGTCAAGCGGTGCCAAAGTTTTTGGCAAAACAAAAAACCCTTTTCCTATGGAAACTTTGGTCCTAACTATAACTACCTACTGACGATATATATATATATATATATATATATATATATATATATATATATATATATATATATATACAAATACTGAAGTCCACCGTCGTCGCAGCCACACGCCCTGGGTGCCTCCTATCGCGGTGGTGAGCCGCGTTTCCCAGCACAAACAGTCAGAGACCAGAATTGTGTCAGCCGACACAAAACAGGAGCACACTCGAGTCCGTGAGTAATTTTCTTTTTATTCAAGTAGAGCCCCCCTCAGCGCTGACAGACGCGTTTCGCCACTTTGGCTTTGTCAATGTCAGTTTGTTTTACAAAGTACCACCATTTTAAAGTGAAAAAAACTGTAAAAAAAATGGTAAATATAAAAGACAGCTCAATACATGCATAATGCTTTGTTTTTCTGTCGGCCATCTTAACATTCTATGCAGCATTATTTTAAACAATGATAATCAAATTGCACAACCTCAATGATTATGGAGCATGGTGTCATAATTCCAAAATCTTAGCAATACTCACATCTTTCATGAATAGAGAGAACGTAAAGTATATAAGTTGTATATAATCACTTTATAAAGAAAAGGCAAATATATTTTCTTTCGTCAATTTTTAGAAGAATGTTAATATCATATATGTAGCCCTTTAAAATACTTTTCGCGCTTTAAAGTTTTTATAGGAATTATAGCTGTTACACCAAGCAATCAGGCCCTGAATGGGCATTCATAATCCAAAACTAGAGGATCTCTAGTACAAAAAAAGGGGGGAAGCGAGAGGAGGCTATGTAACCCTCAGTTCATGATTGAACATTCAATTCTACTTAATGGTCACATAACTCATCCAAACAGGGAAGGAAGTCATACAAGTATTTCCTCATCAAAACCAAGAATATACATTGTATAACAATCCTAAATATAAAATTGTCAAAGACAAAAACATCCAAATCATAATATAACATAGATAATGTGTAAAAAGAGGATATAAAGAATGGCAACAGACACTTGTCTTTATCCCATCTCAGCTGTAATCCATATATATAATATCAAAAAATCCCCTAGCGTTGTCGGTCATAGCCCAAGTATCGACGTATTGTATATACAGCTCACAATATAGTTCAACATCTAATAGCCCATGATACATGGACCTCATTCTAAATGGGCCCATAGCTCCTCGTCATTATTCAGACCCTGAGGGGCCATGGTACCAAGTTCGATGATATACTTAGACTCTAGGGAATGCAATCTCTTGACCCTGTCTCCCCCTCTTTCGTTTTTCGGAATCTGATCTAAGCAGTAAAAAGTTAAAAGATCCCGATTACTTTTATGAGTGTCTTCGAAGTGGCGAGCCACAGGGTAACTACTGTCCTTTTTGGCAATCGCCCACATGTGTTCCAACACATGCTTCTTGGCAGGGTGTATAGTGCTGCCAATGTATCTTTTCTTACAGGGGCATTCCAGGCTGGATATGGTAAAATCACAGTTGCAGTTAAGTAGTTTATTGATGTTTCTAGTAGATTTTGGATTTTTTCCTAGGGTCTCATAGGTGTTCTTTTTGTGACTATATTTGCAAGCCTTGCATTTCATGCACAGAAAGAATCCAGTTATGGGTTCTTTCGGTCTAGTGGTGGATTGAAAATGACTTGAAACTAGGAGATCCTTGATGGATTTAGATCTTCTGTACGTTATCAGAGGCTGAGTGGGAATTTGGTTCTTGAGAATATTGTCTGTTTTAAGAATATGCCAATTTTTTCGGAACATTTGGACTATTTTAGAAGACTGCATATTTAAACGTGTGATCATGCGTGTTGGTTCAGTATGTTGAGGGGTATTACTTCCGCTGACAGTTTTAGGAGCTAAAAGCTCTTCTCTGGATGTCCTTTCAACTTTTTTTGCTGCTGTATATAGGGAATTATTTGAATAGCCCCTAGCTTTAAAACGGCTGCATGTTTCATTCTTCGCTATGATATAGTCCTCTTCGGTGAAACAATTTCGCTTCATGCGCAAAAGCTCCCCATAAGGGATATTAGTGATCATATTTTTTGGATGGAAGCTTTTGGCGTGAAGCAAAGCGTTACCAGCCGTAGGTTTCCTATACAATCGGGTTAGGATCTCTGCGTTATTAATATAGACTTCTAGGTCCAGATAGAAGACCTGTGTGTTGCTTATATGTCCGCTGAATACCAGGTTCAGGTCGTTGGAATTCAGAAATGTTATAAACCCCTCAGCCGAGGAGTATGAGCCCTTCCATACGATGAAAAGATCATCGATGTAACGGGTCCAAATTGTGACCTTGTTCATCCACTTTTCTGGTACTTCCCTCCAGGCCATGTGCTCCTCCCACCAGCCAACGAAGAAATTCGCATATATACATATATATATATATATACATATATATATCCATCCACACTTCTTCCCTTTTTTAAAGAAATCGAGCCCACACAGGTCCTTAGGGAATCGCTCTTTAATCTCACCACCGCATGACGCGTTTCGGCGCGATTGCCTTTTTCAAATGCCGCAAATCAGTGATTGCTTTAGAGTTCCCACATTAAAATACCAAATGCCTCACTGCGATTGGTTGAGGCATGTCAGCAGGCTGGGGGTGATTGTCCTGGTCTCGGCACTCCAAATCCGCAAGAAGCAGACACACAGCGTAAGTACTTCCCAAGTGGGCGGTGTCTGCTTCGTCCCCTTCCCTGCCTGGATCTCATTGAGGGTAAAAGCAGCGATTTCCAGGACCTTCAACTCACCGCCAAACTCCCGTAATATTCCCGAAGGCGCCACTTAGGTAAGCGCGCCTTCTCTGTAAAGTTACAGTCCAAGCACTTATGGCAGGGTTCAATTGCAGGGTGGCGGCGGTTCGGCGTTTCCAAAATGTTTTTAGAAAGCACCAGACGATGCCACTGCTACCACCGAACTGCTTAGAGAGGGGGGCTCCAGAGTGCTTGTGGCCGCACCCAACATCTCCATCCACACTTCTTCCCTTTTTGAAAGAAATCGAGCCCACACAGGTCCTTAGGGAATCGCTCTTTAATCTCACCACGGCATGACGCGTTTCGGCGCGATTGCCTTTTTCAAATGCCGCAAATTAGTGAATGCTTTAGAGTTCCCACATTAAAATACCAAATGCCTCGCTGCGATTGGTTGAGGCATGTCAGAAGGCTGGGGGTGATTATCCCGGACTCGGCACTCCAAATCCGCAAGAAGCAGACACACAGCGTAAGTACTTCCCAAGTATATATATATATAGAGAGAGAGACAGAGAGAGAGAGAGAGAGACAGAGAGAGAGAAAGAGAGAGAGACATATATATATATATACATACACACATATATATATTTATATTCACAAAAAAACAAAGGTTACAGGGATGTTATAGTTAGATTCACATTTTACCTATACAAAACCATAGAAATTCAGCGGTTATTGTTGTACTTATAGTTATACTTATCTGAAGAAACTTTAGCTCATTCCATTAAATAACTTTAGGCCACAAGTTCTAGTTTCTTAACAATAGTATAACTATAAAATGTGCACCTAACTATAACGTCCCTGTAACCTGTGTTTTTTTCAGTGAATTTCTATGGGTTTTTTTTACCGTAAAGTAATACATAATTTCTATATGTTATTACAACCACCACTGCGCACGGCCTTTGGCCATGCGTAGCAGGGGTTGGCTGCAGGGCCTGGCCTGTGGCCAACCCCCGCATGCAACCAACCCCACACAACAGAATATTTTATTTTCCCTTGGGTTTATGATCCGTGGATCCATGTGCAGATTTACACTGGGGGCCATGCTGTGCCCTGCGCTGGATCCAAGGATCAGAGGTTTGGCACAAAAAAATGAATTTGACTATTTTTTGCCCTTGAGGGGTCCCTCAGAGACCCTTCCATGTGTCCTATAGTGTTTAGAAATTTCTATCCTGACCCCATATGTTATTTTTCACTTTCCTTCCCCCCAGGCCGACCAAGAAACAAAATGGCAGCCACAACTTTCCTTTCAGGTTGCAGCCAGCCAATCAGGGCCTTGCTATATATATATATATGTATATTTATATATACATATATGGCCTGAATGCATTGCCAGTGAAGAAGGGCGGTTAGCCCGAAACGCGTATGGCGCTATGGATATGGAGAAATAACGCGCTGTTTTGCTATCCACAATAAAGAAAGGATTTACCTTCACCTGAGTGGCGTTTCCAAGCATGGTAACTTTGTCTTTGTGAATTCAAAATGCGGCGTGCCTCGTCGCGGTAATGCCCCACCGCAGAACCTGCGGACCACGGGACCCACACCGTGGGGCCATATGGAGGTGGTGGTCCATTATTGTGGGATGAACATTTGCTGGACAGTGTTGCTTTATTCTCCATCCAAACCCACTTGGGAATTATTTGAATGCATACAGTGCCGACTGCTACCATTTGGGAAATCTATGAACTACTTTACCCAGAATGCACTTGCATATGATGGCGGTTATAAAGACTTTTAGTTTGCATTTGTGGTGGCCTGCCTGCATTGCCAGTGAACAAGGGCGGTTAGCCCGAAACGCGTATGGCGCTATGGATATGGAGAAATAACGTGCTGTTTTGCTACCCACAATAAAGAAAGGATTTACCTTCACCTGAGTGGCGTTTCCAAGCATGGTAACTTTGTCTTTGTGAATTCAAAATGCGGCGTGCCTCGTCGCGGAAATGCCCCGCCGCAGCACCTGCGGACCACGGCACCCACACCGGGGGGCCATATGGAGGTGGTGGTCCATTACTGTGGGATGAACATTTGCTGGACAGTGCTGCTTTATTCTCCATCCAAACCCACTTGGGAATTATTTGAATGTATACAGTGCCGACTGCTACCATTTGGGAAATCTATGAACTACTTTACCCAGAATGCACTTGCATATGATGGCGGTTATAAAGACTTTCAGTTCGCATTTGTGGTGGCCTGCATGCATTGCCAGTGAACAAGGGCGGTTAGCCTGAAACGCGTATGGCGCTATGGATATGGAGAAATAACGTGCTGTTTTGCTACCCACAATAAAGAAAGGATTTACCTTCACCTGAGTGGCGTTTCCAAGCATGGTAACTTTGTCTTTGTGAATTCAAAATGCGGCGTGCCTCGTCGCGGAAATGCCCCGCCGCAGCACCTGCGGACCACGGCACCCACACCGGGGGCCATATGGAGGTGGTGGTCCATTATTGTGGGATGAACATTTGCTGGACAGTGCTGCTTTATTCTCCATCCAAACCCACTTGGGAATTATTTGAATGTATACAGTGCCGACTGCTACCATTTGGGAAATCTATGAACTACTTTACCCAGAATGCACTTGCATATGATGGCGGTTATAAAGACTTTTAGTTCGCATTTGTGGTGGCCTGCATGCATTGCCAGTGAACAAGGGCGGTTAGCCCGAAACGCGTATGGCGCTATGGATATGGAGAAATAACGCGCTGTTTTGCTACCCACAATAAAGAAAGGATTTACCTTCACCTGAGTGGCGTTTTCAAGCATGGTAACTTTGTCTTTGTGAATTCAAAATGCGGCGTGCCTCGTCGCGGAAATGCCCCGCCGCAGAACCTGCGGACACGGCTCCCACACCGGGGGCCATATGGAGGTGGTGGTCCATTATTGTGGGATGAACATTTGCTGGACAGTGCTGCTTTATTCTCCATCCAAACCCACTTGGGAATTATTTGAATGTATACAGTGCCGACTGCTACCATTTGGGAAATCTATGAACTACTTTACCCAGAATGCACTTGCATATGATGGCGGTTATAAAGACTTTTAGTTCGCACTTGTGGTGGCCTGCATGCATTGCCAGTGAACAAGGGCGGTTAGCCCGAAACGCGTATGGCGCTATGGATATGGAGAAATAACGCGCTGTTTTGCTACCCACAATAAAGAAAGGATTTACCTTCACCTGAGTGGCGTTTCCAAGCTTGGTAACTTTGTCTTTGTGAATTCAAAATGCGGCGTGCCTCGTCGCGGAAATGCCCCGCCGCAGAACCTGCGGACCACGGCACCCACACCGGGGGGCCATATGGAGGTGGTGGTCCATTTTTGTGGGATGAACATTTGCTGGACAGTGCTGCTTTATTCTCCATCCAAACCCACTTGGGAATTATTTGAATGTATACAGTGCCGACTGCTACCATTTGGGAAATCTATGAACTACTTTACCCAGAATGCACTTGCATATGATGGCGGTTATAAAGACTTTTAGTTTGCATTTGTGGTGGCCTGCCTGCATTGCCAGTGAACAAGGGCGGTTAGCCCGAAACGCGTATGGCGCTATGGATATGGAGAAATAACGTGCTGTTTTGCTACCCACAATAAAGAAAGGATTTACCTTCACCTGAGTGGCGTTTCCAAGCATGGTAACTTTGTCTTTGTGAATTCAAAATGCGGCGTGCCTCGTCGCGGAAATGCCCCGCCGCAGAACCTGCGGACCACGGCACCCACACCGGGAGGCCATATGGAGGTCGTGGTCCATTATTGTGGGATGAACATTTGCTGGACAGTGCTGCTTTATTCTCCATCCAAACCCACTTGGGAATTATTTGAATGTATACAGTGCCGACTGCTACCATTTGGGAAATCTATGAACTACTTTACCCAGAATGCACTTGCATATGATGGCGGTTATAAAGACTTTCAGTTCACATTTGTGGTGGCCTGCATGCATTGCCAGTGAACAAGGGCGGTTAGCCCGAAACGCGTATGGCGCTATGGATATGGAGAAATAACGTGCTGTTTTGCTACCCACAATAAAGAAAGGATTTACCTTCACCTGAGTGGCGTTTCCAAGCATGGTAACTTTGTCTTTGTGAATTCAAAATGCGGCGTGCCTCGTCGCGGAAATGCCCCGCCGCAGCACCTGCGGACCACGGCACCCACACCGGGGGGCCATATGGAGGTGGTGGTCCATTACTGTGGGATGAACATTTGCTGGACAGTGCTGCTTTATTCTCCATCCAAACCCACTTGGGAATTATTTGAATGTATACAGTGCCGACTGCTACCATTTGGGAAATCTATGAACTACTTTACCCAGAATGCACTTGCATATGATGGCGGTTATAAAGACTTTTAGTTCGCATTTGTGGTGGCCTGCATGCATTGCCAGTGAACAAGGGCGGTTAGCCCGAAACGCGTATGGCGCTATGGATATGGAGAAATAACGCGCTGTTTTGCTACCCACAATAAAGAAAGGATTTACCTTCACCTGAGTGGCGTTTTCAAGCATGGTAACTTTGTCTTTGTGAATTCAAAATGCGGCGTGCCTCGTCGCGGAAATGCCCCGCCGCAGAACCTGCGGACACGGCTCCCACACCGGGGGGCCATATGGAGGTGGTGGTCCATTATTGTGGGATGAACATTTGCTGGACAGTGCTGCTTTATTCTCCATCCAAACCCACTTGGGAATTATTTGAATGTATACAGTGCCGACTGCTACCATTTGGGAAATCTATGAACTACTTTACCCAGAATGCACTTGCATATGATGGCGGTTATAAAGACTTTTAGTTCGCACTTGTGGTGGCCTGCATGCATTGCCAGTGAACAAGGGCGGTTAGCCCGAAACGCGTATGGCGCTATGGATATGGAGAAATAACGCGCTGTTTTGCTACCCACAATAAAGAAAGGATTTACCTTCACCTGAGTGGCGTTTCCAAGCTTGGTAACTTTGTCTTTGTGAATTCAAAATGCGGCGTGCCTCGTCGCGGAAATGCCCCGCCGCAGAACCTGCGGACCACGGCACCCACACCGGGGGCCATATGGAGGTGGTGGTCCATTTTTGTGGGATGAACATTTGCTGGACAGTGCTGCTTTATTCTCCATCCAAACCCACTTGGGAATTATTTGAATGTATACAGTGCCGACTGCTACCATTTGGGAAATCTATGAACTACTTTACCCAGAATGCACTTGCATATGATGGCGGTTATAAAGACTTTTAGTTTGCATTTGTGGTGGCCTGCCTGCATTGCCAGTGAACAAGGGCGGTTAGCCCGAAACGCGTATGGCGCTATGGATATGGAGAAATAACGTGCTGTTTTGCTACCCACAATAAAGAAAGGATTTACCTTCACCTGAGTGGCGTTTCCAAGCATGGTAACTTTGTCTTTGTGAATTCAAAATGCGGCGTGCCTCGTCGCGGAAATGCCCCGCCGCAGAACCTGCGGACCACGGCACCCACACCGGGAGGCCATATGGAGGTCGTGGTCCATTATTGTGGGATGAACATTTGCTGGACAGTGCTGCTTTATTCTCCATCCAAACCCACTTGGGAATTATTTGAATGTATACAGTGCCGACTGCTACCATTTGGGAAATCTATGAACTACTTTACCCAGAATGCACTTGCATATGATGGCGGTTATAAAGACTTTCAGTTCGCATTTGTGGTGGCCTGCATGCATTGCCAGTGAACAAGGGCGGTTAGCCTGAAACGCGTATGGCGCTATGGATATGGAGAAATAACGTGCTGTTTTGCTACCCACAATAAAGAAAGGATTTACCTTCACCTGAGTGGCGTTTCCAAGCATGGTAACTTTGTCTTTGTGAATTCAAAATGCGGCGTGCCTCGTCGCGGAAATGCCCCGCCGCAGCACCTGCGGACCACGGCACCCACACCGGGGGCCATATGGAGGTGGTGGTCCATTATTGTGGGATGAACATTTGCTGGACAGTGCTGCTTTATTCTCCATCCAAACCCACTTGGGAATTATTTGAATGTATACAGTGCCGACTGCTACCATTTGGGAAATCTATGAACTACTTTACCCAGAATGCACTTGCATATGATGGCGGTTATAAAGACTTTCAGTTCGCATTTGTGGTGGCCTGCATGCATTGCCAGTGAACAAGGGCGGTTAGCCTGAAACGCGTATGGCGCTATGGATATGGAGAAATAACGTGCTGTTTTGCTACCCACAATAAAGAAAGGATTTACCTTCACCTGAGTGGCGTTTCCAAGCATGGTAACTTTGTCTTTGTGAATTCAAAATGCGGCGTGCCTCGTCGCGGAAATGCCCTGCCGCAGCACCTGCGGACCACGGCACCCACACCGGGGGGCCATATGGAGGTGGTGGTCCATTATTGTGGGATGAACATTTGCTGGACAGTGCTGCTTTATTCTCCATCCAAACCCACTTGGGAATTATTTGAATGTATACAGTGCCGACTGCTACCATTTGGGAAATCTATGAACTACTTTACCCAGAATGCACTTGCAAATGATGGCGGTTATAAAGACTTTTAGTTCGCATTTGTGGTGGCCTGCATGCATTGCCAGTGAACAAGGGCGGTTAGCCCGAAACGCGTATGGCGCTATGGATATGGAGAAATAACGCGCTGTTTTGCTACCCACAATAAAGAAAGGATTTACCTTCACCTGAGTGGCGTTTTCAAGCATGGTAACTTTGTCTTTGTGAATTCAAAATGCGGCGTGCCTCGTCGCGGAAATGCCCCGCCGCAGAACCTGCGGACCACGGCTCCCACACCGGGGGCCATATGGAGGTGGTGGTCCATTATTGTGGGATGAACATTTGCTGGACAGTGCTGCTTTATTCTCCATCCAAACCCACTTGGGAATTATTTGAATGTATACAGTGCCGACTGCTACCATTTGGGAAATCTATGAACTACTTTACCCAGAATGCACTTGCATATGATGGCGGTTATAAAGACTTTTAGTTCGCATTTGTGGTGGCCTGCATGCATTGCCAGTGAACAAGGGCGGTTAGCCCGAAACGCGTATGGCGCTATGGATATGGAGAAATAACGCGCTGTTTTGCTACCCACAATAAAGAAAGGATTTACCTTCACCTGAGTGGCGTTTCCAAGCATGGTAACTTTGTCTTTGTGAATTCAAAATGCGGCGTGCCTCGTCGCGGAAATGCCCCGCCGCAGAACCTGCGGACCACGGCACCCACACCGGGGGGGCCATATGGAGGTGGTGGTCCATTATTGTGGGATGAACATTTGCTGGACAGTGCTGCTTTATTCTCCATCCAAACCCACTTGGGAATTATTTGAATGTATACAGTGCCGACTGCTACCATTTGGGAAATCTATGAACTACTTTACCCAGAATGCACTTGCATATGATGGCGGTTATAAAGACTTTTAGTTCGCATTTGTGGTGGCCTGCATGCATTGCCAGTGAACAAGGGCGGTTAGCCCGAAACGCGTATGGCGCTATGGATATGGAGAAATAACGCGCTGTTTTGCTACCCACAATAAAGAAAGGATTTACCTTCACCTGAGTGGCGTTTCCAAGCATGGTAATTTTGTCTTTGTGAATTCAAAATGCGGCGTGCCTCGTCGCGGAAATGCCCCGCCGCAGAACCTGCGGACCACGGCACCCACACCGGGGGGGCCATATGGAGGTGGTGGTCCATTATTGTGGGATGAACATTTGCTGGACAGTGCTGCTTTATTCTCCATCCAAACCCACTTGGGAATTATTTGAATGTATACAGTGCCGACTGCTACCATTTGGGAAATCTATGAACTACTTTACCCAGAATGCACTTGCATATGATGGCGGTTATAAAGACTTTTAGTTCGCATTTCTGGTGGCCTGCATGCATTGCCAGTGAACAAGGGCGGTTAGCCCGAAACGCGTATGGCGCTATGGATATGGAGAAATAACGCGCTGTTTTGCTACCCACAATAAAGAAAGGATTTACCTTCACCTGAGTGGCGTTTCCAAGCATGGTAACTTTGTCTTTGTGAATTCAAAATGCGGCGTGCCACGTCGCGGAAATGCCCCGCCGCAGAACCTGCGGACCACGGCACCCACACCGGGGGGCCATATGGAGGTGGTGGTCCATTATTGTGGGATGAACATTTGCTGGACAGTGCTGCTTTATTCTCCATCCAAACCCACTTGGGAATTATTTGAATGTATACAGTGCCGACTGCTACCATTTGGGAAATCTATGAACTACTTTACCCAGAATGCACTTGCATATGATGGCGGTTATAAAGACTTTTAGTTCGCATTTGTGGTGGCCTGCATGCATTGCCAGTGAACAAGGGCGGTTAGCCCGAAAGGCGTATGGCGCTATGGATATGGAGAAATAACGCGCTGTTTTGCTACCCACAATAAAGAAAGGATTTACCTTCACCTGAGTGGCGTTTCCAAGCATGGTAACTTTGTCTTTGTGAATTCAAAATGCGGCGTGCCTCGTCGCGGAAATGCCCCGCCGCAGAACCTGCGGACCACGGCACCCACACCGGGGGGCCATATGGAGGTGGTGGTCCATTATTGTGGGATGAACATTTGCTGGACAGTGCTGCTTTATTCTCCATCCAAACCCACTTGGGAATTATTTGAATGTATACAGTGCCGACTGCTACCATTTGGGAAATCTATGAACTACTTTACCCAGAATGCACTTGCATATGATGGCGGTTATAAAGACTTTTAGTTCGCATTTGTGGTGGCCTGCATGCATTGCCAGTGAACAAGGGCGGTTAGCCCGAAACGCGTATGGCGCTATGGATATGGAGAAATAACGCGCTGTTTTGCTACCCACAATAAAGAAAGGATTTACCTTCACCTGAGTGGCGTTTCCAAGCATGGTAACTTTGTCTATGTGAATATTCTATGGTCAAAACCAATTGTCTAGCTATATGTGTTTTTAAAGACAACTATATGTTTCTTTTTAATGAGCATATTTCAATTTGATCAGTACTGTACAGATTCTATGGTTGTTTTTATGTGGGTTTTTAAACTTCAATCAGGCCATATATATGAAGGTAATCATACTTATATTAATCATTTAATCAATTCAATTCATTTATGTCATTCTAATTGTTGTATAACCTAACAATTGGAAAAAAAAATTTTTACATTGAATTTTAAAATTGATTTGTGAAAATAATTTGTAAAGTAATTTATGTATAGCCCAACCCCTAATAGTCTAGGAACAACCGAATATAGTCTGTTTTTCATATCCATGTTTAAAACTAATGGCACTTCTCACTTTAAGAAAAATGCTAAAAAAAGTAGGAAAAAAATGGTATATAAAGGTAACCTCCTCCCAGCTAGCGTGTCATGTGATCAAGACCCTTGTGGGGTCGAAACGCGTAATGGCTGCCAGTGCTGTTTGAGCTGTCAATAAAGAGTTAAAGTTCCAGCAAAATTTTGTGGTCCGTGCTCCTGTTCGTCGACAGGCATCGAGATTCGAGCGCAGTGGTGCAGATATATATATATATATATATATATATATATATATATATATATATATATATATATGTGTGTGTGTTTGGGTTTAAATATAATACATGTTTTTTCAAACCTTGTCCTTTCAACAATACAGTGCACTAATTTCACAGAGGCTACACTGCGTTATTTTTGACAGACAAATATTGTCAAAAAAATCTTTG
Source organism: Calotriton arnoldi (assembly GCA_963921515.1). Classification (NCBI taxonomy): domain Eukaryota; kingdom Metazoa; phylum Chordata; class Amphibia; order Caudata; family Salamandridae; genus Calotriton; species Calotriton arnoldi. The sequence continues at coordinate 166,408 of CAWUFW010001151.1, read as the reverse complement.
AGGTGCCACATCACTTTCGTAGACTCTTGGTTGGACTTCTCTGATGCTTGCACAGCACATTTTATTTGTATACTCTTGAAAATTACATAAGCGACTAGCAAAGTTTCATGTGGAGAAGAGGGTGATATTTGCATCTCCTTGACTCTTGTGGGTCAGATCAGGTATGAATAAGGTCTGGGGGTCTCTGCGCCTCAATGATTACACAAGAAATTCAGAAGCAGAGCTCATTCATTACTGACAAAGACTGCATGCAATCGGTGTAAGGCAATACCTTCATGACGCCCTAGAGCAGGTGACAAACTGTGCACATTGTAGGAAGCCACCAGTTCAACCTGTTCTCTACCTGCAGTTTCTATTGGTAGTATTTATTTGCACAACAGACTAAATTAAGGCAAAATAATTAGGTCTATGGCCTGCATAAATTTCGCAGTCTGCTGTCCAGTGCTGACCGTATCAGAACAATACCATTTACAGAGCCTCAAAAAAGATTGCAAAAAGTCCCACCAACGAATGGCACTTTAGTACATCATCCTGCAGATGCTTAAGTACTGGTGCTGACACTCTGTGCATAGGTGTCTCACACTATGTGTAAATAATTGTCACCTTCACGAAAGATGGCTACAATACATACTATGTACATAATCCCCATTTTAGGGTCTTCCAAAATTAATCAGTTCCTATTCAGTGTTACGTTCCCATATTGATACCAGATTTGTCCTTCCATGCCCGTTGATGACTAGACTTACCGCCAGGAAACCAGGCAGCTCACTGCCCAGGAGCCGCTTCAATTCTCCTTTACTGATCTTGGACTTGTCACCTTCTTTTTCAGAGTTCGCCTGAAAAATTTGGATCAAGGTATTGATTGCACCCTCCATTTTTGTAGACATGGCGGAACTGATGGCCACTGGAAATTAAAGAAAAGGGTCTAGTTACTAGAGCGGAGAACCTAGGAATGAGATCTGGAAGATGTTGATACGTTCACCCAGATCAGATGCAGATCAGATCAGATCAGACCAGATCAGATGCAGATCAGATCAGACCAGATCAGATGCAGAAGCTATTCGAAAATTGCTGGAACTCCATGTCTAATTCACTGGTCAGCTATGCAGCGTCAACCATTACAAGAATATGTGCATGCTCAAAAGGGCCAGCTTCCACCAGTGTGAAGGAGCTCGTCGTGTACCTTGAGTCCAAGCCACAAAATATGAAAAGTAATGGGTCATCTACATACCTGACACTACTTGGTCCTCAAAAACTGAGTATCTCCAACAGGTGATGCTCGCCAGGGTGCAGGAGCCTTTATACCTTTGGCCACACCCCAGCACAGCTATTTCTCATTGAAGAGTCGAACCCTGGGCCAATGACAGCAGGGCAAAGGTATCTTCACTACTTGCGTCATCTTGCCGTGAATTTTAATTGGAGGCTTCCTCCTGAAGCCTTTTTTTCAATCACCTGCAATGACAGGTAAGAGGCTCTGTCACCTTGCAAACCTTTCAGGGGGTGTTCTCTTCAAGGAGGTGGGAGGAGGGACCCTGACTCTTCATCATTAGAGCAGGTAGGAAGGAAATGCAATAGTTGCTAGGAAGCAGAGAGGGAAAAACCCCAAAATAGGCAATCGGGAATATGTTGATTTACTTCAGCGAGGCAGAGGTCCCCCCAGGGAGCTTTGGCTGAAGACAGTGCTGAGCTACAGGTGAAGGTGAGAAAGGAAGTGATAAAGTGGCACAGCTCACGCCTATGATGAGACCTGATTGATTTTTGGTACATTAATCTTCGTCATGGCACCCATTTACTAGAAAGGCAATAGGGCTGTGCCAAGGAACATAAAAAACAGAATAAGCGTGTACAAAAATACACACAACCATCTAAATTCCCACCCATGAACTCTAGAAATCAGTCCCACAAGAGAAGTACATGTATGTTGTGTGCAGTGCTTTAAATGGGAAAAAAATAGTGCAGGTACTCATTTAAATGTGGCGAGTGGGCGGGCTAGGGGCGGGGCTAAAGGCAAGACATGCGAAGCTTATTGACTTATATACTAGTTGCAGCACATACCAAAACACGAGAAATTTGTTTCTATAAACAAAACAGGTTAATTCGTTATACAAAAATAAACAAACAGTGATATCTTAACGTCCTTATTTTGTAATATTTCTCTTTTCTCACACAAAAACACGCACGCACAAGCAGACAAACATAAGCAGACACACACAAAAGAATCAGGTCGGATTAAAGCCCTTTCAATCTCCTTACCTCCCATGGCTTTCCTCATTGTGCTATCACTGGGCTGCCTCGATTCCTTGCAACACAGCATGACGGCGAACACCCGGATATCATGCAAATGAGCTCCCACTGAATAGTTCAGCGGGGGCTCATCTCAGGGCTATAAAAGTGCTTTGGCTGTCTGTCAGAGAAGGCATCTGACAGACGAAGACGAGACTCTCTCGTAGAGACAGGCTACCACCACTAGAGGCCAATGCGCCTACCCTTCATGAGTACCGGTACTCTCCACGGAAGTAGAGAAGTGCCGGTACTGAGAGGGAAAAAAATAATAAGTGCCGGTACTCAGTACCTGTGAGTACCGGCCCATTTAAAGCACTGGTTGTGTGGAAGTAAAAGAAAAAGTGGTGCGATGTAGTTTAAACCGTCATCTAACTCTCACAGGTGCAAAGGAATTATGAATAGATATTGGTAGCAGGCAACATTTTAATAGAAACAATATTCAAATAGGCTTTGAACTAATCAAACAAAAGTATAGCAGGAAGTAGCGATCCGTGTTTACAGATTATTTCATGAATATTAAGATTTTGTGAGCCTAGTGTGTATTTGCTAAGTCTGGAGGGAGCTCTAGTTACAAATATCGGGAGCTCCTAAGAGCCATGCAGATAGTAGTACTGATTGTTTCTGCTTGCTTGCTGTCCGTCCCCTGATTGTGATTGGGGCACTATTTTTTATTTGACCTCTCCGTTGCTTTTTGTCCTCCCACACCCATGTCAGTATTGCTTCTTTCCCCGCCCACCCCACCCCCTCTTGTCCATGTTGTTTCTTTCCCCGCCCCCCCACCCCCTCTTGTCCATGTTGCTTCTTTCCCCTTCCACGTACCCATTGTTCATGCTGCTTCTTTCCCCTCACACCCCTTCTCTGTGTTGCTTCGTCCCCTTCCAGCTTCCTGTTGTTCATGTTACTCATCCTCCATAAGAAAAACAATTGATATGATGAGGACAGCTCTGGCCGCAACATAATGAGTTTTTTGCCCTGTTGCCCTTTCCCTCACACCCTTCCTCTCATTGTCAGTCTAGCCGATTCTTTACCACCCTCCCTCCCGTTGTCTTTGTACCTGCCATATGGAAAAAAGAGAGCTATGACGCAGCCAGCACTGGCCATGTCATAGCGTTTTTTTTTTAATATCCCTGAACAGCAGGCGTCCTGCTCTGCAACATGGCTGAAAGACAGTGGCAAAGCCAAAGCTCTTGTATAGGTAAAACCTACTGGCTTTGCCAATGCTTGTTTATGCTTTAGTCATAAGTATCCAGTTGTGTAATTTGCTATAATGTTATTAAGAGTAAAGGTCTCATTATGGCACTTCCTGTGATGTCACTGGGATCAAAGGTCACGCCGGCGGAGTTTGCAGAGTTTTTCCCACTCCACTTGGAGCACAGAGTTCCTGCAAAACTCTGCCAACCGCCGCATGGCAGAGTTTTTTCACGCAACCCCTAGCATGATTTTCGTGCACTAGAAGCCTCCCGGCAAGATTTCTCAACGGGGGCGGTTGCGTCAGGTTGCGACCATTCGCATTTGAGAAAGCTACCGCTTGAGCACATAATCTACTTGAGTGGCAGAAAGAAGCAGTGCCCTCTGGCGTGCCGTGTGGTGCTGTTCACTCTGATTTTACAGTGTGGAAAAAGCTCCCGGGACTAAAAATCTGCACGAAGTGCCCAAATTCCGTCTGCTCGTGGAACTCCGTGAGTTCCGCCCATGCCTTTTCCTAAAACTTAAAGTGTGAGAGGATCATATGTTGAACACATTAGGGAGACGAGGGAATTCATGTGTTGGTTGTTTATCCTCTGGAATTGACTGTCATTTAATATTCAGAAGTTAGAAAGCCAGCCTTTTTTTTCATAAGGTATATTGTTTCTTTATTGCCATTTGGTTTTTGGGTTTTATAGAGCGCTCTTATACACTGAGGCATCTTGGCGCTAGCCTGTGATCAAAGTGGAGCACACTTATTTGCTGTAAAGCCATGATTTTAGATTTTTACTGAAGATCAAGAGAGTGGGAGCAGCTTTTAAATCTAGAGGCACATTTAAGAGCATTCTAGCTGCCGAGTTTTGCACAGTTTGTAGTTTGGACATCAACTTGATTTGCAGATTTAGATAAAGTCCATTGGCGTAGTCAATTCGAGAGAGAACCGTGCAATGACTACTGTTTTTAATAGATCAAATGGGATCAAGTGACTGATTTTCTTTATAGTTTTTAAAATGCAGAAAGAAGAAGAAATTACTGCATTGACCTGGTTTTTGTAGGTTAGTCTATCATCCAGAATGTTGCCTAGGTTTTTTACTTTATTTTTTGTGACTGGGAGAGTTCCCAGATCTTGTGGCCACTAGAAAGAAGTCCCGAAGGATGCATTATGCCCAAACAGCATCGCTTCCATTTTAGCTACATTTAATTTAAGGCAATTTTTGCCCATCCAATCGCTGACTGCAGATATGCAGTTTCGAAAGGATTTGTCCATGCCATGATCAGCGTTGGAAAGGGACACAGCAATTTGGGTATCATCAGCGTAGGACACTAAGGAAAACCCAAATGATCTGATTAACGCTACCAGATGGGTGACGTATATATTAAACAGGGATGGGCTTAGTGATGAACCCTTGGAAACAACACAAGGTAAAGTGTAAGGTTCTGAAGTAAAGTTGCCAAGGTTACTGATTGAACCCTATTTGTTCGAAAGGACTGAAGCAATGCTAGTGCAGTAAATGTAACCCCCAGCTTTACTCAACCAGTTGACCAAACATATATGATCAACTGTGTCGAAAGACACAGATAGGTCCAACAGGACAAGGCAGCTCTGCTGCCCCTGTCCAAAGGTGATTGGATTTCCTCAGTGGTCACAATAAGGGCTGTCTCCGTGCCATGACCACTCCGGAACACAAATTGGGTCACATTCAAATGGTCGTTCTGCTCAATGAAAGATGCCAGCTGTGAGTTCATAGCCTTTTCCACCAGCTTGGCTGGAAAAGGAAGCTTTGCTTTAGGACGATAATTATTAGTGTCCACGGGGTCAAGATTAGTTTACTTTATGAGTGGCAGAATTGAGGCCTTTTTCTAATCCTAAGAAAATTTGCCTGCATGGAACATTGCATTGAAGATTTTTGCTAAATGTCCAGCAATAAGATCTGGTGCCATCTGTAAGGTAGTGGGAGGGAAAGGATCAAGCTGAGATCCCGACTTGGTAACCATAATCAGCTGTCTGACTTGTTCCGCTGATGGACTGGTAAATTCCAGGCCTGGGTGTAGTCTCGTAGTTTTGCTACATAGAACTCCACGAAGTGACAAAAAAATTCCGCAAAGTTCCGCAAGTGGCAGAGTGCAGTGCGAACTGCTGTTCACGCTGGTTTTTCTGCCGCAAGGGTAGAAATTCTACCCGAACTGCAACTCGCGCTCGCAAACTTACTGTTCGCGAGCGCAAGCAGGGAAAAAACTCTGCTGCACTACGCGGAGTGGAGTTTTCTGCACTCCGCGAGCTCCGGGGAGCAGGGAGTGCAGAAAACTCAGCAAACTCCGCGAACGGAGCGGAGTTCACTGCCCAGGCCTAGTAAATTCTCTGAATTAGCTGGGATTGTCATTCGCTAAGGGATCAGTAATCAGGTGCTGCTTGCTCGTATGGCTATCAGCAGAACAGCTTTCAAAGATGTCCTGAACCTTCTTTTGGAAAAAAATTGCCAAGGCATTACAGAAGTCTTCATTGTCTGTGGCAGAATTAGCAGCAGGGGTGGTAGTTAATTTAGTAATCGTTCGAAAAAACTCCTTAGTGGAGTTTTTAGCTAACTCATACTTTTTCATATAATATTCTGATTTGCCAGTTAAAATAAGTGTTTTATATTCCCTATTTCATGTTAGTTCTCCTTATTTACCCAAGAAAAGGGAAGCAGGAAATCATGACAATCACAGGTTCACTTCAGGGTCACCTCAGGCGTCATGACCAACACCCCCAGTTTTATAAGATACTATTTTGATATGAATATGAGAATATTCTAGCTAGAAGGACTTTCTGTTAGACCTGGCATGCTTGGCGTGGTTTTCCCCTGTCTTTTTGCCTCTGGCTCCTGTATTTTTGCTGTGTGCTGGATTTAGTTTTTGCTGGTCTAGATGCTTTGGGCGCTTTGCCACTGCTGATCAGTGCCAAAGTGCAAGTGCTCCCTATGTGAATTGTGTTTATAGATTGGTGTTTCCATGATTGGCTGAGTTGACTTACTACTAAGTCCCTAGTACATTGCACTGTGTGTGCCCAGGGCCTGTAAGTCAATGCTGCTAGTGGGCTTGCAGTACTGATTGTGGCACCCACACAAGCAGCCTTTCAAAAGGGGTCTCAGACCTGCCACTGCAAGGTCTGCGTGCAGTTCTACACTCCATGTCGACCTGGCAAGTGCACCCACTTGCCAGGCACTAGCCTTCCCTTTTCTTACATGTAAGACACCCCTCAGGTAGGCCCAAGGTACCCCTATGGGCAAGGTGCTGTGTATGTGAAAGGTTGGGCATGTACTGGTGTGTGTGACATGTCCTGATAGTGAAATACAGTGTATTTCGTTTTTCACTATTGAAAGGCTATCTGTCCTATAGGATAGAATGGGAGTTTATTTATAACATCTTATAAGTATAACTTCCTATTGGGATAAGATAGAAAGGTGGAGTTTGGTATCTCTGAACTCAGAATTTAATAACACATATTTTTTAGTAAAGATGATTTTTAAATTGTGTGTTTGAAAATACCACTTTGAGAAAGTGGGTATTTTCTTGTTTAGCCATCCTTTGTGCCTCTGCTGGTTTGTGGATTGACTGTCTGGCTTTGGAGTGACTGGGGCTGGGGATGTGCATTCACTGGAGAAAGCCACTGGGGGGTGGAGGTGTGTTCTGCCTTTCCTGTATGAGTCAGGGCTGGGCTGGATAGACCTGGGCTGCATTTAAAGTAGTGGGAGGAGATTTCCCTGCAACTGAATAGGCCTGGTCTGCCTTGGACAATGCTGTATCCACCTTCTGCCAGGAAGCTCGGACAGAGAGGACAGAACTGGTTTTGACTGAGCACAGATCCTCTCTGCCACATGAGAACAAAGGAAAATGTGGTATAAATATTGGGGCCCACACCCCTGAACTTTAGATTACTTCTGGACTCATGAGGAACCTCTGCCAAGGAGAAGAGCTGGAGAAGCTGTAAGGAGGAGTACTGCCTCATTGCTGTGTGGATGCTTTGCTGGGTTGTCCTTCAGTGGCTGCTTCTGCCAAGGAGAGGGCAAAAACTGAACTGTGCTGTGTATCCTGCTTGAAGAAGATCTCCAAGGGCTTGGTGTAGAGCTTGCCTCCTGTTCTGAAGTCTCAGGGATACAAAGACTTTGTTTCCTCTGTCCTTCTGCACCTGGAACTGCGGTCTCAGCTGCCACAGAGGGAAATTGCAACACAGACGCCTGCAAGCAATGCCACGACCTGCAATGAAGCAGTTGGTCCTCCTCATGAAGTGCACGATGTAGCGCCCCGACTTGCACCGCATCCCCAACGCCTGCTGCCGCCACACCGTACCGACTCTGATGCCGTCAACGAGGCCATTTCCTGCAACGGAGCTGAGGGCACCGCTCGTGACGCTCGCGACGCACCGCCCCGAGTCGCACCGCATCCCCGACCTCACCGACACAAATGATTCATCATCACATAGCCGATACTGGACGTGGGTGACCTCCTGAATCCATCGACCCCACATCATCGTAAGAAACTGATGCCTCGATGCCACCGCCACGTCACCTCCCCGGCAACAGTAAGGAACCAATGCCTCACCTCCCCTGCATCGCAGTAAGGAACCGACACCTCACCTACCCTGTGACTGTAAGGAACCGACGCCCGGCGCCAATGAAGCATTACCTCCCCGATGCCGTGCACCATCTTTGTATTCATCATTTGCCACGGTACTGTTCTTTGGGGTCCGTGTGACTCCGGGTCCGATGCCGCCCACTCATGTAATCTTCCATTTCTATACACTAACTTAGATCCTTGTGCAACCATCCCAAGTGTTTTTTGTGTATCTTTGTGTATGTGGCCTGAGTGATGCATAGAGTTTGTCTATAAGTAAGGCAGTGTAGTGGAGGCCTAAGGGTTTCTTTTTGCCCTGTTCCTGTACATAAGATGGGAGTGAGATGTTTTTCCAGACAGTGGCAGAGAGAGAAGCCCTGGACACTGAAGTGAGGGAAGAGGAGACAGAGCTCCTTTAGAAATTCGATTAGGTCCTTTTGCAGAGGGGAGCTGCTGCATAGTCTTCTTGTAGCACTGCCATTTGGTAGATGGTGCGGTGAAGAGTGGGACAACAGTCTCTCTTGTGCAGAGTGAGAAGGATAGTTAAGGTGAGACAGGTCTTTTGTCTCTTCCCTGCTCACTGTTCAACGTGACTGTTGATAGCCTGGTGCAGAAAGTTCACACCTCTCCTTGGTTGTCTTCTGGGACTACCCTGCTGTGACGAACATCACTCTACACAAAGTCTGTGTCTGGATGTTGGACTTGGCCCTTTTTCCCTGAATTTTTCGCTTTTCCCCTAGCCTTTTTACTGACATGGTGGGTCTGAACTGAAAATAATAAATGCTGTGCAATGGTGTACGCACCTTTATTTCCACCAGTGTAGAAATGCACCTTTGTAAAATGTTACTTTTAAAATGGACGCCATGGCTGTGTGCTTGTGCCTGCCTACCAGAGGTGGGTTACCAGTCTAGTCGTTTGTTTCCCAGCACCCCCAGCTTTTGGAGGGAAGCCTGGCACCCAGGGTGCTCTACACCTCCCCTAAACCAGTTGGGACCGGTTTCCCAGGGAACCTTCCAGAAGCTTCCAGCCCTTTCTGGTAGGTGGGGTGAGGGGGCTGTGCCTCCATGTGCTCAGACTGAGCGTGGACCTGAATGAGAGGGGACACTCTGCCAGGAGGTACCGCCACATTGGGCCTGTGTGCTGGCCCCTGTGCCCATCTGCACCCCTCCACTGTCCACAGGGCCAGTGAGAGCCCTTTACTGGAGTGAAGACTGCTGTGTCAGGAGGAGTGCCACTTTATGGGAGATGACTGCTTCTAGGAGCTGCTGTCCTGTTCTGATGAGTACCCACTGCCTGCTGATCTTGCCCAGTATTGCCTGCCTGCTCTCCTGCCGTCCTAAGCCCAGCACCTGGTGAGCACTATATCTTACTGCCAGCTGCCTGCTGCCTAGCACCCTGTGAGCACGTGGTCTGCCCAGGAGAAGAGAGGAGCTGATGCCTGCAGCGCTGTTCTGCTAAAGCGCTATAACTGTGCCACAGGGGAAGAGGAGCGCTGCAACTTTATTTTGTGGGACTTAGCGCTACAACCTTATTCCTGCACCAGGAGAGCGCTGCCTCCAGCCCTGCCCAGGAGAAGAAGGTGCGTGGGTCCTGCAGCGCTGGGCTGCCGGAGTGCCATATTTGCATTGACTGTGCTCTGCTTGCTGCGAGAGTGCTATAACTGTGCCCAGCAGAAGAGGAGCGCTACATTTGAAGTGACTGACCATCCCTGCCTGCTGGCTAGCGCCTGGAGAAGAAGAGCGCTTTATCTTATTGCCCAGGAGGTGAGGAGCTGACATCTGCAGCGCTGTGCTGCGAGAGTGCTATATTTCCAGTGACTGTGCCTTCCTGCCTGCTTCATAGCGCCTCGGGAGGGCAATATTTCATTGCCAGTGAAGGGGAGCGCTACCACTTTATGGTGTGGGACCTAGCACTTTGTGGGCGCTACAACTTAATTTCAGCCCAAGAACTTTCCTGCCGCCTAGCGCCTCGTGAGCGCTATATGTAAATTGCCAAGGAGGAGTCCTGCGGCGGAGGGGGCCCGAGGCACATTGTCGGTGCCTGCCCCTCCGCGCTGCTGACGAGGAGAAGGCTCCGCTGAGGGTGAAGCCAGGAGAGGTCCCAGAAGCGGGACCTGTCGGGGCACATTGCCGGTGCCCGGAGACTGCAGAGACATCCAGAGGGACTGCCGGTGAGTGGGTCTCAGTCATCCTGTGGTTGGGGGGTATGTCGGGGCACATTGTCGGTGCCCGCACCCGGTGCCCGCACCCGGTGCCCGTATTCTTTGGAGGGCATTGGTTGTGTTTAGAGTCCCATAGGAGGGGGGCTCCAACGTGCCCAGTACTTGATTCCTCCCTCAGCTGCACGACAGAGGCATTTTGGGAAATTCTAGAGTCCCAGAAGAGGGGCTCCACCGTGCCAGTGTTCTTGTGGGCAGATTCCTGTTAGAGCCCGGAGTGGGGCTCCCATCGCTGCATTGTTGGCGCCAGTGCTTGTTGGGTTTACCCAGCTACCCCGCAGGACAGGGGGCACCTGCCACGCATTGGGGGCATTGGATTACCCAGGAGAGCAGAGAGAGGAGTGAGAGACCCTCCTTCCCTAGCGCTTTGCGCACCTTTGTTTTCGCTGCCCTTGCAGCCAGCCCTGACTTTGCGGGACGTAGGGCTTCTGAGCCCCTGAGAGAGGCCAGTTGGCCTGGGCCCAGTTTCAGAGTATTGTGCCCCCGATTGGGACGACTGGGGCTTATGCTTGTGAGGCCTAGCGCCTCTTATGATTTATGTACAGGTGATTTATGCTAAGGCTATGCCTGCGCTAAGGGGTCTACGCTAATGCATTTATGCTGGTAATGTTTTCCCGCAAATTGCTAATGTGTTGTTCATGCTTTCACCCTAATGGTGTCGCCTCCATGCCCACATGTTCAGGCCTAATGCTGTGTCGCTAATGATGGTGGTGCCTCTATGCTCACCTGGTTTTGCGTAATGCTAATGTTATGTATGAACAGTGTGATGGTATGCCTAAGGTTGCATTTTATGCTAATGCCAATCTGAATATGCATGTTGCATTTCCATGCCTAACCTAAGGTTCTCATCCCAGGCCTCCTGTTAAAGTGATTTATACAGATGTGTTCATACCTAGGGTTATGCTAATGTGCCTAATGCTTTTTCCTAGGGTGGACATTGCTGAGGTTTATGCCCCGCCTAAGGTGGCCTACCCCTAATGAGAGTGTCTCCTATGTTTCCATGCCTAATTGTTGCCCACAATGTGTTTTTATGCATATTGAGATGCCTCATGCAAGTTGCCTAATGTTATGCCCACAAGGATCCTGCCTGTAAGTGCGGGTTGTTACACAGTTACTGATGCTTGCACATTTATCCTGTGTACTTGTGATGATTCCGGCAGCGGCTCGATTGGCCCTGCCTTGTAAATAGCCCCCCTCTGTAAATGACTACCTGGTGCCAGTTGGCTCCGTGTTCACCATGTGATTGCATCCTACTGTATTTGGTATAATACACAAGTTATTTTTCATGCAACCTGGTGTGGTCTCCTTTTGTAGAGTGCCTGGTGTGTCGCCTGTGAGGGTGCTGCGCAGATGCTTTACACATTTCCTCCGGAGTTTGGCCCACCCGCTCTACACCACGCTACCCGTTTCTAACATTGGTGGCAGTGGTGGGATAGGACTTGTGTTTGCGCAGTACCACAGCGACAACGGGTTGCACTGCAAACTGAGCATTTGAAAAAATCACAGGTTTTGGGGATTATTTTTCCTGATTTTGTTGCGCCCTGAAAGTGGCATTTTGAATTGCGCACTCCTGTAGCAGCCCTTGCACCTAGGTCCCTTGTCTTGCACTGCGTCTTGGTGTCTTGCCAAAATGGAATCTGCCTTTGATTTTGACCATCTGTTCAAGTACAGTGTGTTGGAGTTGAGGGGGTTCTGTGAGGAGAGAGATATAATAGTAAGTGGGTCAGACACCAAGCCAGGCCTTCAGGGATTCCTGATTCAATGGCAAGAGGATGAATGGGACCGGGAGCACTATGAGGAGGAGAGGGCCCTGGCCGCAGGCCGAGAGGGTGGCCCTAAGGATCCTGAACAGGAGGTGCAAAATGACAGGGCGGGGACACCAGTATGTAGGGAGGACCCCATAGACAGATAGTCCCGTGCTGGGTCCAGTGTCAGGGGCACTGCCCCATCCCTTTCCTGTCCCCAGAAGAGTGGGTGGATAGGAGGGAAGAAAGGGAGCATCAGCTGGCTTTGGAGAGGCTCAGGTTGGAGCACGCCAAGGAGATAGCACGGCTGAGGGTGCAAGAGAAAAAGCTGGAGACCGAAAAGGTCCTTGCACAGGAAAGGATGGCTGAGGCTGAAAGGGCCTTCGCCAGGGAGAGACTAGCTCAGGAGGGTAGGTTGTCCCCTTAGAGTGGTTTCAGTGGTCTGGATTCGCCAGTGAGAGGGGATCCAGTGGTGGCAGCGAGAGTGACTCCAGTGTGGGAAGTCCCACTCCCAGAGCCCGGAAGATGGTGCCTGATCCCCAGGAGGAGGGGGGGAGGTTGGAATTTAAGGGCGGCAAGAAACTGTCCCATCAGTCTTGGGGGGAGTATGTGGACGGGTGTTGGACCGCACTGGAGGAGTGGATGGTGTGTGGCGTGGTGATCGATTGGGAAGGGCTGTTCCATCTGATTATCAGGGAGCACGTGCTCAGGAGTTGTTTTCCCAGGTTGCGCCAACACCTGTTGCAGCGTGGGCTCTCCGACCCCAGGGAGCTTGCATGGGAGGCAGACCTCTGGGTGAGCGCCAGAGTGTCTGAGGAGGCATTGGGGAGTGACCCAGAAGGGAGTGGCTCAGGGATCTTCCCACCCCGGGAGGGGGGAGGAGTGCAGAGTAGCCCAGCTAGGTCCCAGGGTAGTGAGAGGGTTGTAGGGCCTCACGTCCTATCTACAGGAAGGAGTGAGACGGGGAGGTGTCCCGAGGTGCCCCAACCGCAGTCTCAGGGCCTGGAGAGTCCCATAAGGGAACCCCAGGTTGGGAGCCTAGGCTGTCCCGAGAGGCCATCCATGGAAGGGGATCCCCTAGTGTCAGGAGAACCCGGGCGTCGGTAATCCGAGCTCCAGGGGTTCTGGGGTCTGCTCAGTCGCAGGGTTTAGATCCTGGGCTGGGATGCCAGGTTCAGGGACTGCCTGACCTGGAGGGAGGGACACCTGTCATCAGGGTCCCTACCGGTTTGACTTCCAGGGGTACTTCTCCAGGTGGGAGGGTGCGGAACTCTGGAAGGGGGTGCCGAGGGAGGAAGGACTCACCTCTGGCACCGGCTCAACCACAGGGCTTCGATCCTGGGTTGGGAGGCCAGGGACAGGTACTGCCTGACCTGGCGGGAGGGACGTCTATAAGCAGTGTCCCCCCGGAGTTGTCTTCCAGGGGTACTACTCCAGTCGGGAGGGTGCGGAACTCTGGGAGGGGGTGCAGAGGGAGGGAGGACTCGCCTCTGGCACCGGTTCAACCTAAGGGTTTAGACCCTGGATTGGTGGATCGGATGCAGGGTCACGGCCCTGGACGAGTGAGAGAGTGGTGTTCTGAGGGTGCCCGCATAGGAGGAGAGGGCGGAACCCCAGAAGGAGAGGTAGGGGGAGGAGAGCCTCACCCCGGACTGCTGGTCAGCCTGAGGGTGCGGACCCTAGGTGGGAGGACCAGTGGCAGTTTGGCACTGCACGGAGGAGAAGGAGGGTGGCCGACGGGTACTACGGGCCTGGGGCTACTGCCCCCCACTCTATGAGACAGCAAGGGCCAGAGACATCTGGATGGCCTAGGGGCCGGTCCTGGCCGCAACCGACTAGGGAGCACCAGTGGGGTGGCTTAGTTGGTCCAGGGAGGTTTGAGAGAGGGAACCACCGGGTTCCAGAGTGGCGGAGAACCTGCGGGTGCCCCTGCAGTTGCGGGCCCGCGTCGACGTGTTCTCGCCCCAAGCAGGGAAGCCCATCAAGGCATTGATCGGTCTACCCTGGCTTTTGGCTGGGAGGGGGTTGTGTTGGACTTGGCCCTTTTTCCCTGAATTTTTCGCTTTTCCCCCTAGCCTTTTTACTGACCTGGTGGGTCTGAACTGAAAATAATAAATGCTGTGCAATGGTGTACGCACCTTTATTTCCACCAGTGTAGAAATGCACCTTTGTAAAATGTTACTTTTAAAATGGACGCCATGGCTGTGTGCTTGTGCCTGCCTGCCAGAGGTGGGTTACCAGTCTAGTCGTTTGTTTCCCAGCACCCCCAGCTTTTGGAGGGAAGCCTGGCACCCAGGGTGCTCTACACCTCCCCCTAAACCAGTTGGGACCGGTTTCCCAGGGAACCTTCCAGAAGCTTCCAGCCCTTTCTGGTAGGTGGGGTGAGGGGGGCTGTGCCTCCATGTGCTCAGACTGAGCGTGGACCTGAATGAGAGGGGACACTCTGCCAGGAGGTACCGCCACATTGGGCCTGTGTGCTGGCCCCTGTGCCCATCTGCACCCCTCCGCTGTCCACAGGGCCAGTGAGAGCCCTTTACTGGAGTGAAGACTGCTGTGTCAGGAGGAGTGCCACTTTATGGGAGATGACTGCTTCTAGGAGCTGCTGTCCTGTTCTGATGAGTACCCACTGCCTGCTGATCTTGCCCAGTATTGCCTGCCTGCTCTCCTGCCGTCCTAAGCCCAGCACCTGGTGAGCACTATATCTTACTGCCAGCTGCCTGCTGCCTAGCACCCTGTGAGCACGTGGTCTGCCCAGGAGAAGAGAGGAGCTGATGCCTGCAGCGCTGTTCTGCTAAAGCGCTATAACTGCCACAGGGGAAGAGGAGCGCTGCAACTTTATTTTGTGGGACTTAGCGCTACAACCTTATTCCTGCACCAGGAGAGCGCTGCCTCCAGCCCTGCCCAGGAGAAGAAGGTGCGTGGGTCCTGCAGCGCTGGGCTGCCGGAGTGCCATATTTGCATTGACTGTGCTCTGCTTGCTGCGAGAGCGCTATAACTGTGCCCAGCAGAAGAGGAGCGCTACATTTGAAGTGACTGACCATCCCTGCCTGCTGGCTAGCGCCTGGAGAAGAAGAGCACTTTATCTTATTGCCCAGGAGGTGAGGAGCTGACATCTGCAGCGCTGTGCTGCGAGAGCGCTATATTTCCAGTGACTGTGCCTTCCTGCCTGCTTCCTAGCGCCTCGGGAGGGCTATATTTCTTTGCCAGTGAAGGGGAGCGCTACCACTTTATGGTGTGGGACCTAGCGCTTTGTGGGCGCTACGACTTAATTTCAGCCCAAGAACTTTCCTGCCGCCTAGCGCCTCGTGAGCGCTATATGTAAATTGCCAAGGAGGAGTCCTGCGGCGGAGGGGGCCCGAGGCACATTGTCGGTGCCTGCCCCTCCGCGCTGCTGACGAGGAGAAGGCTCCGCTGAGGGTGAAGCCAGGAGAGGTCCCAGAAGCGGGACCTGTCGGGGCACATTGCCGGTGCCCGGAGACTGCAGAGACATCCAGAGGGGCCTCAGACTGCCGGTGAGTGGGGCTCAGTCATCCTGTGGTTGGGGGGTATGTCGGGGCACATTGTCGGTGCCCGCACCCGGTGCCCGTATTCTTTGGAGGGCATTGGTTGTGTTTAGAGTCCCATAGAAGGGGGGCTCCAACGTGCCCAGTACTTGATTCCTCCCTCAGCTGCACGACAGAGGCATTTTGGGAAATTCTAGAGTCCCAGAAGAGGGGCTTCACCGTGCCAGTGTTCTTGTGGGCAGATTCCTGTTAGAGCCCGGAGTGGGGCTCCCATCGCTGCATTGTTGGCGCCAGTGCTTGTTGGGTTTACCCAGCTACCCCGCAGGACAGGGGGCACCTGCCACGCATTGGGGGCATTGGATTACCCAGGAGAGCAGAGAGAGGAGTGAGAGACCCTCCTTCCCTAGCGCTTTGCGCACCTTTGTTTTCGCTGCCCTTGCAGCCAGCCCTGACTTTGCGGGACGTAGGGCTTCTGAGCCCCTGAGAGAGGCCAGTTGGCCTGGGCCCAGTTTCAGAGTATTGTGCCCCCGATTGGGACGACTGGGGCTTATGCTTGTGAGGCCTAGCGCCTCTTATGATTTATGTACAGGTGATTTATGCTAAGGCTATGCCTGCGCTAAGGGGTCTACGCTAATGCATTTATGCTGGTAATGTTTTCCCCCAAATTGCTAATGTGTTGTTCATGCTTTCACCCTAATGGTGTCGCCTCCATGCCCACATGTTCAGGCCTAATGCTGTGTCGCTAATGATGGTGGTGCCTCTATGCTCACCTGGTTTTGCATAATGCTAATGTTATGTATGCATAGTGTGATGGTATGCCTAAGGTTGCATTTTATGCTAATGCCAATCTGAATATGCATGTTGCATTTCCATGCCTAACCTAAGGTTCTCATCCCAGGCCTCCTGTTAAAGTGATTTATACAGATGTGTTCATACCTAGGGTTATGCTAATGTGCCTAATGCTTTTTCCTAGGGTGGACATTGCTGAGGTTTATGCCCCGCCTAAGGTGGCCTACCCCTAATGAGAGTGTCTCCTATGTTTCCATGCCTAATTGTTGCCCACAATGTGTTTTTATGCATATTGAGATGCCTCATGCAAGTTGCCTAATGTTATGCCCACAAGGATCCTGCCTGTAAGTGCGGGTTGTTACACAGTTACTGATGCTTGCACATTTATCCTGTGTACTTGTGATGATTCCGGCAGCGGCCCGATTGGCCCTGCCTTGTAAATAGTCCCCCTCTGTAAATGACTACCTGGTGCCAGTTGGCTCCGTGTTCACCATGTGATTGCATCCTACTGTATTTGGTATAATACACAAGTTATTTTTCATGCAACCTGGTGTGGTCTCCTTTTGTAGGGTGCCTGGTGTGTCGCCTGTGAGTGTGCTGCGCAGATGCTTTACACATTTCCTCTGGAGTTTGGCCCGCCCGCTCTACACCACGCTACCCGTTTCTAACACTGGAGAACAGCCCGGGAGGATAGTTGAAAAGAGAACCACCCCAAAGAGGTTCCTAAAGTGCAGACATAGAACCCACCTCCCATATCTGCTTTGAGTATTCAAAAGTGGGAATCATTGACCCAATTGTTGTCCCAGTTCCAAGTTCTCTTCAACTAAGGAAGGGAGTTCCCCCAGAATACTCAACAAACTGTAGTGCACCCAGAGTTGGTGTCTGCCTGGCAGCCAGCTACCCAGAAGTGAGGGGACATCACCCTAAGTTTTGCCTTACTGGAAAAAGCAGATCCTCTGACCTGAAGAGCCTAGAAGCCAATTTGCTGCTAAGAGAGGGAAAGATCCTGCCAACCATGCAGAGATGTGAATGTCTCACAGCTGCCAGAGCAGCCTGACCAGCCCAGTGGTCTGAGAGCCCCCCAGCTGAAGGAAGTCTGAGGAGAACAATCTGTGTTCACTGAGAAATGTGGGCAGCAGTTTATCCATGAAAGTAGTCTCATGCTGGAACTGCAGACAGCTGTCATCGCCACTGCCTTCAAGAAGTTGTGTCTCAGGCACCTATCATCGCGATTGCCTTCAAGACGTTGTGTCTGACACAGAGTGTGTCTCCACTTAGACGTTGTGCCTGAAGTGGAGTGTTCCACCTACAGGAACCTGTGCCAGGGCAGACCATGCCACTACTATCAAAAACTGCACCCTAATTGAACCCTATAGCTGTATTCAAGATCCCTGCTGAGGCTGCCACCATGTCTCTGTTTCCTCTGATACTTTGCCGCTCACATGCTGCACCTTCGACTGTATAAAAAAGAGACTTGTTAGGTAACTGAGCCCTACAAACCAAAATTATGGGTAACCTGTCCCTCATCTGTGAAATATGCCCAAGAGAGACACTAACCCCAGGGTGACACCTGCCTAGACATACAAATAGAGGAACACCTGGGAAAGGTGGCGAGGTGGGACCAGATACAAGGTGCAGTATCAAAAGTGGCAGTACATGATTTGTAACTGTTACCTGTTCTGTGAATAGTACATTTTTAGTGTATAAACTAAAGTATGTTTCTTTACTAAAACAAAGCAGTGGGTTCGACAATGAATTACTTGTGATGCAGGGTGATTGTTGAGTTCTAAGCATGCACACCCTCACACTACTTCCCTGAGAAACATATGACAACTCACTATCACTACCTCTGAGAGTCAAGTGCTCAAGAGGTTGTCCTTGGTCTGGGTTGCAGAGCAATATTAGATGGACCCAGGACATCAGGGGCAAGAGACCTCAACCCCTGCAGCTGTGCCCAGTTGCTGTTATTTGCTCAATGGCCCTGCGAACATAGTCTGATAATGGTTGTGTTTGGGCACAAAAGGCTGCACTTGGGCACTGAAGTTGTGCTTTACAAATTATGGTTTTGTTCATAACTTTGATGGCTGTGAAGAGAATATGAAAGTTGTGCTTGGACATTTTAGACTGTGGCTGCCCACGTAAGGCTGAGACTGGTCTTTTGAGCATTTGTCTGGAAATATTGTGTTGTGCCTGGATGGTGCCTGCATTTCAGGCTATTGCTGAACATATGTTTGCCCCAGGAATTAAATCCTATTCATCACCATTCAAGGCTACACATAGTCATTTGATGACTGTGTTTAGTCATTAAGAGGGTGCCTGTGCATTGGCCATTTGGTGTAATGCAATAGTATTTGGTATTGATAGTGGATGTTTTATGTTGTGCCTATGGATTTGAGGTTGCGTATGGCCATCAGAGAATATGCCTGGTCGTTTTAAACTCATGACAGAGAATATGATGGTGGTGTATGGCCTTTTAAAGGAACAGCTGTGATTCAGAGGCTATGTCTAGTAATTTAAGGCTGCACCTCTGTATTTGAGGCCAGGTCTTTGCAGATTGTGTTTGTGCTTAGACATTAGAGGTAGTGACTGCACATGTTGTGCAATAGTGTGTCACTCAGTGGCGAGCCTGTGCATTTAAAGCTCTTTCTAGCCATTTAGAACTGAGTTTGGGCATACCATGGTTTTGTTTTGGCCTGCTATTCTGTGTGTGGGCAGTTTAGGATGTACCTGGCATATAGGTTCTGTGCGGCATTTGAGGCTGTAATTTGGCAAATGTGACAACCATATTAAGGGTGTCTCTAAATACATTATGGTTATGCCTAAGATATAACATGACTGCGCTCTAGCCATTTCATGGCACCAGGTTTAGATAGGTACCTATAATCAACATTTTTTTCATTTAGTAACTGATTTCATTAATATTTTCATTATTGTAGTTTTTAGGTCTTGCCTGCAACAGTGCATGTGCTGCATGTGCTCTTGTTTGTGAGAGATATTACATACAACAAGGGGCTTGCAACATGCCTATTGCTTACCATTCATTGATTTCATTGTCATTCTTATTTGCTGCCTTCTAATCGGACAGCGTGTCAGTTTCACTACCTCTTCTGTCAACTGGAACATCTTCCAAATACTGACTGCTTCTGCTTGATTGCTGTCCTTACGCTGATTGTGTTGTAATTGGGGTACTATTTTTATTATTTTCTCTCTGTTGCCGCTTGCCCTCCCACCTCCATGTCAGTATTGCTTCTTCCCCCTCCAATCCCACTCTTTTTGTCCGAGTTTCTTCTTCCCCTTTCCAAGCCTCCATTGTTTATGTTGCTTCTTCTTCCTCATACCCTTCTTCTCTGTGTTGCTTCGTCCCCTTCCACCTCCCCACCATCCTGTTGTTCCTGTTACCCACCCTCCATAAGAAAAATGTTTGATATGATGAGGCATCACTGGCCTCAATATAATGACTTTTTTTGTCCTGTTGCTCTTTCCCTCACACCCTTCCTCTCATTGTCAGTCTAGCAGATTCCTCCCGGTGTCCGAGATGCTCAAGTCTACATGCCTTAAGGAAAAAAGAGAGCTATGACGTGGCCACCGCTAGCCGCGTCATAGTGCTTTTTAATAACTTTTAGCTATGTTGAACAGCAAGTGTCATGCTCTAGAACATGGCTGAAAGACATTGACAAAGTCAATTGCTCTTGTATAGGTGTGACCTACTGCCTTTGCCAATGCTTGTTTATACTTTAGTCATAAGTATATAGTTGTGTCATTTGCTATAATGTTATTGTGTGTAAAGGTCACATGAAAGCAATTCCTGTGATGTCACTGGGATCAAAGGTCATGCAATTTCATTGTAATGTCATTGAGGGTCAAGATGTATGGCGTCATTCCCGCTTCCTCTGGCATCTGGGTAAATCCACTTCCATTAAATAATTAGCTACTAAGTTCCTGCCCAGCAGGCATATAATTTTAATTTCTTACTGTTTTGTACTTCTTCAATTTGGTCCGCCTCCTGTACCCGCTGAAGCAATTTATTCACACCTACATTTTTTTGCAAACATTAAATATTTAATATTCACTGCTAGAGACCAGGGTCAAGTAAAAGTGAGAAAAACTACATTTTTCAAAGGTTTATATTTTGGTAATAATTATATATATAGACACCGATTTATAATGACATTTCATGATTTGTACTGGTAAATGACATTACGGACCAATCATCCCTCTACTTTAACTTTTTTAGGTCTCGCCTAGGCAGCACATGCGCTGTCTCTCAAGACATGCTGTATCTACTGTATAGGCATTCAGCACGCCCTTCGCTTATGATTTGTTCCTTCGTGTGCGTTTCCAAATTCCTTTGTTTTCATTGGTGAATTGCTTACATTTGTCCCTCCTTTTGCTGTTTTGGTCACGCCCAGGAGACTGCCCCTGTTACATGGATTATTTCACCATCAGCCACAGTCATGTCCTGCTCATGTTCCCTGCTCGTGGTCGTAGTTCCAAGCTCCACCCCGTGTCCAGCTTTTTTATTCACCCGTTGTTCGTGTTGCCTTTAGCCCCTCCCCCTCCTCATGCTGTTCAAGTTGTAAATTCCCCGCTCCTCTCCCATGCCTCAAGTAAGCAGAACAACAGAAGCAACATTGAGGCATGCACTCCCTGCCGCTCCCGCTCCTTTCCGCTAATCCATGTTGTTACCATGAAGTGCGTCGGTGCCTCAGACAAAATGAACAACGGAGGCGACATCACGGCGTGCGCTCCCTGCCTCCACAGCAAACGCTAACATGAGCCATTGAGCCATATCTGTTGGTTTTTTAGCTTACTGTTTATCGTAGTTTTACTTTTTTTTAAAGGATAACAGTTCAAACCAGTGTGCATCGAAGGTTTCTCCCCAAAATGAGGCAGTATTTATTGGGCTGAATAGGGGTCTGCAACAAGTCTAAAGCTGTTCTCTGGGTGAGAGGAGACACCTCTCAGAAGAAGCAGACCGTATAGTCACTTAAGTTGCTGAGGTGACGTCACACCACAACACCTCCAGCCGAGGTGTGAATTACTGGGAGTGATGAAATTGTCCACTTCTGCTGCTCTATTGCACTAAATTAAAAGAAGGAGGGAGTGTTTCTGATCCTCGCTTAGCTTTAAAAAGCTCACCAGAGGCCATGTTGCGACAGTCCTACAATGCCAAACGCTCTAATTCACACAAATGCAAGACTGACTGCATTTCCAATTCTTGTCTTTAGTTGTTCTTCGAAAAAGCCATTACACAGTCAGAGCAGCAACCAGAATGACAAACTAATTAAAATCCATTTTGTTGTACTTATTGGAATCAAGATCGTTCATAATCTTGTCAACCAGCGGTGGATCCTTTTGACTCTAAAGTAGAGAAGAAGAAAACAACATCATGCACACTAGCCACATTGATGTGAGAAGCAGGACTGCAGCAGTTCAACCTGGCACCATCTGTCTCTTGCGCTAAGGAGGAGGCGTGAACACCTTGTGCCAGAGGCTACGAGTGGCACCCCTGTGCTAGAGGCTACGCATGCAACTCCCCCCCACACACACACACCCAGGGAATTGTATTTTGACTCTGCCTCACTCTTTCTATCAGCTGTCACTGATTGGGCAACAGCTGTAATTGTAATTGGGGTGTGTAATAATGCTATTTTGCAGCAGACCACAGTATCAAAGCGTCACAGAAAGTGACTGCAGTCCATGGCTGCATTCCATCATATCCGAGGTATGCCAAGGTACTGCAATCCCGCAGGGTCCCTGCCGCCTCAAGTTCCTGGACAGTGGTATAGTACTCTCCATCACCAATATTTATATTAAATTCCCTATTCCCACCAAGGTTGGTAAAATGTGGGGGCTTTGTCTTGGTGCACAATTGTGGCAAGCCCCTTGTGAAAAACTGAGATTGAAATTGAAGGTAACTTTCAAATAGCCTTAAGAGTTTAAACTGAGTAAAAACAATTATGAGCGGCATGTATGTGTGTATATATATATACACACATACCCTGAGAGGGAAGTCAACGCTTGGCCGTATCGGAAGAATGCGATACAGAAACTGACACGCAGTCAACAAAGAACGCATCGAGATTCGGCTGTATCGGACTTTTCACTTCTGAGAATTCTGTGGCAAATGGAAAAGAAAAGCACTCGATGAACCGAACAGGACTACGGAGGAATTCAATTTACAAATTAGAGACGGCGCTCGCTAACAAGAAACTCAGAAGGTGAGAGCGCGAGTGTCTGCTGTTGTTATTGTAATTTCCTGACCGGGGAAACGAGGGTCTCAGCGAGTGACAAGGGAACCTAGCATAATACACTAAGTATATTGTGCAGAGTTCGAACAAAAGTGAAGTCACTACCCAGGGGGAGTAGCGAAGAAAAATGTGCCATATGTAAGAAAATATGCTCCTTCACATGTCAGTGTGATTTAAAGTGAACAGCACACGGAATACATATTAACTGTCAGGAAAAGTGTCTATAACAACGTATATAATTGAATTATGGAGGAAAGAGCTAACAAACGCTCTCAACGAGCTGAAAAAATATTTCAAAAAAGCAACCAACTATTGACCAGTCATAAGGAAAAAGATAAAGCTACTGATAAGGAGGAGATGAATTTAAAACAACTATTTGTTCAATTGGAGAGAAAACTAAAAAAAGAGATCACGAAAAGTTGGGAAATACTTACCCTTGAAAAGTATATTGAATGTGAAAGAGTACCCAGGGGTCTACGAATATTCACACTCCCTAACCATCCTGATACCCGACCAGAGATGCTGGTAGAGTGGGGGAAAAATAATATGCAGTGCTCGCACAATATGATGCTCATAATAGTTAAATATGCTAAAATGGATGTGGAACAGCTACATAAAGAGATTGCGGAGTTGGAAGCCAGCATTCTGGCAATGAACCAAGAAGATGAGTCAAAAAAATTGAGGAAGGAGATGGAACGAAATCTTGATAAACATGAAAATCAAGTAGAAGAACGTAAGGAACAGAAATTCCATAGAGATGAGCATGACTATGAGACAGGAACAATTTTAACTTTTGCCAAACGTTTTGAATCAATAAGGCTGCAAATGGGCACTAACAAAAAACAACCGCAAGAATCCCCAAACACGACACAAAGTGAGTCTGATTCCGATTTCAGCGAAGGGGAGGGACAATTGACATCTGGGCAACCCACCTCTTTTTTAGACGAAATGAAAATGGTATATTTAGACCAGCAAACTCCAAGAGGAAGAGGGAGAGGACGGGGAAGAGGAAGAGGGTATACTCAAACAAAAGGAAGAAACGAAAAACCAGAAGAAGTAATCGCAAAAACAAAAAGCTACCATCTACGCAATCGGGTAGCCAAAACATAGATGAACCAGAAATGAAGGATCCATACTTGATTATTAACTTATCTAAACATGTCTTAACAAAAGCAGAAGTGAGTCTCCTTAATAAAGGATTGACATTTTGTCCGGAAAAGCATCTAGATCCTGTAGAGACAAAAATAGATCTATACAAGTATGTACGTAAATTGAAACTGGCGAAATATTTTAGTAAACAAGACAGAAAGAATGCGCAGAGCGTGGAAGAAGAGAATATCACTGAACTTGATGATACATCACAGGTATTTTCCATAGCTGAAATAGAACATCTGAGAACAGCACATGGTCTGGCAAATGAAATAGAAGATGAAAACATCACTGATTCGCAAGTCCTACAAGAAATGGGTATAAGAACGGATGCACATGTGAGTACTAAATTCAAGGATAAATCTAAGTTCTGTCCCACTCTACATCCAGGCAATCGGCTAGACACATTCTATGAATTAGTGTCGGCGGATATAGAGAAAATTACCAACAACAGATGGGGACATAAGAAAGAAAATCTAAGTCAATCAGAACGGTCAGCAATGGTCTCCCTGATGAAAAATTCATCTATAGAAATAAAACCTGCCGACAAGGGAGGCAACATTGTCATTCTAGATAAATTGGATTATGTCGCAGAAGCTATGCGGCAATTGAATGACAGTAATAACTATGAAAAATTAAAGAAAAATCCGATAAATGACTTAGTAAATGACCTGAATAGTAAGCTTAAACAGTGGCAAGAAAAATGACTTCTTACTGAACAGGAGGTACAATATCTAAGGAATGATTTTCCAACAATACCTACTGTGTACTTTCTTCCAAAAGTACACAAAACCCTGAATAAACCTCCGGGCAGACCCATTATTTCAAGCTGCGATTCTCTATACCAAAATATCTCCATCTATGTGGATCACTTCTTGGCCCCAATTGTCCCTACTCTCACGTCATACATAAAAGACTTTTTTGAGAATATTGATGAACACACAGTGGCAGAAAGATTATCTGCTAGTTACCATCGATGTGGTGTCGCTGTATACGTCAATTAATCATGATATAGGTCTACAAGCAATGACGTACTTTTTGAGACAAAAACCAGTGGAACAGCTACAACACTGCATGATGGTACTTGATATGATCGAACTGTGTTTAAGGAACAACATATTCCTATTCAATAAAGATATGTATTCCCAGAAGTGTGGGACCGCGATGGAGTTTCCTTTTCTCCAAGCTATGCCAACCTGGTCATGGGTTGGTGGGAGAAGACCATAGCTTGGAGAGAGGAAAACGACCCATACGTAGCCAAAGTGGTCCTTTGGCTGCGTTTTCATAGATGATCTTTTCCTCCTCTGGAACGGAACTGAATTGGAATGTCGTGAATTCATGGACATCCTCAACAACAATACCATTGGCTTAAAATTCACATTTAATATCAGCACAAATGAGATTGTATTTCTGGATACCAAGGTATATGTTAAATCAAATAAGATCGAAACAACAGTACATCGAAAGAACACGGCGACAAACAGCGTGTTACATGGAAAAAGTTTCCATCCGGAAAGCCTGAAGAGAAGTATACCTTATGGTGAATTTACAAGGATGAAAAGGAACTGTTCAAACATTAAAGAAATGAATCTCAAGTTCAAAGAAACTGAAAAACGGTTCTTACAAAGAGGATACCAATACAATGATATCAAACGTGGAGAAATGAAAGCTAGAGCAATAACAAGATCAGACATGCTGATTAACAAAAACAAGAAAGCTGAAACTAGAACAAAAGAACCAGTCAGAATGGTAATGACATACAGCAAGGAAAGCTTCAAAATCCGAAATTCCCTGAACAAATACTGGAACATCTTAAGAAAAGACCCGGACATTGGGAAACAACTAGGAGATTACCCTCAAATCTCCTACAGGAAGGCACCGTCATTGTCAGACAAATTAGTTAAGAGCCACTTTGAAAACAAACGACCGGAGACGTGGCTACAGGGACTAAGAAAGGGGTTCAGTAAATGTATCCACTGCAAGGCCTGTAAGATCGGCAAGAACATGAAAATGGTTATAGATCCTCAAGGTAAAATCTTCAACATTAATGATACCATCACATGTAACACTACACATGTGGTATACTTACTGGAATGTTTTTGTGGGAAACGCTATATTGGAAGTACCATCTGTCCCTTGAAAAAACGAATCTTAGAGCATACAAGGGCAATTCAGAATAAAGACACAACATACGCAATGTCCAAACATATGCTAACCCACAATGGAAAATCATGGAAAGACATGACATATTTTGGCCTTGCAACGATACCAGTACATGATAGAGGAGGGAACAGAACCCTTAAACTACGACGACTTGAATCAAGATTAATCATAAGATTCAAGACAAAACATCCTACAGGGCTTAACGGGGACGAGGAGATGTATATACATCTGTGATATGACTGGACATTGAAAAGAAAAGAAGAGAATTGACAATGAACTAATGAGAAATATAGACAAAAATCTTGAATGTAGCAACTCCTCCGAAGATAAAGAACATAAGAACATGGAGTAAAATGGACAGATCTGTGGTCCGGCAACAGATGGTATATAATGTGGACAGGGTACTAGACCAAGATACATATAAACATATGCATACAACTAATGTGAGACATATTATGAGCTTTGGGCACTGACCCATAAGATAGATATATGCATATGTTCACAGTATGTTTTCATAATATATATCATAATATATATCAGATAAACATAGAAATGCTGCAAAAAGTCACTAAGACTGATATATGTGCAAGAACTATAATATAATTTAATGTTGCGGACATATAATTTAAGGTTTTCCAAATAATTTTGACTCCTAATATAGACACACGATGACAAAAGATTCAGAAATGTTTATAATTGTTTTATTTTTACACGGTTTGGGTGTTTTTTTTCACTTAGAAACTACCAGTCCCAGAATGCACCTAATATGTTAACTGGGTAATAGGTATAAATAATAGAAAGTGTAGAGGGACAAATGTTTGCACCGTGATCAAGACCTGCTGGTTGAAACGCGTTGGTGGAGGAAGGAGTAATTTCATGGCTTAATAAACCGCTTTTGTAAAACAACCCCCTGGGAGAGTGCTGCGCATTATTGGAGTTGGTGAGGAATTACATTTCGAGGCTAGTCCGGCCTCGCTGCGCGCACCAGCTGTGAAAAGTGCGCCCTTCGTCTGGGACAGTTTTGGTGGACAAATATATATATATCAAATGAAAAATCATGCTGTCTTCGCAACATGATATGCAAGCCCACCACTCGGACGGTAAGTAAAAGCAGTTTTCATTCACAGCTGGTAATCCACATGATACAGCATGACGCGCTTCAACCTTCCTTCCGTCGTAAGTGTTGACTTCTAGGCCCTCGGGTAGCGCGCGGGCCCGGCCGCGGTGCGCAGTGACGCCGCAGCATTAACTGGACACACACACACCATGGATATTGGGCGCGGACTGCCTTACGCGTCTACGCCTACATTTATTTATACATCTGCACTCCGCCTTCCAGCGCGAGGGTGAGCATTTCCAGAGCGTGCGCCGGCAGGACAACTAGCACGCTAACTGTTACATCCCATCCCAACTCAGTCCTTGACTGCTTCCCAAATGTCTCATGGTTCAATCACTCAGCAGGCGAAGTCCCTCAGGCGAGTGCTCGGCCGGGGATTGTCTCTCAGGGCATACCTGGCCTGGCCCCTGCTGGAGCTGGGTTCAGAGGCTGAAGTGCTGGGCGAGGGACCCGCTGTGGGGGACTCCTGGATGGCTTCTGGAGTCCCTGGTGATGCAGCCGGCTCGGGGTGGTAGACTTCTACTTCGCCGGACTCTGCTTGGCTGGCCCTCGGCTCCCCCCCCGTCGTCAGCCACATCAGCGTAATGGGCCGGGATGTCTACTTGCTTGAACCATGAGATGTTGCGGTTCACGGTCTCTCCTTCCTTATCAACGGTCACCATTGTTCCTTTCACGTCGATTACTGTCCAGTACCCATGTTCGTAGCGAGTTCGGAATTTCCCTCCTGGTCTCCAATCCCTCATGATGACGGTGTCCCCGATGCGTAGTTGACGAGACACGGCTCTCCTGGCTTGACTGGCTGTGTTGTTGCGCTTTTCCTTTCTCCTGAGGGCGCTCTCTTCATCAAGGGAAGGCCGTCCCGGCGAGCACCATTGAACATCAGGGCCCAGGGCGCTTGGCGTGTGGAGCTCTGAGGGGTGCTCCGGTATTCCCTCAGGAATCTTTGGAGGTGCTGTTCTGGATCGGCGTGTTCAGCCACTGCGATGCGAAGGGCTTTGTTGATGGTCCTCATAAAGCGTTCAATGTCGCCGTTGGCTTGAGGCCATTGCGGGGTGATGCGTCTGTGCCGGATACCATGTCGTTGTAAGAACTCCTTGAACTTGTGTCCTTGAAACGGAGGCCCGTTGTCACTCCTGAGTTCTTCCGGACATCCAAACATTGCAAATATCTTCTCTAGTGCGGGGCCGACATGCGAGAAGGCCTTTGAGTTGACAACCTCCACGACGGGGTACTTGGAGTAGCTGTCGATCAGGGCTAGGGTGAATCGGCCATCCGGGAAGCTCCCGAAGTCCACACTCAGCTTCTCCCAGTGACTTCTCCCCTGCTCTTCCGTGTGGATGGGTGTGGGCCTCTCGGGGCCACTCGTCACTTGACAGGATGGGCATCTTTGGACTATTTCGTCGATCCGAGCACCTATTCCTGGGAACCAAACCTTTTCCCTCATGTAGGCTTTCATCTTCTCCACACCTTGGTGCCCACCGTGGGCGAGTTGGGTCGCTCGTGACTGGAGGGATGCGGGGATCACGATCCGGGACCCCCTTAGCAGGATTCCCCCTTGGGTAGCGCTCAGCTTGTCCCTGACTCTCCACATGTGTATTAGACTCTCCTTCTCTGGGCCGGACCACGAGTTGGCCGACTGTAGGAATTGATGCCAGTGTCCTCCTTGAATGGCTGCTCGGACCTTGGCGAAAACTGTGTCTGCCTCTGCGGCGGCTGCCACCTCCTCAAGGGTCAGCGCTCGAGGGCATGTGAGCGCCGAGATCATGTTCAGATGGGCCTCAGTGGTATCAGTACTTGGTTCCTCACTCGTATCTTCTCTTGTGGGCGGATGTCTTGAGAGAAAATCATCAGGGTTTTTGGCGCCCAGCCGATAGGCTACGTCCATTTTGCACTGCTGGAGTCCAATGGCCCACCATTCGATGCGAGGTGGTGGGTGGGGTGCCGAGCCCTTAAACAGCGGTACCAGGGGTTGATGGTCCGTGATGACCTTGAACGGGTGTCCGCATACGTACAGATGGAAATGCCTGCATGCCCAGCGGATTGCCAGGGCTTCTCTCTCGATCTGTGCGTATCTCTTTTCGGTCGGGTAGAGTGCTTTGCTGGCATAGGCTAAAGTGGCCCACCGTCCAGGCTCTTGCTCTTGGGTGAGGACTGCCCCTAGGCCTACGGGGCTGGCATCCACGAGTATCTCTGTCTGTCTGGCGGATTTAAAGTATACCAGCGTGGTGTGGTCAAGGAGAGCGTGCTTCACGGCTTGGAAGGCGGCTTCTTCACTCTGGCCCCATTGCCACATGGCATTGGTTCGGGTGAGGTCCCGGAGCGGCTCCGCATTCGTGGCCAAGTCCGGGATGAAACGGCTGCAGTAGGTGGCCATCCCCAGGAAACTGCGTACTTCAGCTACTGTCAGAGGTGCTGACGCGTTCTTGATGGCCTGGGATCGACTTGGATCCCTTCTTGCGTGAAGGTGTAGCCGAAGAATTCTATCGTTGTTGGAACAGTAAGCATTTCTCCCTGTGTAGGGTGACCCCATGGTGCTGGAGCCTTTTTAACATGGCTCTCACGTGGCGATAGTGGTCTTCGGCCGTTTGTGAGTGGATGAGGATGTCATCACTTAAGTTGAGTACGCCTGGGAGCCCGACCAGGATCTCCTTGACAGCGTTCTGGAAAATCTCAGCAGCTGAGGATATGCCGAAGTTTAGGCGTTTGTATCTTCTCAGTCCTAGATGCGTGCTGAATGTGGTTATGTAGCGGCTTTCTTTCGCAAGCACTAATTGATGGTATCCGGCATTCAGATCCAACTTCGAAAACCATCTGGACCCATTTAGGTCGGCCACAATGTCATCCATGGTCGGCGTTATGTGGCGTTCCAGCCGAATGGCCTTGTTGGGGAGGCGCATGTCAATGCAGAGTCTTATTTTCCCTGGTTGGCGAGGCTTTTCAGCGATCACCAATGGGGACACCCAGGGTGTGGGTCCTGAGACCTTTTCTATGACTCCCTGGTCTTCTAGCTTCTGCAGCTCTTCTTCCACTAATGGTCGGAGGTGGAAGGGAATCCTCCTGTGCCTCAGTGCCGTTGGTGTGACTGTCGGGTCTATATGCAGTTTTATTGGGGCTTTCTTTATCCGGCCCAGTCCTTTGAACAAATCCTCGAACTGACTGAGCAGTTCTTTGGTCTGGTCCGCTTGTACGCTTCTGGCGAATGTTACCAGTCCTAGGTCTTCTGCCGCATGGCTGCTCAGTAGAGTGTCAGCCTCCTGGTTGATGACGTGGATGTCAATTGTGATTTCGGTGTTTTCTGACCGCACTGGTACGGTCATTTTGCCTCGGAGGGGCAGAGGTGAATCGCTCCCGTAGGCGAAGAGCTTGGTCTTTGACGGCTGGAGTTCCGGTCTTGGCTTCAGTTTGTTATATTGTTGTATTCCCATGACGGTGACTGACGCACCTGTGTCAATCACAGCTTTGACTTCTGATCCGGCTATGTGCACTGTGCATCGGGGCTGAGGATGTCGTTGCCTTTTCAGAGCCTGAGTGAAAGAGACTAGGTATGTCTCCCCTTCCTCATCCGACGACGAGTCGTCAGCTTGATACGCGGTTTGTTCTTTCCTTGTTCCCCCTGACGAGGATGACAGCGAGATGTTCGACAGTTGATGGACCATCCTCCGTACTTGCTTGGGTCTTTTCCCTTCTTTCCGCTGTGCTTTCTTCCTGCACACTGAAGCAAAGTGGTTCGCAATGCCACAGTTGGTGCACGTCTTCCCTTGCGCCGGGCATGATTGCGGTGGGTGTTCTTCATACCCACAATACCCACACTGGCCTTTCGGGTGTGGCGGTGGGCAGTCTCTTGAGCGGTAGGTCTTGTCTCGCATTCTGACCGCATCGGCACGTTCAGTCTTGACGGTGACGCTATTCTGACCGCATCGGCACGTTCAGTCTTGACGGTGATGCTCTTCTCCGTGTTGCGCATCAGGGCGAGGTCCATTTCTTCCGCTCGCGCTGCTGACAGGTCGTGGGATCGTGCTAGCACTAGTATGTCGTTCATCGGTATATTCGGCTGTCTTAGGATGAGGCCTTGCAGAACTTTGCTGCGGATTCCAAATATTAGTTGGGCTCTGATTTCCTCTGCGGCTCTGTCTCCCACGAGGTGAGTACTGGCCAGCTCCCTCAATCTTGCATGAAAGGAGTCAACTGATTCTCCTTCTCTTTGTTTGGCTTGTTTCAATTTGAAATGTTCAAAGTCTGGATTGAGTTGAGGGTCGAAATGAGCGTTTAATGCAGTTTCCGCTGCTGCATAGTCACCAGGGAGGCCGGTGTTGGGGAGGTGTTTGAAGAGCAAATAGATCTCCTCACCTGCATAGTGGAGGAGCAATGAGCGCTTGACCACGCCGTCCGTTTCTCGGGTGGTGATGAAGTAATTTTGAGCATTCACCGCCAGCGAAGGCAGAAGCAGGACGCTCCTGTCTGCTCAGCTCCAGGCCCCCAAATTAATGGCCCTGTTGTTCGTTTTCCATAAAATACAAAACTAATCATCCCGGCCAGCTGCCTTCCCATCCCGGGTTCCCTCCTAAATAAGCAAACATGAGTCCTGGGCAGACATTCCTACTCAGTTTCTTGGCGCCAATAATTCACTCCCTCAGCCAATTTTAAAAATCAGTACCAGCTGCCCTCATCATTAACAGACGAATGGGCCTAGGATGATTTTCCTTTCCTCTAATTCAGCTTGCTCACCCTTGTCCTGAAGATGAACCCCACTTATTGGGTTCGAAACGCCGTCGACCACCATACAACATGAACTCCTATTACTCCTTGTAAAATAACTGTGGAGCTCATTATACTGTTGTCAATGCGATGCCTTTTTAAACCTCACTATCACCCTGCATGTCACGCTTCCTTTCACTTAAATATATGTGAGCACCTGAATACTATACAAAAAATTGTAAAATAAATGTTTATCATTTATCTGACCTACATGACCTTCCTTTGTTCTTTCCTTTGCTCCCTCATGAATTAATTTCAAAACCTTAAAACCAAGTGTTCCCTGCTGGGTCACTTTCTCGCTTTGGACCATTTAGGCCACACCTGAACCACTGTTTCCTAAATATGAAGTAATTTTCTAGGCGGCCGAGCCAGACCTGCCATCTTGGAGACGCCATGGCGGGGTCCGCTGACTCACTGAAAGGAGGCAGGACTCCTGAGGGGGGGTGATGTATTGTGGCCC
Organism: Calotriton arnoldi; assembly: GCA_963921515.1. Classification (NCBI taxonomy): domain Eukaryota; kingdom Metazoa; phylum Chordata; class Amphibia; order Caudata; family Salamandridae; genus Calotriton; species Calotriton arnoldi. Next base: position 134,200 of record CAWUFW010001151.1, on the reverse strand, counting down.
TCGCTGGGGCTTGTGCCCCTTCTCCTTGATCGCCCATGGCGCTGGTAAATTAGGTGACCAGGTGTCGCAGTGAGGGTACTGCGCAGCACTGGACGTCTTTGAGGCACTGGCCGGCGTGGCAGGCACTGTTGGGGCCTTGTGTGAACAGCGCTTGAGAGCGCGGTGTGGTGGCACATGGCCAGACCTTGCCGAGTGTACGCACGCTTGGACTGTGCCTCCGCACTCTGTGCGCGACTCACCCGTGGTGATGAGGGTGGTATTTGCTGTGGTGTGTTGCTGCCAGGTGCTGGGAGGCGAAGACTGCTCCGTTTTGCTGGTCTTGTGCCCGAGCGAGGCCTCCTGCCTCGTTGAAAGCCTGTGCTGCCTCATTGAGAAAACTGTGGCCCCCTGCTGCACCGCTGGGACTGCCGTCTGTGCAGCTTGTGTGGGCGTGGGGGTGCGCTGCAGCGCTGTGTGCTGGACATTTACAGGAGCGTGGGTTGCTCCGTCCTTCGTCACCAGTGTTGACTTCTAGGCCCTCGGGTAGCGCGCGGGCCCGGCCGCGGTGCGCAGTGATGCAGCGGCATTAACTGGACACACACACACCGTGGATATTGGGCGCGGACTGCCTTACACGGCTCCGCCTACATTTATTTATACATCCGTGCTCCGCCTTCCGGCGTGAGCGGGAGGGTGAGCATTTCTGGAGCATGCGCCGGCAGGACAACTAGCACACTAACTGTAATAGTAAGCATATGCCTCGTACGTTGGACAGTTGCTTTGAGATTTAAATATACTGCGGTCTCAGACATTGAGGAAGGACTCGAAAAAGCACACACAGTATCAGACCAATGTCAATCACTTAAACACTTGAACTGTTTCTTTGTTGTTTTATGATCAGCTGATGCTTAACAAATACTCTAACACATTTCCTGCCAATGCATTCGTTTTAGATTAATGTTCGAGTTCATTATCGCTCTGATCATAGTAACCCCATGTTACCAGGTCTTCATTATCCAGAATGCCTTGAGAATGTTAACATAAGCATTTTCGTTTCCATTCCTCTTGCCACAGTAAACGCGTGCCTCCGATCATAAAAATTATGAAACAGTGTCCCCTTACAAGCCTCAAAGGAGTCAATTCCATATAGGGCCAAGCGGCAACATTCTTCACATTAATTACCCAGGGCACTCAACCTCGTACTTGAGTTTGTAGATTAACCATGTGGCTGCCATCTTTCTGTTTGCCTGCCTTCCGACGTGCAAGGAAAACACCCTCGCTGCTTCCAAAATGTCAAAGTATCCAGCCGACTGGCCTTTTGTAGAACCAGTGGTAAAGCCTCCGGTATTTCAAAAGTGGCACCAGATTCAGCCAAGTGCTTCAATCCAATTTATAGAAGCTGGTGGGCATCCCATTCAGTAATATCCAAAAGACTCTGGCGAAAGACGGACGCCCAGCCTAGCGGGTCGGGGCTTGTTCGGCGACGTCACCGCCCAACATCTTGCAAATGAAAAATCATGCCGTCTTCGCAACATGATATACAAGCCCACCACTCGGACGGTAAGTAAAAGCAGTTTTTATTCACAGCCGGTAATCCGCATGATACAGCATGACGCGTTTCAACCTTCCTTCGGTCGTAATCATATGCCTCGTACGTTGGACAGTCGCTTTGAGATTTAAATATACTGCGGTCTCAGACATTGAGGAAGGACTCGCAAAAGCAAGCACAGTATCAGACCAATGGCAATCACTTAAACACTTGAACTGATTCTTTGTTGTTTTATGATCAGCCGATGCTTAACAAATACTCTAACACATTTCCTGCCAATGCATTCGTTTTAGATTAATGTTCGAGTTCATTATCGCTCTGATCATAGTAACCCCATGTTACCAGGACTTCATTATCCAGAATGCCTTGAGAATGTTAACATAAGCATTTTCGTTTCCATTCCTCTTGCCACAGTAAACGCATGCCTCCGAGCATAAAAATTATGAAACAGTGCCCCCTTATTTACTTGTCTTGTAGAGCGCCCGAATCACCCCCAAAGGGGTATCTCCGCGCTATGGCAGTGCTATCAGGTCAGTAAAGGGATTCTGAAGAAAAGTTACCAAGTCGGCGAGGAAGTCTGAAAGAGTTCGGCTTTGAGAGACCGACGGAATTGCAAATAGTTAGTGCATTCACGAAGGTATAGAGGAAGTTGATTCCAGTATGAGGGGGCCAAGTGGTAAAAGGCTTTCCCCCCTAAACGTGACTTCTTTATCCGAGGAACCACAAGAAGTGATTTAAATCCAGATTGGAGTGTTCTTGAAGGCTGATACCGTATAAGTCTGTCACTAAGGTAGCTGGGAGCCTTGCCATGGAGTGCCTTATGTACTAAACAGCAAATTTTAAAGCGAATCCGCTTGCGAACAGGTAGACAATGTAGTCCCTGGAGTAGGGGCAAGGAGGCGGTCCTAGCTGGAGAATTAGAGATCAATCGGGCGGCGGTATTTTTAACCACCTGGAGTCTGTTGAGAGAAGCTTCATTGGCTGAAATTAGGAGGGCATTGCAATAGTAAAGGCGGCTAACTACAAGAGCCTGTAGTAGGGTTTTCCTGACTGTCATGGGGAGGAAAGGGAAAACCTTCCTCAGGAGGCTTAATATATGGAAACAGGAGCTCACGGTGGCTGTAACTTGCTCTTTCATAGAGCGTTTCTGGTCTAAGTATACTCCTAGATTTTTCACCACTGCTCAAGCCTCAAAGGAGTCAATTCCATATAGGGCGAAGCGGCAACATTCTTCACAATAATTACCCAGGGCACTAAACCTCGTACTTGAGTTTGTAGATTAACCATGTGGCTGCCAGCTTTCTGTTTGCCTGCCTTCTGACGTGCAAGGAAAACACCCTTGCAAACCCTGGCTGCTTCCAAAATGTCAATAAAGTATCCAGCCGACCGGCCTTTTGTAGAACCAGTGGTAGAGCCTCTCGTATTTCAACAGTGGCACCAGATTCAGCCAAGTGCTTCAAACTAATTTATAGCAGCAGGCGGGCATCCCATTCAGTAATATCCAAAAGACTCTGGTGAAAGACGGACGCCTAGCCTAGCGGGTCGGGGCTTGTTTGGCGACGTCACCGCCCAACATCTTGCAAATGAAAAATCATGCCGTCTTCGCAACATGATATACAAGCCCACCACTCGGACGGTAAGTAAAAGCAGTTTTTATTCAACTTTCCATTCTATCATCATGAGAAAGGCAGCAAATGAAATGATGTCTTTCAATTTAGACTACTGCATCTCCACTTGTGAATGGTTAGTATTCACAAGTGTTCCTGGCCCCTGGGACCACCACCTCCCTGGGGCCATAATAAATTTGTGTTGGGGGCCTCAGGACCCCCTGGGGACCACCACCTCCCTAGGGCCAAATTTATTTTAAACAATTGGGAGGGGAGCTGCGCGTGGCCCCCCTCCTGGAGCCATAGATGGCCTTGGTGACTGCCACACCCCCAGGGCTAGCTCCTGCTATGTCCTGGGGCCCACCCCCGGGACATAGCTGTTCGATGTGGCTTGGCAGAAGCTTTACTGCTCCCACCAAGCCACAGCCAACGGTCCTCTTCCAGCAAATGAGAGCATTAGAAATGCTCTTGCTTGCTGAAAGCGGAGCAGAATTGCTTTTAGACAGAGTGAGCTGCATGTTTAGCAGCTCCCTATGTCTAAAAACAATGCTGGCTCCCGCAGGAGGCTTGGAGCCTGCAGGGACAGCGGGGGCCTTCAGGCTCCCCCTGCAGTCCCAGTAGAGGCTCAGTGCTCTGGGGGCACCCAGTAGACATGGCTGGGCCCTGCGGCAAGGGGGCCCCAGGACTGAAATCGGCCCATGTAGGGGAGCCACACGGCCCCCTTCCACCATTTGAGAAAGGCTGGGCTCTGGGGGTTAGAGGCGAGCCGTGAGGCCCACTCCCCATTCCAAAAAAGCCTGGACTCTAGGGGTGGGGTCCTTAGGGCCTAAATCAGCCCTGGGGGGGGCCATGCGGCTCCCCTCAAAAAATCAAAATAACAAGAGCCAGTCCGGCAAGTCGGCAGAGGTCCCACCCCCTTTCACCACCACTCTGCAAACGCGCCATATGGTCCATTACTGGTTGGTGGATGAAGTCCCCTTGGCTGTTGAGGGTCTTTGGGGGCCAACAAGCCCTCCTGTTACCTCCAGTAAGTCCCACAGAGCATGATTGCTGAGAGGTCTTTGGAGGCCCGCCCCATTTCTCCACCCTTTGACGAATAGACTTACCACCAGGAAATTTGTCAGCTTGCTGTGCAGCAGCAGCTTCGATTCTCCTTTGCTGAGCTTGGACTTGTCATCTTCTTTTTCAGAGTACTGGGAAAAGATTTGGAGCAGGGTATGTGTTGAAGTCTCCACTTGTATAGACATGGCGGAACTTATGGCCATTGGAAATTAACAAAAGGATCTAGTTACTAGAGCAGAGACCCTAGGAATGAGACCTGGAAGAGGGTGATAAGTACAACCAGTGTAGCAGATCAGATGCAGAAACTAATTTGAAAAATGCTTGAATTCAATGTCTAATTCACTGGTTGGCTATGCAGCATCAACCATTACAAGAATATGTGTGTGCTCAAAAGGGCCAGCTTCCACTAGAGTGAAGGATCTCATTGTGTACATTGAGTCCAAGCCAAAAAATAAAAAACGTAATGAATCATCTACATACCTGACACTGCTTGGTCCTCCAAAACGAAGTACCTCCAACAGGTGATGCTCGTTAATGTGTTGTTATGATTTGTAATGTACCCCAATATAGGCCTGGGTAGTCACCTAACCTTTCACCTACATTTTCCCTGCCATTGTACTACATAACAGTTTTTGGTATTGACCTTTTACCTACTTAGGTGCTGCATAAATGTGGTGTGGTTTCCCCAGAAAACTAGCCTCATTTATTATGCATGAGGATTCTCAGAATCACAGCAGGATTACCATCTTCTGCATTATAACCATGTATAAGGGTCATTCCTTTCGTCATCCTCTGCCGACATGACACAGCAAGGTAGAACCCCTTAGGGTACCTTTTGGGTATATAAACACCATATCTTTGCTGGGGCGGGCAGAGAAGAAAAGACTTCCATGCTGATACACTGACGCGAGACACTGAGGTTCCTGCACGCAGACACTCCAGCATGCAGTGGTCTGACATCCCTTGTGGGGTGTCCTTCTCGAGACTAAGATGGGGTCCTTCGTTCTCTCACACCAGGTAATGGGGTTGGGTTTTATCCTAGGGGAATTCTTGGATATACCTACATACATGCTAGGTACACTTAGGTACATCTAGTTAGGGTTGCATCTTAGGAGTACACCATGGTTGAAATTTACCATCCATTTACTCTGTTGGTGCTTCTAATCATGTATATCTGTTTCTGTCTTATGGTTGTAGCAGCACACATATTTTACACTAGAATGACGCTGGCTCAATAAATGCTTATTGAAAACGTCCCCATCATTTATTCTGTGTATCTCTCTGAGACAAAGTGAGCACAAGTGACTGAGCGAAAAGTACTGTACTGTTTCCACGATCCCTGATGGGTCAGGGTTGTCATATTCGATAGTTGCCAGAAACTATTCTGTCCTTGGTAAGAGGAATTCATAGTGGCACTGTGAGCTAGCTGGTATACAGGTGATCCAGCGATCTGGGACTAATAATTTTCTACAGACAAGGCCCAATTTCATTACCCAACAAGTCCCTTCATGCTGGGTTAGTGAATTACCAAACAAAATACCAAACTTACCAAAGTCCAATTTGTATCTCCATTCTAGTATACCAATTATGGCAATGCAATCTTTTTATAGTTGATAGGGTTTGGCAAACTAATACTTGGTTCTAAAATACTCATAAAACTAAATAAACACCTCTAATAAAGACAGACTTATTTGTATATTTATAAATGTTTATCTAAATAATGTGAAATAAATGCTCATCAATATCAACATACAGTACAATTCATAGGTCATCACAAGGTAATAATATCGGTGAAATAGTAATAGAAACTCATCTCAAATGACAGCGCATAAAGGAGTGGAAAGGCGAAGAGACAAAAGGTTCAGAAACAATTGTTTATCAATGGTTATGCAAATTCAGTTTCCAGTCTATACTAACCCAATTTGAAATAGGAAAAATACTCTCTGGTCATGAGAGCAGTAAGGCCCCTCAAGAAGAATTGAAGAGGCAAAGACTAAGTCAGGAATCAGCAGACAGGAACAGCCAGCTCAGGAATAGGAGATAGCGACAAGGCCTCTCCTCACACAGGTAGGAAAGCAAACCACCGACTAACCTAACTCCTCTCACCAGGAACCTCAATTATACCCTAAAACCCAAAAGTCCAACCCACACTTGTATCAGAACAGAAGATTTCTTTACACTTGATTGGTTAAGGAAGGGGGTGTATTGTCACACCAATCTCGTCATGTCCATCTCTCTCAATGTCTTATTGTTTATTTATTCATCACGTCAGCTTCCACCCCAGGAAATACAAATTCGAGCCACTGTCATATATTTCACTTCCTTCATGCCGGTTATGTAGCAAACTTTGTATAACATTTGTCCATTTGTGCCGCTTTCGGAGGAAATGTTCTTTCGCTCGATGAATTTGTTTCTTCATACAAACTCATGGCAGGCACACAGGACTTGTGAAGGACATTTGTCGTCCACTTTTCCCTTCTCTTTCAAACTTCATTTCTTAAATTTATTTTCTCATTTCCATTAACCCCAAGGTTTCCTGCAGAGCAGAAAACCATGCTTCTATGGAAAAAAACACAGGCATTATTAATCACTTAGAATGCTTTCCATTACGCAACTACCCAGTGCTGTATCTATCCATGCGCAACCCGTGTTAATGTTATTCTCCTAGCAAACATTAATAAAGTGCACAAAAGCAGCATTAGTCCTTTATTTTCTTTGGTCAAAAAGCTTGCGGCCTACTCCAGTGCTTTAGTACGCACTTGCGCAGTAGCCTTTTCCCTCATGTTAGTCGCTTTTCCGCATAAGTTTTCACCGCACACTGTTAGTAAATGTTACTGAGGGTTCAATTTGAGCAGGTTTTATTTCGCAAAAACCCTGCTCCATCAATCCCCTTTGATGGCTTTGAGTCATCACCATAATACCCACCAATTCAAATTATCACTTTTAAAGAAAACAGTTGTTCTCTCTCGTTTTACCATTATTCCATCTAGATCTTTCATAATGTCATAATAATTTCCTTTCCTGTCCTCCAATTCTATCTCATCTCTCTTTCCCTTTCTTGCTTTTCTTTTATTATCAGACGACTCCTTCTTGCATCTACAACACTTATAGATCAGAAAAATCATTAGTATCGCTGTAGCTACTGCAATGATAGGTATTAGTATTCTCCCTAACACATTATTTCCAAAAGTAGACAACCAATTACCCATAGAGGAAAAACTCTTACCAAGTTTCTCCCAAGCACCGTCAACCTTCAATTCGGCCAAATCTTTATGAAGATTTGTAATATTCTTAATATACCCCTCAAGACTCTTACTCTTGTCAGGGATATAAGTGTAACACTGTTGTATTTTCCACAAATTGCAGACTCCACCCTCTTTAGCCAATAACACATCAAGGGCAAGTCGATTTTGTAAAACCATAGACCTAATCGCAACCATTTCAGTATCAATCATTAAAAACCCACCATCAGTGTCTGTTGATAATCGATCAACCACTGTGGACAATTTTCTAATTTTATGTGAATTCAAAATAACTCCAACTGAAGGTATCAATGCTCCAAAAATATCTCCCACTATTTCTGAAAAACTCGCTCTCTTATTACGTATTAATCCATTCTTTACTTCATTAATTCTATCATTCTTATCCAAGTGAAGGGGGCGTGGCCGAGCCGTCGACCGAGATGGCCGCACGGCATTGAAGCTCTGGCGCTCGGAGCCCTGTACGCGGCAGGAACTGCCTCAACCGGACGCTTCCCCTCGAGTTTGGCAGTCGAGGCCGCCTAAGATGACCCGCCTGCAGGACTCGAGCTGAAAATACCCCAGGCTGAGGACCTCGCAGCGCTTCTGGGCTGAGGGGGAGGAGACGGGTGGAGCTGTGCGGAGACCTGGCCTGCCTCGGAGGCCCCGTGGTGAGAGGGTCCATGGGTGAGCCTGAGGCCGGAGCAGCGGCGCTCCATCGGGTCCACCGCCTATCCGCTCTGCACCTCCCCCAATTGCTGTGATGCTGGTTCCAGGGGATAGAGGCATCTCGTGGGACCTCCACGCACCGACTAAGGCTGGGTGAGTGCCGGAGGCGGGGCCGCGGCATCTGCGGCCTTGCCCTCAAGCCCACTACATGTTCCCGGTGCCCGGACTGTAACCAATCCGAGGCTGCCTCTGCGACCCCTCCCCCCCGCCTCAACGCTTCTGCCATTACTCCCGGTCACGTCTGCAGCGGTGACGGGAGTGGACTGATGACCTGCGCTTCTGGGGCCTGACTTGCGGGTAGCTCCGTTCGGAGGGTTCCGATGCAGTGACGCAGTACTTTGGAGGCCCTATCTGCGGCGCATTATCGGGGCACAGATCATTACCCGATTGGACAGGTGGGGCTGAACTGACTCTCGGGAGCAGCGGAGGGCTCCATGACTGTGGCATGTGGCGGTTCCTTTTCTATGCCTGCAGCTGTGGGCCCTGCTCGGGACATGGGCTTGTGGGCTCTGGGCCTTGGCTATTTTGATAATCGCCGGAGGTGGGGCTTTGCAGTGGTACCTGAGTGTCTCTGCGGCTGAGCGCACATCTGTGGAGTCCAGGCCTACCAATACCTAAGAGGTGCGTGCCTACTCCTCCCCACCTCCCCCCAGGGCCCAGCCTTCGCCCACTGTAACGGCAATCCATTTCCTCAATCCTCCCCGGGGTGCCACGTGCCGCCTTGGGGCGGGTTCCTCTACTAAGTTTGACCGAGGAGACACCTTCCTCACTCCCCCCCTGCTGTCTGGGTAAGGTGCGGAGCTTTTATCTTCCTTATGCTACTTCGGCCCACATATACCACTGCCATGGGTCGTGGGGACCCTAAACAACGGAAACTAAACTTTGACAAACAGGGTGCATCCAACGACCATAGTACTGAAAGAGGGGACAGCTCGGACCAGGACGAGCTGCCACAAGGGTCAGACGGCACCACAGCTATTATGGCGGAACTCCGAGCTGGATTCCGTGCGATTGATTCCAGGTTCGACTCCCTGACCTCCTGCCTCGATAAAATGGGGAAATGACTAGAGACACATGGCACTAGGTTGGACGAGGCTGAGAAGCACATCTCCTCTCACGAGGATCAATCCACGGACACGCGGTGCCGGGTGGAGCGCCCACTTAAATCTGTGGCAATAAAGAATGAAGACCTGGAGGCGAGGTCTCGGAGGAATAACATCCGCATAAAAGGTTTGGTGGAATCCACAAACATGGGGCGACCTGAACCCTTAATCGAGACTTTGCTGGCGGAACTGTTTGGGGTTGACAGCTTCTCCAAGGCCTTCATTGTGGAGAGGGCGCATAGATCTCTAGGCCCACGTCCCCCTCCAGGAGCCCGTCTGCGGCCCATTATTGCCCGCATGCTCAACTATAGGGACCGTGACACGGCGCTCTGCCACGCCCGAGAAAATGCACCAATCCAGTATCAAGGTGCCACTCTTTCGTTCTACCCGGACCACACTATGGCGGTCCAGGAGGCCCGCCTCAAATTCAAAGACGCTAAACTCCAGCTCCGCAAATTAGGCCTGCCCTACGCTATGCTTTATCCAGCTAATCTCCGAGTGACTGTAGACAACAAGCCACATTTCTTTGAGACTGCCGCTGATGCTGTATCCTTTTGAAAACAGTTCCAAAGTGCGGCTCGTAGAAGCCCGTCCCGCATTTCAGAACACTCCTCTCCGGACAGGCAACTTGCTGCAAGTGCAGAACTGTTCACCACAGAATAGCAGCCACTAGGATGTCAATGCCAGGCCCTGTAGTAACCTGGTTCCGTAACTTGCTGGGTGTGGGGATAGCGCCATATTGAGTTTCTCAATGGTTACATAAGTTCCTGCATGTTGACATTATGCAAAATGTTTACTTTGAATGATGGGCTCCGAGCGTCCGAGGCGTTGCCCGCCTCCCACGGATGACTCCGTATGGTTTGTCTTTAGGGTTTTCCTTTCTCGATTGGGAGGGGGAGGGTGGATATTCACCGGACTTTTGAGCCCAGGTGTGGGAGGGGGGTGGTGGTGGTTACTTCTTTCATTTACATCGTTTTTTGCATTGTTACTATATGGTTTTTCAAGGATCCCTATGTCGTTCTCCCTAAGTGTCCCTCTCTCTTTGCAATCGGAATGTAGATATGTGTTTACCGAGTACATGTGCATGCACTTACCCCCTAGCTGGCCATGACCCTAGACTCAGCTGTTAAGACTAACATGGTCATACCCTCCCGTTTATACCTAAAACTATGTTGGCTGATACACAGGGTAGATATTTGCTAGTGGTGGGGTCAATGGTGGGCAAACTGGTGGCATTTCTCAACGTCTATGCACCTAACATAGATGACCCCGGGTTTTTTACGAATCTGCACACGTTATTGCATCGATACGAATATGACTTGATTTTCCTTGGGGGAGACTTAAATATATGGTTGGATCCGGAGCGAGACTCCTCGGGCTCTGTACACAGCAGCAAGCCTCAGGCACATCGGGAGTTGATGGACCTAATCCGATCCCGAAACCTGCATGACCTCTGGCGCATACACCATCCACGGCCTCTGGATATACCTTTCACTCGGCACCACATTCCACCCAGACACGCTTAGATTATTGGCTTACTGATGCGTTGGGATGCCACTGGACAAAGGGCGTAGACACACTCCCGCGTACGCTTTCTGACCATGCACCAGTGCTCCTTCACCTCAGCATTCCACATGCGGTTGGATGGGAACAGAGATGGTTCTTTCCTGCTACTGCCCTTCTGGATCACCTGTTTAAGTCTGAGCTCCGAAAAGCTGTTGAAGAATATTTCACTTTAAACACCGGGTCAGTAGATAAATATGCTACTCTCTGGGATGCCTTTAAGGCATATATCCATGGTATCTGCATATCTAAACAGGCAGGTGTGTTGCGCTCTATACGGGGCAGCCTCGCCCGGGTCGAGGGGGAGCTGTCGCTGTTAGATATGTCCCTGGACGCTTCTGGTGCCTTAACTAAACAGAACAGGCTTCTACTTGAATTTAATGAGCATGCCGATCGGGAAGCTACCTTGTTAGGTAAATTACATACAGCCCACCGTTATGGCGAAGGGGAGCGCCCTGGTAAAACATTGGCGCATTTGGTGAGACCCCCTCGGGGAGCGGGGCACATAGTGGCAATAAAAAGAGCAGACGACTCCATGGCAACTGAGGATTCCGACATTCTCGCGGAACTTGTCGCATACTATCGATCTCTCTATGCTACCAAACTACCCAAGTACTTTACGCAACATTTGACATATTTGCAGGAGATTGCCATGGTGTGGCTTACCACGGGTCAAGCTGAGTTCCTCAGTGACCCTTTCACGGTAGAGGAGATTACCACGGCAATAGAGGCCCTTTGTGGCTCAAAGGCACCTGGTCTGGACGGACTGTCCGGAGTGTTTTATAAAACATTTAAAGACATCCTGGCACCCCAGGTACTCGAGGTTTATGCAGAGGCTCTGGAGGTTGGAGTCCTCCCCCCCTCTATGAGGAAGGCAGCCATCTCTTTCTTGTTGAAACCTGATAAGAAACCCACGAGTTGTGCCTCTTATCAGCCCATATCCTTGATAAATTTTGATGATAACATTTTGGCAAAAATGTTATCCACCCGACTCTCCTTGTTGTTAGATCAAATACTGTCACCAGCGCAGTCCGGCTTTATCCCGCACAGGTCCACCGCCCTAAACCTTCGGACAGTCTTTTCTGTCATTAATAGAATCGACCCAGGTGGACCCGCAGCAATAGCTCTACTCGACGCAGAGAAGGCTTTTGATTCCTTAGAATGGCAATTCCTTCTTGCCGCGCTCCGTAAGTTGGGCCTCCCGGCTAACTTTATTGCGCTGATTGCGCTTTTATATTCAGCCCCCACGGCTCGTATTCAAGTGAATGGCTCCCTGTCAAAACCGATTCCTATCTCACGAGGGACTCGACAGGGTTGCCCCTTGTATCCCCTGCTTTTTATAATAGCCATGGACCCCCTGATCCGACATCTACAGGAAAAATATCTATTTTCCGTGGCCTCCAGTTTCAGTCTGGTCCCCTATTAATGTCTCTTTATACAGACGACATATCATACCCTACACCAAGCCGGAACGGGACCTGGCCTCCTCCACCCCCTTGGGGGCGCTATTTCCACGGGGTATCCCGTTGGATCCCAATGATGTGCAGCCTCTCTCCACTACATGTTGGGCTTGGCGTCGGTTGAGCCGGAAGCTAAGCGATGGCTCCCTCTCCAGAACAGAACTCCCACTATGTCGGAACCCGCACTTAACTCTCACATCTGAAGTAGTGGTACAATGTACACTTATCAAACTAAAACTGCTTACTTTCAGTTCCCTCTTCCCGGACGGGCGGGCGATAACTATGACGGATCTCACTACACACGCTGAACTGACATATATGGACAAATTTGTAGTAACAAGGCTGCTTGGGGCACTCCGCTCGTCCAGTTCTACATTTCCTTCTCCCCCTGTGGAATTCCAACCACTCACATTACTCATAACTGAGAAAGAAGGAGATCACCTTGTCACCAAATTATACCGAGCATGCTCGGTGCTAAAACCGGCCCGGGATCAAGGGGTTAGAGAACGGTGGGAGAAAGATCTGGGTCAATCATTAACGGATAAGGAATGGACTTGCAGCCTAAAACAAATACATAGGGTATCCCCCAACCATAGGCACAAACTCCTCCACTTCAGTTTTGTGCATAGGACGTACATCACACCATGTCAGCTGAACAAATTTGATCCTACTAGGCCGCCCATATGCCCAAAATGCCAGTATCCTGCAGCGGACTTCGTCCATATGACCTGGGTATGCCCCCGGATAGTATCTTACTGGACAGAGGTCTTCCAAATGATCTCAGACATGATAGCTACCCCCTTTCCTCCCTCTCCCAAGTTGGCCTTACTGGGAATAGTTAATACCGTAAAATTATGTTACCGACGGTTCGTTGCTCTAGCGCTGCTGCTAACGGAAAGGGAAATTGCTGTTCACTGGGGGGGTGAAAACCAGCCCAACAAAAGATATGTGGATGCGCAGCATGGCATACTGTGATACACAAACTGACATTTATGCTACGCTTCAGCCCCCAACCTCTCGTCCTAAGGACATCTGGCATATCTACCGCTGCTATCTGCGACAGACGCAACAACCATCCCCTCACTCCTCCCCAAACTCTCCACACACTGACAGGGAACAAGGGCCCCTCTCCCCATTAGCCCCCACTACTCTTTAGACGTCCTAGGGTGGTGTTCCGCCCCCACGCAGCATGCCAAGAAGAGAACCGACTGTAAAGATAGGTGAAAACACTGTGCTATACTCACCACTGAATGTGGTACACTATTGCACCATGAGGCATATATGGTGTCTCTCCTTTTATTTTCCTAAACATATTCTTATAAGAGAGATCCCCCTCCCCGCCTTCCCTCCCCCCCTTCCTCCCTGCTCCCCCGTAGGGACCTTCTTTTGTGTTTGTTGTGTGATTTGAAATTGCATTCCAATATTGATGTTATTGAGAAAATATGCTAGAATCACTACATCTTGGAGTGTGTTGTAATGTCTTCTTATTGCAAATAATTAAAAATCTTAATTAAAAAAAAAAATATCTGTTAATATTCATGAATTATTTTGAATTTTGTATGGCATAGTCCCTGATCATGTACAGTTATGCTCTTGTGCCTGTAGTGGATTACCCTGTGACCGCTTTGTTATTTGCTGGTGGTCCAATTAATGGCAGTTAGTCTTGTGTAATTTAGAGTATTAGCATATTGGATAGTACCATTCAGTATTTATTTGGATATTGGTACTAATTTTTACCATGCATAAGGGTTAATATATTGGCTATTTTGGACTATCTCATAACTCTTTTGTTATTTTATTTTATTTTATTATATTGTTAAATTGTTATATTGATATATTGCTATATTGATACTAAATACTAACATAATGAATATTGATTGAATTGAAGTAATGTATGACATTGCCAACCTTGCAGTTGTGGCTTCATTATCATTATGATTATCATTGTGTGTATTGATATCTCCTACTGGAACTTGGTAAAACATTGGCCACTACAAAATGGCCGACACGTATATTGAACTCTCTGTTATTTCAGTCAGTCCTCTTTTGATGTCACTGTTAGCACGCTGTACGTAATTTTGTGTTGAAATTATGCCGAAAAAACTGTGTTCTCTTTACCCGTAATCAAGGCGCACAAGCGCCGAAACGCGTTGGGTTTTCGGCTTTAAACCTTGAATAAACCACCCCGTGCACCTTAAAAAAAAAAAAAAGAATCTTATCCAAGTGATACGCTTTGGGGAATACTATCCCCATATAACAACATCCATACCAATGTTCAGGCAACCTATAGTAGCCATTCTTACCACACACATAATAGATTCCCGGAAAGACAGGATCAATTCCTCCTTTTATTCCCCATCCTCCAGTAATTAGAAAAGTATGATCACATTCGCTAGAACCAATGAAATAATTGTTATAATCAGTCTTTTGTCTAAGCAAACAAAGCTTCCCTCTATGATACCAGTCTAGGGTCATTGCAGCGTAAGTCTCGCCTTTCTTATAATCTCCTTCTCTGAAAGCCCATGGAGGTACATGAGACTTTTGCTCAGCCGCCTTTCTCTTAAAGTCTTTCCTTCTATCCTCTACCATGTTAATGAATTCTATTTCTTCAAACTGTAACTATAAGTGAGATTGTGTCTATGTGCATATACTGTATCTATTGTCTGTGTAGTGTGAAAAAATTATCCCATATATTCTGCATTTCTAGCATTATTTATTCTATTCATGTTCTTTCTAATGGGAATTTATGAAAACACTAAATCCATGTTAGAATAATAATACTGTAAGCTTCCCTTCTCATAAAACAAACTGGTTAAAACACTACAAGACACTCCATATGTTAAAGGTAGGTGGTGATAAGTCACCCCCTCTGAGACAGACGATGGTAGTTGTATGCACACATAACAATCTCTTGCATCCATTGTGTCAACATACTCATACAACAACTTTGTAAATACATTTAGCGAAAAATCATTAATTGATTTATCTTGATGATAGATGCTGTCATCTTCCATCTTCTCTATATTAGTATGTGAGATTTCCTTTAGACTTTTAAAATCTACTTTTTCACTCATCACATCATTAGTATTATTTTTGTGATTAGCTACCATTAAGACAGGCACAATAATAATTAGTGTTAACCACACCAACATTAGTAGTAAAATAGTAAATAAGCAAGCATTAATACATCTACGTTTAAAACTATGATTTCGATATCCAGTCTCTGCTATATTTGCCATTTTAAGGAGAATAATTTATTAAAAAACTAAAAACTAAAAATCTAAAAACTAACCATCCAAAGTAGTGTATCCTTAATAACTAACTAGCCAAAGTAGTATATTCTTACACTTTAAGCCTACCTTCTTCCCCCTCTTTTTTAATTTTTTTTTTATAACTTCTTCATCTTCAGTTCTTTGCAAATCTTTCAATGAATTTTAAATTTCTGCACCTTAATTTACACAGTTCTCTTTAAGGTGGTTCAAAATTGTTTGCCTCAATCTGCTCTGTACCAGCGTTTTCTTTGCTCTGGTCTGTGTGTTCAATTTCTTCCAACACCACATATGTCCATCCAATCCTTTGCAATAATCAAGCACTAGATCATCAGTAATATTCATCAGTTGATTTGCTGGTACAATCCGCTGTCTCATTGCTCTCCCCATTATAACTTCATGAGGCGATAATCCAGTCTTTTTTATCAGGAATGCTTCTCAGACTCATCAATACCAAGGGTAAAGCATCTGGCCATTTCAGTGCTGTGGATGCACACACTTTTGACAGTCTAGATTTGATAGTGCTGTTAATTTGCTCAACCACACCTGAGGCTTCTGGTTGATATGCACAATGCAGCTTTTGTTCAATTTCTAATGCTGCACAAATCATCAGAATTATTTCATTATTAAAATATGTACCTCTATCCGTTTCTAAAGAGACTGGAAAGCCATATCTAGGAATGATCTCTCTCAAAAGCAATTTAGCAACTGTTAAACTATCATTTCTTCTTGTTGGATATGCTTCCACCCAACGAGAAAACAGACAAACCATAACCAACACATATTTCAGTCCATTACAAGGAGGGAGCTCAATGAAATCAGCTTGTAAGCTAATGAAAGGTCCTGCTGCTTTTCCAATTTGCCCCCAACTAACTACAGTCTTTCTACCTGGATTTTGCTGCTGGCACACTACACACCTCTGGCAAAGACTCTCTGCAATAACCCTAAACTTTGGATTATACCACAACTGTTTGAACAGTCTAATCATGGCAGCTCTTCCCACATGTGTCACTCCATGATAAATTCTTGCCATCTGAGAAAGTAAACAGTCTGGCATTACTGGCCTATCATCCACATACACCCATATTTCATCTTCAGGTCTCCTTGTACAACCTGATTTGATCCACATTTCTTTTTCTTCTTCACTGGCTTCTTCCTGCAACTGTCTAACTTCATCCCATGTTTCTACAGAGGAGAACATCAAGTGACAATTTGTATTCTTTTTCTCTTTTACTTTGGTAATTGAAACTGAATTTTGTGCACAGAAACGAGCCACGTGGTCTGCATATCTGTACTAACTGGTCACATAATTATTTCCTGATTTATGTGCCGGACATTTGACCACTGCAATCTCTTTGGGCATTTGTAATGCATTTAGTAAATCTTTTACATCTTTGCTATTTCTAATCGGGGATCCTAAAGAAGTCAGAAATCCACGTTGCATCCACAATTGACCAAAATCATGCACCACCCCAAAACCATATTGACTATCCGTAAATATGGTTATTCTCAAATTCTTGCCAATTATACAAGCTCTGGTCAAAGTGACCAATTCAGAAATTTGGGCTGAATTTATCCCTCTTAGACAAGGTGCTTCAAGAACCATGGTCACTGTACATACAGCATAAGAAGCACGCAAAACACCTTTCTTATCTCTCAGACAAGAACCGTCAACAAACATCAGACAATCTGACTCTGACAATGGTACATCTCTTATATCAGGCCTTGGTCTGGTACACAATTCTGTCACATCCAAATAATCATGTTCTGCTTCATCTTTCACTTCTTCAAAACTTGAACTCGGCAACAAAGTCACTGAGTTCAGTGTCGTGCATCTTGTTACTGTCACATTTTCAGCACCCAAGATCACTCTTTCATATCTAGTCAAACGACTCCTAGTCATATGCTGTGTTCATGTTCTTGTCAACAAAATCTCAACAGAATGTGGCACATACACTCTCACTGGATGTCCCATCCCAATTGATTCACTCTGCTCTAGACTCACACAAGTGGCAGCCACCGCTTTCAAACAACCTGGCAACGCTGCAGCCACTGAATCCAAAGTAGCAGAGAAGTATGCCACTGGACGTCTTGCCATTCCATGGGTCTGTGTTAAGACTGAAAGTGCACAACCATCCTTTTCACAACAGAACAATGCAAACTCTTTACCATAATCTGGCATTCCCAATGCAGGTGCTCGACAAAGACTATCTCGCAGCTCAACAAAAGCCTTCATGCTTTCTTCATCCATTTGGATTGGATCGACTACATCTTTGTGAGTCAATCTCTGTAATGGCTTGGCTATCAGTGAAAAACCAGTGATCAACTGTGCAGTATCCAACCATGCCCAGAAACATTCGAACTTCTTTCTGTGTTCTGGGAGGACCCATTTGCAAGATCACAGCAATTCTATCTTGTGATACTTTTCTGACTCCTTTTTCAATTTTGTGTCCCAAATATTGAACCTCTTTTTGACAAAACTGTAATTTTGCTGGTGACACTTTATGCCCACCTACTGCCAAATGATTCAGTAGAGCAATTGTATCTGTCACACAGGCTTCTCCTGTCTTTGATGCCACCAATAAGTCATCGATGTATTGCACCAATACTGAGTCTTCTGGCATAACCAAAGACTCCAGACACTTTTTCAGAATCTGATTGAAAATCGAAGGACTCTCTGTGTACCCTTGAGGAACTCGGCACCATGCCAAAACACGGTATTGGTAATAAAGATATTGGCTATCCGGATGCAGGGGTATCAACAAAAATGCTTGGCACAAATCAATCACTGTAAACCATTCCGCGTCACAGGGAATTTGGTAAAGAATTACTGCTGGGGTGGGCACTATCGGACCACAAGGCACCACAATCTTATTAATTTACCTCAAATCCTGCACAATCCCATACTTACCACTCGGTTTCTTAATTCCCATAATAGCTGAATTACAAGGACTCCCTAGTATCTCTCTCAGAATACCCTGTTCAATCATTTGCTCAATTACAGGAGTAACTCCTGCAATGGTCTCAGGACTCATTTTATACTGTGGTGTTTTTGGAAATTCTGCACCATGCTTAACCAAAATTTGGATAGGATCAACACCTTTCATCATCCAATGTCTTTCCCTGTAAAATCCCACACATCAGTCGTCACTGTGTCTCTCAATTCAACAGGCAAATCCTTCGCTGTAAATAAAGGATACAAATCATTCACTTCTGTGCCTTTGCTTGCTAACATCACTTTGAAAGCAACATCCTCATCTGGTGTTTGGAAAGCAATACCATTTGGTGTACAATAGATGGTGCAATTCATTTTACACAGTAAGTCCCTACCTAAAAGGCTCACCGGACTTGTATCACACACCCCAAACCGATGCAAATCTCTGAACTTTCCAATATGAACCTCCATTGGTTTGGTCAATGGAGTCTTAATATGCTTATTTGAGACTCCTACGACTTGGATAGTTTCTCCTGAGAGGGGTAGGTTTGGAATTTCCTCTGCTCTCACAGTAGAACAGGTAGCACCAGTATCCAGAAGGAAAGTAATATCATTACCTTCTACTTTACCATCCACAAAAGGACCTGACTGATCTACCTCTAGAGATGCGCCAAGCACGCACTCTTCCTCCCCCCTCAGGCACCGTCATTGAGATGAATCTGAATCACTCTCAGGACACTGCAACCAATATTGCGAAACCATTTGTACATTTTCATTCTTACCAACCTGTTCACCCCCGTGAAAATCAGCATCCGCACTGTATCTCTGTACCTGAGCATTCACATTATTTGGCATAGGAGCTTGGGGCACTTGTAACTGTTGTACTTGTGGTGTAACCACCTGTTGCTGCTGCAATTGCTGTTGATTCACAACCCCCTCATTCTGCAACTGTGGATTGAAATTTTGAACCATTCCATTATTTCCTAACAAAAACTTACACTCGTTCTTCCAATGTCCTAACCTGCCGCATCCATGACACAGAAATTTCTTTTTCATCTCTTCTTTATTAATCATACCTCTACCTTTTCCCGGTAATTGCACTTGAACACCACCATTCAGTACAACATTCATACCAGGCACCTGACCATTTTGAAAATTCTGATTCTGCCCTTTCATCTGAAAACCTGTTTGATACCCGTCAACAAAATTCCCATTTTTCTGCTGTGCCGCCTTCACTTGCGCCCACATCATTTTCTCCTTCAATTTCTTATGTCTTGATTCAATATCATCACTACAGTACTTTGCGTACCTCAGAATTTCATCCACTGTCTTATTCTGCCAACAAATCAAATGTTGCTGAATCATATTACTAATCTCCGGTTTCAATCCAAACACAAACTTATACACAAAATGTCCCATATCCTTGTCAGTTATAGTTTCATAACCACTATACTGCTCGAACACTTGTAAAAGTCTCTCATAATAAGCATGTACTGATTCTTTTGACTCCTGTGTTGTCCTATCAATCTTAACCCAATCTGTTTCTTTTGGAGAAATCTTACTCTTCAAATAAGTAATCACTTGATTATATTTCTTCATCACCTCTTCTGATGGCGCTCCAGTTTTAGCATCTCTAGGATATTCTTATTTTGGCCAATCAACTGCAAACTTACACTCAGTCCATAAATCAGCTAGAACTACAATATCAAACAATCCATCCAAATCTTTCAACAAGACCTTTGAAACTTTTACAAATCTCTCTACCTGTTTGTACCACTCAACAGGCTTTTCTCTCAACCTGGGAAATTAATTTGTAAAAGACAATATATCCTGTCTTGACCAAGGAATGTGAACATATCCACCACCCGGAACTTCTCTCATTGGATATATCATGTCAGCAGGCTCTGTCTCCCTCAACGGAAGCACAGGAGAGGCAGTCACACCCTTACTTGCAAGCGTTTCTTCTTTCTTTTTCGCCCATCTACCTTTCCATCGTTCCAATTCACCGCACCTTTTCAAAGTATTTATCAACTCTTTTATCTGTAATCGTTTACCAGATGCATTCAAACTCTCCAAATCCTTATCACTAAAATCCAACCTATATGTCTTTGGCAAAGCTTTGGATTTCTCAATATCCACTCCATATTCCTGTGCAGCTTCTGCCAACCTCTCATGCAAATTTTTCGCTTTCAATGTAATATTCTTACACAAGAATAACAACTCATCATCCTGATATTAACTCTCCGGACTTATTGTACCAATAATCATTTTTCCAAAACTACTCTCAATCTACCTATATCTGTACTCGGTTTGGACTTACTAGGTGCCATTCCTCTTATCCATTCATCCAACTCCTCTGCTGAAGGTCCCACTGAACTCCCAGATGCTGAAGTCATTTTTCTCACATTCGATATTAATTTTCTAGGATCTATCTGTACACTTCTTTTTGGCGTTTCAATCACATTTCCAGTCACTGGAAGATCAATTAGTGACATACCCGTCTCATTTGACTCTGTTCCACTAACATTCCTAGCACCATTCACTGGAACTGTCAATGCATGCACTCTCGAAATATTTTGACCCTCACTATACAGTGGAACTATAGGACCAATTGTCCTCGGAACTGACAACGCTTCTGCATTTAAACTCATCTGATAAATTTTCTGATTCAATTCTTCCTTCGCTCTATTAAGCATCTCAATCGCTCTATCTCCTGTGAAACTCGAGTAGCCTGTGAAGGCTGTATAGCTAATGGAACTTGTGAAGCTCGTGAAACCTGTGGAACTTTTGGAACTTCTATTTCAATTAATGGTGCACTTGGAGTAGTCCCATCTGGACTCTCCTGATACGGTGGCGGTCTTTTTAGTAACATCTCATCTAATAACTCATCATCGATTTCATTTGGATCCATATCTAATTCTGAAGTCTCTACATTATTCTTTTTCTCCTTACATTTTCCACCAGCCTGATCCTCAGCAACCATTACTGCATATAATCCATCTATGCTTACTTCTTTCCTCCATCTTTTCATCTGAGCATCTCACTTAGGCTCTGAATACCATCTCATTGTATTCCTGTATTTCATCCCATTCCTATCTCTCTCCCTCCTGTATGCCTCATGTTCCCATTCTTCAAGCGCCTCATACTGCATAGGTCTAGGATTTGGTTTCAATGAATTCATTCACCTCCTCAAATTTTCCAAAATTCTCACATTAAAGGTACCATGCTCTGGGAAAGCTAAAACTCCATCATCCTCTGTATATCTCACCCAGTTCTCCAACCATGTACACGTATGATATCCACGCTCTAACACCATAAAAGAAGCAGGCGATCTTGGAGGAGGTACAGGAAATCCCTCTATAGTAACTATCGGTTTATCTTTTTTAAAGAAATCCTGAATCATCTTTACCAACTTCATTTTCAACCTTCTCTTTTCGCTAAATATCTCAGAAATCAAGGAAATCCTTCCGAAATTCCACTCACTCTATTCGCTCGCACTCGTCCAATACCAGCGCGACTCACACCAACCAACCAATCAAAGTACAATACACACCCGCTATTCTGACCAATGCCAGCGTGGCTTTTTATGACGTCAGTATAACTCCTACAACTGACCCTCCCTTTACAAAAATAATACGGCAATGTACTACAAAGTCTTTCTAAATAAATTCTTATTAGAAACAACACAAAACGCTGCTACTTTGCCTGCTCCACTAAATAAAGAGATAGTTCAATTACTCAAACAGATCCTTTAACATCCAGTAAAATAACAACCAGCCTCACTCTACTTTCAATCAAGTGAAAAGAGGTCTTGGTACTCCTTTGGGTGTACTGGCCAAAGTTTCGGAAGAGGACTTTCACTGTTACATACTATCAGAATAGGTCCCTTAGAATAACATCAACAGCATTTCACTGTTCGATATTACAACAACAGACAAAGCACTTCTACAGTGTGATACTTTTCCACACTATTCCTCTGCCCCTGAGGCTTAATCAACATCCCGGGATCTTAGACAACTCCGTACCCGTACTTCCAGACTACATAAAACAAAGATGCTAACTTTTCATATTAGTAACCAAAATCAATTATTCAACCATTAATTTGCCAAATACAAACCATCTGGCTGCTACCAAATCTGATCCAGCGATCTGGGGATAATAATTTTCTACAGACAAGGCCCAATTTTATTACCCAACAAGTCCCTTCATGCTGGGTTAGTGAATTACCAAACAAAATGCCAAACTTACCAAAGTCCAATTTGTATCTCCATTCTAGTATACCAATTATGGCGATGCAATCTATTTATAGTTGACAGGGTTTGGCAAACTAATACTTGGTTCTAAAATACTCATAAAACTAAATAAACACCTCTAATAAAGACAGACTCATTTGTATATTTATAAATGTTTATCTAAATAATGTGAAATAAATGCTCATCAATACCAACATACAGTACAAATCATAGGTCATCACAAGGTAATAATATCGGTGAAATAGTAATAGAAACTCATCTCAAATGACAGCGCATAAAGGAGTGGAAAGGCGAAGAGACAAAAGGTTCAGAAACAAATACATTTGCAAATGATTATGCAAATTCAGTTTCCAGTCTATACTAACCCAATTTGAAATAGGAAAACTACTCTCTGGCTATGAGAGCAGTAGGGCCCCTCAAGAAGAATTGAAGAGGCAAAGACTAAGGGGCCGATTCCGATTCGGGCCGGAAATCCCTCCGACCAAGTCGGATTCGGAGAGATATCCGACCGAACCGGACTCTAGCAGTTCGACCGAACGAGTACGATGCGGACGCATGCTATCGGACTCGATTCGGTCGGACTCCCATTGAAGTCAATGGGAGCCGGTCGTACGACGTGTACACGGGCTCCCATTGACTCAATGGGTGCGTCACGAACAAGGGCGCCCACTACAGCGGGTACGCGTCATTGCGATTTGCGCCGTACATGCATGTGTAGGGGGGACCCATGGGTCCCCCCTGTGTGCGACTCGCGCGGCTACGCGTACAGGGGGGTCCGACACGGACCCCCGAAGTCCGGCTCCGACTGCTCTTTTGAGCCGGACGGCACGAGTCGGTCGGACTGTTCGAGGCGCGCATCGTACTTGCCCGGTCGGGGAACGTCTCCATTGCGTGGTGCGAGTCGAGTCCGTACGAGTCGGTCGGAGCGGTTCGTAGCCGGGAACGAGTCAGTCGGGTATTTCGCGTACGCTCGCATCGTACTTGCTCGCGCGGACGGGTGTTCGAATCGGTCGGAAACAGGGCGTCCGAATCGGATCCGGTAAAGCCGAATCCGATTCGGTGCCCTACCGGCCGAGATCGGAATTGGCCCCTATGTCAGGAATCAGCAGAAAGGAACAGCCAGCTCAAGAATAGGATTTAGCGACAAGGCCTCTCCTCACACAGGTAGGAAAGCAAACCACCGACTAACCTAACTCCTCCCACCAGGAACCTCAATTATACTCTAAAACCCAAATGTTCAACCCACACTTGTATCAGAACAGAAGATTTCTTTACACTTGATTGGTTAAGGAAGGTTGTGTATTGTCACACCACTCTCGTCATGTCCATCTCTCTCAATGTCTTATTGTATATTTATTCATCACGTCAGCTTCCACCCCAGGAAATAAAAATTCGAGCCACTGTCATATATTTCACTTCTGTCATGCCGGTTATGTAGCAAAATTTGTATAACATTTGTCGATTCATGCCGCTTTCGGAGGAAATGTTCTTCCGCTCGATGAATTTGTTTCCTCATGCAAACTCTTGGCAGGGGCATAGGACTTGTGAAAGACATTTGTCGTCCACTTTTCCCTTCTCTTTCAAACTTCATTTGTTAAATTTATTTTCTCATTTCCATTAACTCCAAGGTCTCCTGCAAAGCAGAAAACCATGCTTCTATGGGAAAACAAACACAGGCATTATTAATCACTTATAATGCTTTCCATTACGCACCTACCCAGTGCTGTATCTATCCATGCGCAACCCGTGTTAATGTTATTTTCCTAGCAAACGTTAGTAAAGTGCACAAAAGCAGCATTAGTCCTTTATTCTCATTGGTCAAAAAGCTTGCGGCCTACTCCAGTGCTTTAGTACGCGCTTGCGCAGTAGCCTTTTCCCTCATGTTAGTCGCTTTTCGGCATAAGTTTTCACTGCACACTGTTAGTAAATGTTACTGAGGGTTCAATTTGAGCAGGTTTTATTTCGCAAAAACCCTGCTCCATCACAGGCGAGCATATCCGGTGGGGGGTGTCTAGAATCAGTCTGGACACCACTCCCACAGTTTATGTTGTCTAAACATGCAGATCTTATATAGATTTATAGGAAGTACACGCCATGGCACCGCCAACGTTGGTTTGGTTCTTATTTAATGGTCAAATCTAAGTAGTCGAGACCCCTACTCACATATACCCAGAGACGTCTGGAGTGGGAAGGGAAAATCCGCCACAGCTGAGTAGGCATATCCTATGTATTGGCTGTAGGTCTATTCAAGTTTAAAGGATAATAGTTCCCTATTGTGCATAAACCTTATCTCAGTTTCCGTGACAATGCCTGAAGAAGAAAACGATGTGCCAGCATTACGTGCGAATGAAGCGGGAGAGGGGAACAAGAAGGTGCTATAAACATTTCAGAAAATGTCAGAACTGCCCTTACTTTAAAACTAGCAGACTATGGAGTCCCAGCATTTGGTGGGACTGTTACCTTCGTGATAGAGGCACACGAATAATTCAGAACAGAGGTATTCTATTCATGGGTCAAATTCCCTCCTGCAGATGCATGCACCAACTTATTCCATTCTTATACCCCAGAGGACACTCCAGAATAATATTGTCCATACGAAGACATTGAAGTTCCGCTCACCTACCAGGAGCACATAAACTGGTTGAAAGGCGTCCTCCCACACACAACAGATAAAGTGAGACTCGGTCCGCTCAACAGAGGCGGAGCGACTTGGCCGGTCCTAGCTGCTTGCACACTGCGTACAGACATTGACAAAATGCCGGTAGTAGACTTACGCCCACTTCACAAAGAAATAATAAAACTTTACAGAAATTTAACACAGTTCGTTATGAGAACACTTACAGTTCAACCAACTAAAATTACCACAGTAGGTCAACTTCAAGGGACTGCAACAAAAATCACCCCACAAATGCTGAACGTGGTTATGGGTAAAATGCCCAGTAAATGGGAGCAAATGCCCTTCTGGATAGCTCTGAAAATAACACAGTTAGAGGCAGTTTTTCCACACACAGGCCTTCAAGAAAAACACAGAATGCTAGCAATCTGCTTGCCAATGGGGATAGCTCCTCTGATAGAGGATTGTACCTTGTGGGGTACAGTTTTCAATGCCATCTATACCAGAACTCACGGTATCCCTTCAATAGCATTGATACCAGACGTATTAAGACAGATACAGAATGAGTATGGAGCAGAACCTGTTATGAACTTAGGGATGAAATTGTTAGGACATTTTGCCCAGGTATCCACGATTATGTTGGCAAACATAAAAGGGGAGGCAGCAGCGGTGGCGATATGCCAGCGCCTGAGGGATTTCACTCCCATACAAAAGGAGCGTGAATTACCTAAAATTATTGAAGATACATATGCCGAATTAGGTATATATAATTTGGGAGCTAGAGCATCAAAACCTCAACTCATTGGTGGACCTGAAAAGGATAACACCAAGCAGGCACCTGATTCTTCCAAGAAGAAATGGGATAATAAAAACCAAAAGAATAGAGAGAATAGATCACAATCAAGGTGTGGGTCTCTTCAACAGGAGACCTCCGAAAGGAGATACAATCTTAGGATTCGTGATAACACTAAGAAACCTGACAGGTATCAGGATACTGATACACGTTCCTCTCGTTCCTTTCAGGGTTCATCAAAAAACTCTGAGAGGGAAGGACAGTCAGAACACAGATCGGAAGAACGAACAAAGTCCAGAGATGCACATTGTTCCCCGGACTATAATATCAAAAAAGAAGATAAACAGAAATTAAAACCTCAATTTAAAAAGATGAAAGTAGCTGGCCTTAAAGTAAGATATGCCAAGGATACTGAGGACTTAACTTCTGAATGGGGAATGGGCTCTGACGATGCTAGGCAGCGCAGCAGAAGTAACAATAGCTCACCAGAACTTGATGGAATTTCTGGTGACAGCGGCATTGAATGAACATATCACGCTGGAAACACCTGATACAAGGGTAAGTGTCCCACGTCAGTTACATGAAATAACTCTCCAAATGGAGGTGGACAAACCCAGAAAAATTAAAGATCTCTTCTGGGAGAACCTGGCTTATGGCTATGACATCCTTTTGGCTGAAAAAGATTTACCGCCTGAGATTGTTATGGAGTGCCCAAAGGGAGAAACAGTAATCTTACCAGCTTTTTCCGACCTCGTTCCATTATCTCTAAAACATTCATATGCGCAGGAGTGGGCGGTAGCACTTGCTCCTGCATTATATCGCAACCATGTAGGGTGGGATGCTGAGTCACCTCACCATGTAATCTCAGTAAAAACAACTCCAACTCCACAGAGACAGTACCCTAGTAAACAAGAAGCGAAGAAACAAGTCAGGGAGAGCTTAGATCCACTTGAATACCATGGGGTAATAGAAAATTGCACTTCTCTGATGAATAATCCTTTGTTTCCCGCAATGAAACCCGATAATTCATACCGTCTAGCTTTAGACTACAGACATTTGCTGGACTGAATGCACACAGTGCCGCATTAATGAATAACATTGTGCGGAAAAAATACAAAACGGCACTAGATATCTCAAGTGGATTCTTCTGCCAAAATATAGTGCCTGAAAGCAGGTACTTGACAGCATTCTCAGCCTTCAGCTTCCAGCGTCAATTTTGTAGACTGCCCCCAGGGTATAAGAAAAGCCCTGGGTTGTTCTCAGCTAGGGTAACAGAGTTACTTCAAACTTTTGATGAGGAGGCATTGTCCTTTGTAGATGATATTTATCTACAAATAGCCCAGCTCAATGAGTTATCAAATGAAGGGGAAAGCCTGGCAGCTAACATTTTGGAAAAATGTGCGCTGCTCCAACCTCCAAAAACACTGAAAAACTTAAAATCCATTTTGGGATTCTTGAATTTTGGTAGAACATACATTTTGGATTACGCAGAAAAAGTTAAACCTTTCTACGATTTAATCAGACCTGATTTTTCAAGTTGACTTTGGACACAGGAACACACGGATATCCTTCGTTCCTTACAAGCTGACATGATATCTTCCAAACACCTACACACACGTGTAAATACCACAAATCTGGTAATCCGTGTAATCGCGGGTCAATCTGGGTACACTTACCTAACCTTCAATGAAGGCGAAACTGTACCCATAGCATACATATCTCATCTGTACTCAAACGTTGAGATGCACTTTGCATCCACTGAGAAGATCCTAACAGCAGTTCAGGCTGCCGTAGTGAGAGAAAGAGCACTGGCTCAAGGGTAATGAATAATTGTCATAACTTTAGTACCGGCCTTAGAGGCTGTTACAAAGGCAAGCGTTCCAAATGCAAAAGCAGTACATCCACGATGGATACAATGGGCTAATTCTCTCACTGCAACAGATGTAGACTACAAATTTGATTCTACATTAAAAACACAAGCATTTCTGCAGTACGAACAAGAATATCCTCTCCTGAAAGAACTAATGCTTCTGGATCAGTATGAATATATTATTTACACTGACTTTTCGGCTCAGCCTGCATAGGAAGTAAACAGCAATACAGCGCAGCTTGTGCGTTTGTAAAAGGACGTATACAAAAAGGCAAGTTCCATCCTAGCAGTAGGAAGACAGTCTCTAGGAGACTGCACGGCACAGCTGGCAGAATTAAAAGCACTATTACTGGCTCTAATAAATACGGATCGAGAATTCCCCACACTTATTGTGTGCCATTCATTTTACTGTGTCTAGTCATATAATGAATATCTACACTACTGGGGTCAGAATGGGTTTAAAGACTCAAAAGGTTGCACAATGAAGCACAAATTGCTTTGGTAACAAGTGGCAGAACTGAGAAAAGACTTGCCAAGAGCTCATGTGATACACATGCTGAGTCATCAATGTGATGGCGTTCATGTTGGAGGGAATTCATTGGCTGATGAAGCCGCCAAGGCGACAGTGCAAACTGCTGCCGTAGCTGCAATCACTCGTTCTAGCACGAGAATAGACGGACAGATAATGGTAGCTGTCATTGCTTCACGCAAAAACAGTTCAACCATGCCAAAAATCTTTCCACTCAAGTACTCCTACAAGTTAGATGCAAAAAATATAAAATGGGTTCTGCACACGCAGGGATTACTGTGACAGTTTCACTACTGAAACAACGCTATTGGTGGCCAGCTTTAACAAAACAGACAAAAGCATTTGTCCTTAAGTGCAACATCTGTCAGCAGATGAAGGGTTCCACAGTAGCACGGCCAGCGCAAACACCACTACTAATATCAGACAGACCTCTCTCTTGTGTCTATTTGGACCACTGCAGCCCCTTACAATCTGATGGGGCTTACAAGTACATCTTGGTGGCAGTGGATTCATGCTCTAGATTCCTGTGGGTTTGGCCTCAGGCAACGACTGACACCCAAACTGTTATAAAGGATTTGCGAGTCTTCATAGGGACATGCACAATTGGGTAAACAGTCTAAATATCATGTTTTAAATATCGAGTTCAGAATATCGTCTGTCAAAAATATCGACAGTCAGAATATCGTGGACAAGAATATCAAGTCTAAAATATGGAAGTTGTTAATATCGTTTTAAAAATATCGAAGCCATTAATATCGTTTGCCAAAATATAGTTGTTAAAAATATCGTTGTTTTAGTTAGCGTTATGTATTTTAGTGTGTATTTTAAATGTATGTGCTATATTTTTTTGTCTAAGTATTGCATTTATTTTTTATGTATGTGTTAAATTTTTAGAAGTTACTAATTTTTTTTATTTACATTTTGGGTTTTAGTTTAGTAGCGGGTTGTGGGTTTATAGGGGAATATGGTGGGAATTAATTTAAAAATAATTAATTGAATAATAATTTTTATTTATTAGTATTTATTTACATTTTATTTTATAGTGTTAATTATGGTAATTAATTAATTATCAATTAATTAATAATTGGTTGTTAATTTTTATTGATTAATTAATTGGTAAATATGTTAATTGTGTAATTTATTTAGGAGCGGGTTGTGGGTTTATAGGGGAATAGGGTGGGAAGTAATTTAATTATAATTAAATTATTAATAGTTTTCATAATTCATATTTAATTAATTAATATTTTATAGTGTTAATTGTGAGAAATAACTTATAATTAAATATTTAGTAATGTGTTATTAATTATTATTAATAATTGGCAAATATGTTAATTGTGTCATTTTTTAGGAGTGGGTTGTGGGTTGATAGGGGAATAGGGTGGAAAGTAATTTAATTTGAAGATATTTATTAATATTTAATATGTAATATTTTTTATTTATGATTTTATAGTGTTAATTGTTTGAATTAATTTATTAATATATAATTATATTTTAATTGTTAATTGTTATTAATTAATTAATTGATTGTTAATTAACTATGTTAATTGTGTAATTTGTTACCCCTCCGCTATCCGACACTTTCCCTACTGTTGCACTCACTGGAGTGGGAATATTATTTTTTACCCCTACGCTATCCAACACTTTCCCTACTTTTGCACTTGCTGGAGTGGGAATAGTAAATTAATCCCCTCCGCTATCCGACACTTTCCCTACTGTTGCACTCACTGGAGTGGGAATAGTAATTTTTACCCCTGCGCTATCCAACTCTTTCCCTACTGTTGCACTTGCTGGAGTGGGAATAGTAAATTATTGCCCTCCGCTATCCAACACTTTCCCTACTGTTGCACTCTCGGGAGTGGGAATAGTAATTTTTACCCCTGCGCTACCCGACATTTTCCCTACTGTTGCAGTCGCTGGAGTGGGAATAGTAATTTTTCCCTCTTCGCTATCCAACACTTTCCCTACTGTGGCAGTCATTGGAGTGGGAATAGTAAATTATTCCTCTCCGCTATCCAACACTTTCCCTACTGTTGCACTCATTGGAGTGGGAATAGTAATGTATTCCCCTCTGCTATCCAACACTTTCCCTACTGTTGTACTCTCCGGAGTGTGAATAGTCATTTTTAACCCTGCGCTATCCAACACTTTCCCTACTGTTGCATTCATTGGAGTGGGAATAGTAAATTATTCCCCTTCACTATCCAACACTTTCCCTACTGTTGCATTCGTTGTAGTGGGAACAGTAAATTAATTCCCTCCACTATCCAACACTTTCCCTACTGTTGCACTCGCTGGAGTGGGAATAGTAAATTATTCCCCTCCGCTATCCAACACTTTCACTACTGTTGCATTTGAAGGAGTGGGAATAGTAGTTTATTCACCTCCGATATCTAACACTAACCTTACTGTTGTAATTAATGTAGTGTAAAATGTAGTTTTAAAAATTAATAAATATTTTAATTTATAATATATATATATATTTTTTTTTTACCTTACAGGTGTATGCGTATATATATATATGTATTTATAATTTTTAATACATTTCTAACATTTTAAAATGTATTAAATTAATCATTTATTAATAATAAGTAAATATATATATTATTTTTACATTACATTTATTACTTATAATTGTTAACATTTTCTAATAATTATAAATATTTATTTTTAAGTTATATGTATTATTTATTTTATTTTACTTTTTTTTATACATAAAAACCCGATATTTTTATCATCGATATTTTTAACAACTATATTTTTGTTTCGATATTTTTGTACTTACCATGATGTAGATAGGATGTCGATATTCTTGGCATCGATATTTAGGTCCCGATATTTTGGGACCTCGATATTGTGGTCGTTGATATTCTGTCAGTGATCCTCGCAATTGGCACATTACATTCTGACCGTGGCCCTGCGTTTAGCTCTAGGGCTTACAAGGAAGCCATGGGAGGTTTGGGTGTAGCATTGCAGTACTCATCTCTGTATCATCCCGAGTAAAATTCAATTGTGGAGAGGAAAAACCAGGACTTAAAGCAATCCTTAACAGCAAGGGTGTTAGGCTTGGGTGGTAGTTGGGTCAATCACCCATATGTGGTCCAGAGGGCACTTAATAACATGCCAAGAAGTTCCCTAGGAGGCCGTACTCCTTATGAAGTCCTATTTGGGATGAGAATGTGGGTACCTGACCTCGATTGTGGCAGCACAGTGGTGGATGAAAAACCATTTGACATCGATAACCGTTTGGCTATTTTACAGGAACTCAATGAATTCTGGGCACACAAAGCAACGTCCAAGTAAAACGCACTGCCACTGGGGAAGTAAAATCAGTAACGGCATGACCTGCCTGGATCCCAAAAGTCGGGGAACTGGTCAGAAAAAAGATTGTGGACAAGAAAGAATTTGGGCCATCTTACAAAAAGGCTGTACCTGTCCTGGCTGTCGAAGGAACAAGAACAGTCTTTTTTCCGCCTCTTGCCGGACAGAAAGAAAAGAGATTCGTCTCCATTGATCTGATCAAACCACACTATGTAGCCGATACTGAATAGCAGGCTGCGTGGGCTCCTGGATAGCCGCCGCTCTCCTCTCACTACCATACAGGAGGTTCAGACAGAAAGACTGATAACATTTGAAGAGTCTTCTATACGTAGGATTAGAGTTACCAACAATGAAATGGAACTCGTCCCTATTGAAATTGAACATAAAAACATAAATGAAACACAGATATCAATTTGGCCAACCACCGACATCTACATCAATATGCCTCTACAGGAGTCATCCACAAGTTCAAAAAAACATGCTGAGCTACCAAAGATAGATCGAACTTCATCTGGCTACTTCATTGATTTCGACACATTTTCTCTGAATCCAAGTGAACCTGAGTCACCGCCAACTCCAGTTTCCCGCAAAAAGCAACTTCATGATTTCTGCCTTTGGCGGAAATAGACATACCTAGTCTCACCATGGCTACAGCTCTGGATAATAACTGGAATACTGTTCCTACACTTCTGGTTGGTTTAGTGACTGTCTTTTTCTTGCTCGTAAATGGACATTATCTTCCAGAACACTCCGCAGTATCACATGTGAACTTGGTACTGAAACATCATACGTCATCTCATCGTGAACAGAGAGACCTGTCCTATGTGAACATTACAGCAGTTCCAGATCCTGACGGAATAGTTTGGGACAGAGTTTCATATGATGTATTTGGACCCACTGAACTTTTAAAAATACTGCACGTATTAAAATTTCTTTAAATGATATCATCACCTCCAGTACATACTCTGATGATTTTGGTTTTGAAACTGTAAATAGTATGCTGTCTGATTTAGAACTGTCTGCAGCATTTTCGGAAAATGAAATGTTTGACTATTCATCTGATTTTGACACCATGTATTGTTACCAACACTATGGTATCATTTTCTGCATAAAACAAGTGCACCACGTAATGTTTTCACATAACACCAATGGAAACATTGCCCAACACCACAGAAAGGTAGTTCAAACACGTTTCCACAAAAGTTTGCTTATTTTTCTGGGTTTAACCCCTTCGCTGCTAGGCCTTTTCCCCCCTGTGCTAAGCCTTTTTTTGGCTATTTGGGGTAGTTCGCGCTTAGGCACCTGTAACGTTTTGGCCACATAAGGTATCCACACCAAATTTGCGTCCTTTTTTCCAACATCATGGGGATTCTAAAGGTACCCATGGTTTGTGGATTCCCCTGGAGGGGACCCAGAAATTGTTTGAAAAATTGGAAAAAAGGGCTCCAGATGAAAGCGTCTGGTTTTTTCCCTGCAAATGGTTCAAAAAAGGGGCTGTGGTGCTGAAATCACCATCTTCCCAGCTTTCAGGGATAAGCAGACTTTTGTCAGAAAACCAAAAATGTTTGCACAGTTTTGGCATTTTTCTGGGACATTGCCTATTTTTGCTATTTTTTGTGCTTTCAACCTCCTTCCAGTTAATGGTAGAAATGGGTATGAAAGCAATAATGGATTTGGGTTTGGTAGGTTTCCCTAGGTGGCCGTCGAGCTCCAAGGCCAAAAAGTCATGGGACCCCCCTCGCAAAACCAGGTCGTTTTGTGATAGGCAATTTTGATGTCGCCTCAATACGTTTTGGGCCCTTGCCTGTCGCGGGTACTTGGGCCTCCCACACAAGTGAGGCACCATTTTTATCGGGAGACCTGGGGGAACGCTGGGTGGTAGGAAATTTGTGTCAGCCCTGTGAAGCCACACCTTTCCCACACAAAAATTTGTGAAAAAAGTGATTTTTTTCAGCTAAATTTCAGGTTTGCAGGGGATTCTGGGTAAGAAAACGTTGGGGGATCCATGCAAGCCATACCTCCCTAGAATCCCCCGGGTATCTAGTTTTCATAAATGTGTGGTTTTGGTAGGTTGCCCTTGCTGGCCGCCGAGCACAGGGCCAAAAACCCAGGTGAACCCCCTTGCAAAACCAGGTCATTTTGTGATTGGCAATTTTGATGTCGCCTCAATACGTTTTGGGCCCTTGCCTGTTGCGGGTACTTGGGCCTCCCACACGAGTGAGGCACCATTTTTATTGGGAGACCTGGGGGAACGCTGGGTGGTAGGAAATTTATGTCAGCCCGGTGATGCTACAACTTTCCCACACAAAAATGTGTGAAAAAAGTGATTTTTTCAGCTAAATTTCAGGTTTGCAGGGGATTCTGGCTAAGAAAACGTTGGGGGATCCACACAAGCCATATCTCCCTGGAATACCCCGGGTGTCTAGTTTTCAGAAATGTGTGGGTTTGGTAGGCTTCCCTAGGTGGCCGCCGAGCCCCGGGCCAAAAATTCATGGGACCCCCCTTGCAAAACCATGTTGTTTTGTGATAGGCAATTTTGATGTTGCCTCAATATGTTTTGGGCCCTTGCCTGTCGCGGGTACTTGGGCCTCCCACACGAGTGAGGCACCATTTTTATCGGGAGACCTGGGGGAACAATGGGTGGTAGGAAATTTGTGTCAGCCCCGTGATGCCACAACCTTCCCACACAAAAATGTGTGAAAAAAGTGATTTTTTCAGCTAAATTTCAGGTTTGCAGGGGATTCTAGGTAAGAAAACTTTGGGGGATCCTCGCAAGCCATACCTCCCTGGAATCCCCCGGGTATCTAGTTTTCAGAAATGTGTGGGTTTGGTAGGTTTCCCTAGATGGCCGCCGAGCACGGGGCCAAAAACCCAGGTGACCCCCCTTGCAAAACCAGGCCGTTTTGTGATAGGCAATTTTGATGTCGCCTCAATACTTTTTGGGCCCTTGCCTGTCGCGGGTTCTTGGGCCTCCCACACGAGTGAGGCACCATTTTTATTGGGAGACCTGGGGGAACGCTGGGTGGTAGGAAATTTATGTCAGCCCGGTGATGCCACGACTTTCCCACACAAAAATGTGTGAAAAAAGTGATTTTTTCAGCTAAATTTCAGGTTTGCAGGGGATTCTGGGTAAGAAAACTTTGGGGGATCTCACAAGCCATATCTCCCTGGAATACCCCAGGTGTCTAGTTTTCAGAAATGTGTGGGTTTGGTAGGCTTCCCTAGGTGGCCGCCGAGCCCCGGGCCAAAAATTCATGGGACCCCCCTTGCAAAACCAGGTTGTTTTGTGATAGGCAATTTTGATGTCGCCTCGATATGTTTTGGGCCCTTGCCTGTCGCGGGTACTTGGGCCTCCCACACGAGTGAGGCACCATTTTTATCGGGAGACCTGGGGGAACGCTGGGTGGTAGGAAATTTGTGTCAGCCCTGTGATGCCACAACTTTCCCACACAAAAATGTCTAAAAAAAGTGATTTTTTCAGCTAAATTTCAGGTTTGCAGAGCAGGGATCCACTAGGGAAGGGTACCATTGGAAAGGGGAGATTCTCCCCTTTCCAACGACACCTCTCCCATCTTTTTCGGTGCTCGGGGGCTGAGATAGCCCCACAAGCACCGAAACTGAGAAACTGAAACTAAGTTTCAGTTTCAATTTCGTTGCAATGACGATAGCGCGCCATGCGTGCGATCGTCATTGCAATAAAATAGCTAATCATGCCTGGGGAGGTTGGGGAAGCTCTTCCCCACCTCCCCAGGCAAAAAAAAAAAAAGGGAAATCCCTCTGCTGTCTGCAGCAGAGGGATATCCTGAGCATGTGCTCATGACGGAATGGTTCCGTCATGAGCACACTAGAACTTGTGCTCATGACGGAACCATTCCGTCATGAGCACTGAAAGGGTTAATACATCAGATCCACGCTCATGTTATTACAAGCTTGCACCTACATTTGCAAAGAAAAATATGCTTACTAACACAAAACAGATTTACTCTTCATCCTTTATTGCCCACCTGTCTGAACAGGGTATCGACTTATGGAAAGAAATTATAGACACAAAATCAGTCTGGGGTACTAAGGAATGGCAGGTTCAGGGAACTGAATCATTATTTAGAGCATGCCGCATACCACAACAAATCATCTTCCTGAACAACACTGTGCAACAGACTTCCTGTCTTGGGTTAGCCAAGATTAAGGACTTGAACACACCTCGCATTCCCTCACTTTCACAATTTGAGGAATGGCAAAACGATACAGCTAATGGTGAGGGTACACTAGATGACATTATGCATGACGTTTCATATCATTCCACAGACCCCAATTGGAAGGGATGGTTAATTTGGCCTATCGACACAAATAGGTGTCAGTCAAGATTCAAGGGTACCACCGAAGGGTTTAGTATCCATAGGCCTGACCTATGCTATGTACAAAGAGAACATCCGGGGGTAGTGACATCCTACAGTGTTGGGAAGTTATGCCTAGATTGGCTAAAAACCTCAACACTGTCCGAGGTGAAACAACACTTATCCTTACTCTCAGATGACATGGATTTAAGGGATATTTTGCTAGGTTCTCGCAAACTGCGTCAGAAACGCTTCCTATAAGCAGTTTATAATGAAATTTGGAAAATCTCTCAACAAGAAGCTGCAGAGAGATTGCGTGTAATTGACAGAGTTAGCTTAGAAAAGGCTTTGGCTGTGGTTGACAATGGTATGACCACACTGACATCCAGGATTTATTCACTGGGCAACATTGTATCTTCTGCTATAGATATAATGGAACAGGATCTGTCCATCTTACAACACGGACAGTCACAGTAACGATCCATTCTATTATTAAGCTGGACGCTACAATCATTACGCTCTGGTCATGTACCCTGGCGATATATTAACAGTACATCTCTATTCCCTGCATATAACCTATCAGAGAGACAGACGAGAATGGCACAAAGAGATGCAAAATATACAATGCTGCACATTGAGAAATTAGACCAATTACCTTTCACTGTGGCAGAGTCACCGTTCACAGAATGGTTAATTCATGGCCATATAACACTGCCGTAACAACTTTCCAATTTCAATATTGCCTAGAACACCACCAGGTAGGCAGATATGAAGCAATGGGTAAGGACTTCATCCATGAATCTTGGGAATTACTGCATAGATTTAGATGCAGGAATGGGGACACTGAAGTGTTTCTCAGCAGTACAGACTGCGAGAATTCATTGAGTGGATCCCTCATTTGCCAGGATATTATGCTTCATGGGGCCTGTAATGGTTTAGTTGCAAACTTATCCTGTCATTTAAAAGGGTCCCCAGTTGCTGTGATTAATCCAGTGTTCAGGCTGCTCTCAAATGGGAGTTACTTAATGCTAAATCATCAAGGTTGTTATGGGATGCTTCCAGGCATCGCATATCTGTCACAGTAAGTTCCAGGGTTACTTGCTGTATGCAAGTATTGATTCTACTGACCCACACAGTCTGGGAGGCGCCGTTTGGCCTTCACTGAATGTTTCCTTTATACGGTTTGATACTCTGAGCCGAATGAAAGCCATGCTTTTACAGAAAGATGTGCCCTTAACCTCAGCCCTGGAGACATTGATCTTCAGGTTGCAAGGTCCTCAGCTGAGATACAGGCACTGGTACAAACTAACTGTCCTTTCCATTTCGGAGAAATGGTACACTGTATCTTTAACATGTCTGATACGAAGGGTATAGTACACCTATTTAAGACCATAGGTTCTGGACTGTTAGTGTTAAGCACCTTTCAGACAGTCTTCAGAGGGATTCCAGCTTTTATACACTCCGTATTTGGAAGCATTTTTGGAGGGCTTCTGCTAATCCTGCTACTGGTAGTGGGAATCCTGATTATAATTTTTCTGCTGCGTAATGGACGTCTCAGTCACCAAGGAGATGGAAAAAACGCTCTTGGAGCGACGTTACCGTGACCGTATGGTACTCCATCTGGGCACACCTCGATTTCGGGAGCTAAGCGAGTCTTGGTTCCTATCTTTCCAACCAGTCTGGATTGACTGTGTTTTGCCTGTTCTACGCTGCTTGCTCTGCGGACAAGAATGCGTGTTGCATCTCTGTCTCACACTTCCATCGGTTGCACCACCGGACTTGGGTATATTACTGGACCAGTTAAAGGCCCACATAGTGCAGTGTCCTCAGCATATTCCCATGTTGATGTTGGCATTCTTAGAGCCACCACGGGATGCTTCAGCTCCTGTTGGATTTAATACCAGCTCTACTACAGGCACACAGGCTTTGGATGTTTCAAATGCGTCCCCAGCATCGGCTGTGGAAACTGAAGAAGGTCATCTATGCTCGATTGACCTGATCTCTGAGGTGTTACAGGGACCATCGTCTGCAAAGGCAACAGCAGTGATGTTGCGTCTCCCACACAGGACACATAAACATTTGGCTCTCCGTGTGCTGGGTAAGCGCGGGCGGGTAACTACGCTCTGCCAGCATAGTTTACGTAGTTTTGCTTACTCTGCGTTCCGTTGCGAACGCTGAGTTTAGGCAAAACTACGAGTCCGTGGCGGAGCGTAGTTAGCCAGCCCCTCCACCCTTCCAAAGTAATTATAAAGTAATTAAAAAGCCACTTACCTGCCGTGGCTGCCTCCTCCTCGCCATGGCCGCTCTCCTTCCTCCTCCTTGCCATCCTTCTTCACTGATATCCCCTACGTTGTACGTCTTGCGAGTTCGCATTCGCAAGACGTACGATGTAGGGGTTATCTAAGAAGAAGGATGGTGAGGAGGAGGAAGGAGAGCGTCCATGGCGAGGAGGAGGCAGCCACGGCAGGTAAGTGCCTTTTTAATTACTTTATAATTACTTTGGGAGGGGGGAGGGCATGTAGCGGAGCAAAGTTCCACGGAGTTGTTTTCCAACTCCATGGAACTTTGCGTAGAGGCACTACGCCTGCTCCGCCCAGGGTTAGTGCTGGGAAGAATTCAACCCTTTCTCAAAATAACCAAAATTGGAATTTTAAACAAAAAATATTTTTCTTTTCCTTCCTTTTATACTATTACTGAGCACCAAGGCTTTCAGACGCTCTCAGTTGCTCAAACTATATATATGAACATATTTTAAAGGAATTATAGGGCTTTTAACATATATAAAGGATTTATAGAGTGTCAGGATCCTCTCTCCACAGACCCCGACCCTACCTGTTTGCCTGATGGCACCACCCCTTTCTCTCCCATTCAGCTACCTGACTCGGATGTGTGTCTGCCCGGGACTGAGGCATACGGCGTCTCACATAGCTGGCCCTTTAACGATGCAGTCGGAGAGGAAGCCAGCCCCGCCCCTTGGAGGTAGGCCTGCGGGAAGTCGGCGGATGATAAGGATCCAGATGCCAATGGTGATTGGCACACACCCCGGAAGGAGGAAGAAGGACGAACGCCCGGAGATCTGGAGAGAGAAGAACAGCACGAGGGAAGGAGAGCCGCCATTGGAGAACCCGCGGAAGGAAAAGAGGAAGAGCCTGGAGGCCAATGTTTCCACGCAGTGCCCCGCCACGTCCCAGGAGTTACGTGGCTAGAACAGGTGCGTGCCCGATTTCGGGGAGCCGGGAGGTTGAATACGCTAGTATCGGGAGCGAGTAGGGAACTTAGACAGGTATCGGGGAGTGTACTTGAGACACGGTGCTTAAATCCCTGACTCTCTGGTGATGGTCCCTCCTCCCACACCCTCCTAGCATTTGACCGGTGTTGCCTCCCTTCACAACCCCCCCTTCACGAAGCCTAAAACAACCCGAGCACTAATCTGAGTGCTTTCTCTCATTTTTTTCCCTCGCCCACCGGAGCCTTCTCCTTACCACCACCCCAGAGAAGACGTCAAGGAGGAGAAGCCCATCTGCCTGAAGAAGACAACCTTCTGTTATCCGTTTCTTTTTGCCCTTGTAAATAAACAAACTTAGACTGAGCATACCTGGTGTCACGTCTCTACCTGCCCTGTGTGACACGTGGTGGAGAATGCGGGCAGCGTAGAAACCATTGTGAGTCCAAAATGGAAGCGCTGATACAGCACATCATGGAGGGGCAGAAGAAGCTGGAGTGGGCGGTCGAAAGACAGATGACCTCCGCCCAGGCTGACTGCGACATGCTCAAGGAGCTCATGAAGGCTCAGGTTGAGGCCCTACTAAGGTCAGCAGATGACCCACCCCAGGAGACAGCGGGCCAAAGACCTTCCCGGAGCCCCTTGGCCAACCCCAACATATCACTGCAGAAATACATCCCTGGGGAAGACTCTGATGCGTTTCTGCTTAACTTTGAGAGGGCAGCTAGAGCGGCCGGCTGGCCCCTAGTGAAGTGGCCCTTTTTCCTGGCACCCCTGCTCACCCCGAAGCCCAGGCAGCCTACCATGTCGCCAATTCCAGTGGTGTGACGCCTTATGAGGAAATTAAGGCGGTGATCCTGGACCACCTGGGCATGGACGCTGAAGCCTACAGGCTTAGGTTCCGAAAGGAGAAAGGCGCACCAGGCGATAATCCTAAGACACTCTATTTCAAGCTGAAGCTTGCAGCGGACAAGTGGCTTAGACCTAATGACAGGTCTAAGGACGAAATAATGAAATCAATATACCTAGAACAGTTTCTGGATTCCCTTCCATACAACACCCAGCGTTGGTTAAGGCAGCATGCTAACCTGACGGCAGAACAGGCGGTAGACATGGCCACCTCCTTCGCAAGGGCCCAACCTCGTCTCAACTCCTGGGAACCAGAGAAAGCACCCCGGTCAATACCTACCCCACGGAAGGCCCTCCGACCCATCAAGGAACCCGAGAGAGTGCAGATTCAGAAACCTGAAAACCCCCTCCATCGGGGACCACATTGTTTTGACTGTGGGGAGTGGGGCCATATTGCCCGGGCCTGCCCTCGAAAGAAAACGGACGAGCCAATGGACATTAACTATCTCCCAAGAAATCTCATGTATACTGAGGAGATGGGCACCTGTTTCTACGTAAGTCTTAGCGTTAATGGCCCCCCTGTGTTGGCCCTTCTTGATTCAGGGTGTCGCCAGTCTGAAATTAAGCATGAGCTAGTCAGGCCGAAACAGCTGGTCCCGCGGAGAAGGGTCTTGATACGCTGTGTACATGGGGATGTCCGACCCTACCCTACAGCCCGTATTCCTCTTCAATGCCCTGAGGGTCCCCTCTCCTTAGTCACAGTGGGTGTTCTTCCAACTCTACCCGAGGATCTTATCCTCGGTACGGACAATCCCAACTTCCTATCCCTGTTTTCTGCCCTGATACTGAGAAAACCCCTTGCTGAATCCAACCCAGAAACCGCCGTACCCCAGGCCCTGTTGTCCCAGGCTCCTTGGCAAGGCAATAAGGACTTTCGCTGGGCCCAGAAGAATGACTCTACCCTTTCCCATGCCTGGCAAGAAGCCCTCCACCTCCAGACCCGACCTGCCCATGTCTTTCCCCACTTTCAAATAACCAATGGCCTTTTGTATAGGGTGGCCGAGAAAGACGCAAGCCCTCAGCTTTTGGTCCCCAAAGACTTCCGCGACCAAATCCTTTTTTTTGCCCACTCCCACCTTCTGGCGGGCCATTCGGGGGCACACAAGACCACCCAAAATCTCCTCGGCTCTTTTACTGGCCAGGAATACATGCACATACAAAACGGTACTGCCAAGAGTGTCCCGTATGTCAAAAGAAGAATCCCTATCGACCCCCTCTGGTACCCCTACAGACTTTGCCGATCATAGGGAGGCCCTTCGAAAGGGTAGGGATGGACCTTATTGGTCCCCTACCTAGGTCCACAAAAGGATTCCAGTACGTCCTAGTCTTAGTGGATTACTGTACCAGTTTTCCCGAAGCCTTCCCTCTTAGTGCCCCAACGACAACCAACATTGCAGACAAGCTGTTGGAGTACTTTTCACGCGTAGGGTTCCCGAGCCAAATCATCACGGACCAGGGCACCCCATTTGTGTCCCGGCTCATGAACCAAGTATGTAAACTCTTAGATGTGAAGCATATCAAGACCTCGGTGTACCATCCCCAGACTGATGGGTTGGTTGAGAGGTATAATGGGACTCTAAAACTGACCCTAAAAAAGATGTTGACGGGGGAGGGAAAGGGCTGGGATTGCCTCCTTCCCCTTGCTCTCTTTGTCATTAGAGGGCAGGTCCAGAGCAGCCTGGGGTGTTCATCTTTCGAAATGCTCTACGGCAGGCAACCCCCGACCCTGCTAGAAATGACAAGAGAAGCTTGGGAAAGGGAGAAAGATAACAGTTCAGATCTCCTCGATTACACCCAACATCTTCTGTCACGCATTGGGAAGTTGCTGGACCTTGCCCATACCAACCTGGAAAAAAATCAACAACGCCAGAAGCGTCTATATGATAAAGGAAAAAAATTGAGGGTATTACAGGTGAACGACTGGGTCCTTGTGCTCCTCCCTTCTTCCCTTTCCAAAATAAAAAACGAATGGAAAGGTCCCTATCGAGTGGTGTCAACCATAGGTAAGACGAGCTACCGAATTCAGCTCGGTCCGCACGTGTTTCAAACCTATCACATTAACCTGCTGAAGAAATGGATAGGTCCCCCTCCCCACAACGTTGCCTTCTCCTCCCTGGGGAGCTCCTCCACCCTAGGGAGTTTAGTCATAAACGAAGAACTAAGCCCTGAACAACAAAAGGGGCTGTTAGACAGCCTGGAGCCCTTTGCCCCCCTGTTTTCCGATCTCCCAGGCAGGACTACTTTGGCGGAACATCACATCGAAACAGTTCCTGGAAAGATAATCAGACAAAGACCGTACAGGATTCCCGCCGCTAGGCGAGAGGCCATGTCCACTGAGGTCAAAAAGATGCTACAGATGGAAGTGGTTCGTCCGTCCCAAAGCGACTGGTCCTCCCCCATCATTATGGTGCCGAAACCTGATGGTTCGGTGCGCTTCTGCATTGATTTCCGACAAGTCAACGCGATCTCTAAATTGGACGCCTACCCCCTTCCCCGAGTAGACGAACTCATCGAACGGCTCGGAGATGCCTGTTACATTTCCACCCTTGACCTTACTAAGGGCTATTGGCAGGTACCCCTCCAACGCTCGGATCAGGAAAAGACCGCCTTCTCCACTCCTGACAGTCTTTTTGTGTTCACAGTCTTGCCATTCGGTCTGCACGTGGCACCCGCAACCTTCCAGATACTCATGAATCAAGTGCTGCAACCCCATCAGGCTTTTTCATCTGCATACCTGGACGACATTGTCATCTTCAGTCCCACCTGGGAGAAACACCTAGAACATTGTCGTCAGGTGTTTCTTGACTTACAAAGAGCAGGCCTTCATGTGAATGCTAAGGAATCGCGGATGGGGTTCCAGAAGGTAAAATACCTTGGCTATCTGTTAGGTAATGGGAGCATAGAACCCCAGGAAGAAAAAATCCAAGCCATCACCAAGACACCCTTAACCACTACAAAAAAAGAGGTTAGAGCATTCCTGGGTCTTTTGGGCTATTATCCGAGGTTCATTCCTCAGTTCTCCAAAATAGCCACCCCTCTTTCAGACCTCTTGAAGAAAGACACCCCCAACCACGCTATAACATCTCCTTCCTCCTCAGTCATAGAGGCCTTCCACAAACTAAAAACCACAATCACCAGCAGCCCTGTCCTGGTATATCCGGACTACAGCCGCCCCCTTATCCTTCAGACGGACGCTTCCGAGGTGGGACTTGGCGCCGTCCTGTCGCAGATCACCAGGGATGGTACGGAGCGGCCGATATTGTTCCTCAGCCGGAAACTCTTCCCCCGCGAACAGAACTATCCGGTGATAGAGAAGGAATGCCTGGCAATTAAGTGGGCCATCGAAAACCTCAGGTATTACCTGGAGGGGAGTCGCTTTACCTTGTATACAGATCATGCTCCCTTGGTTTGGATGAGCAGGAACAAGAGCAACAACCCGCGCGTAATGCGGTGGTTCCTGTCCCTCCAGCCCTTCGCTT
The DNA here is from genome assembly GCA_963921515.1 of Calotriton arnoldi. Classification (NCBI taxonomy): domain Eukaryota; kingdom Metazoa; phylum Chordata; class Amphibia; order Caudata; family Salamandridae; genus Calotriton; species Calotriton arnoldi. Next base: position 90,383 of record CAWUFW010001151.1, on the reverse strand, counting down.
TTCAGGTGCGACATCGAAAAGGGGTCCTGAATGCCAATGCTGACTTTCTTTCCCGCTTTCCCATCATCCCCGAACGGGAAGATTCTGGGGGAGGGGTGTGTCAGGATCCTCTCTCTCCACGGACCCCGACCCTACCTGTTTGCCTGATGGCACCACCCCTTTCTCTCCCATTCAGCTACCTGACTCGGATGTGTGTCTGCCCGGGACTGAGGCATACGGCGCCTCACATAGCTGGCCCTTTGACGATGCAGTCGGAGAGGAAGCCAGCCCCGCCCCTTGGAGGTGGGCCCGCGGGACGTCGGCGGATGATAAGGATCTGGACGCCGATGGTGATTGGCATACACCCCGGAAGGAGGAAGAAGGACGAACGCCCGGAGATCTGGAGAGAGAAGAACAGCACGAGGGAAGGAGAGCCGCCATCGGAGAACCCACGGAAGGAAAAGAGGAAGAGCCTGGAGGCCAACGTTTCCAAGCAGTGCCCCGCCACGTCCCAGGAGGAACGTGGCTAGAACAGGTGTGTGCCCGATTTCGGGGAGCCGGGAGGTTGAATACGCTAGTATCGGGAGGCGGGAGCGAGTAGGTAACTTAGACAGGTATCGGGGAGTGTACTTGAGACACGGTGCGTAAACCCCTGACTCTAAATCTAAATCCGTATTTGTAAAGCGCGAACTACTCACCCTTACGGGTCTCAAGGCGCTGGGGGCCGTCGTGGAAATTAAGTGAGCTATTGCCCAGAGTCACATGGTGCTGAGCTGAGCTGCCGCCGGAGCCGGGGATCGAACCGTGAAACCCTGTGCTCCGAAGTCAGCTGCCCTGGCCGCTGCACCACACCTCTCCACCTCTCTGGTGATGGTCCCTCCTCCCACACCCTCCTAGGATTTGACCGGTGTTGCCTCCCTTCACAACCCCCCCTTCACGAAGCCTAAAGCGACCCGAGCACTAATCTGAGTGCTTTCTCTCATTTTTTTCCCTCGCCCACCGGAGCCTTTGCCTTACCACCACCCCAGAGAAGTCGTCAAGGAGGAGAAGCCCATCCGCCTGAAGAAGATGACCTTCTGTTATCTGTTTCTTTTTGCCCTTGTAAATAAACAGACTTAGACTGAGCATACCTGGTGTCACGTCTCTACCTGCCCTGTGTGACATAGAGTTTTTAGGCACTTTTTATATACTTTTAGACATTTTTATACTGAACATTTTTTGACAATGCTTTATGATTGATTAGAAGGACATTCACTTTTTTAGTATATCGTCCAGTCGGATGAGGAGTGGATGTTATGATTTGTAATGTACCCCAATATAGGCCTGGGTAGTCACCTAACCTTTCACCTATATTTTCCCTGCCTTTGTACTACATAATGGTTTTTGGTATTGACCTTTTACCTAGTTAGGTGCTGCATATATGTTGTGTGGTTTTCCCAGAAAACTAGCCTCATTTATTATGGATGAGGATTCTCAGAATCACAGCAGGATTACCATCTTCTGCATAATAACTACGTATAAGGGTCATCCCTTTCATCATCCTCGGCCAACATGACACAACAAGGTAGAACCCCTGAGGGTAACTTTTGGGTATATAAACACCATATCTTTGCTGGGGCGGGCAGAGGAGAAAAGACTTCCATGCTGACACACTGACACGAGACGCTGAGGTTCCTGCACGCAGACACTCCAGCACGCAGTGGTTTGACATCCCTCGCGGGGTGTACTTCTCGAGACCAAGACTGGGTCCTTCGTTCTCTCACACCAGGTATTGGGGTTGGTTTTTATCTTAGGGGAATTCTTGGCTATATACCTACATACATGCTAGTTACACTTAGGTACATCTAGTTAGGGTTGCATCATAGGAGTACGCATTATTATTGTCTTAGCACTATGGTAGAAATCTACCATCCATTTACTCTGATGGTGCTTATAATTAAGGCTCCCTGTTTTCGGTTTTAATGATTTTTACAGATAAATACAGACAGAAAACTATTTATTATCCTGTCTGTATTTATTTTTAGATGTGGATAAAAACGGAAATTGGATTCTTCTTTGAGTGATTCTAAATGCTGTCAGCCATGTCTGCTAGACCAATAGCTGTGCAGAATAACAGGTAAGTGGTTAAAAAGAAAGGAATTTTAGTAAAGGAGTAGATATGCACAACCTCAATAATTATTTTTTTCATGTTTTCATATTTTTCATATTAGTGCATTGATTTATCATCCGTGGGTGTTCATATCATTGAAACATATTAGGCATTCAAGCATGCATGCACATAAATCGGTTACATAAATGTGGAAATATACTAGTTTCAACTACATTTTTTCATGAAACCCAAAATAAATATGGATAAATACAGATAACATTAGCAAAAAATAAATATGGATAAATACAGATGGAAATGTCAAAAAAATTAATACCATAATACCGCGAGCCCTACTTATAATCATTTATATCTGTTTCTGTCTTATGGTTGTTGCAGCACACATATTTTGCACTAGAATGACGCTGGCTCAATAAATGCTTATTGAAAACCTCCCCATCGTTTATTCTGTGTATCTCTCTGACACACTGTGAGCACAAGTGACTGAGCGAAACGTACTGTGCTGTTTCCATGATCCCTAAGGGCTCAGGGTTGTCATGTTAGATAGTTGCCAGAAACTTTTCTATCCTTGGTAAGAGGAATTCATAGTGGCACTGTGAGCTAGCTGGTATACAGGCGAGCATATCCGGTGGGGGTGTCTAGAATCAGTCTGAATACCCCTCCCACAGTTTTTGTCTAAACGCACAGATCCTATATAGATTTATAGGAACTACACAACAGTGCAGGAGCCTTTATAGCTTTGCCACACCCCAGCTCAGCTATTTCTCATTGAAGAGTCAGACCCTTGGCCAATGACAGCAGGGCGAAGGCATCTTCATTACTTGCATCATCTTGCCATGAATTTCGATTGGGGGCCTCCTCCTGAAGCCTTTTTCCAGTCACCTGTAATGACAGATAAGAGATTCTATTAATCTCAAGAGGGGGGACTGGGACTTGACATGTTCAGCATACGGGCCCTTTGTAGCAGTAGCAGAAACAAGAGTATGCAGTTCCTACTAGAGTAGACGAGGATCACCTGGTCCTGACGGAATGCCAAGACCCCCTGGACGATAAGAGGCATGAAACATGTTGACCCCCGCACTATACACACACAATCTAGAGCTCGAGAGGGTGTAATCCCCCATCTTTAGCAACAACTCTATAGTATTTGATTTTATTAGAGCATAGGAACCAGGTCAATAAAAATATCCTGTGGGATCCCTATAGCTATTTTTAATTCACACTCACTCCTTCCCATCTCTACTCTTTACACACATGCCCCACTACCTTTTAAACTTCACATCGGCAAAAAGAAAAGACCTACGGCAAAGAGCCCCCTCGCGGAGCCCGTTGGGCATTGCAGCGCCGGCCCAATGAGGAGCTGCCCGATGATGAAGCATGACACCTCACGGGGTGTGTGAGGGCCCTTGCTCCTAATTAGAGCTACTCCACTTCCACCTTTTCCCCATGTGGATACCTGGCACCCTGCCCCCCCCTTTTGCCTCTAGGAACTGCATACTCTTGTTTATGCTACAGATAACAGACTCTGTCACCTTCCAAACCTGGAAGGTGGGAGGAGGTACCTCTTCCTCATTAGAGCAGGTAGGAAGGAATTGCAATTAGTTGCTAGGAAGTAAATAGAGAAAAACCCAAAATAGGCACGCAGGAGACAGGAAATACATTGTTTTGCTTCAGCTAAAGGCAGAGGTCCCCCCTAGGAAGCTTTGGTTGAAGACAGTGCTGAGCTACAGGTGAAGATAAGAAAGCAAGTGATAATGTGGTACAGCTCATGCCTATGATGAGACTTGGGGCTATATTACTGAAGTGCCCCGGCGGTGCAACAGGTGTTCGCTCCCGCTTTGCAAGCCCCTGGGGCATTTTGGTATTACTGAAGGGGCCATAGATGCTTGTGCAGCCCCTTCTGTAATACTGAAAGCGCTGGGATCACCCTCTGGTGATAGCGCTGGCACTAAATTTGTGCCAGGGCTATCTGTATTACAGAACAGGCCGCACAAGCGTCTGCGGCCGTTTCTGTAATACCAAAGTGCCCAGGGGGCGTGCAATGCAGGTGCACATCCCGGGGCACTTTCCATAATACGGCCGCTGGTTGATTTTTGGTACATTGCTGCCATGGTGCCCATTTACTATAAATACAATCGGACTGTCCCAGGAGCAGAACAAAAATGTGTACAAAAATAGACATAACCATCTAAAATCCCCCATGAACTCTAGAAATCATTCCCACAAGAGAAGTACATGTATATGGTATGCAGCTCAAAGTAAAAGTTGTGCTCACAGGGATGTAGTTTAAACAGTCACCTAGCTTTCCAAGGTGCCAATGCTTATGAATAGATACCAGTAGTACGCAACCTTTCAATAGAAAAAACATTCAAAATAGCTATGAATTAATCAAACATGCGTTTAGCAGGAAATAGTGATCTATGTTTACAGATTATTGCAGGAATACTAAGATTTTGTGATCGTGGTGCGTATTTGCTAAGTCTGGAGGGAGCTCTATTCACATATACCGGGAGCTTCTAAGAGCCATGCAAATAAGATTACTGATTGCTACTGCTTGATTGCTGTCCTTCTGCTTTTTGCCCTCCCACTCCCATGTCAGTATTATTTCTGTCCCCTCCCACCCCACCCCTTCTTCTCCATGTTGCTTCTTCCCCTCCCATCCCCACCCACTTTGTCCGTGTTGCTTCTTCCCCCTTCCCTTCCCCCATTGTTCATGTTTCTTCTTCCCCCACACACAACCAATCTCTGTGTTGCTTCGTCCCCTTCCAGCCTCCTGTTGTTCATGTTACCCATCCTCCATAAGAAAATAAATTGATATGATGAGGCCAGCGCTGGCGGCAACATAATGATCTTTTGTCCTGTTGTCCTTTCCCTCGCACCCTTCCTCTCATTGTCAGTCTATGCGATTCCTTACCAGCCTCCGTCCCGTTGCACACATCTACCGGCAAAAAGGAAAAAAGAGAGCTATTACCAGACCAGCACTTTGCCAATGCTTGTTTATATTTAGTCATAAGTATATAGCTGTGTCATTTGCTATAAAGTTATCATGGGTAAAGGTCCCATAATAGCACTTCCTGTGATGTCACTGTGATCAAAGTTCATATGATGTCACGGTAATATCATTGAGGGTCAAGATGTATGATTTCATTTCCACTTCCTCTGGCGTCTGGGTGAATTGACAACCATGAGATAATTTGCTTGGAAGTTCCTGCCCACCAGGCTTATCATTCCAATTTCTTGATCTTTTGTACTTCAATTTGGTTCAACTCCACCACCTCCTGAAAACTTCTATTCACACCTACATTTGATACTTTTTTGCATACATTAAATATTTAATATTCCCTTCTAGAGACCAGAGGCAAGTAAATGTGAGAAAAACTACATTTTTCAAATGTTTTTTTGTCATAATAATTATATAGCTAGACACCGACTTATTATGCAGATAAAATGTAGACAAAATCACTTAAATAAAATTTCACCAAATCCACTGGTAGGTGAGATTACGGACCAAACATCCCTCTACTCTCCCTTTTTAGGTCTCGCCTAGGCAGCGCTTGCACTGTCTCTTAGAGACATGCTATATTCAGGTATGGACTTAAAGCTCTGCCCATTTTCCGCCCATCTTTTCAATTGGCTCGAGTTACTGTCCTTTCTAAATGGTTGCTTTTGATTCATGAATAAGCTTAATAGTCCCTCCTTAGTACCGCCTTGTCTGCATTTGTTACCTCCCATGAGAACTATCCCTCTTACATGTGTTGTTACTCAATATTTTTTATTTACAGTCTGTGAGCACTATTTTCTTAAATGGCTTTCTCCTATTGCAGGCACAACATGCTTTCCTGGAACCGCTTGTGTTTTTTTAAGCAGCACGGCTGCACTTTATCTTATCTTATGTGTTTTCCTTCAAGAATGGCAGGGGCGCCATTAACGCTGCTCATAAATTAATATATATTTTTTTTAAGCACTGTGCTTTTAAGAGGTGCACGAGGCACCTTCAGGTTCGAGAACAGCAGCTACACATTTGTTTTGTTATGCGCAGCTTGCTGAAATCAATCAACACATGTGTACAATGGCTCCTGCGGCTTGCAGCCCCTCATCCCTGTTCCACCCCCCCAGGCGCCATGCTTTTGGTTTGAGCACGGCGCCCGCTTTGAGATTAACAACATGGGCACCCGCTTTCACAATATCACGGGCGCCCACTTTCATTAAAAGCATGGGCTCCTGCTTTCACATTTACACGGGCGCCCGCTTTCAGATTAACACGGGTGCCTGCTTTCACATTAACACGGGCGCCCATTTTCATTAACAGCATGGGTGCCTGCTTTCACATGCTCCCCCACCCCACTCGTTCTAGCTCGCTAGCAGCATTCCGTATGGCTGGCCTCTTTTAACAAGCATTTACAATGCAATAGGTCTCGCAATGACATTGTTTTGAGCTATTGGCATTGAAAATGTTATTTTTTTTTTTTTTCCCTTCGTGAAGCATTAATTAAATGGTGTAATGCAAAATGGCAATAGCTCACTTTGTTGTAATTGCGAAATCTATTGCATTGCATTTGTACTAGTGTGAGTTTTGTATTGTAAATGGTACTGGCTTTTATTAATGTACAATATACACATACACGTGTGCGTGCGAGTTTATATACATATATATATATATATATATATATATATATATATATATATATATACACACATACATACACATGTCAGTATTTGTATACATAAATGTGTGTGTGTGTTTATATACATTCATATCTGCGCGGATGTATCTGATGAGCCTTCTTATGTAGGGAAATGCTGCATTTGTGCTTAGAGGGTGGGGGGATGGCTCATCATGATGATAACCATGAGTAGTCAATTTTTAGGGGCGAGGTGTGGGAAGTTTTGGTTCTCCTGGCGTGGGATGTGGCCTAACTTAACTGGTTAGTTTCGGTGCGGCTTGGTTTTATTTCGTAATCATAATTTCACCTTAACTTTAATGGAACATCTATCTGTTATATAGTCAGGGTCACTGGAATTGTGATTCAATGGTCGCAGCCTTTTCCGCATGATTATTGCAGCCATGGACATGCCGCATTTGCCACATAAAATCTGCAGTTCACACAGCAGATGAGTTTAACAAGAAATGTTTCTAGCTCAAACGGATCTAAAGTTACCAGAATCACAGCAACGTGTTGCCATGCACTGTAGTGTAAAACCGTATGCAAAGGTTGACTGGTAATTTTCCTGTTGCTTATTACTGTATTTGAAAGTTAACCTGGTACTAATGAGGTGAAACCTTTGCTAGGCGAAGATCACGTGAAAACGACAATTATCAAGCAACACTATCATAAAATGTTCTGCATTGAAATGCATAACTTGCCTTCCTTGCTGCATAATTTGGTCCTCCACTACTGCATAATTTCAGCGGCCACGTATATAGCTGTTAAAGCAGGTGTTAAAACTTTTGGGTAGGTTGTTTCTTAGCGTTTCACACTACTCGTTCGTTGATAAGCGCTGCGAATAAGATGTTAACACTTACGCGGAAGGGTTTGTCATATGCATTACGTTGCTTGTATGGGCAAGGAACACTCAACTCACTGAGCCACCCTCTCAGCCTCCGAACTTTGGCACATGGAGACAAAGTAAATATTTAGTAGGAGGAAGCGCCTGAAGAGAGAGTGTATTTTTCAGATAGCATTATCATTCAGACTTGTTTTTATGTAGCGTGTCTGACTGCCTCGTACTTTTTATGGCATTGGCGTGAAAGGCGTGCACGCTGCTTTTGATAGTGTGCGAGAGGCACTTAATTACAGGGCAGGCCTAGTATAAAGTTCACAGGAGGGGTGGGGGCTCGTGAACAGCGTTGTGTTTGCAGGGAGTTCTGAAGAACTACTCGGCTTCCGCCCCCGGGACGCCTCCACTCTTGACTGCCCAGGTTACCAAGGGAGCGTTGCATGTTTTCCGCCTCCTCCTGCGCAGGGCGTGTTGGGTCACCGTGTGGCCGGACTGCAGACCCATTAGTCATCCGGGAACATCTGGTGATGTCCCAGGAACGTGCTGTGTGGGGGAGGCGGGCAGGGGCCACTTATCATGCTGGCCAGACACTGGTATCCCCGCCAGCGTGACTCATGCCGACTCCATGCCTCTGTGGCCCAGTTAGTGCATGGGAGAGTACCAGCCCCTCCCCCGTGTGCTTAGAGGGTTGGCGGGATGGCTTATTATGATGATAACCATGAGTAGTTAATTTTTAGGGGCCAGGGGTGGGAAGTTTTGGTTCTGTTGGCGTGGGATGTGGCCTAACTTAACTGGTTAGTTTCGGTGCGGTTTGGTTTTATTTCTTAAACCTAATGTCACCTTAACTTCTAATGGAACATCTATCTGTTATATAGTCAGGGTCACTGGAATTGTGATTGAACGTTCGCAGCCTTTTCCGCATGATTATTGCAATCATGGACGTGCACCTCAGAATATCTTTACTTAAGAACACATACCATAGAGGGGCGGCAATGGCCGCCCATCCATCTGCGTCTCACTGCAAACAAGCGCTAGTAACGCAGAGATGCACTGAAAACGCGCAAATATTTGGAAATCTTGCAAAGCCTTTGGCAGCTATCTAGTGATCTTTCTTTTTGTAACAAATGTCTCAAATGAAGCCGGGCAAGAGAGCTGAAGAACAGGTGATCTGCCCAAGATCACATCATTTGGTGAAGTAGAAAAGCCGGGATTAATACTGAAGTATACCGGACCCAGGGGCATGAACTTTACAACTATCCCACATCATCCCACTCTGCTGTCTATTTATGAAAACGGGGCTATTTTAGCTCGGATGTAGGCGCACGAGAAATAAGTGTTATGCGAACTGATTCTACCGACGATAATAACAAAAACACCTCTACTACGACCAATAAGTATGCAATAACATTAAAACCACCCCCTCGCTAGTACTCCTACCAATTAGACCGATACTAACAACATAGTTATTAACTGGAACAACATATGATTCACATATCCAGCTCCCTGACACTGCTCCCTCGTGTGAAGCGCTGTGAACACCACGTTTTGTAACCGGATGCATGCACTGCAAGGATTGTCTGTACAACCGATCAGCCGTCCACAGAGACATCAATCCGGTGGGACTGGCGCGACCTTTCATCCTTCCGAGGTCGATAAAACACTAGGTACATTCAGCGGGCTTCTGATGAGGGCGCCTATTGTGCTTCTGGGAGGCAGCAAGACCTGGCAGGAAGTGTCACTTAGGACCCTGATTTTAACATTACCCTTTAGTCCATTTATCCGCTACTAGCACCCCACTGTGAAGCCCGCCCCCCCAAGCACAGATATACAACCTACACACGTCACAACAAGAACAGTGACAACAAGACGGGCACGCGCCCGTGCACGAAAGTAAACCCTGCAGCCTGCACTCTCACTTTCGGCGCTTTAAATAGCACACCATTCCATTAGCTGAAGTCACAACCTATGCAGGGGACAAAAAACCCTCCCCCGCACATCACTTCTTCCCACCCACAAAGACCGCACACGTCGACAAAAAGGTGGTCCACAGACCACATCACTGCCTGTAAATCGGAGAAAACCTGGGGGCATATTAGCAAGACCGGCCATAAAATTATCGCCGTTTTAGCGGCAGAAAACTGCCGCTAAAACGGCGATAATGGGCTTGCTAATATGCGTTATAGAATTCAATAGAAGCCCAGGTTAGATGTGCAGGACATCTAACCTGGGCTTCTATTGGAATTCTATAACGCATATTAGCAAGCCCATTATCGCCGTTTTAGCGGCAGTTTCCTGTCGCTAAAACGGCGATAATTTTATCGCCGGTCTTGCTAATATGCCCCCTGATTTTAAAGCTGGATTTTCTTTAAAAAAAAAAAAAAACACTGTGATCCTGGGCAATTCACTTAATTTTCGGCGCCGCTGTTCGTGTGTGTACCAACATAATCTTTTAAACACAGCCTGTACACCAGGACTAGGCGCTATGCAACACATGCCCAGACCCTTCCCAATTACCTCCAGTCAGCAGACATTTCGTAAAAACGCACTCCATTTTTCCCCCCAAAACTGAAACGTTGCGATGACCAGCATTTCAACAAATATTCGCTCCACATTTCATTAAAAACAAACAGTTTATATTTAACTACAAGGTGTGTGATGCACATCGCCCATACATTTAGTATCAAATGCTGACAACATACTGCAGCTGTAATCTATACACTTTAACACCAGTTACCCATTCCCGAAGTCCAGTACCATAGATGCAAAAAGCCCCTCGGCTGGAGGGTCCCCCAGTCACCACGCACGTGCCCAATACAAATACACACCTTTACATACGGGACTCAACACCAACATCGATTCTGACCATTTCAAGAGAAAATGAAGTTTAGACCCGAAATTAAATAGGAAGTGAACGTGATCACAGCGGTGAAAAGTTGAAATATGTGCACTTTGAGGTATGAACACTTCATTGCAGTACTTGTACCAACAGATTACTTCTCACCTGCAGCCCTCTGCCCCCCCCATGCCCTGCACACGTGTTTATACACAGGGTATGCTCTGCGGTGTCTGCACCGGCATTGTATATCTTAGGACGGCACTGGAACGCGGTGGAAAGGCGAAGGGTCGGGAACGGCTGACAACTTGCGAGAGAAGTTATCATCTGCGTCTGTCATAACTTGGAGGAAAGTGTTCGGATGCCTACTGACAAAGATAATTGGTCCTCGAGGTATACACGTGTTGCAGGCACCCGAATCGCAGCCCAACAGATTAGCATACCAAATAGGCCAAACCAGACAACTTCCAGTGGTGAACATTGCCAATGGAGTCGCTGTAACAGGATCATGGTAGAGCGGAAATGACGTCACATGCCCCTGATAACAATACAGGAACATACATTGCTCAGTTATTGACCCGAACCATGGTCCTAGGGCTTCTAAAACAAGCGCTCGCCATTGCGGGAAGGCAGCCGCTGTTTATTTTTGCATCGCGCTTTCACTTTAAGTGAAAGCGCGATGCAAAAATAAACACGCGGCGCCCTGTCTCCTTTTGGGACAGCCCATCCGGACTGGATCTCACGGCTTGTTTATATAACACGCCTCCTTGAGATAAGAAATTGCTTCACGACAGCCGTGAAGCAGGCGTTCCAGTCCGGAGGGGCCGTCCCAAAAGGCGAAAGGGCAGCGGCAAAAAAACCTAATTTCCAATGGCAGGCCACCGTTTAGCATAAACGGTGACACCGGCCAATGAAAATGAGGGGCGGGGCTTCAAGCCCCCTTCTCAAATCTCCTTTCTCACAATAGAGCTCGCCAGAGCGAGCAGCGCATGCGCGCTGCAACACTAGGCGAGACCTAAAAACCCAGGCTTTATCTCGATCCTCCACCCGCCCCGTTGCTGCTTAATCTCGCTTCCTCGCCCTCGTGTCTGTTTCTTTCCCCCCGCCCAACAACCAGACCTAAAGCCCTGCCTCCTCCAGGACACCGGCGTCTACGTTGCCTCTATCCTTGCTTGACACAAACAGACAGAAGCAGCAGCACATCGAACGGAAGATGAGCTGTGAGAGACGAGCCAGGCTTTTTGTTTGCAGCAATGCAGCCATCAAAATGCAGATAGACGTAATTAAACTGATGCGCCGTGAAGCTACCTCTGGGCGCCATGAAGTGCCCACAAATCCTCATGAATCATTGAGTAGTTGTGATGTCACCATTAAGCCTGTTCTGTGCATGGCTCACTTTACATAAGAAACTATTACAGTGCTCTGATTCATTTTCCCATGTTGTCTTGGAGCTATTCTTTAAATGCACTAACCACCCATCGGACAGATATTGCAACAAAATACAGGATTGTGTAATGACCCCAGTGCCTTTACTATAGTATACAAGTGCACAGGCGTAAGATGATGGGGATGCAAGCCTGCTCTGTTGACAAGACGTGTGCTATGGAACAGAATGTGCTTTGCTGTTGCCAAACCGATGCCATATGCCATAGACTTATGCTACTGCTGGTTTCTTGTGTGCCTGCACTTAAAACCTTTTGCAAAGCATCCTTTCCACAGCCCGCGCTTATATTGAGAGAGAAGAATGTGTTAAGTCCATTTGCCAAGATCTTCAGAAAGCCTCAGAGGTCACACGCAATCAATGTCTGTGCTGTCACAACTGTTTACATGCAAGGGCTCCTCACCGGTTTACTGCATGCTCTATGGTTTTGCTGCAGCCGCTTCTTGAAGATTAGGACTGCCAATCGCAACATGCTGGATGCATGGATATTGCAGCATGCTGCATGATTATTGTGGGTGACAAAGATTTGTGGGGGGCGGAGGGTGTGCTGTAGAGGGTGAGAAAGGCAGTGCACATTTCCAAAAAAACACAGGCCACTGTGTTATTGTCTCAAAGTATTGGCCACTTCTGCATTTACACATCTCACAAAGTCTGAAGCGAGCAGAGCAAAAGCTATTTTTATTGCACCAGGAAATTATAAAATGTATCTATGCCTCCTTATCTCTTCTCAATCATTACTTATCAAGTGGTGCCCACGTCCGAGACAAGATAAAAAACTCAGCCTAAAAGCTTCACATGAAGCACCACAAAGACATGCGACATCAAAAATGGTGCTGTCTTTCCCAGTATTGCCTTTGAAAGACATCAGCGGGTCACATGATCACACATTAGCAAGGTAAACACAGCATTCCATTTCTCTCCATTCAGTGAATTGGGTACCATTAAAATGAGTATTATTAACACCCATTATTTAAAGAGCTTTGAAACAGCAGGTGTTTGGTGTTATAAAGCACTATATCAAAACAATTAATAACATAGGGCCGAGATTCTTCTTTGCCCATGGTGCTAGTCATGTTAGGTTCAGTCGCAGGAACAGAGAGATAAATGACAGCGATATTTGGGGTTGTCCATGTGTCTAACCTCAACACAGCCATCTTTACAGTCCACCAACATTTTCAGACAGCTGGGTAAAACAAGCATTTGCAATGCAATAGGTCTCACATTTGCGAGAGTTTGAGCTATTGGCATTGTAAATGACAATGCCTTTTATTTGTGTGTTTGAAAACCTGCAAGTGGTCCTTAAACACGCACTCTGTACTTATAGTCCTTGCTTACCAGAGGCTGCCAGTAAAAGAGGTGCAGTTATTGCCAGCCTTGCTTCTCCAAAGCAACGACTATAAGTACAAAGTGTGTGTTTACACACCGCTTGCAGCTTTTCAAAACACATAAAAAACTCTAGCAAATGCAAGACCTATTACATTGCAAATGCTTGTTCTTTAGTTGCTCTTTGAAACAAGTATTTGCAATGCAATAGGTCTCGCATTCACACTAGTTTGAGCTATTGGCATTGTAAATGACAATGCCTTTTATTTATGTTTTGCGTTTTAAAACATAAATAAAAGGCATTGTCATTTACAATACTAATAGCTTAAACTCTCGCAAATGCAAGATCTATTGCATTGCAATAAAGGGCCTTCTCGACCGGTTGTTAGATTGTAAATATCAGAGGAAGAGACCAGCCTGCGACGTCTTTAAAGTAGCAATAAATAGTGCTGTGAAGAATATGTGTAAGTGTTGTATATTACACAGACAAAAAGTGTGAATTGAGAGTTACATATGATCCGAGCTATAAACACTAACAAAGCGCTCCAACAGCTTTCGCTCTGTGATTACACTGTCGCGGCTCAGGAGGAAGAGAGGGGGGGGCTATTTTCTGCCCTCTCTGTGATTTGAGTGTGCAGTGTGGCATTACGTAATGTCATTGCTATCTTTGGCTTAATAAAAAACACTCCAGCTGTAGTAGGGCCCTGGCTTCACCTCCTGGTGCATGGCGGGCTGTGCTTTATAGCAGGCATGGAGGGAGGGAGGGATGGTCTCCGCTGCAGCTCCGGCCTCGTACAGTGCCCCTGCTATTAATAGTGAGTGAGAGGCACTGAGGTGGTGGTATTGGTATTAGTGGTGGTGGTATTGGTATTGGTGTTGGTGGTATTGGTATTGGTGGTGGTGTTGGTGGTGGTATTGGCGGTGGTGGTATTGGTGGTGGTGGTATTGGTGGTGGTGATATTGGTGGTGCTGGTGGTGGCATTGCTGGTATTGGTGGTGGTGGTATTGGTATTGGTGGTGGTTGTAATGGTAGTGGTACTGGTATTGGTGGTGGTGGTACTGGTATTGGTGGTGGTATTGGGGGTGGTAGTATTGGTGGTGGTGGTGGTATTGGTATTGGTGGTGGTGGTGGTATGGTGGTGGTGGTATTGGTGGTATTGGTGGAGGTATTGGTGGTATTAGTGGTGTTATTGGTGGTGGTGGTATTCTTTTTGGTGGTACTGGTGGTGGTGGTGGTGGTATTGGTAGAGGTGGTATTCGTGGTGGTGGTATTGGTGGTGGTATTGGTGGTGGTGGTACTGGTGGTGGTGGTGGTATTGGTGGTGGCATTTGTATTGGTGGTGGTATTGGTGGTATTGGTGGTGATGGTGGTATTGGTGGTGGTATTAGTGGTGGTGGTGGTATTGGTGGTGGTATTGGTGGTGGTGGAATTGGTGGTATTGGTGGTGGTGGTATTGGTGGTATTGGTGGTGTTGGTATTGGTTGTGGTGGTATTGGTGGTGGTGGTGGTGGTGGTATTGGTGGTGGTATTGGTGGTGGTGTTATTGCTGGTATTGGTATTGGTGGTGGGGGTATGGGAGGTGGTGGTATTGGTGGTGGTATTGTTGTGGTGGTATTGGTGGTGCTATTGCTGGTGGTGGAGGTGGTAGTGGTGTTGGTATTGGTGGTGGTGGTATTGGTGGTGGTGGTATTGGTGGTGGTATTGGTGGTGGTGGTATTGGTGGTGGCGGTATTGGTGGTGGTGGTGGAATGTTTGGTATTGGTGGTGGTATTGGTGGTGGTGGTATTGGTGGTGGTGCTGGTGGTGGTACTGGTGGTGGTATTGGTGGTGGTATTGGTGGTAGTGGTGGTATTGGTGGTGGTGATATTGGTGGTGGTGATATTGGTGGTGGTGTTGGTATTGGTAGTATTAGTCATGGTATTGGTGGTGGTGGTGGTCGTGGTATTGGTGGTGGTGGTAGTGGTGGTATTGCTGGTGGTGGTATTGGTGGTATTGGTGGTATTGGTGGTTGTGGTATTGGTGGTGGTATTGGCGATGGTATTGGTATTATTGGTGGTGGTGGTATTGGTGGTGGTGGTGGTATTGGTGGTGGTGGTATTGGTGGTGGCATTTGTATTGGTGGTGGTGGTGGTATTGGTGGTGGTGATATTGGTGGTGGTGGTATTGGTGGTGGTGGTATTGGTATTGGTGGTGGTGGTGGTATTGGCGGTGGTATTGGTATTGGTGGAGCTGGTATTGGTGGTGGTATTGGTGGTATTAGTGGTGGTATTGGTGGTGGTGGTGGTATTGGTGGTATTGGTGGTGTTGGTATTGGTTGTGGTGGTATTGGTGGTGGTGGTGGTATTGGTGGTGGTGGTATTGGGGGTGGTATTGGTGGTGGTATTGGTATTGGTGGTGGTGATATGGGAGGTGGTGGTATTGTGGTGGTGGTGGTATTGGCGGTAGTATTGCTGGTGGTGGAGGTGGTATTGGTGGTGGTATTGGTGGTGGTGGTGTTGGTGGTGGTGGTGTTGGTATTGGTGGTGGTATTGGTGGTGGTGGTGGTGGTGGCGGTATTGGTGGTGGTGGTGGTATGTGTGGTATTGGTGGTGGTGGTATTGGTGGTGGTGGTGGTCGGGATATTGGTGGTGGTGGTGGTAGTGGTGGTATTGCTGGTGGTGGTATTGGTGGTATTGGTATTGGTGGTTGTGGTATTGGTGGTGGTGGTGGTATTGGCGGTGGTATTGGTGGTGGATGTATTGGTGGTGGTATTGGTGGTGATGGTGGTGGTATTGGTGGTGGTGGTGGTATTGGTGGTGGCATTTGTATTGGTGGGGGTATTGGTGGTGGTATTGGTGGTGGTGGTATTGGTGGTGGTGGTATTGGTGGTTGTGGTATTGGTGGTGGTGGTGGTATTGGCAGTGGTATTGGTATTGGTGGTGGTGGTATTGGTGGTGGTATTGGTGGTGGTATTAGTGGTGGTATTGGTGGTGGTGGTGGTATTGGTGGTGGTGGTGGTGTTATTGGTGGTATTGGTGGTGTTGGTATTGGTTGTGGTGGTATTGGTGGTGGTGGTGGTGGTATTGGTGGTGGTGGTATTGGTGGTGGTATTGGTGGTGGTATTGGTATTGGTGGTGGTTGTATGGGAGGTGGTGGGATTGGTGGTGGTATTGTGGTGGTGGTGGTATTGGCGGTAGTATTGCTGGTGGTGGAGGTGGTATTGGTGGTGGTATTGGTGGTGGTGGTGGTGGTATTGGTGGTGGTATTGGTGGTGGTGGTATTGGTGGTGGTGGTGGTGGTATTGGTGGTGGTGGTGGTGGTATTGGTGGTGGTGGTATGTGTGGTATTGGTGGTGGTGGTATTGGTGGTGGTGGTGGTATTGGCGGTGGTATTGGTGGTGGATGTATTGGTGGTGGTATTGGTGGTGGTATTGGTGGTAGTGGTGGTATTGGTGGTGGTGATATTGGTGGTGGTGATATTGGTGGTGGGGTTGGTATTGGTAGTATTAGTCATGGTATTGGTGGTGGTGGTCGTGGTATTGGTGGTGTTGGTAGTGGTGGTATTGGTGGTGGTGGTATTGGTGGTGGTGATATTGGTGGTGGTGATATTGGTGGTGGGGTTGGTATTGGTAGTATTAGTCATGGTATTGGTGGTGGTGGTCGTGGTATTGGTGGTGTTGGTAGTGGTGGTATTGGTGGTGGTGGTATTGGTGGTGGTGGTATTGGTATTGGTGGTTGTGATATTGGTGGTGGGGGTGGTATTGGTGGTGGTATTGGTATTGGTGGTGGTGGTATTGGTGGTGGCATTTGTATTGGTGGTGGTATTGGTGGTGGTGGTGGGTATTGGTGGTGGTGGTATTGGTGGTGATAGTGGTATTGGTGGTGGTATTGGTGGTGGTGGTGGTGGTATTGGTATTGGTGGTGGTGGTTTTATTGGTGGTATTGGTGGTATTGGTGTTGGTTGTGGTGGTATTGGTGGTGGTGGTGGTATTGGTGGTGGTGGTATTGGTGGTGGTATTGGTGGTGGTATTGGTGGTGGTGGTATGGGAGGTGGTGGTATTGGTGGTGGTATTGTGGTGGTGGTATTGGCAGTGGTATTGCTGGTGGTGAAGGTGGTATTGGTGGTGGTGGTGGTATTGGTGGTGGTGGTATTGGTGGTGGTATTGGTGGTGGTGGTATTGGTGGTGGTGGCATTAGTGGTGGCGGTATTGGTGGTGGTATGTGTGGTATTGGTGGTGGTATTGGTGGTGGTGGTATTGGTGGTGGTACTGGTGGTGGTATTGGTGGTGGTATTGGTGGTAGTGGTGGTATTTGTGGAGGTGATATTGATGGTGGTGATATTGGTGGTGGTGTTGGTATTGGTAATATTAGTCATGGTATTTGTGGTGGTGGTAGTGGTGGTATTGGTGGTGGTGGTATTGGTGGTTGTGGTATTGGTGGTGGTATTGGTGGGGGTATTGGTATTGGTGGTGGCGGTATTGGTGGTGGTATTGGTGGTGATGACGGTATTGGTGTTGGTGATATTGGTGGTGGTGGTATTGGTGGTATTAGTGGTGGTATTGGTGGTAGTGGTGGTATTGGTGGTGGTGGTATTGGTGGTATTGGTGGTGGTGGCATTTGTGGTCATGGTAGTATTGGTGGTGGTGGTGGAGGTGATGGTATTGGTGGTATTGGTGTTGGTGTAGTTAGCAAAACAGGCTTTTGAATACAACCCGTCAGGTGGCTTAGTACAGATGACATGTAACACAGATGTGCTGTTATCAGCTTCAGCCCATTAGCACAGGATTATGTGCTACCTGGAATTCACATGACTTAATTCCCTAATCATTTCTAAATCCATTTTAATTGGGGGGGTTGAAACAGACACGAGATAATGCCGGGTTAAAGTGATTGAAAGCGGGTGCCCGTGTTACGGGGGCGGTTGTTCTGCATGTCCAGCCTGCAGTAAGAGAAACTCAATAAAGTAAATAGTGCTTACAGACTAAATAACAGGTGCTGTGTAACAACCAAAGTAAAAGGGCCAGTAGCCATAGGAGGCTACAAATGAAGACAAGGCCGTACTAAGGAGGGACTAACAAGCCTATTATCGAAACCGAAGGCATCATTTACGAAAGACAATGACACAAGCCAATGAAAAATATGGGCGGAGAGTAGGCGCGGCTTCTCTCCCATACTCTACTACAGCAGTCTCGCAGAGCGAGCAGTGCATGCGTGCTGCCGCTAGGCTCGACCTAAAAACCATTCGGGCCATAGTCAAAGCAGCAGCCAGAGCGACAAACTCTTTAAAATCCACTTCTTCGTCCTCATTGGATTCGAGATCCTTCATAATCTTGGCAACCATCTGTGGATCCTTTTGATTCTAAAGAAGAAAATGTCACGCACACAAGCCACATTGGTGTGAGAAGCAGGACTGCAGCAGTTCAACCTGGCACCATCTGTCTCTTGTGTTAAATAGAACCTGTGGCCCAGAGGGTACGTTTGCCCCCCCCTCCGTGCCAGAGGCTACATGTGCCCCCCTCTTTCCTCCTCTCCACCCCCAGGGAATTGTTTTTTGACTCTACCTCACTTTTTCCATCAGCCGTGACTACATGTGCAACAGCTGTAATTGGTCAGCATTTAATTACTTGAAGCTGCAACGCGCTCCCAGCGTGTCTCTTCCTGTGGCAACATGCTTTCTGAAGGACAAAATGAATTGCTCCATGTTTTACTGGTGACTAGACCTTTAGGGTGCTTGGACTACACAATTAGGTACTAACGGCTTGCAAACCTTTTTGGTTGATATCACTTGATGAAGTTTGCATCTTAGCATGGTACAAAATACCCATTTTTAGGTCAGGAGTGTGTTATAATGCCAGTGTACAGCAAACTACAGTGTTTCTCTGCAAGTTTAACAACTTTGGGCCTCATTTATGAGGTTTTGACATAGAGCAGCGCCACAAGGAATCTCGCTGCGCTGCCCTACTCAAAACAAAAGGGCAGGAATGTGCCGAATCTATGGGATACAGTGCATTTCTATCAATTTCCCCAGCGCTGGCGCACAATGGGCGCTACCATGAGCCAATGCAGGCATCCGTGCACCATGGTGCAAGAGTGCCTGCGTTTTGGGGCTGATTGATTTTGTGCCGGAAGGGACAACTACCTTCACAAAATCAATCAATTCAGGCAATTCCCTCTTTCTATGTATGCTGCGCATCACACATAGAAAAAGGAAAAAACAAGGAGAAATTAAAACATTTCTCCTCGTTGCGCCTCCCAAACACCACCCCTGGGGTGGCATTAGATTCTGACGCATTAACAGGTTTACGATTTCTCGTAAACTCGGGAATGCTTCAGATTCCATGGGTGTTGCGTGGGAACACCCACTGCAACACCCAAGCAACGCCCCTTTCATGCAGTGTTCTGTGTGAAAGGGGAACATATTTACAAGGCCATGAAAAGCCACGTAAAGTGGTTTTATGAGGCCTTGTTATTATGTCGGGACACATTGCGCCACTGGAACGTCAAAAAAGTAACATTCCGGCGGTGCCAAAGTGCTCATAAATGAGACCATCTATTTCTTCTTTGGGCATAGTATGAAAGCGTCACAGGAAGTGACTGCAGTCCATGGCTGCATTCCATCATATCAGAGTTATCGCAAGGTACTGCAATCCCGTAGGGTCCTTGCCACCTCAACTTCCTGGACAGTGGCATAGTACTCTCCATCACCAATTAGATCCTCAATCCCCACCAAGGTTGGTAAAATGTGGGTGCTTTGTCTTGGTGCACAATTCTGGCAAGTCCCTTCTGAAAAACTGAGACTGAAACTGAAGGTAACCTTCAAAGAGCTATAAGAGCTATAAACTGAGTTAAAACAATTATGAACGGCTGATATATATATATATATACATATATATATATATATATATGTATGTATATATATATATATATCACAGAAAACCTCTCTTCGCCGAGAAAGGAGTGAGCCGCACACAATGCGATAAAGTAAGCAGCGGTTGCCAGTAGGTAGTTATAGTTAGGACCTAACTTCCATAGGAAGAGCGTTTATTAACCCTGGGCGGTGAACTACGCTACGCTCGTGGAGTTTGCGTAGTTTTGATAACTTCGCGTAGAGCGCGAAGTTACCGAGCACTACGCAATTTGCGGCGTAGCGCAGCTATTTTTCTTCTTCGCGCGCTCAATATGCGTTCTCGCTCGCGCGGTAACGACCTACCGTGATTCTGCGTTTGCCGACGCGATTTCCTATCCGTTTGCAGGCGCCACGAGATTTGGAATCCGGCCGCACGATCCCGCGAGAGTGTGCGAACGCGAACACGTCATTCGGACGTGCGATCTGACTTCCGGCGGCAGTGTTGGTAAGATCGCGATCCCGAACACGAAGAAACTACAATCTGGCGAAGAATATCTCTCGAGCATCATAAAACTTTCTCGAAAATGATTATTTTGCTTAAAAAAACTCCTCAGATTGTGATTTGGCTGTAGTTTTTTGTGCAAGGAGTCCTTTTTCTTTTTTAACTTTTTTTTTCAAGAGGAAGGAAGTGCCCCTGAGTCTCAAACTTCCTGTTCCTGTCCAGCAGGCTCCTCCCAGTGCTTTGTCCATGTGCTGTTCACTTTCATTTGGATTTGGAGCTGGAAGGATCACTTTTTGTGTCTGTCTGCTGCATCATATCATTGGATTGGATTTGAGGACTTTTGGATTTGAGATTTTACAAGTAAGTTGGAGAATTGGTGTACTTGTTTGTTTGATTGGGGCTTGTTTGTACCTACATTTTTGGGGGATTTTCATCATTTTTAAAATTTATTGTTGTGGCCTGTAGTTTCAATAGGGGCCTAGTTGTTTTTCTTTGATTGGAATTTCAGCCAGTAGGCCCAGAGGTACCCATGGGTGCATGTTTCTGTGGTGTCTGTTGAATTTAAACATCATGTAGGGCATGGATGGCATTGGATTGAATTGGTAAATGTGGTTTTTGGGGTGTATTTCACTTTTTGGGTGTGTGTTAATAAATAAATACCTTTGTTGGATGTGTGTGTGTGCTTGTTGTGTAACTTTCCAACCTTTCGTAGCCCTGTGGATTTTCGTTTTTGCATTTTTGTATTAAAGCTGTGTTGTTTAGCAGGCCTCCTCTGTCTGGTCATATTATAGGCCTGCTTGAGTTCATTGTTTTCCATGGCCTGTTGTGACTGTGAATGACCATGTGGCTTGGGGCCATTTTGTGGTGGTAGTTTAGTAGTGTGCTGCTTTTTCCATATAGGCCTGCATGTCTTTTCTTTGTTCCCCTTAGCTTATGCTTGTTGTTGTTGTGGCCTGGCCATGTGGGTGGCGGCCATTTTGTGAAGGCAGGCAGTGTGCTTTTGCCATAGGCTTGCATTGTCTGTCTTTCATTTCTTTTTGTTGTGGGTTGCTAGAGGCCATTTTGTGGAGCCATCCAGGCAGTGTGCTTTTGCCATAGGCCTGCATTGATTGTCTGTCTTCACTTTCTTGTTATTATTTGTGGGTGGCCTGGCCATGTGGGTGGCGGCCATTTTGTGGAGGAAGGCAGTGTGCTTGCTTTTGCCATAGGCTTAAGCTTGTGGCCTAGTCTGCCAGTAGGCCCAGAGGTAGTCATCATGGGTGCATAAAAACTGTTTCTGTGTTGTCTGTTGAATTTTAACATCATTTAGGGCATGGATGGCATTGGATTGAATTGCAAAATGTGGTTTTTGGGGTGGTATTTCAGTTTTTTGGTGTGTGTTAAATAAATAGGCCTTTTCAGCCAGTAGGTAACCCTGGGCGTTCAGCTCGCGGACTTTTGGCAACTCCGCACTGCGCGACAACGCAGACTTATACTTTTTTTCTTCTTCGCGCCCTCAATATACGTTTTCGCGCGCGATAACGACTTTTTGTGACGATCGCGATGCTGAACACGCAGAATTTACAATCTGGCGAAGAATATCTCTCAAGCAGCATAAAACCTTCTCAGGTTGTCATTTAGATGTAGTTTTATGAGCAAGGAGTCATTTTTCTTTTTTTACAATTTTTTTAAAGAAGAAGGAAGTTCCCCAGGGTCTCCAATTTCCTGGTCCTGTCCTTTGTCTTCACTTTCTTGTTATTGTGGGTGGCCTGGCCATGTGGGTGGCGGCCATTTTGTGAAGCCAGGCATTGTGCTTTTGCCATAGGCCTGCATTGTCTTCCTTTTCTTGTTGTTGTGGGTGGCCTGGCCATGTGGTGGCGGCCATTTTGTGGGACCAGCCGCTGTGCTTTTGCCATAGGCCTCCAAGCTTGCGGCCTAGTCTGCCAGTAGGCCCAGAGGTAGTCATCATGGGTGCATAAAAACTGTTTCTGTGTTGTCTGTTGAATTTTAACATCATTTAGGGCATGGATGGCATTGGATTGCAAAATGTTTTTTTTTTTGGGGGGGTCTATTTCACTTTTTGGGTGTGTTAAATAAATGCCTTTTTTGCGTGTGTATGTGTTGTTGTTGTGGTTGTTGTGTAACTTTCCAACCTGTTTTTAGCCATGAGGATTTTAGTTTTTGCATTAAAGCTGTGTGTGTTTTATCAGGCATCCTTTGTCTGGCCATATAGGCCTGCTTGAGTTCATTGTTTGCCGTGCCTTGTGCCTGTGAGTGACCATGTGGCTGGGGGCCATTTTGTGGTGGTAGTTAGTAGTGTACTGTTTTTGCCACATAAGCCTGCGTGTCTTTCCATTGTTCCTCTTGTCTTACTGCTTCCAAATCCATCCCCATTGCCAGCTGCAGCTCCCTGATTCTGCATCCATCCCACGTGATGCACAAATTTAGGCCAAACAGGCTCCACTACATTTTTGTTTTTGTTCTTTGCTATTCTTATTCTTCCTGAGTGTACACACTACACAGTACACCAGGAAAGCCCTGACCTTGGTGTCAAAGTCTCATAAATGGCTACACTGTTGTTGTTCACTGAGTTTCTAAAATTTAATAATTGAGACAACCACACACTAAGTTATATATTATATTAGTTTGATTTGTGCTATCGTTTGACTGATGTTCTTCTGGCTTTTTTGCTTTTAGGTGCACAAAAGACTGAGGAGGAGGTGTGTCATCATTGCCCGTTGTGCTGCCAGACAGACATCCTGCTGCTGTACACGACGTGACGTGTGACCTGACCAGACATCTCTGCAACTTGTGCAACTGAGTGCTGCTGACATCTGAAGAAGATGGGCCCAAAGAAAGCAGGTACCAGGTCCTCCAGTACCAAGAAAGTTGCTATTGAGAAGAAGGAACAGAAGAAGGAAGTGACACTTAAGTCTGGTGTGACGCCCAATACATTTTTTGAGAGAGAAAAAATTACGCCTGCAGCAGCGGTGTCTGGGGGGCAAGCTGGGGGCAGCACCTCTGCATCAGTGGGCCCAACCCACCAACCCAGGCCCAAGCACATGAGTGTGGAAGAGGTAGCCAGCCTAATGGTTGAAAGCAGTGATGCTGAGCCTGAGATAAACTTATCGCTATCTCAAAGTAGTACCCAATCAACGCAGGAGGAAACACAGCAGATAAGTGATCAACAACAACAACAGCCGCAACCACCGCCCGCAATAGTAGTTGTTGTTCCTCCCGAAGTAGGGGCAGTTCAGGAAATTGAGCCTCATGCAGAGGTAGAAGAAGAAGCCACTCATTCAGAAGATCCATTGTCTTCCAAATCTCCAGCAAGGAAAAGGAGGGTTAGTCCATCAAGTTCTTCGCCAAGCCCCCTTCTGATGATCTAGATGCCACTTGGAAGCCACAAACTGAGTCTGAGAGGGAGACACGTCCCAAGACCAAGCTAGGGAAAAGGAAGGTTCCAGAAAGCCTTACACTTATGGAGGTCGATGTAGAACAGCAGGATGATGATGATGAGCCAGTCATCACGAACATCACTCCCGGCCCCGAGGAGATGGAGACCAACATTATTACCCTATCCAAAATCGCTGCGAGGGATGTAGCACGCATACCTCCACAGGTAACACCAACACGACCGACAGCTTCCATATTTGCATTAGCAAAGGCCCGGCAGAGACCTACATCCAGCACAACCACCACCTCAGTAGAAGTAGGTAGTGGTACAGCACAGAGTCAAATTCAACACACACCCTCCAGTTCATCCGGCATTGGAAGTGGCACCTCCAGCAGGAGGCAAAAGTTAAGCTCCCCAGTTTGGGACTTCTTTACGGTTAGCGAAAAGGAGGAGAACATTGCTATTTGCTCCATTTGTAATACCTCTGTTAGTCGTGGTAAGCTTGGTACAAACTATGGTACCGGAGGCCAAATAACCCATCTGAAAAAACACCACTTGATCAGCTGGGAGGACCACCTTCGCGGCATAAAAACTGCAACCATTGGTGTTGGTGGGGATAAAGGAGTAGAAGATCCGATCACGGTGGAAGAGGAAGGACAGGGAGACATTCTCTCTGGTAGTGGTACACAAAGTCGCCCTGTCCCCAGCAGTGCAGTGTTAACGTCGCCCACATCTTCAGCAACATCTCAGTGGCACAAGAGTAAGAGTCAGCCTGAGACAGCAAGGAGTACTGCAATGAAAAAAGTGCGTTGTTGAGCCTAAGAGAAAGGAAAACCATGCAGCCTACCATTATCAGCATGTTTGGGGGAGGGGCAGTACGAACGCAACCACCCAATAGCACGTTTGTACAATGCGAAGCTGGCTAAAATGTTAGCACTGGACCTTCTCCCTTTTCTTTTGTTGAAGGGGTGGGTTTTCTGGAATTTGTGACAGCCATCTGCCCAAAATGGCATGTTTCCAGCCGCTACTATTTTGCCAGAGTTGCTGTTCCAGCACTACATCACGACGTGCTGGAATTGCTTGGAAAAGCCTTGAAGCAGAGTGCTGTTCAGAGTATCCACCTGACAACAGACATGTGGACCAGTTGCCAAGCCACTGATTACATGTGCATCACTGCACACTGGATCTCTTTTGCGGGGGTTAGAGAACAGATATCTGCTGGTGTTGACGCTGCAGAGATTTTTCATGCCACTCGCAAACATGCAACTGTAGCCATGTTTGCCATGGAGAAATCTCATACTGCTGCAAACATTTTGGAAGAGTTTAACAGCAAGGTCTTTGAGTGGCTGCGCCCAAGAGGGCTTAAGATTGGTTTTGTTGCCACGGACAATGGCAGTAATGTAGTTAAGGCCATGGGCGATGGTGGCTATTTCAGGGTCCCGTGTTTGGCACACTGCATTAACATTGTTGTTCAAGACTTTCTGAAAAATGAATACAAAGTCAGCAACTTACTGGCCACCTGCAGAAGAATATGCACACATTTCAGCCATTCTTTTAAAGCCCGGAAGAAGCTGAGGGTCATTCAACGTGAGCATAAAATGCCAGTCAAAGCACTCATCCAGGAGGTGCCAACACGTTGGAACTCAACTTATTACATGCTTGATCGTCTGTTTGACCTGTACATACCACTCAATGCTTATGTCATGCAAAGATTAGGGGAACCTACTGTGAGAGGCATGACCGTTGAGATGGGTCAATGGGACCTCATTAAATACCTGACAGAGATGCTACTTCCTTTTGAGATCTTCACACATGAAGTCAGCAGGGAGGACTGTACTATGGGCCAAGCTATCCCATTGTTGCACATGCTAGAGCAACAGCTGAAGGAGGTGTCTGAAACGTACGCAGGTGTGGATGACAAACAAGACGCATATCATTTGGCGGAGTCCATAGCCGCTCGCTTATCTGAAAATACAAGGATTCAAAATAACATTGTGTCACAACAACATTACATTACTGCCACAATTTTGGATCCACGGTACAAAGTATTTCTAAACAGTAAGGCAGTAATTCCTTTTTCGGAAGTGGATGTTGCCAACTACAAAACTTTGATAGCTGAGGAAGCCACTAAGTTCGAAAACGAACGGCTGGTAATTACAGGCCCCCCGCCCCAGGCCATAACAAGTACTACAGGGCATCCAGAGTCAAGTCTACTTCGGAGCCTGAGGGCAGTGCGTTTGCCTCCCAGCAGTCACCGACACCAACACTACCAATAACATCAACAACAGCAAGAACAGGATCATCCACAGTACAATCGGCAACTGATTGGTTTCTACGGTAGGGGTATGGTAAGTCCAGTGCTGATGCAAAGGTAAAACAGGCCGAGCACATAGGAGCACCCCTGAGCATTGAGCGGACGGTCCAGGCCTATCTGGATGACCCAACAGAGGTCTTCATGGATCGAAACCCATTGGTGTATTGGTATGGGAAAAGAAGCCAATGGACAGTGCTCAGCAGGCTGGTGATAAAGTATCTAAAGTGATACAAAAGGGGATGATGGACGGAATGTTTGAGCCAATCAAACACTCACCCCCAGTCAACTGATCTGGGTTTAATCCATCATCATTCTTTAGCTCACTCCACCACCCCAGTTCAGACATGGCCATATGCAAATCAGTCTGACCCTGTGCCTCATGGGAACAGTCCAGCCCAAACTGCCAAGCCATGTCTTCCCTGGACTGGAAACAAGCATCCTAGGACCGGTTTCTGGCATTTCAGCCGTCATCAGCCAGGCGTGCTTGAATCCAGTGGCAAAGTGAGCAAGGGACCCACGTCTGGGCATACCCCCGCCAACTTAGGGCGACCAAAGTGATACAAAAGGGGATGATGGACGGAATGTTTGAGCCAATCAAACACTCACCCCCAGTCAACTGATCTGGGTTTAATCCATCATCATTCTTTAGCTCACTCCACCACCCCAGTTCAGACATGGCCATATGCAAATCAGTCTGACCCTGTGCCTCATGGGAACAGTCCAGCCCAAACTGCCAAGCCATGTCTTCCCTGGACTGGAAACAAGCATCCTAGGACCGGTTTCTGGCATTTCAGCCGTCATCAGCCAGGCTTGCTTGAATCCAGTGGCAAAGTGAGCAAGGGACCCACGTCTGGGCATACCCCCGCCAACTTAGGGCGACCAAAGTGATACAAAAGGGGATGATGGACGGAATGTTTGAGCCAATCAAACACTCACCCCCAGTCAACTGATCTGGGTTTAATCCATCATCATTCTTTAGCTCACTCCACCACCCCAGTTCAGACATGGCCATATGCAAATCAGTCTGACCCTGTGCCTCATGGGAACAGTCCAGCCCAAACTGCCAAGCCATGTCTTCCCTGGACTGGAAACAAGCATCCTAGGACCGGTTTCTGGCATTTCAGCCGTCATCAGCCAGGCTTGCTTGAATCCAGTGGCAAAGTGAGCAAGGGACCCACGTCTGGGCATACCCCCGCCAACTTAGGGCGACCAAAGTGATACAAAAGGGGATGATGGACGGAATGTTTGAGCCAATCAAACACTCACCCCCAGTCAACTGATCTGGGTTTAATCCATCATCATTCTTTAGCTCACTCCACCACCCCAGTTCAGACATGGCCATATGCAAATCAGTCTGACCCTGTGCCTCATGGGAACAGTCCAGCCCAAACTGCCAAGCCATGTCTTCCCTGGACTGGAAACAAGCATCCTAGGACCGGTTTCTGGCATTTCAGCCGTCATCAGCCAGGCTTGCTTGAATCCAGTGGCAAAGTGAGCAAGGGAACCACGTCTGGGCATACCCCCGCCAACTTAGGGCGACCAAAGTGATACAAAAGGGGATGATGGACGGAATCTTTGAGCCAATCAAACACTCACCCCCAGTCAACTGATCTGGGTTTAATCCATCATCATTCTTTAGCTCACTCCACCACCCCAGTTCAGACATGGCCATATGCAAATCAGTCTGACCCTGTGCCTCATGGGAACAGTCCAGCCCAAACTGCCAAGCCATGTCTTCCCTGGACTGGAAACAAGCATCCTAGGACCGGTTTCTGGCATTTCAGCCGTCATCAGCCAGGCTTGCTTGAATCCAGTGGCAAAGTGAGCAAGGGACCCACGTCTGGGCATACCCCCGCCAACTTAGGGCGACCAAAGTGATACAAAAGGGGATGATGGACGGAATGTTTGAGCCAATCAAACACTCACCCCCAGTGAACTGATCTGGGTTTAATCCATCATCATTCTTTAGCTCACTCCACCACCCCAGTTCAGACATGGCCATATGCAAATCAGTCTGACCCTGTGCCTCATGGGAACAGTCCAGCCCAAACTGCCAAGCCATGTCTTCCCTGGACTGGAAACAAGCATCCTAGGACCGGTTTCTGGCATTTCAGCCGTCATCAGCCAGGCTTGCTTGAATCCAGTGGCAAAGTGAGCAAGGGACCCACGTCTGGGCATACCCCCGCCAACTTAGGGCGACCAAAGTGATACAAAAGGGGATGATGGACGGAATGTTTGAGCCAATCAAACACTCACCCCCAGTCAACTGATCTGGGTTTAATCCATCATCATTCTTTAGCTCACTCCACCACCCCAGTTCAGACATGGCCATATGCAAATCAGTCTGACCCTGTGCCTCATGGGAACAGTCCAGCCCAAACTGCCAAGCCATGTCTTCCCTGGACTGGAAACAAGCATCCTAGGACCGGTTTCTGGCATTTCAGCCGTCATCAGCCAGGCTTGCTTGAATCCAGTGGCAAAGTGAGCAAGGGACCCACGTCTGGGCATACCCCCGCCAACTTAGGGCGACCAAAGTGATACAAAAGGGGATGATGGACGGAATGTTTGAGCCAATCAAACACTCACCCCCAGTCAACTGATCTGGGTTTAATCCATCATCATTCTTTAGCTCACTCCACCACCCCAGTTCAGACATGGCCATATGCAAATCAGTCTGACCCTGTGCCTCATGGGAACAGTCCAGCCCAAACTGCCAAGCCATGTCTTCCCTGGACTGGAAACAAGCATCCTAGGACCGGTTTCTGGCATTTCAGCCGTCATCAGCCAGGCTTGCTTGAATCCAGTGGCAAAGTGAGCAAGGGACCCACGTCTGGGCATACCCCCGCCAACTTAGGGCGACCAAAGTGATACAAAAGGGGATGATGGACGGAATGTTTGAGCCAATCAAACACTCACCCCCAGTCAACTGATCTGGGTTTAATCCATCATCATTCTTTAGCTCACTCCACCACCCCAGTTCAGACATGGCCATATGCAAATCAGTCTGACCCTGTGCCTCATGGGAACAGTCCAGCCCAAACTGCCAAGCCATGTCTTCCCTGGACTGGAAACAAGCATCCTAGCACCGGTTTCTGGCATTTCAGCCGTCATCAGCCAGGCTTGCTTGAATCCAGTGGCAAAGTGAGCAAGGGACCCACGTCTGGGCATACCCCCGCCAACTTAGGGCGACCAAAGTGATACAAAAGGGGATGATGGACGGAATGTTTGAGCCAATCAAACACTCACCCCCAGTCAACTGATCTGGGTTTAATCCATCATCATTCTTTAGCTCACTCCACCACCCCAGTTCAGACATGGCCATATGCAAATCAGTCTGACCCTGTGCCTCATGGGAACAGTCCAGCCCAAACTGCCAAGCCATGTCTTCCCTGGACTGGAAACAAGCATCCTAGGACCGGTTTCTGGCATTTCAGCCGTCATCAGCCAGGCTTGCTTGAATCCAGTGGCAAAGTGAGCAAGGGACCCACGTCTGGGCATACCCCCGCCAACTTAGGGCGACCAAAGTGATACAAAAGGGGATGATGGACAGAATGTTTGAGCCAATCAAACACTCACCCCCAGTCAACTGATCTGGGTTTAATCCATCATCATTCTTTAGCTCACTCCACCACCCCAGTTCAGACATGGCCATATGCAAATCAGTCTGACCCTGTGCCTCATGGGAACAGTCCAGCCCAAACTGCCAAGCCATGTCTTCCCTGGACTGGAAACAAGCATCCTAGGACCGGTTTCTGGCATTTCAGCCGTCATCAGCCAGGCTTGCTTGAATCCAGTGGCAAAGTGAGCAAGGGACCCACGTCTGGGCATACCCCCGCCAACTTAGGGCGACCAAAGTGATACAAAAGGGGATGATGGACGGAATGTTTGAGCCAATCAAACACTCACCCCCAGTCAACTGATCTGGGTTTAATCCATCATCATTCTTTAGCTCACTCCACCACCCCAGTTCAGACATGGCCATATGCAAATCAGTCTGACCCTGTGCCTCATGGGAACAGTCCAGCCCAAACTGCCAAGCCATGTCTTCCCTGGACTGGAAACAAGCATCCTAGGACCGGTTTCTGGCATTTCAGCCGTCATCAGCCAGGCTTGCTTGAATCCAGTGGCAAAGTGAGCAAGGGACCCACGTCTGGGCATACCCCCGCCAACTTAGGGCGACCAAAGTGATACAAAAGGGGATGATGGACGGAATGTTTGAGCCAATCAAACACTCACCCCCAGTCAACTGATCTGGGTTTAATCCATCATCATTCTTTAGCTCACTCCACCACCCCAGTTCAGACATGGCCATATGCAAATCAGTCTGACCCTGTGCCTCATGGGAACAGTCCAGCCCAAACTGCCAAGCCATGTCTTCCCTGGACTGGAAACAAGCATCCTAGGACCGGTTTCTGGCATTTCAGCCGTCATCAGCCAGGCTTGCTTGAATCCAGTGGCAAAGTGAGCAAGGGACCCACGTCTGGGCATACCCCCGCCAACTTAGGGCGACCAAAGTGATACAAAAGGGGATGATGGACGGAATGTTTGAGCCAATCAAACACTCACCCCCAGTCAACTGATCTGGGTTTAATCCATCATCATTCTTTAGCTCACTCCACCACCCCAGTTCAGACATGGCCATATGCAAATCAGTCTGACCCTGTGCCTCATGGGAACAGTCCAGCCCAAACTGCCAAGCCATGTCTTCCCTGGACTGGAAACAAGCATCCTAGGACCGGTTTCTGGCATTTCAGCCGTCATCAGCCAGGCTTGCTTGAATCCAGTGGCAAAGTGAGCAAGGGACCCACGTCTGGGCATAGCCCCGCCAACTTAGGGCGACCAAAGTGATACAAAAGGGGATGATGGACGGAATGTTTGAGCCAATCAAACACTCACCCCCAGTCAACTGATCTGGGTTTAATCCATCATCATTCTTTAGCTCACTCCACCACCCCAGTTCAGACATGGCCATATGCAAATCAGTCTGACCCTGTGCCTCATGGGAACAGTCCAGCCCAAACTGCCAAGCCATGTCTTCCCTGGACTGGAAACAAGCATCCTAGGACCGGTTTCTGGCATTTCAGCCGTCATCAGCCAGGCTTGCTTGAATCCAGTGGCAAAGTGAGCAAGGGACCCACGTCTGGGCATACCCCCGCCAACTTAGGGCGACCAAAGTGATACAAAAGGGGATGATGGACGGAATGTTTGAGCCAATCAAACACTCACCCCCAGTCAACTGATCTGGGTTTAATCCATCATCATTCTTTAGCTCACTCCACCACCCCAGTTCAGACATGGCCATATGCAAATCAGTCTGACCCTGTGCCTCATGGGAACAGTCCAGCCCAAACTGCCAAGCCATGTCTTCCCTGGACTGGAAACAAGCATCCTAGGACCGGTTTCTGGCATTTCAGCCGTCATCAGCCAGGCTTGCTTGAATCCAGTGGCAAAGTGAGCAAGGGACCCACGTCTGGGCATACCCCCGCCAACTTAGGGCGACCAAAGTGATACAAAAGGGGATGTTGGACGGAATGTTTGAGCCAATCAAACACTCACCCCCAGTCAACTGATCTGGGTTTAATCCATCATCATTCTTTAGCTCACTCCACCACCCCAGTTCAGACATGGCCATATGCAAATCAGTCTGACCCTGTGCCTCATGGGAACAGTCCAGCCCAAACTGCCAAGCCATGTCTTCCCTGGACTGGAAACAAGCATCCTAGGACCGGTTTCTGGCATTTCAGCCGTCATCAGCCAGGCTTGCTTGAATCCAGTGGCAAAGTGAGCAAGGGACCCACGTCTGGGCATACCCCCGCCAACTTAGGGCGACCAAAGTGATACAAAAGGGGATGATGGACGGAATGTTTGAGCCAATCAAACACTCACCCCCAGTCAACTGATCTGGGTTTAATCCATCATCATTCTTTAGCTCACTCCACCACCCCAGTTCAGACATGGCCATATGCAAATCAGTCTGACCCTGTGCCTCATGGGAACAGTCCAGCCCAAACTGCCAAGCCATGTCTTCCCTGGACTGGAAACAAGCATCCTAGGACCGGTTTCTGGCATTTCAGCCGTCATCAGCCAGGCTTGCTTGAATCCAGTGGCAAAGTGAGCAAGGGACCCACGTCTGGGCATACCCCCGCCAACTTAGGGCGACCAAAGTGATACAAAAGGGGATGATGGACGGAATGTTTGAGCCAATCAAACACTCACCCCCAGTCAACTGATCTGGGTTTAATCCATCATCATTCTTTAGCTCACTCCACCACCCCAGTTCAGACATGGCCATATGCAAATCAGTCTGACCCTGTGCCTCATGGGAACAGTCCAGCCCAAACTGCCAAGCCATGTCTTCCCTGGACTGGAAACAAGCATCCTAGGACCGGTTTCTGGCATTTCAGCCGTCATCAGCCAGGCTTGCTTGAATCCAGTGGCAAAGTGAGCAAGAGACCCACGTCTGGGCATACCCCCGCCAACTTAGGGCGACCAAAGTGATACAAAAGGGGATGATGGACGGAATGTTTGAGCCAATCAAACACTCACCCCCAGTCAACTGATCTGGGTTTAATCCATCATCATTCTTTAGCTCACTCCACCACCCCAGTTCAGACATGGCCATATGCAAATCAGTCTGACCCTGTGCCTCATGGGAACAGTGCAGCCCAAACTGCCAAGCCATGTCTTCCCTGGACTGGAAACAAGCATCCTAGGACCGGTTTCTGGCATTTCAGCCGTCATCAGCCAGGCTTGCTTGAATCCAGTGGCAAAGTGAGCAAGGGACCCACGTCTGGGCATACCCCGCCAACTTAGGGCGACCAAAGTGATACAAAAGGGGATGATGGACGGAATGTTTGAGCCAATCAAACACTCACCCCCAGTCAACTGATCTGGGTTTAATCCATCATCATTCTTTAGCTCACTCCACCACCCCAGTTCAGACATGGCCATATGCAAATCAGTCTGACCCTGTGCCTCATGGGAACAGTCCAGCCCAAACTGCCAAGCCATGTCTTCCCTGGACTGGAAACAAGCATCCTAGGACCGGTTTCTGGCATTTCAGCCGTCATCAGCCAGGCTTGCTTGAATCCAGTGGCAAAGTGAGCAAGGGACCCACGTCTGGGCATACCCCCGCCAACTTAGGGCGACCAAAGTGATACAAAAGGGGATGATGGACGGAATGTCTTCCCCTGTCGCAAGTGTCTCTTCTGAGCGTGTTTTCAGTGCTGCTGGTGCCATTATAACTTTGAAAAGGACCAGTCTCTCGCCCAAAAGCGTGGAGAGGTTAACTTAACCATGATCAAAATGAATCAGCACTTTATACCACCGGATTACAAAATACGTGAATCACAGCAGGAAGAGGAGAGCGACTTCGATGACGTAAGTAGTGGGTTACAGGACCTACTTCTGTCCGAACCACCAGAGTTTGAGGACGAGCTCCTCTTCCCTGACAACTAGGCTTTCAAATTGTTACTTTCTTTCTTCCTTCCTTTATTTGTCTGTGTATCTGTCTTTCTGGTTCAAATCAAATCACAACAAATCCATCACCACCGTCTTCTCTTTTTATTTCCCTATTGGAGTTGCACATCTGTGCATTTAACTGTCCACTCCTCAGAGTCCTGCTCCATCTTCCTTACTCGCCCTAATTACATTTCCATCAAGCCAGACATTGGAGTACAAGAAATGTTGCCTCTAACAGTCCCTCCATAAGAAGTGAAACGTGACTATAGCTATCCTCCGTTTTGTTTCCGAGCCGAAACTCATCACTGGCCAAAGGCTATCGCCTCTGCAGGCATCCACAACTCTTCACTGTCAGAACTTGGGCAGGCATCCAAAAGTAAACCCATCACTGTCAGAAGGCTACAGCCTCGGCAGGCATCCAAAGCTCATCACTGTCAGGACAGAAGGTACTTGGCAGAGAAAGACAAGACTCTTCGAAGAAACTTGCTGACATTTCTGCAAACTCAATTGACCAGCAATGACCGCTACCCAGGCCGTGGCCCATCACAGTGCTGACCATGTGAACCAACTTAAACTGCGACAAAGTGCCACAGATGAATAAGACGCAAACCGAAACAGCGACTACCAACACTCAAAATGAATGTGGAGTAATAATGAGGCCACTGCCTCGTTAAAAAAAAACACACACCTGTCAGAACTAGGCATCTGATGATCTGACAGCCAAAGAGAAGAGCAAGACAGGTAATGATGGCATGCATTGGATGCTTGCTGACTCTGAGCGATTGCTGTTGTTTGTTGTGTTGGTGTTGTGCATGAAGTCGAACTCTACTAGTTAATCTACAAAGTGAAAGTGACTCAAGTGACAGTCAATGTTCCTTTCTTGTTGTTTATTAACCAAATTGTACTCCTACTACTGCAGGTGCAGGCCAATATCCGTTGCAATTTTTTAATATGGAATATGGACTTAATCGGAGACTAGTCACTACAGACTGAGTTGGAGTTGGACAACACGTACCACACCATGATGATGACCATACTACCTTTGCACGCAGTCAGTCAGTTGGATCGGAGATGATTGATGGAATAACTGCGTTTCATGAAGTGGCATAAAAGGTAAACACAACAATTCAACAAGAAAGTAAACACAGCAGACCTACATGTCCATGTAGTGGTGGAGTCAAGTGTAGTCATATGACTGACAGCGGCGCATTGATTTAGTCACTTAATTTTGAAAATGCTAGGTTGCTGTATATGCCTTTTGTCTGGCTCTGTCAAAATTTAAGGTAAATGGAGGTTAGGTCACAGGATGGTGCTGTGGGCCTGTTCTGTCCTGTTGTTGTTGTAGCTTAATGCTGTAAACAGAATAGACACGATATATCCAAGCCGCCTCAGTCTGAAAGTGTTCTCTCTTCTCTTCTTGGACTCCACCGTAATTGATGCTTTTTTTTAGTCATTGATTTTTCAATACCCCTTTTGTTTTTCCATCTACACTTACAGGCCGGCCTTTACCCTGTGCTATACTGGGAGAAACAACTCACACTTACCTTACCAATCCGCATCAGGCAGGCAGTGGCACCCAAGATTGATGTGCGGAGCGTCCATGGAAGATAGGACCAAGAGGAATGACGAGATTCAACTCCACAATTTGACCAGGATAATACAGTAACTTTAGTATCATTCATCATTCGTCTTTTAATTAATTTGATTCCTTTTTTCTCTTCAATCATTACGACTGTGTGTTGTGTTGTTGTTTGTTTTCTAATTGATCCCTACAACTATTTTTTAATTTTCTTTGCTATCTTTAAAAGTAAGCCCGGTACGACATGTAATTTGGGTCTCTCTGAGGGCATACAGGCAAGGCAAATTGCATAGAATATACTGCTGCCCTGTACTGTCTAATTGTCTAGTAGTAGTTAGTAAGTACTACTCATTAACCATCAAGTTATCTTCATCATCATGCATGCATTTCCTTTTTCTCCCTTTATAGATTTATTGGATAAGATCATGGTCGTCTACCAAGATTGTGCTTTGCTTTTGTTGTGTCCATGCGTACTGTTTTTCTTTGTCAAACCTTTCCCCAAACCCCCTTCCCATCCATTCATCAAACCCTAACCCTCTTCCCCGGGCTGTGATTTATTTTGAGGTGTGATGTGACTACATTAAATGTACACCAATTGATCACACGCTTGCTGGGGCAGATGTGGTGAAAGCAACACTAATTCAATTTCAAGGCAGGGCGAGGATCTTCTTCTGCTTGCCCACCCATGCTCAATCTATGTGCAAGCCAATTTTTTTTCCAAAGGGACCTAATACATCATAATTAATTGCCGGCATTGATTGGATTCATCATCAACATCCTACCACACAGCAGTAAAGGTTACGAATTACGATTGTGTTAAGTTAAGTGACTCACTCGACACAACTACAGTTTGTAACTTCTTGTACTAGGCTGTCCCCGCCACCATTATGTTTTATTTTACTTTAGCTGTTGCAATATTGTTTGTTTTGCAGTCTTCTTCTGTACTGTACTTTACTTCGTTCTACTACTCCTCCCACAGTCGCTCTCAGGCAAGTGACTGTCTCTTTTTTATTTTTTTTGCAAATGCTACTGCCAGTGTCTACTACTACCACCACAACCATGGCATCTTCTCCATTCTCTTGGGAAACCATGCAGCGATTGCTGTGCCGAACTTAATCATCATCAATGACAGGTAAGATAAGTTTGGTGGGAGGTATAATGGACTAGGAGGAGAGACTGACAGTACTAGTAGGACAAATAACTCAGTGAGGGGTACCGCATCTATCTGTTTGTGTTACATAATCGGTAGATTATTTAAATCAAACACTGGCTGCCGCCCTGCAGCAGCAAGGAAACCATGTGACGTAAATTCATAAAACAGTAACCCCCACAAAACATTAACATCGTATGTTTAAGTATAAATATAATTTAATACCCTAACAAAAATAAACTATCCCACACCTGACCCACCCCTCTCCCTAACCCCAACCAATGTCCAAAACGAAAAGTCCAAACAATGTCCATAAACCCCAACGCCCAATTCCCACGCACCAACAAAAGGAATAAAAAAGGGGCAATCCAACGGGGTCCTATAGTTCTTATATTCGGCGGGCTTTCAGGTGTTTGACCACCAGGATCTTCACCCGCTCCTCTAGTTGCTCCTATAGGCGTGAAATCCGGAGGAGCATCTGGCGGCGAAATGCCCTGCAGTGGCATCCAGGATGGGGGGCAGCAGTGCTGGCTGTTAATGAATTGCGGCGGCGGGTGGCTGCCTGACCGCGGCGCCGTACCACTGGAGGTGGGGCCTGGCTGGGGCCCAGGGCATCGGAGGAGGCTGCTGCAGCTGCTGCCGCCTCCTCCTCCTCCTCCGCCTGAGCCACCAGCCGCCGGTACTCTTCGCAGATGGCCTCCAGTTTCCGGCGCCGGGCCCTGGCTGCCAACTCCTTCCGGGATGGTTTTTCTTGGGAAGGAGGATCTATATCAAGAAAGAAAAAGAATATTGTTGTAACCAATACTCTTAGCAAAACAGTAACACAAAATTAATTCAACACATAGTGGCACGGGAGCACTAGCAAGAAGCACAGTACATAACATTTGTGGTAATAATCTATCCTCCCACTTCCTCGGCCTCTAACATTAGTGGGAGTTTCAGGCATTATACTAGCACTATGGACTCCAGTAGACAGTACACCAGTCTTCTTCTTATCTCTAGTTTAGCGAAATTACATAACCTGGTTGTAGCCAGCATGCCAGCTCAGTCAGCTATGCTTGCACCCAAGACAAACATACGAGTCATGACGCAGACTCACGTTAGTTTTATTTACTACTGTCTGCAGGTGGGGAAGCTCGTATTTTTCTATTACGGGTGGCACTGGCCATACTCTCTCTGTTACATGAAGGGCAATTGCTCAATTTCACTCTCACAGTGCCCTGGCTACTACAAAAAGGCAGATTATATATCTGATCCAATGATCATTGCTTATATATGGGACGACGGACGACATAAGGTCAGTAGCGGTCGGTGGTGGGAGTGCTGCCGGGCGGTGACGTGGGGAGGGGCAGGGTGGGGGTAGTAAACTATGGATTACGGCCAATTACAGGTAAGTAAACATATAAATAAATAAAACTAATTTTGTTGTGCGCACTGCATCGCATTTGGCGGTGCAGTGCGCACAATGAAATTCGCTTTATTTATTTTTATGTTTAGTTACCTGTATTTGGCCATAATCCATTGTTTACTACCCCCCACCCTGCCCCTCCCCACATCACCGCCCGGCAGCACTCCCACCACCGACCGCT
This sequence comes from Calotriton arnoldi, assembly GCA_963921515.1. Taxonomy (NCBI): domain Eukaryota; kingdom Metazoa; phylum Chordata; class Amphibia; order Caudata; family Salamandridae; genus Calotriton; species Calotriton arnoldi. Next base: position 52,404 of record CAWUFW010001151.1, on the reverse strand, counting down.
ACTGCATAAGGTACTTTGTTTTGATTGACTGTGTAACCAACAGATAGGCCACCCTTTGCAGGCTGGCTGACACATTCGAAAATAAATTATCATAGGTAGGGAGTGGTCCTCGGAGTCGAAGGAAGACGCTTGATAACTAACTATACACAATATATATGATGTGCTTGCAAACTACTGTGAGTCAACTGTATTCTGAAAATACAACTTGTATTCCCCTCAGCTTTGCTACTCTGGCACGGTTTCTTTTACATTCCCTTCAAACTAAGACTCTGCATCCCGTGACAGTCTCCACCTATGCTGTCTATGATGAATACATACAGGCATCCATCCATTCTAAGTAAATGTCTATCATTCTTCTTAATCTCTCTACAAACCTTAGTTTGTTTCACCAACAACCACCCATGCGTCCACTCCTTCCTTGCTTGCCTTGGCTTTGAGTTTCACCCAAACACCGCTGATGATTCTTGCTATCCCCAGTATCCACCCATACTGTGTCGCCCACCCGGGCAGGCATCCATTCTTCTTTCACCTTCCACCCATCCTTCAACAACACATGCATCTGATTCCTATCAGCCACCTATGCATGCTTCCAACGTATCCTTCTCTGCCAGTCATATTACATCTCGCCCGTCCTTCCTCCTTCCACCCTTCTTTCCCTTTTTGTTCAACACATCCATCAAGGTCATCTGATCTGACTTTTAGTCTTCTCCATAAAACTTTCACAGCTGAGTTGGAGTCAGATAGAAGAGGCCATTGGTTACTCAACTCACGCTGCTAATGCTATTGCTAATGCATTGCTAATGCTAAGTAAAGGGTGTCTTCTTCAACCGTTGTATAATGTTCACTACAACTTCATACTTAATAAGTCTCAACAGTACAGTGACTGTGAGTGAAGTGAACACCCTTCCAGCTAGTGCAATGTCAATAAGTAATGAATATAACTTACCACCGCCCGCCACTGCTGCTGGCTCACCCCCTGTAGCTCCTGCAGGTGCCACATCTCCTGCCCCCTCCGGAATGGCCGCATCGCCATCGCCGCTGGCCCCACCGGCACTGGTGGTCGGTAGTACGCCTAGAAAAAAACATGACACATTTTTAGATGCCTGTACACCTCCCCTATTTATTCGTTTTCACTAGCAAGATTGAAAAAAAGTTAATACATACATATACAACATACATCACTAGTCCAAATCGGGTACTAGAGTAGAGTCTGTAGACACTAGTAGTGTTATGGTCCCTAGGATCATTATTATAGTCTACTCTACTCTTTGCAATGTTAGCCTGAGCCATGCAACCATTTTTCGCTTCATGTCTTTTGCGCATGTTACCTCGCAGCTTGTTGTGCAGTAAGACGCCTTTTTGAGCCCACATGAGCTCATACAGCTACTGTCTGAGCGTTGCGTACAAGAGGTCAAAAAATAAGCCACTTTGTTATGGAGTTCGGTTAGGTCGTATTGCTTAGCCATAAGTAACATGTTACACTTTTTGGCATGACTGAGAAATGCTTGCATTATACTATCTAACGCGCACCATTTTTCTCATAACAGGCAGAAGATTCCCTTCTACGAACCAGAGATTTGCAGAGCTTATGAATGATGCATGTAACCAGTACTTCTATGTTCTACGGTGAGGGGTCTCCCAGAATTCGCACAGATCTTTTGTCTTCTATCATGCACTTGTAACAATGTTTATTGTTTTAATCTTATGCATTTTGCTGTTGGAGCTGGCTGTAGTACACTGAATTTTATAGAACAACATACAGAGCTTGTTAGTTGAAAATAAACCTTTTGAACTTACACATAGACTCTGTGGTGTGGTGGTGGTGGTGGTGGACTTACACGAGTGAGTGAGCGAGCGAAAGGGTGTTATGTTCTGGGTTGTGTAATCATTGGGTATCTTCGGGTGGGGGTTCAGGGACCTAATGAGACACTATAGCTAGTCGGTCAGGGGATTGTGGGTTCACTTCTGACTGAGGTGTGAGGAAGGTCCAACCTCCCATCACCAACATCCTATTTTCTTGTGCATAGTTCTGTATGTGGCTGTGCAGAATCCCCACAACAGTAGTAGTATGTACTATATCCTATCAAAAATAGTCAAATATCTGGTTGGGCATTTTGTTGGTGGTAATTGTCAAAGCCTCAAGATTAAGAAGACTAGAAGAGGACAACCCAAAGGACTGGACTCAGTGGCTAGAGCTATTGGTCAATCTGAGTTTTATTCAAAACCGTAAAATAAAGAGTGGCAAACTGGGCAAGCTTAGCTACAGACAGACTAATAGTAGTAGTACAGAGAGTCATAGCAGAGGCAGTTAGAACTTAGAGGCAGGGATAACCAGAATTTAGAAACAGATAGTCAAGTCAAGATCAAAGAAGCTTTTGTAAAAAATAGAATTAGGAAGTGGAACCAGAATTAATAGTTCGGAAAAAATAAGGTGCAGTAAAAGTTAGGGAAATATAATTGTTAATATTAACTACAGGAGGACTTACTGGGGCCAGCAGCAGGGCCCTCGGTAGAGGAGCGGTCCTCTGGTTGTCCCGCCGACTCGGACCCCGTCTTCTTGCCCCTGGGTGCTGCAGATCAGTGATCATGTAAGATATAATAAAGAAAGAGACAATCATTAATGATTGCTGTGAAACAAATAAATTATCTAAAAAAACGCTCCAAAAACATTTTAGGAAACAATAATTGCAATAAAATTGACCTATCTAATCCGATCGACTACTGGCTTGCGGGATTCACGGACCGTCTACTTATTTATGAACACTAATCCAGTGTTCCATTCTAATTGATTCGAATCCAGAACACTAACTAAGCCTAAGTACCACCTGACCTAGCCCACCTATTCCAGACAGGCCAATTGTTCACTAAGTCTGCATTTCCATTTTTTTTAGCCCTCAAAAATGCATAGATGAGATGGAGGACACATGCATAAATTTGTGCATACACCAAATTGTTGGTTGGTTGCGTCTGATGTTCTGCTACTGACTGACACTGCTAAGCCTACCACTCACTAAACAAACTACAAAAGGTTCTACTAAGGACTGGGGTAAGCAGCACTCAGTGACAGAGGATGCGTCACGCAGACCGCTAAAAAAGTATCAACTAATACTAACTAAACCTAGTATCAATTCATCCACCACTATTTGACAGGAGGACAAAGGAAGGACTAGAGTCTCTCTACAATAGCATTACCTAACTTAAGTTGTCTAAAGTAAACTCTTACATAATAATCAGCACAAGCGAGAGCAAAGTTGCAAACAAGTAAGAGTAGTTCTGAGCACCTGTGTCCTACAATCACAGAAGATTTTGAAACGTAGAATTTACCTGCAATGTAAGCAGCAGTATTCTTGTTATTTGTAAAAAAATTATACACAATGCTTATACTACTATATATATTAGCTACTCACCAAGCCCCACGACCTCGACACCTAGCAGGTCCAACAGGTCCTGCTCCCGGTCCAGGATGTCTGACCACCGGTGGGCCAGCTGGTTATGGGTGCGCTGGACCCCTGAGCAGCGAAACACTGCCCGGCGCACCTTCGCCCACCGGCGGTGACGCTCCTGGGTAGGGCACCCGGAGCCTGGCCTGCCGCCTGCTGCCAAGGTCAAGGGGAGATGGCGCTGCATAAAAAAAACAAGGCCGGCCACCTCCGCCTCGCTAAAAAGCTGCCGGGCTTGCACCCCTGCAGGGCGCAGTCTGCCGCAAGGCAGGCGGCTCTTGGGTGCACGCGCCTTGCCCTTGGAGCCGGTAGTGCTGCTAGTACCCTTCGCCATGGTTCTGGGGTGTGTGGGAGGAGGCGGAAAAGAAAAGTTAGAAGGAAAAAATAAAGTTAGGGGAAGAAGTAGGAGCTTAAAGAAGAAAGTAAGTAATATAAAACAGTAGAAAAGTAAAAAAAACACAGTAAAAAGTAGAAATAAATGCAAAATATAGACTTAGGCACAGAGAGAGATAGATAATAAATTTAAAAAAATTGAAAAACAGTGTAAAAAACTAAGGATTGCAAATATTGAGGGAGGATAGAAAAGCAGGCCCAGAACCATAGCGTAGAGTGAAAAACAAGATGGCCGCGCCCATCCCGACTGCGTGGGTAAGTTCGCGCAATATTTCTCCCCGAGCACGCAAAAAGCGTCGCGAACCGCATTCCCGAACATGAAATGAGCATCGCGAGCACGCTATACGCAACCCGGAACAGGAAATAAGGCATCGCGAACGGGCGGGACAAGTGAAAAACAAGATGGCCGCGCCCATAGGCAACCGCATGGGCAAGTTCGCGAGATACTATCCCCCGAGCACGCAAACAGCGTCCCGAACACGCACAACGCATTTCCGAAAAAGAAAAACGCATCGCGAATGGGCGCGACAAGCAACTACGCACGCTCGCGTAGATACGCGTAGCTCGCGTAGTGCTTTAACGTCTTCCCGTAGCACGACTATGCGAACTACGCCCGGGGTTAGCGTTTATTCATTTGCCAATATCTTTGGCACTGTTTGAAAAATCTTCGTGAATTTTTCAAAACTAGTACGCCACTCATTTTAGCTGCTGTGTTGAAAGTTCCGGGGTGATCCGTCAAGCGGTGGCCGAGTAAAAGGGGGGTCCCAAAACGCTTTTTCTCCATGTTAATTTCTATAGGAAATTTTAGACATGGCTACAGCCCAAACAGCTGAACGGAATTACACCAAATTTTGTCAAAAATGTAGCTCTTGGTCCAGAAAACTCTCTTTTTGTTAAATGGTGTAACTCCATTCAGTAGTTCCTGAGAAATGTAAAGATTTCTCAGATATTCAACTGTGGCCGCGGTGGATCTGCGAACCCTACCAATCTCGTGGCTGAGGGCTGATTGGCTGCCAACACTTAAAATCAGGAAGTGTTGGCAGCCATCTTGTGACTCGGTTGAACCGAGTCACAAGCAAAAACCTTAAAAAACAAGAAAAGGGGGCAGGGTAGAAACACCCTGACCCCCTAGGCCTGTTCAGGGGCTCCAGCCCCCCCACGTAGCCACAGGGACGCCACCTCCCGGGGCTAATTTTTTTTAATGCGGGGCCCCCCCCACAGCCCCGGCGACCACCACACCCCCGGGGCTATAATGAAAAAAGATGTGTGGGAGGCTCTGACCACCCCACGCAGCCCCAGTGACCGCAACCTCCCTGGGGCTATGATGAAAAAAGATGTGTGTGGGGGGTCTGGCCCCCCCGCTGGCCAAGGGACCACCACCTCCCCGGGGCTATTTTAAAAATGGGAGGGGGGCCGTGCGGCCCCTCTCCTGCAGTCGTAAATGACCCTGGGGACCGCCATCCCCTAGGGCCAGCTCCAGCAATGTTCCGGGGTGCCCACCCCAGGGACATTGCAGTTTGCTATGGGATCCCATAGCAAACAAGTGTGCTCACTTTGAACAAGGGAGAGCACTTTTCTCTTGCTTGGTCAAAGTGAGCACACTTTGCTTTTTACACCCAGGGAGCTGCATCTTAGCAGCTCCCTGGGGGTAAAAAGCAATGCCGGCTCCCGCAGGAGGTGGGAGCCAGCCGGGACTGGGGGGGGCTTCAGGCACCCCCCGCGGTCCTCAAGGAGATGGCCATGCCCAGGGGGATGGAGACTCGCACCCCCGCAATGCACTGCTTATAACTTCACATATTATATCACTCATGACATGGTGAGTGACATCACTGATGACATCACTGATGACTTCTCAAATGACATCATTGATGATGTCATCTAGTGACTGTGAGTGTTTTTAAAAATGTTATGAGTGTTAAATCTATATACATAGGTGTAAAAGTGATCAGTGTGTGTATGATTGACTGGATGGATGACTGAGTGGGTGCGTGACTGACTGTATAAGTGAGTGATTAGGTGTCTCAGTGAAGGTATGGGTGAGTGACTGGTTGTGTTAATGTGTGTATCTGTCTGTCAGTTGATGTCTAAGTGGGTGTATGAGTGTGTTAGTGTTTATGTGAATGGCTATATAGGTGATTGGTAGTCTGACAAGCTCTATGGTTGTCTGTGTGTGTTGGTGAGGAGGTGTGTGACTGCCTGTATGGATGAATGAGTGGGTGAGTCAGTGGCTGTATGGGGTAGTGAGTGCGTGTGTAAGAAGCCATATGGTTGAGTGAGTGTCTGTATGGCTGTGTCGGTGATTGAGTGCTTGTGTCAGTATGGGTGAGTAACTGGGTATGTGAAAGGCAGTATAGGTGAGTGACTGGGTATATGAGTGACTATATGTATGAGTGACTGAATGTGAGAGCGGCTATATAGATCAGTGCATGCTTCTGTCAGGGACTGTATAGGTGAGTGACTGCATGTTACTATTTGTATGAGTAAGTAAGTGGGTGGGTGTGTAACTGTTCGGGTGAGTAACTGGCTGTGTGATTGACTGTATGGGTGAGTGGCTGGGTGGGTGAGTAGTTCTATGGGTGACTCACTCTATGTGAGTATTTGTATGGGTGCATGAGTGGATATATTAAGGGCTGTACTAGTGAGTGAGTGGGTGTATTAAGAGGCTGCATGGGTGAGCGAGTGGATGTGTGTGTAGATCTATGAATCAGTGAATGGGTGTGTAAGTACTGGTATGGCTCTGTCAATGGGATTGTGAATGGTTGTGTGGGAGTGGCAATGGGTGTATAAATGATTATATAGGGGTGTAAGTGGGTTCGTCAGTGATGCTGTGGATGATGTCCTCACTGATGTCATCAGTGATGTCATTTGAGATGTCATCAGTGATGTCATCAGTGTTGTCACTGACCATGTCATGAGTGATGTAATATGTGAGGTCATAAGCAGCGCATTGCGGGGGCGCGAGTTATAGTTAACTCAGGTACCTATAACGGCTGAATTTCTCTGGTTTTGTATGAGTAAAATCTGACCCTGACTATAACGTCCCTGTAACCTTTGTTTTTTTAGTGAATATATATATATTCCTAACTATAACTATCTTCTGGCGACCGCCAGTAGATAATATATTTATATATATATATATATATATATATATATATATATGTAAATATATTATCTACTGGCGGTCGCCAGTAGATAGTTATAGTTAGGACCTATTATCCATAGGAAATCCGCAACATTCTATTTGAAATAACGTTGGCGCCGGTTGACGAATCTTCGCGAAATTCTCCAACTTGTTGGGGCGCTCTGGTCCGCTCCTATCCTGAAAGTCTCGGGGTGATTCGTCAAGCGGGGGCCGAGAAAAAAGGGGGGTCCCAAAACGTGTTTTCCCCATTCATATTTCCATGGGAACCTTTAGTCGCTGCTACAGCCCGAACTGCTGAACGGAATTACACCAAATTTGGCAAAGAGGTAGCCCTTGGTTCAGTGTCGTGCCTTTTGCTAAAATGGTGTAAATCCGTTTAGTAGTTCCTGAGAAATTAACAAGTAAAATCACATATATATCTATGGCCGCGTCGGATCCGCGTACCCTCAGCGCACCCTGCGCGCACCGTCCCGATCACGAGCTGCATGCTAATTGGCTGTCAGCTGGCTGTCAACATTCCGAATCAGGAAGTGTTGGCAGCCATTTTGTGCCTCGGTAGAACCGAGGCACAAAAACAAGTGCGCAAAACGCACAAGGACCCCCTGGGCAGAAAAAAGCATTTTTTTTAAATCGGCAGGATGCACTCAGGGTGCGCGGATCCTGCCGAAAAAAAAAATCAAAGCGAGGTCTCGCGCGCCTCGATGGTATTTTGCCCCCGGGTGGCCCAAGTCCCGGGGGCATGCGGGGGTTATTTAGGACCGCCACCCCCCGGGGCTTTATTAAAAAAATGGTGCGGGAGGGCTCTTTGCCCTCCCGCTGCCCCGGGGACCGCAGCATGAGACCAGGTATGTCCAGAAAGCGCCACAGAGCTGCGTTGCAGAGAGGTGTAAAAAGGGGCGTGGCCTCTGAACACCTCTCTGCAACGCAGCTCCCTGGCGCATACTGGAGGTACAGGGTGGGCTAGTTGGACCTCAGGGACCCTCATGATTCAAGGGGACTTAATCCCCCAACTTAAAAACGCGCCACGGGGCGTGTTTGCAGACATGTCACCTCAGGCCCCACCCCTTCCTTCACCATTGCGCAAATAATCCTCTAAAATCAGCCGAACTACGAATTCCGATTTACTCACCTGTTATCAGGAGAGACCTCAGTGCTGCATCTTTGAGCCCAGTACTGATCCTGAAAAGTAATTCTAACCGTACTTACCAGTAACTTGAATTTCCTTCCATAGGCTAACATTGACTGGTTTCACTTGGAAATTCTTCTAAGTGTGGAGTTTTGGAACTTTATAATATTCCTCTAAAATCAGCCGAAATACGAATTCCGATTTACTCACCTGTTATCAGGAGAGATCTCAGTGCTGCATCTTTGAGCCCAGTACTGATCCTGAAAAGTAATTTTAACCGTACTTACCAGTAACTTGAATTTCCTTCCATAGGCTAACATTGACTGGTTTCACTTGGAAATTCTTCTAAGTGTGGAGTTTTGGAACTTTAAAATATTCATCTAAAATCAGCCGAACTACAAATTCCGATTTACTCACCTGTTATCAGGAGAGACCTCAGTGCTGCATCTTTTAGCCCAGCACTGACCCTGAAAAGTAATTTTAACAGTACTTAACAGTAACTTGTATTTCCTTCCATAGGAATCCATTGTCTGGTTTTCAGCAGAAAAGTTTCAGTGTCGATTTTCACAAACTACAAATATTCCTTAAAAATCGCCTGTATGACTTAAACGCATTCTTTCAACTATTTACAGGAGATGCACCAGTGCTGGATCCAGGATCCACCACTGAGTAAGAAAAAGTAACGATAACACTACTTACCTGCTAAGTGAATTTCCTCCCATAGGATAACATTGGTGATTCTATGTGAAAAAGTTTCTAAGTGTCAACTTTTAAAATACAATAATGTTCCTTAAAAATCACTACTGTAACCAAAACGCTTTTACTCAACTGTTTACAGGAGATGTCCCAGGACTGAGTCTAGGATCCAGTCCTGTGGTTAGAAAAGTAATCCATAAAGTAACTAATTGCATTTAACTAGAAATTCCATTGAGCTCAATGTTGCATTGTGTTTGAAATTGTGTTGCCCATTGCAACAACTGTAACTACTGTACTTAAAAGTCTATTGCCTATTTGCAAAGTATTTAAACTAAAGTAATTGATTGTGAGAAAGTATATTTTGTAATGTAATGTATAATGTAATTACAATGTAATTTAAAAAATAAAATATCTAAAAATAAATAGTTTAAAAAAATGTAGTAAATCAGTATCAAAAAATAAATATAACAATTTATACATTTAAAAATTGTCATTTACAAAACCTTTGAAATTTACTGACAAAAACCATAGGTTTCAGACATGTTATAGTTAGGAATTAGCATTTAAAAACCTTTGAAATTCACTGAAAAAACCATAGGTTTCACGCACGTTATAGTTAGAAATTTGCATTTAAAAAACCTTAGAAATTCACTGAAAAAACCATAGGTTTCAGACACGTTATAGTTAGAAATTAGCATTTAAAAAACCTTTGAAATTCACTGAAAAAACCATAGGTTTCACGCACGTTATAGTTAGAAATTAGCATTTAAAAAATCTTTGAAATTCACTGAAAAAACCATAGGTTTCACGCACGTTATAGTTAGAAATTAGCATTTAAAAAACCTTTGAAATTCACTGAAAAAACCATAGGTTTCACGCACGTTATAGTTAGAAATTAGCATTTAAAAAACCTTTGAAATTCACTGAAAAAACCATAGGTTTTATGGACAGTTACTGTTAGTTGGACATTGCACTCGTACAAAACCCGTGAAATTCCCCCGTTATAGTTAGTTCAGCTAACTATAACTCGCGCCCCCGCAATGCACTGCTGATGACGTCACATATTACATCACTCATGACATGGTCAGTGACATCACTGATGACATCCTGATGACATCTCAAATGACATCACTGATGACATCATCTACGTGATAATCTGATGCACCTCCTCACACCTTAATATAACCTTTCATACACCCACTCTAAATTACAGACTGCTATTCGCAAAACCATAGACACTCCAACACTAATAACTACATACCCACTCACTGATTCTTAGGTCTACACACACATCCACTCACTCACCCGTACAGTCACTCATACTTACAGTCACTCAGTACAGGATTATCATATGCACTCATACACCTATATAAACACTCACACACTGCCACTCATCCATAGAGGTACTCACACACCTAGTCAGTCATGCAAAAAATTAATCACACACCCATTTACTCACCTATACAGTTATTCACACACCAGCTCACTTACTCATACAAATACTAGCACATTCTTACGCTCTTATACAATAACTGATACAAGCACACATGCATCCATACAGCCACTCTCACAATCACACACTCTCACTTATAGCCATTTAAATACTCTAACACACATATATACTGCCTTTTACATATGTAGTTACTCGCACATGTACCACTGAGATATACATTCACTCACTAACACACCCATACACACACTCACCCACCCAAGCAGTCCATCACAGATGCACTCTTGAAATCATGCACCCAGTGAATCACCCACTCACACATCTATGTACAGAGTCACACACACCCCACCCACACAAACACTCAGGCAGCCATACAGATACTCTGTGAACCAATCAATAACCCATATAGACACTCATGTAGCTATTCGCAAATCCATGCATCCACTTACACACCAACAAACAGACGGATACGGACATTCACACAGTTTAGTCACTAACCCATGCATTCAGTAAGATACGTTTAATCACTCACTTGTAGAGTCAGGCACGCACGTACTAAATCATCCATTTAGACACTTATACACCCACTCATTCTGCAATACGCCTTTCCCTATATATATTAAACATATTTAAACTTTACAGAAACACACAGTCACTGGATGATGTCATCAGTGATGTCATTTGAGATGTCATCAGTGATGTCATCAGTGATGTCACTGACCATGTCATGAGTGATGTAATATGTGACGTCATCAGCAGTGCATTGCGGGGGCACGAGTTATAGTTAGCTGAACTAACTATAACGGGGGAATTTCACGGGTTTTGTACGAGTGCAATGTCCAACTAACTATAACTGTCCATAAAACCTATGGTTTTTTCAGTGAATATATATATATATATATATATATAGAGAGAGAGAGAGAGAGAGAGAGAGAGGGAGAGAGACACACACACATATGTGTGTGTGTGTTTGTGCAATTAAAAAATAATTTTTCAAACCTTATCCTTTCAACAATACAGTGCAATATGTCACAGAGGCTACACTGCATAATTTTTGACAGTTAAATATAGCCAAATAAATCTTTGAGGTGCCACATCACTTTCGTAGACTCTTGCTTGGACTTCTCTGACGCTTGCACAGCACATTTTATTTGCTTACTCTTCAAAATTCAACCGCTCATGAGAAATACGTCAAAAAGAAAGAACTTGCTTCTCAAAGTGAATCTTACATAAGAGACTAGAAAAGTTCCATGCAGGAAGAGGGTGATATTTGCATCACCTTGACGCTTGTGGGTCGGATCAGGTATGAATAAGGTCTGGGGGTGTCTACGCCTCAATATTTATGCAAGGAAAGCAGAAGCAGAGCTCGTTACCAACCCTCCATAAGAAAAAAAATTGATATGAGGCCAGCGCTGGCTGCAATATAATGATTTTTTTTGTCCTGTTGCCCTTTCCCTCGCATCCTTCCTCTCATTGTCAGTCTAGCCGATTCCTTACCACCCTCCCTCCAGTTGTCTGTGTTGCCCACGTCTACCCGAAATAAGGAAAAAATAGAACACTTTAAAAAAATTACTTTTAGCCATGCTGAAAAGCAGGCGTCGTGCTCTACAACATGGCTGAAAGACATTGGCGAAGCCAAAGCTCTGGTATAGGTGAGACCTACTGGCTCTGCCAATGCTTGTTTATGCTTTAGTCATAAGTATATAGTTGTGTCATTTGCTATAATGTTATTGTGGGTAAAGGTCACATTATAGTACATCCTGTGATGTCACTGGGATCAAAGGTCATATGATGTCACAGTAATGTCATTGAGGGTTGAGATGTATGATGTCATTTCCACTTCCCGTGGCATCTGGGTGAATCGATATCCATGAGATAATTTGCTACTAAGTTCCTGCCCACAAGGCATATCATACTTTTTTGCATACATTAAATATTTAATATTCTCTGCTGCAGACCAGAGTCACGTAAATGTGAGAAAAACTACATTTTTCAATTGTTTATTTTGTCATAATAATTATATATATGGACACCGATTTATAATGGTGATAGAATTCAGACAAAATCACTTAAATGACATTTCACGATCTCCACTGGTAGATGAGATTACGGACCAATCATCCCTCTACTTTCCCTTCTTCTTTAGTTGCCATAGTCAGAGCAGTAATCAGGACGACAAACTCATTAAAATCCACTTCTTTGTCATTATTGGAATCGAGATCGTTCATAATCTTGTCAACCAGCTGTGGATCCTTTTGACCCTAAAGAAGAGAAGAAGAAAACAACGTCACACACACGGGCCACATTGATGTGAGAAGCAGGAATGCAGCAGTTCAACCTGGCACAATCTGTCCATTGGGTTAAGGAGGAGGCATGAACACCCTTGTGCCAGAAGATGCGTGTGCCGCCGTGCCCCCCCTTCCCCTCCACCCCCCAGGGAATTGTTTTTTGACTCTGCCTCCCTTTCTCCATCAGCCGTCACTGAATGCGCAACAGCTGTAATTGGCCAGCATTTAATTACTCAAACAAAGCTGCAACGCGCTCCCACCGTGTCTCTCTTCCTGTGGCAATATGCTTTCTGAAGGACGAAATGAATTGCACCATGTTTTACTGGTGACTAGACATTTAGGGTGCTGGACTACACAAATTACGTACTAATGGCAGACGAACCTTTTTGGTTGGCATCACTTGGTGAAGTTTGCATCTTAGCGTGATACAAAAGGCCCATTCTGCGGCAAGGGTGTGTTGTAATGCCAATGTGCAGCAGACCACAGATAGTGTTTATGTGCAAGTTTAAAAACTTTGGGGGATATTTACAAGCCCCTAATGCCACCAGAGGGTCACTTTTTCTGATGCTGCGGTGGCGTTGCTCCCTACCCCATATTTACAAGGTGGCATTCAGCAACTAAACGTGGCTTAACGCCACCTTGTAAATATTCCCCTTTCCCCAGCAGTCCGCTGCGTGGCAGAGGGGCAGGCAATAGATGTTGCTGTGGGCGTTCCACCACAACACCCATCATTTTTTGAAGCTGCCCCATATTTACAAGTCTGGGGAAGCACCAAAACCTAAGGCCAGCAAAACTTGTTCTTAGGTTGGTGACACGATATTTAGCTCTTTCTGTGTGTGCTAAAAGGGCAAATCACCATTATTGATTGTTTATGTGCAAGAAGGTGTCCCTTCCTGCCCATAAACCATTGCCCCTGCAGGCAGGCACCCTTGCAACATGGCGGCAGGGTGTTTGCACTAGCGCTAGGCAACTTTTTTAGCACCAGCGCTAGGGGAAATGCATCCCTACATTTTGAAAATGTCTGAGCGCGACACTGACAAATTTGGGGTTACACCGCAATCCGACATTTTCTTGTACATATCACCCTTTATTTCTTCTTTGAGCGTAGTATCAAAGCGTCACAGAAAGTGACTGGAGTCCATGGCTGAATTCCATCATACCCAAGGTCCCTGCCGCCTCAAGTTCATGGACAGTGGTATAATACTGATGGAGCAGGGTTTTCGTGAAAATAAAACCTGCTCAGATTGAACACTCAGTAACATTTATTAACCGTGTGCAGTGAAAGCTATGCGGGAAAATGCTTAACATAAGGGAAAATGCTACTGCGCAAGCGCGTACTAAAGTACTAAATTAGGCCGCAAATGCTTTTTGACTAACGAAAATAAAAGACTAATGCTACTATTGTGCCCGTTATTAATGTTTGCAGGGAAAAATTAAATCCTAACATGGATTGCGCATGGATAGATGCAGCATTGGGTTGGTGCGTAAATGAAGAGACATTTCTAGTGAAATAATAATGTTATGTGTTTATTTTCCATAGAAGCATGGTTTTCTATTCTGCATGACACATATGGGGTTAAAAGACGCAGGAAAATAAAATGCTTTAAAAGATGAAAATTCGAGAGTGAAAAGGAAGGTGGACTATGAATTTGTCCTTCGAATCCAGAGTGCCTGCCAAGATTTGAATGAAAGAACAATACGACAAGGGGAGGGAAGCTTCCTCTGCAGAAGCATGAACAGCGCAAAAACGAATACAAAGTTTGATACATTTACCGGAGTAGAGGAAGAGAAGAATGACGAAGGCTTAGATTAGTATTTCCTGGGGTGGAAATCGGTTTGAAGAAGTAAATAAAACAATGGGACATTTAGTGTGATGAACATGCTGAGAGTGGTGTGACAATACACCCCCTTCCTTAACCAATCAAATGTGGAGAAATCCTTAGTTTAGTTACATGAGTGGGTTGTACATTTGGGATTTAGGGTATAATTGAGGTGCCTGGAGGGAGGAGTTTGGGGCAGACATTTTGCAGACGGTTGGGGTGAGATCGTCATTTGTCGACAGTTTGCTGTTCTTCCTGGATGTGGAGAGGCTTTGTTTGCTGTCTCCTATTCTGATGTTGACTGCTCCTGTCCGCTGATTCCTGACATAATCTTTGCCTCTTCAAATCTTCTTGAGGGGCCCTTGCTGCTCTCATGGCCAGAGAGTAGTATTTCCTTATTTCCTAATTGGGTTAGTATAGCCTGAAATCTGAATTTGCATACTCTTTTGCAAATGTATATTGTTTCTGAATCTTTTGTCTCTTCGCCTATCCACTCCTTATGCATGTCATTGATATGAATTTGTCATTTTCTCTTCTGATGTTGTTTGCCTTGTGACGATCTATGATTTGTACTGTATGTTGGTACTGATGAGCATACTTCACATTATTTAGATAAACATCATAAAATTTACGAATTTGTCTGTCTTTATTAGATGTGTTTTATTCAAGATTATGAATTTTTGATCCAAGTATTGGTTTGTCAAAGTGTAATCAACTATATAAAGATTGCATCGCCAAATTTGGTATACTAGAAAAAGAGTTTAGATGAGAAATGGTACATTGGTATAGTTTTTGGAAATACACTAACCCAGCGTGAAGGGACTTGTTGGGTAATGGAAATTGGGCCTTGTCATTAGAAAAATTAGTAGTTCCTGAGCATTGGATCAGTTTTGGTAGCAGAATTTGATGGTTATATTGGTTAATTTGGCGAATTAATGATTAAATAATGATTTTTGGTTACTAATTTGAAAAGTTAGTGTCTTTGTTTTTATGTAGTCTGGAAGTACGGGTACGGAGTTGCCAAAGATCCCGGGATGTTATTTAAGCCTTTGTGGCAAGAGTCATAGTGTGGAAAAGTTTCACACTGCAGAAGTACTTTGCTGTTGTTGTAATATTGAACAGTGAAATGCTGTTGATGTTATTTAAGGGACCTATTCTGTTGTAAGGAGAGTATATGAAATAGTGAAAAGTCTGCTTCCGAAACTCTGGCCTTATCCCCAAAAGAGTACCAAGACATCTTTTCTAAAAATCCCTCTTCTGAAACTTTGGCCTTATCCCTAGAGGAGTTCCAAGACCTCTTTTCACTTGTTTGAGAGTAGAGTGTTGCTGGTCGTTATTTTACTGGAAGTAAAAGGAATCTCTTTGAGTAATTGAACTATCTCTTTATTAGTGGAACAGACAAAGTAGAAGCGTTTTGTGTCATTTCTAATAAGAATTAGTTCGAAAAACCTTGTTTTATATTGCCGTATTATTTTGTGAAGGGAGGGTCAGTTGCAGGAGTAATACTGACGTCATACAAAAAGCCGCGCTGGCATTGGTCAGAATAGCGGGTGTGTTTCGTGCTGTGATTGGTTGGTTAGTGTGAGTCACGCTGGTATTGGACGAGCGTGAACCAATAGAGTGAGTGGAAATACAGAAGGATTTCCTTGTTTCTTTGAGATAAATAGCGAAGAAAAGTGATTGAAGAAAAAATGAAGTTGATAAAAGCGATTAAGGATTTATTTAAAAAGGATAGAGAGGGAATTCCTGTACCTCTTCCAAGATCACCTGTTTCTTATATGATGTTAGAGCATGGATATCATACGTGCACATGGTTGGAAAATTGGGTGAAGTATACAGAGGATGATGGAGTGTTAGCTTTTCCAGAGCATGGTAATTTTAATGTGAAAATTTGGGAAAACATGAGAAGGCGAATGAATTCCTTGAAACCAAATCCTAGACCTATGCAGTATGAGGCCCTGGAAGAATGGGAACATGAAGGGTACAGAAGGGAGAGAGACAGGAATGGATTAAAATACAACAATACGATGAGATGGTTCTCAGAGGCTAAGTGGGATGCTCAAATGAAGAGATGGAGGAGAGATGTAATCTTAGATGGATTATATCCAGTAATGGTTGCAGAGGATCAGGCTGGTGGAAAGTGGAAAGAGAAAAAGAATAATATAAAACTTCTGAAATAGATATGGATCCGAATTAAATTGATGATGAGTTATTAGAAGAGATGTTACTGAAAAGACCTCCACCGTATCAGGAGAGTCCGGATGGGATTACTCCAAGTGCACCATTAATTGAGATAGAAGCTGCCCAAACTCCACAGGTTTCACAAGATTCACAAGTTCCTTTAGCTCCACAGGTTTCATAGGTTACCCGAATTGTACAGGAAAAAGAGATTGAGATGCTTAATAGAGCAAAAGAAGAATTGACTCAGAAAATTAATCAGATGAGTTTAAATGCAGAGGCGTTGTCAGTTCCAGTGACGATTGGTCCTATAGTTCCGTTGTATAGCGAGGGTCAAAATATTACAAGAGTACATGCATTGACAGTTCCGGTGAATGGTGTTAGGAATATTAGTGGATCAGAGTTAAATGAGATGAGTACGTCATTGATTGATCTTCCAGCAAATGGAAACGTGATTGAAACGCCAAAAAGAAGTGTTCAGATAGATCCTAGAAAATTATTGCCAAATGCGAGGGAAACAACTTCGATATCAGGGGTTCTGGTTCAGTGGGACCTTCGCCAGAGGAGTTGGATGAATGGATAAGAGGAATGGAACCTAATAAATCTAAACCAAGAATGGATTTGGGAAGATTGAAGGTAGATCTGGAAGAAATGATTATTGGTACAATTAGTCCAGAGAGATTGAGCAAATATCAGGATCAAGAGTTGTTATTCATGTGCAAGAATATTACACGGAGAGCGAAAAACTTGCATGAAAAGTTAGCGGAAGCTGAACAGAAATATGCGTGGATATTGAGAAGTCTAAGGCTTTGCAAAAGACATATAGGTTGGATTTTAGTGACAAGGATCTGGAGAGTTTGAATGCTTCTGGTAAACGATTACAAATAAAGGAGTTGATAAATACTCTGAAAAGATGGGGTGATGTAGAACGATGGAAAGGTAGATGGGCAAAAAAGTAAGAAGATATGTTAGCAAGTAAGGGTGAGACTGCATCTTCTTTGCTTACGTTAAAAGAGACAGAGCCTGTTGAAATGATATATCCAATGAGAGAAGTTCCAGGTGGTGGATATGTTCATATTCCTTGGTCAAGACAGGATATATTATCCTTTACAAATGAGTTCCCCAGATTGAGACAAAAACCTGTCGAGTGGTACAAACAGGTAGAGAGATTTGTAAAAGTTTCAAAAGTCTTGTTGAAAGATTTGGATGGCTTGTTTGATATTGTGGTTCCAGCTGATTTATGGACTGAGTGTAAGATTGCAGTTGATTGGCCAAAAGATGAATATCCTAGAGATATTAAAACTGCAGCGCCTTCAGAAGAGGTAATGAAAAAATATAATCAGGTGATTACTTATGTGAAAGGAAAGATTTCCCCAAAAGAAATAGATTGGGTTAAGATTGACAGGACAACACAAGAGCAGAAAGAATCAGTACATGCTTATTATGAGAGGCTTTTACAAGTGTTTAAACAGTATAGTGGTTTTGAAAGTATAACTGACAAAGATATCGGACATTTTGTCTATAGGTTTGTGTTTGGACTGAAACCAGAGATTAGCAATATGATTCAGCAGCATCTGATTTGTTGGCAAAATAAGACAGTGGATGAGATTCTGAGATATGCAAAGTACTGTAGTGAGGATATTGAATCAAGCCATATGAAATTAAAGGAGAAAGTGATGTGGGCACAGGTGAAAGTGGCATAGCAGAAAAATAGAAATTTTGTCGATGATATGCAAACAGGTTTTCAAATGAAAGGGCAGAATCAGAATTTTCAAAATGATCAAGTGCCTAATGTTGTATCGAATGGAAGTGTTCAAGTGCAATTACTGGGAAAAGGTAGAGGTAAGGGTAATAAAGAAGAGATGAAAAAGAGATTTCCGAGTCATGGATGTGGTCAGTTAGGACATTGGAGGAACGAGTGTAAGTCCTTGTTAGGAAATAATGGAATGGTTCAAAATTTCAATCCACAGATGCAGAATGAGGTGGTTGTGAATCAACAACAACTGCAGCAGCAACAGCTAGTTACACCACAGGTACAACAGGTACAAGTGCCTCAAGCTCCTATGCCAAATAATATGAATGCTCAAGTGCAAAGATATAGTGCAGTTGCTGGTTTTCACGTGGGTGAACAGGTTAGTAAGAATCAAAATGTGCAAATGGTTTTGCAATACTGGTTGCAGTGTTCTGAGAGTGATTCAGATTCATCTCAATGACGGTGCCTGAGGGGGGAGGAAGAGTGCGTGCTTGGCGCATCTCTAGAGGTAGATCAGTCAGGTCCTTTTGTGAATGGGAAAGTGGAAGGTAATGATATTACATTCCTTGTGGACACTGGTGCTACCCGTTCTACTGTGAGAACAGCGGAAATTCCAAACCTACCCCTCTTGGGAGAAACTATCCAAGTTGTAGGAGTCTCAAATAGACATATTAAGACTCCAGTGACCAAACCAATGGAGGTTCATATTGGGAAATTCAAAGATTTGCATCTGTTTGTGGTGTGTGATTCAAGTCCGGTGAACCTTTTAGGTAGAGACTTATTGTGCAAAATGAATTGCACCATCTATTGTACACCAGATGGCATTGCTTTTCAAACGCCAGATGAGGACGTTGCTTTCAAAATGATGTTAGCAAAACAAGGGACAGAAGTGAATGATTTATATCCTTTGTTTACGGTAAATGATTTGCCTATTAAATTGAGAGACACAGTGACAGATGATGTGTGGGATTTTTCAGGGAAAGATATCGGATTGATGAAGGGTATTTATCCTATTCAGATTATGGTTAAACAAGATGCAGAACTTCAGAAAACACCACAGTACAAAATGAGTCCTGACACTATAGAAGGAGTTAAACCTGTAATTGAGCAAATGATTGAGCAGGGCATTTTGAGAGAAATACTAGGGAGTCCTTGTAATTCACCTATTATGGGAATTAAGAAACTGAGTGGTAAGTAAAGGATTATGCAGGATTTGCGAAAGGTTAATTAGATTGTGGTACCTTGTTGTCCAATAGTGCCCAATACAGCAGTAATTCTTTACCAAATTCCCTGTGACGCGGAATGGTTCACAGTGATTGATTTGTATCAAACGTTCTTCTCAATACCCCTGCATCCGGATAGCCAATATCTTTTTGCATTCCGGTTCGGAGACGTGTTTTGGCATGGTGCCGAGTTCCTCAAGGGTACACAGAGAGTCCTTCAATTTTTAATCAAATTCTGAAACAGTGTCTGGACTCATTGGTTATGCCAGAAGACTCAGTATTGGTTCAATACATTAATGACCTACTGGTGGCATCAAAGACACGAGAAGCATGTGTGACAGATACAATTGCTCTACTGAATCATTTGGCAGTAGGTGGGCATAAAGTGTCACCAGCAAAATTACAGTTTTGTCAAAAAGAAGTTCAATATTTGGGACACAAAATTGAAAAAGGAGTCAGGAAAGTATCACAAAATCGAATTGCTGTGATCTTGCAAATGGGACCTCCTAAAACACAGAAAGAAGTTCGAATGTTTTTGGGCATGGTTGGTTACTGCAGACAGTGAATTAGTGGTTTTTCACTGACAGCTAAGCCATTACAAAGGTTGACTCACAAGGATGTAGTCGATCCAATTCAATTGGATGAAGGAAGCATGAGGGCTTTTATGGAGTTGCGAGATAGTCTATGTCGAGCGCCTGCATTGGGAATGCCAGAATATGGTAAAGAGTTTGCATTGTTCTGTTGTGAGAGAGATGGGTGTGCACTTTCAGTTCTGACGCAGACACATGGAATGACACGTCGTCCAGTTGCATATTTTTCTGCTACCTTGGATTCAGTGGCAGCAGCATTGCCAGGTTGTTTGAAAGCAGTGGCTGCAATTTATGTGAGTTTGGCGCAAAGTCAGTCGATTGTGATGGGACATCCAGTGAGAGTGTATGTGCCACATTCTGTTGAGATTCTATTGACGCGTACGAGGACACAGCATATGATGAGTAGTCACTTGACTAGGTATGAGAGAGTGATTTTGGGTGCTGAAAATGTGACAGTAACAAGATGCACTACATTGAATCCAGCGGCTTAGTTGCCAAGTTCAAGTTGTGAAGAAGTGAAAGATGAAGCAGATCATGATTGTTTGGATGTGATAGAATTGTGCACGAAACCAAGGCCTGACATAAAAGATGTACCGTTGTCAGAGTCAGATTGTGTGATGTTCGTGGATGGTTCTTGTCTGAGGGATGAAAAGGGTGTTCTGCGTGCTTCATATGCTGTATGTACAGTGGCCATGGTTCTTGAAGCATCTTGTCTAAGGGGGATAAATTCAGCCCAAATTTCTGAGTTGGTCGCTTTGACCAGGGCATGTATAATTGGCAAAAATGTGAGAATAACTATATTTATGGGTAGTCAATATGGTTTCGGGGTGGTGCATGACTTTGGCCAATTGTGGATGCATTGTGGATTTCTGACTTCTTCAGGATCCCCGATTCAAAACAGTAAAGATGTAAAAGATTTGTTGAATACACTACAATTGACCAAGGAAATTGCAGTGGTGAAATGTCCGGCACATAAGTCAGGAAATGATTATGTGACCAGTGGAAACAGATTCGCTGACCAAGTGGCTCATTTCTGTGCATTAAATTCAGTCTCAATTAATAAAGGAACAGAGAAAAAGAATACAGATTGTCACTTGATGTTCTCTACTATTGAAACATGGGATGAAGTTAGACAGTTGCAGGAAGAAGCCAGTGAAGAAGAAAAATAACTTTGGATCAAATCAGGTTGTAAAAAGAGACCTGATGATGAAATATGGGTGTATACAGATGACAGAGTAGTAATGCCAGATTGTTTACTTTCTCAAATGGCGAGGATGTATCACGGAATTACACATGTGGGAAGAGATACCATGATTAGACTCTTCAAACAGTCATGGTATAACCCAAAGTTTAGGGTTATTGCAGAGAGTCTATGCGAGAGGTGTGTAGTATGCCAGCAGCAGAATCCAGGTAGAAAAACAGTTGTTAGTTGGGGCCGAATTGGGAAGGCAGCCGGACCTTTTACTAGGTTGCAGGCTGATTTTATTGAGCTCCCTCCTTGTAATGGACTGAAATATGTGTTGGTTGATGTTTGTCTGTTTTCTCGTTGGGTAGAAGCATATCCAACAAGAAGAAGTGATAGTTTAACAGTTGCTAAATTGCTTTTGAGAGAGATCATTCCTAGATTTGGATTTCCAGTCTCTTTAGAAACAGATAGAGGTATTCATTTTAATAATGAAATAATTCGGATGGTTTATGCAGCATTACAAATTAAGCAAAAGCTGCATTGTGCCTATCGACCAGAAGCTTCAGGTCTGGTCCAGCAAATTAATGGCACTATCAAGTCCAGACTGTCAAAAGTGTGTGCATCCACAACACTGAAATGGCAAGATGCTTTACCCTTGGTGTTAATGAGTTTGAGAAGCATTCCTGATAAAAAGACTGGATTATCACCTCATGAAGTTGTTATGGGGAGAGCAATGAGACAGCCGATTGTGCCAGCAAATCAACTGATGAATATTACTGATGATCTAGTGCTTGTTTATTGCAAAGGATTGGCTGATGTGGTGCGTTCTGTGTCTCATCAGGTTGGAGAAATTGCAACCACAACACAGCAGGAGCAGGCACATGATTTTAATCCAGGCGAGTGGATCCTGGTGAAGAAGCATGTGAGAAAGTCGTGTTTGGAACCTAGGTGGCATGGTCCTTACCAAATAATACTGGTGACAACGACAGCAGTGAAGTGTGGAGGCTTGCCGGATTGGATACACGCAAGTCATACAAGAAGAGTCCCAAGTCCACTTGAACGACAAGAAGAAGAGCAGCAACTGGTGGAGAGATGAGAAGAGCCAGAAGCTGAAGAGCGTGAAGTTGCTGAGTCTGAAGCTACAGACTCTGAAAGTGTTGAACATGTTCTTGAACAGGAAGAAAGTCGAATAAAGTGGGCACCAGTTACTGGGTCTCGTAAGACTGCTGTTGAAGGTGACAATGGAGAAGTGTTGAGTGAAAAGAAAGAGCAAGTACAACAAAGAAAAGAACTGAGTAAGAGAACTTGCGAACTTGACACTGAAGCAGAAGAAGCAGTACAAGTTAAGAAAGCGAGAAAGGGTGATATATGGCCCAAAGGAGTGAAAAGACTGAAATACACTCTGAAACAGAAATCACCAGACACAATAATAGAAGTACCAGATAAAGTTGAACGAAGTGAATCAGAAGAAGAATCAGTCCGAAAAATAAAAAGAGTAAGGGTTCCGAACAAGAAATATACAGCTCCAGAATGGACATGTGTAGTGTTGGAAGAAATTGAACACACAAATCAGAATGAAGAAAATACTGGTACAGAGGAAGAGACGGTTTTGAACCACCTTAAAAGAACTGTTTAAATTAATGTGCAAAAACATTTTGGAAAAATACATTGAAATTATTACAAAGAATCAGAGCAGAAATCTGAAGAAGAAGAAGAAGAAATAAAAAAAGAAAAAGAAAAAAGAGGGGGTAAAGAAGAAAGTCATAAAGTGTGAGGATACACTACTTTGGATAGCTCTTAAAGATTTTTATAGATTCGATTTTTGGGGTTCTTTCTTAGTGTTTTAGTTTTTAAGAAATATTTTTGATTTTTTAGAAATTGATACAAATTTTTTCGATAGAAATGGCAACTACAGAGACCGGACATCAAAATCGTAGTTTTAAACGTAGATGTATTAATGCTTGCTTATTTAGTATTTTACTATTAATGTTGGTGTGGTTAATACTAATTGTTGGAGTGCCTGTCTTAATGGTAACTAATCATAAAAATAATACTAATAGTGTAATGAGTGAAAAGGTGGATACTAAAAGTTCTAATGATGTTTCTCCTACTAATATGGTGATGGAAGATGACAACATCTATCATTATGACAAATCAATTGATGATTTTTCGTTAAATGTGTTTACTAAGTTACTGTATGAATATGTGGACACAATGGATGCGAGAGATTGCTATGTGTGCATGCAATTACCATCGTCTGTCTCAGAGGGGGTGACATATCATCACCTACCTTTAACATATAGTGTGTCTTGTCATGTATTAACAAGTTTCTTCTACGAGAAGGGAAGTCTCCAGTACTATTACACTAATATAGATTTAGTGTTTTCAGAAATTCCTATGAGAAAGAACACGAATAGAATTATTAGTGCTAAAAATGCCGAATATATGGGAGAATGTTTTCATTCTACACAGACAATAGATACAGTATATGCACATAGATGCAATTTAACCTGTAGTTTACGATTCGAGGAAAAATAATAAATTAACATGGTAGAAGATAGAAGACAAGAGTTTCAGAGAAAAGCTGCTGAGCAAAAGTCACATGTACCTCCATGGGCTTTCAGAGAGGGAAATTATAAGAAAGGTGGGACTTACGCTGCCATGACCCTAGACTGGTATCATAGAGGGAAGCTTTGTTTGCTTAGACAAAAGACTGATTATAATAATTATTTCATTGGTTCTAGTGAATGTGATCATACCTTTCTAATTACTGGAGGATGGGGAATAAGAGGAGGAACTGATCCTGTCTTTCCAGGAATGTATTATGTGTGCGGTAAGATTGCCTATTATAGGTTGCCTGCACATTGGTATGGATGTTGTTATTTATTTTGGTATTTCCAAAAATATATCATATGGATAAAAATAATAGAATCAATGAAGTAAAGAATGGACTAATACGCAATAAGGGAGCAAGTTTTTCAGAAATAATTGGAGATATTTTGGGAGCATTGATACCTTCAGTTGGAGTTATTCTGAATTCACATAAAATTTGAAAATTGTCCACAGTGGTTGATCATTTATCAACAGATACTGCTGGAGGATTCTTAATGGTTGATACTGAAATGGTTGCAATTAGGTCTATGGTTTTACAAAATCGACTTGCCCTTGATTTATTATTGGCTAAAGAGGGTGGAGTCTGCAATATGTTGAAAATACAACAATTTTGTACTTATACAAGAGTAAGAGTCTTGAAGGGTAAATTAAGAATATTACACATCTTCTTCAAGATTTGTATGAATTGAATGTTGACGGTGCTTGGGAGAAACTAGGTAAGAGTTTTTCATCAGTAGGTAATTGGTTTTCTACTTTTGGAAATAGTATATTAGGGAGAATATTAACACCTATTATTGCAGTGGCTACAGCAATACTAATGATTTTTCTGATCTATAAGTGTTGTTGATGTAAAAGAGATACATCTGATAATAAACGAACAGCAAGAAAGAGAAAGAAAAAAGAAAGAGAATTAGAAGACATGAAAGGAAATTATTATGAAGTCATGAAACATTTAGATGGAATAATGATAAAAAAAGAGACAACATCTGCTTTTCAATAAGTGATAAATTGTATTGGTGGGTATTTTGGTGATGGCTTAAAATGCCATCAAAGGGGGGATTGATGGAGCAGGGTTTTCGTGAAAATAAAATCTGCTCGGATTGAACCCTCAGTAACATTTACTAACCGTGTGCAGTGAAAATTATGCGGGAAAAGGCTTAACATAAGGGAAAATGCTACTGAGCAAGCGCGTACTAAAGTAGGCTGCAAATGCTTTTTGACTAACGAAAATAAAAGACTAATGCTGCTATTGTGCACTTTATTAATGTTTGCAGGAAAAAATAAAATCCTAACATGGGTTACGCATGGATAGATGCAGCATTGGGTTGGTGCGTAAATGAAGAGACATTTCTAGTGAAATAATAATGTTATGTGTTTATTTTCCATAGAAGCATGGTTTTCTATTCTGCATGACACATATGGGGTTAAAAGACGCAAGAAAATAGAATGCTTTAAAAGATGAAAGTTCGAGAGCGAAAAGGAAGGTGGACTATGAATTTGTCCTTCAAATCCAGAGTGCCTGCCAAGATTTGAATGAAAGAACAATACGACAAGCGGAGGGAAGCTTTCTCTGCAGAAGCATGAACGGCACAAAAACAAATACAAAGTTTGATACATTTACCGGAGTAGAGGAAGAGAAGAATGACGAAGGCTTTGATTAGTATTTCCTGGGGCGGAAATCGGTTTGAAGAAGTAAATAAAACAATGGGACATTTAGTGTGATGAACATGCTGAGAGTGGTGTGACAATACACCCCCTTCCTTAACCAATCAAATGTGGAGAAATCTTTAGTTTAGTTACATGAGCGGGTTGTACATTTGGGTTTACCACTGTATATTTGAGGTGTCTGGAGGAAGGAGTTTGGGGCAGACATTTTGCAGACTGTTGGGGTGAGATCATCGTTTGTCGTCGGTTTGCTGTTCTTCCTGGGTGTGGAGAGGCTTTGTTTGCTGTCTCCTATTTTGATGCTGACTGCTCCTGTCTGCTGATTCCTGACATAATCTTTGCCTCTTCAAATCTTCTTGAGGGGCCCTTCCTGCTCTCATGGCCAGAGAGTAGTATTTCCTTATTTCCTAATTGGGTTAGTATAGCCTGAAATCTGAATTTGCATACTCTTTTGCAAATGTATATTGTTTCTGAATCTTTTGTCTCTTCGCCTATCCACTCCTTATGCATGTCATTGATATGAATTTGTCATTTTCTCTTCTGATGTTGTTTGCCTTGTGACGATCTATGATTTGTACTGCATGTTGGTACTGATGAGCATACTTAACATTATTTAGATAAACATCATAAAATTTAAATAATGTGTCTGCCTTTATTAGAAGTGTTTTATTCAAGATTATGAATTTTTGATCCAAGTATTGGTTTGCCAAAGTGTAATCAACTTTATAAAGATTGCATCGCCAAATTTGGTATTCTAGAAAAAGAGTTTAGATGAGAAATGGTACATTGGTACAGTTTTTGGAAATACACTAACCCAGCGTGAAGGGACTTGTTGGGTAATGAAAATTGGGCCTTGTCATTAGAAAAATTATTAGTTCCTGAGTGCTGGATCAGTACTCTCCATCACCAATATTTATATTAGATCCTCCATCCCCACCAAGGGTGGTAAAATGTGGGTGCTTTGTCTTGTGGCAAGTCCCTTGTGAAAAACTGAGACTAAAACTGAAGGTAAGCTTGAAAGAGCTTTAAAAGTTTTAAACTGAGTAAAAACAATTATGAAAGGCATGTATATATATATATATATATATGTATATATATATATATATATATATAGATTCACTGAAAAAAACACAGGTTTAAGGGACGTTATAGTTAGTTGGACATTTCACTCGTACAAAACCAGAGAAATTTGGCTGTTATAGTTAGTTGAGCTAACTATAACTCGCGCCCCCGGAATGCACTGCTGATGACATCACATATTACATCACTCATGACATGGTCAGTGACATCACTGATGACATCTCAAATGACATCACTGATGACATCATCCAGTGACTGTGTGTTTCTGTAAAGTTTAAATATGTTTTATATATATATAGGCCAAGGTGTATTGAAGAATGAGTGGGTGTATGAGTGTCTGAATGTATGATTTAGTAGGTGCGTGACTGACTGTATAAGTGAGTGACTAAAGGTGTCTTACTGAATGCATGGGTTAGTGACTAAACTGTGTGAATGTCTGTATCAGTCTGTCAGCTGGTGTGTAAGCGGCTGCATGGGTTGGTGAGTAGCTACATGAGTGTCTATATGAGTTATTGATTGGTTGTCTGAGTATCTGTATGGGTGCCTGAGTGTCTGTGTGGGTGGGTGGGGTGTGTTTGACTCCCTACATGGATGTGTGAGTGGGTGATTCACTGGGTCTATGGGTTCAAGAGTGTGTTTGTGAGGGGCTGTATGGGTGGGTGGGTGTGTGTGTGTATGGCTGTGTTGGTGAGTGAATGGATGTCTCAGTGGTACGTGTGAGTAACTACATATGTGAAAGGCAGTATATGTGAGTATTGGAGTATATAATTGACTATATGTGAGAGTGTGTGCTTGTGAGAGTGGCTGTGTGGATGAGTGTGTGCTTGTGTCAGTGATTGTATAAGAGAGTAAGTATGTGTTAGTATCTGTATGAATAAGTGAGGTGGTGTGTGTATAACTGTATAGGTGAGTAAATGGGAGTGTGATTAATTCTCTGCATGACTGACTAGCTGTGTGAGTAACTCTATGGGTGAGTGGCGGTGTGTGAGTGTCTGTATGGGTGTATGAGTGCATATGATAGTGGCTGTATTGATGAGTGACTGCATGTATGAGTGATTTTATGGGTGAGTGAGTGGATGTGTGTGTAGACCTAGGAATCAGTGAGTGGGTATGTAATAATTGGTATTGGTGTGTCTATGGTTTCGAGAATGGTAGTCTGTATTTTAGAGTGGGTGTATCAAAGGTTATATTGGGGTGTGAGGAGGTACATCAGATTATCATGTGGATGATATCAACAGTGATGTCATTTGAGATGTCATCAGTGATGTCATCAGTGATGTCACTGACCATGTCATGAGTGATGTAATATGTGATGTCATCAGCAATGCATTGCGGGGGCGCGAGTTATAGTTAGCTCAACTAACTATAACGCCCAAATTTCTCTGGTTTTGTACGAGTGAAATTCCAACTAACTATAACGTCCCTGAAACGTGTTTTTTTCAGTGAATTTCAAAGGTTTTTTAAATGCTAATTTCTAACTATAATGTCCCTGAAACCTATGGTTTTTTCAGTGAATTTCAAAGGTTTTTTTAAATGCTAATTTCTAACTATATCGTCCCTGAAACCTTTGGTTTTTTCAGTGAATTTCAAAGGTTTTTTAAATGCTAATTTCTAAGTATAATCTCCAAAAAATACTTTTTCTTAATTTTTAAACTTTTATAAAAATAATGTAATGTTTTCTCTTTTCTAACGCCCAAATTTCTCTGGTTTTGTATGAGTGAAATTCCAACTAACTATAACGCCCCTGAAACCTCTGTTTTTTCAGTGAATTGCAAACGTTTTTTAAATGCTAATTTCTAACTATAACGTCCCTGAAACCTATGATTTTTTCAGTGAATTTCAAAGGTTTTTTAAATGCTAATTTCTAACTATAATGTCCCTGAAAGCTTTGGTTTTTTCAGTGAATTTCAAAGGTTTTTTAAATGCTAATTTCTAAGTATAATCTCCCAAAAATACTTTTTCTTAATTTTTAAATTTTTATAAAAATAATGTAATGTTTTCTCTTTTCTAAAATAAATGTAATTTTTTTTTTAAAAGTGGATTTGCGTACCGATCGTGTACCAGTCTCGGTGGGTGTGCGAATCCAAGAATTTTGCCGCCATATTGGTTAAGTCGTGTACGATGCGAGTCTGGTACGTGAAGGGTGCGTGGTTCTCGGACCCGCGTAACGTCACGTATGTATTTCCGGGGGTCACGTCAGGTGCGCGAATCCACCGCAAGCTTTTACGTTTTAAAAGTATATGTATATAACTTTATTATGTATATTATACCAAGAGATTTTTTAATCTAATTGTAAATATCATATATTTGTAATTGTAATAAAGATATATTATTTTCGGGAATCGCGTCGGGTGCTTGCTGGGTGAGCACGGGTGCGCGCCAGGTGCGCGAATCCCATGTGACTTCAAAAGAAATAATTTCATTGGTTAAGAACCTTTTGATTCTAGAACTTGAAGGACGCCACCCATTTTTTTCATTCTTTCAAGAGCATCTCAGAAGACACACCTGTTGTCTTTTGCTTCTCTTCTTTGTCACTTTTTGGTGTTTTTTTGTTCCATCGAAAAATGGCAGCTAGAAATCCACCACAGCAGCTTCCACTTGAAGAGGAAGAAGACTTGGAGGAACCCATCAAAGTCCGGTATGAGAGTATCATGTGGGCATTTTTCTCCATATCACCTGGAGAGAAAAATGTGAATGCCCATAAGGTGACATGCACCATTTGTGAAAAGGTCCTCTCACGAGGGTCAGAAAAAAAATATTCTTGCGGGACGTCATCTATGAAGAAGCATTTACAGACAATGCACCCTCGGCGTCTCGCAAGAGAACAACTGCGACGTGAACAACAAAAGCAGTCAACTGAGGAGAACACTGCTGGACCCAGCACCTCATCTGCTGGCACAACAACTTCTCCAACAAACATCATCCCTGACTTTGCTAGAGTGGAGCAGCGTTGTATAAAATCTAAGAAGACCGTATGTGTTGGTGAGCAATCAGTGAATGCTATCCTGGTTGCCATTAAGAACCACAAGTGTTAATTTTGTTTGTTTTGTTTATGCAATGACTTTTAATTGCATAATTTTTTCAATGTTTTTCTTGTTGGTTCTGTTTATTTTTTCATTTTTTTAACAAAAAACATCCAAAAAAGAGTTAAAAAAACACAAAAAAATATCAAACAAAAAAAAGAAGAAAAAAAATGGTTCTTTTCAGAACCGCCTATTTGGTTAAAAATAGACCAATTTGTACGTGCTGTATGAATTGTGCAATGTGGAATATATGGAGAAGTGTATGGGTAGTGCATGTGTGATTGCAGAAGTGCATGTGATTGATTGCATGAATACATGTGTAATGCTTCGGTGATTGTAAGAGTGCATGAGTAATGTGTAAGTGCATCAAAGAGTGTATCAGTAGTGCTTGTGTGATTGCATAAGTGCATAGATAGTGCCTGGATGACTTTATAAGTGCATGGGTACTGCTTGAGTGATTAAAGGAGTGCATGTGTAATCCCTGGGTGATTGCATAAGTGCAAGGATAATGTCTGGGTGATTGGAGGAGTGCATGGGCACTGCCTGAGTGATTGAAGGAGTGCATGGGTAATGGCTGGGTAATTGAATAAGTGCAGGGGTAATGTCTGGGTGATTGGAGGAGTGCACGGGCACTGCCTGAGTGATTGAAGGAGTGCATGGGTAATGTCTGGGTGATTGCATGAATGCAGGGGTAATACCTGGGTGATTGGAGGAGTGCAGAGATAGTGCCTTGGTGATTAGAGGAGTGCATAGGTAGTGCCTGGATGATTTTATAAGTGCATGGGTAGTGGCTGGGTGATTGGAGGAGTGCTTGGATACTGCCTGGGTGACTGAAGGAGTGCAAGGGTAGTGCCTGGGTTATTCCATGAGTGCATAGGTAGTGCTTGGGTGATTACATGACTGCAGGGGTAGGGCCTGAGTGATTGAAGGAGTGCATGGGTAATGCCTGTGTGATTGCATGAGTGCAGGGGTAATATCTGGGTGATTGGAGGAGTGCATGGGTAATGCCTGGGTGCATGGAAGAGGGCATGGGTATTTCCTGGGTGATTGGTGGAGTGCATGAGTAGAACCTGGGTGATTGCATGAGTGTACGGGTATTGCCTGGATGATTGGAAGACTGCATAGGTAGTGCTTGGGTGATTGCATAAGTGCAGCAGAAGTACCTGAGTGCATGTATGAGTGCATGGGTAGTGCCTGAGTGATTTCATGAGTACATGGGTAATGCCTGGGTGATTGGAGGAGTGCATGGGTAGGGCTTGGGTTATTGCATGAGTGCATAGGTAGTGCCTGTGTGATTGCATGAGTGCAAAGGTAGTGTCTGCATGTTATATAAGTGTATGGATATTGCCTGGGTAATTATATAAGTACAGCGGTAGTGCTTGAGTTATTGGATGAGTGCAAGAGTAGTGCCTGCGTAATTGAAGGAGTTCATAGATAGTGCATGGCTGATTAGAGGAGTGCATGGGTAATGCCTAGGTGCATCGAGGAGCGCATCAATCATGCCTGAGTTAATGCATGAGTGCGTAGGTAGTGCCTGGATGATTTTATAAGTGCATGGGTACATCCTGAGTGATTGAAGGACTGCAAGGGTAATAGTTACGTGATTGCATGAGTGCATGGGTAGTGCCTGGATGATTGGAAGACTGCATGGGTAGTGCTTGGGTGATTGCATAAGTGCAGCAGAAGTGCCTGAGTGCATGTATGAGTGCATGGGTAATGCCTGGGTGATTGCATAAGTGCAGGGGTAATGTCTGGGTGATTGGAGGAGTGCATGGGCACTGCCTGAGTGATTGAAGGAGTGCATGGGTAATGTCTGGGTGATTAGAGGAGTGCATAGGTAGTGCCTGGGTGATTTTATAAGTGCATGGGTAGTGGCTGGGTGATTGGAGGAGTACATGGCTAGTGCCTGGATGACTGGGTTATTCCATGAGTGCATAGGTAGTGCCTGGGTGATTGCATTACTGCAGGGGTAATGTCTGGGTGATTGAAGGAGTACATGGGTAATGCCTGGGTGCATGGAAGAGTGCATGGGTAGTGCCTGGGTGCATGTAGGACTGCATGGGTAGTTCCTGGGTGATTGGAGGAGTGAATGGGTAATGGCTGTGTGATTGCATGAGTGCAGGGGTAATGTCTGGGTGATTGAAGGAGTGCATGGGTAATGTCTGGGTTATTGCATGCCTGCATAGGTGGTGCCTGGGTGATTGCGTGTGTGCAGGGGTAGTGCCTGGGTGATTGGAGGAGTGCATACGTAGTGCCTGAGTGATTGTATGAGTGCATGGGTAATGCCTGGGTGATTGTATGAGTGCATGTGTAGTGCCTGGGTGATTGCATAAGTGCAAGGGTAATGTGTGGGTCAGGAAGATTAAGATTAAGCGAGCTATTGCCCAGAGTCACAAGGTGCTGGGCTAACCTGATTGCATGAGTGCTGCAGAAGTGCCTGAGTGCATGTATGAGTGCATGGGTAGTACCTGAGTGATTGCATGAGTGCATGGGTAGTGCCTGGGTGATTGGAGGAGTGCAGAGTAGTGTCTGGGTTATTGCATGACTGCATAGGTAGTGCCTGGGTGATTGCGTGTGTGCAGGGGTAGTGCCTGGGTGATTGGAGGAGTACATACGTAGTGCCTGAGTGATTGAAAGAGTGCATGGGTAATGCCTGGGTGATTGTATGGTATGAGTGCATGGGTAGTGCCTGGGTGATTGCATAAGTGCAGGGGTAATGTGTGGGTCATTAGAGGAGTGGATAGGTAATGCCTAAGTGATTGCATGAGTGCAAGGGTAATGTCTGGGTCATTGAAAGAGTGGATAGGTAATGCCTAAGTGATTGCATGAGTGCAGGGGTAATATGTAGGTACTTGAAGGAGTGCATGAGAAATGTGTGACTGATTGCATGAGTGCAAGAGTAATGTCTGTGTCGGTGCATGACTGTGCTGGTAGTGTCTGGGTGATTGTAAAAGTGTATAAGTAGTGCCTGGGTGATTTTTTAAGTGCATGAGTACTGGCTGGATGATTGGAGGAGTGCATGGGTAATGCCTAGGTGCATCGAGGAGTGCATCAGTAGTGCCTGTGTGATTGTATGAGTGCATAGGTAGTGTCTGCATGTTTTTATAAGTGTATGAGTACTGCCTGGGTAATTATATGAGTACAGCGCTACTGCCTGGGTTATTGGAAGACTGCAAGGGTAGTGACTGGGTGATTGAAGGAGTACATGGATAGTGCATGACTGATTGGAGGACTGCATGGGTAATGCCTAGGTGCATTGAGGAGTGCATTATTAGTGCCTGTGTGATTGCATGAGTGCATAGGTAGTGCCTGGATGATTTTATAAATGCATAGGTACTGCCTGAGTGATTGAAGGAGTGCATGGGTAATGCCTGGGTGATTGCATGGGTGCAGGGGTAATGTCAGGGTCATAGGAGGAGTGCATATGTAATGTCTAAGTGATTGGATGAGTGCAGGGGTAATGCCTGTGGCATTGCAGGAGTGCATGGCTAATACCTAAGTGATTGCATGAGTGCAGGTGTAATATCTGGGGGATTAGAGGAATGCATAGTTAATACCTCGGTAATTGCATGAGTGTAGGGGTAATGTCTTGCTGATTGCAAGAGTGCAGGGGTAGAGGCTGGGTGATTGGAAGAGTGCATAGGTAGTGCCTGAGTG
Source organism: Calotriton arnoldi (assembly GCA_963921515.1). Lineage (NCBI taxonomy): Eukaryota > Metazoa > Chordata > Amphibia > Caudata > Salamandridae > Calotriton > Calotriton arnoldi. The sequence continues at coordinate 19,081 of CAWUFW010001151.1, read as the reverse complement.
ATTTTAAAACTTGAAGGGTTCTGGCTGGGTGATTGGAGGAGTACAGGAGTAGTACCTGGGTGATTGGAGGACTGTATAAATAGAGTTTGGGTGATTTTATAAGTGTATGTGTACTGCCTAAATGAATAGAGCATTGTATAGATACTGCCTGGATGATTGAAGAGTGCAAGGGTAGTGTCTGGGTGATTGCATCAGGGCAGGGATAATGCTTTGGAGGATTGGAGAAGTGTATACCTGGGTGATTGGAAGAGTGTACGGGTAATGTCTAGCTGATTGCATGAGTGTACAGGTAGTGCCTGGGTGCTTGGGAGAGTATATAGGTAGTGTCTGGGTGATATTATAACTGTATGGATACAGGCTAGGTGATTGGAGAAATGCATGGATAGTGCATGGGTGATGGCAGGAGTGTGGGAATAGTGCCTAACTGTATAGATCAGTGCATGGGTAATGTTTGAAAAAATGGATGAGTGCAATAAAAGTGACTGTAAACATTACTTCATATTATTATGCTTATTACATTATTTCATATTACCTTCTTTATTAAAGTAGATACAAAGCTCAGTGAAACTATTTTACAGTAGTTTTGTTATAAACTGAATTTAAAATCTTTTCAAGCTTTAGTATTACTTTCTGTAATAAAAAAGAAGAAAAACTGTTATTACATATAATATTATAGTTTTAAGAACACAACATAATTTTAGAATTACATAACATATTCAGTTTCCCTTTTTGCTGTTTTCAGATTGTACTGAATTTCACCATACACAATGATTTCAATGTAGATCATCATATAACAGCGGGGGAAAATACAATCAATGAGATTGTAAAAAAACAAATCTGCGTTGAAAATATTTACAAGTTCTACTATCTGTTTACCTGTCTGCAGTTTATAAATGACATTCTTCAACTACATTAAATCATTTATTTCTCTGAAGTACATTTTCTAAAATATACACTCTCATTTACGTTGCGTATAATATAAAGATCAAATATATAAACTACTTCTTTCAAACACAATTTTGCAAATGCAATAAGAATTAGCACAAACAATAATCCAAACAGTAATTGTTCACATCTTCCCAATAGGCCGATTAATGTTTCCAAATCCATTTGCATTGAAAATATCCAAAATAAACTCATAAATTCGTGTTCACATCTTCCCAATAGGCCGAATGATATTTTCAAAACTTTAGCATCAAAAATATCAGATATGAATCTGGTAATTCGAAAGGCAACCTACATTTGAATTCCAAATGGGCATTATTGCAATGTGTCCATCCTTTTTGCACTTTAAATACACAGTATAGTGTCCAGATGTTGTAGTAGGTCCATCATGGAAAATAATAGCCACAGCTTTAAAAAGTCTCCCTGAAATTGATAGTTGACTTGCCACAAAATTTTTTATTTTGGTTTCCAATTTTCTTTCATTTGCTCTACAACGTTGTGTTGTATACTTTATAGGGTGTCCATAAACGGGCTTTTCTAGAATCATGTCCTTATATAGGCACAATTCGCCTTGCCCTTATATAGGCATAAAATCCCAGACCTTATTTAGGCATAAACCATGCACTCCAAATACAGGCATGGATTCCGGCATCCGTCCACCCTAGCGTCTCAACGAGTCCATGAAAAAAACAGACCCTTAGGCTGCGGGAGTTTCCCTTGCCCAAGACTATTGATTTCTTCAAGGACTCATATATTATGCATGAGCCATTATTCCTTAGGGGTTCATTCATGACGTCTTTCGCTGCCCAACTCACGTCAATGCTAACATTTTCAGGTATAAATATACCTTCCCAAACCCCTGAAAATCAGAGGAGACCTCGACTTCAGAGGAGCCCGATTCCCGGCCGGACGCACTGAGAAGACGCTGTCATTCCTGCATGCAGAGAGTCCAGCTTCCAGTGATCTAACTTCCCTTGCGGGGTGTTGGAGTTTGAGTCCGGAAAGAGATTCCTACCTCTCTCATTCTTCAGGTATGGAGCAGACTAGAACCTAGAGGGACTCTTGGCATATTGGACTCTTGGCATATTAGACTCTTGGCATACTAGGCGTAACATACTCTTAGTATACTCTAGTCAGGAATACATCACCTACTTCTACTTCTCCCTACACCTAGGATAGGTTAGGAACACTGGGGTAGAACTAGGCTAGAAACGCATAGTATGAGTACTCGCATTTTTAGGCTGTGTCATTTTATGTAAATGCGTATATGCTGAAAAGATAATGCTAACGCAGTATTATTTATTTCTACTGCTCACTCTGTACATTATTTATCTCGCATACTGTCTTGTGATCGTAACAGCACATCTAACTTACATCAGAAACAAGACTGTTCAATAAACCTTTTTATTGAAACGCCCTTCTGTTATTTCTGTGTAACTTTGAGAATAACTGAACCATGCACGACTGAGCTGAGTGAAATAGTTATCTATTGTTTCTACGACTCTGGGATACGTCCTGATTCTGTAAGGGAAACACAGTGGTCATGTTTTGCGGCTGCCAGAAACTACTCCCTTCTTGTCGTCAAGAAGTTTCTAGTGGCCTCTGAGCTAGCTGGCACAAGTAATTAAGTTTAATATACTCGATAGGGACATACCGACCTTAGTCCTATGTCAAACCTATAGGATATATTATTCCAATGCGCAGAGCCTATTAGGGAAATAGGAGCTACACTACATGGCGCCCAACGGTTTGGTAAGGCAGTAATTCAACATTAGATACTGAGTAACTCAGCTGTGCATCTCTTCTTTTTCTCTCAGAGACCCCTACCCATATACTCCTAAAGACGTCTGGAGTGGGCAGGGTTAAGTATCCGCCACGGCTACATAGGGCAGTACCCTATATATTAGCTGTTTGGTTTGCTCAACGTTGAAGGATACAGTGTTCCACAATATTGTGCACCTTATCTTTGTTTCCTTGAAACTTGTTCTCCATTTTTCAAAAAACAAAATGCCTGGCTCCGACACTGACACCGGAAACGGTGTTGCTGCGGCTGATCCAGCCCAGCCAGCATTTTTTAACAACACCTGTTTAAATGAAACCGAGGAGGGTGTCATTGACATCGCTCCAAACTTAAGAAGAGCCATTACTCTAAAACTTATAAAACATGGCCTACCACCGAGAGGAGGTAGAGCAGTTTTCGTGATAGAGGCACATGAATCCTTTCAGACAGAGGTATTCTATTCATGGGTAATATTTCCTGAATCCAATTCAGTGACACACATGTTCCACTTCTACAAAGAAGATGAACCACCAGAGGAATACATTCCTTTCGAGGATATTGAAATTCCATTAACATACCAAGAGCATCAGCTCTGGTTTAAAGGCGCCCTAAAACATCACAGAAATATAACCAGGCTCGGTCCACTAGGTAGACCAGGAGCAACATGGCCGATTCTAGCCGGCTACACCCCTCATCCCGACATAGAAATAATGTCAGATGAGGAACTACTTGTTCAAATACAAGAATTAATAAAAATCTACAGACAATTGGTTCAATATGTCATGCGGACTTTCACAGTCCAACCACCATTAACACTTCCAAATCAAACCCCTCACCAGGGGAATACTCTAAAAATTACACCACAGACTCTATACGCAGTCATGGGTAAAATGCCCACTAAGCGTGAGCAAATCCCGTTTTGGATAGCTCAAAAAATTACTCAAATCGAAGCAGTATTTCCAAATACTAGCCCGCATGAGAAACACAGAATCCTAACCATTAGTTTACCAATGGGGATCACACCACAACTGGAAGACTGCACCACTTGGGGCTCAGTGTTTGCTGCCATCTACACTAAAACACACGGCATTCCGTCAATTGCAGTAATACCTGATGTCCTAAAACAAATTCAAAACGAATACGGGGCAGAGCCTGCTTTAAATTTAGGTATGAAATTACTGAAAAATTTCGACCAGGTCTCAACAATAATATTATCAAATATTAAAGGGGAGGCAGCAGCAGTGGCGATCCGACAAAAATTAAGGGAATTTGATGTTACAGAACATCAAACAGAGCTACCCAGAATTATAGAACAATCCTATGCAGAATTAGGCAGAGATAGTTTGGGTGGGAGACCAGTTAAACCAAAACTATCTGAAAGTCCTGAGAAGGACTCAATTAAACATACTCCTACATCTTCTAAAAAGAAGTGGGAGACTAATAAACAAAATTCAAATGAGAAACGGTCTCAATCCCGAGGTAGGTCTCCTCAAAAGGAGCCCTCTGAAAGGAGGTATAACCTCAGGAATAGGGATAATTTGAGAAAACCTGATAGGTATCAAGACACTGATACACGTTCCTCTCGTCCCTTTCAGGTCTCATCACAGACTTCGGAAAGAAGAGGACGAACAGAACATAGAGAAGAACGCGTGAAATCGAAAGACGACAAACACGCTCCAAAAACTAAAGCAAAACCTCCATTCTCCAAAAAGAAAGTCGCAGGTCTAATAGTAAGACATGCCGAGAATTCTGAGAACGCAACTCAAGAATGGAGAATGGGCTCAGACAATGCTGGACAGTGCAGCAGAAGTCACAATAGCTCGCCAGAACCTGATGGAACTTCTGGAGATAGTGGACTTGAATGAGTACATTACAGTAGAAACTGTAGACACCGGGGTTAGTACTCCACAAAAGTTATTTGACATAACACTCCGGATGGAGGGAGACAAACCTAGACAGGTTAAAGCACTCTTTTGGGAAAAACTATCAAAGGGTTATGACATACTTCTAGCAGAAAAAGACTGGCCACCACAATTTGTCAGGGAGTGCCCACACGGCGAGGACATTATTATGCCTGCCTTCTCCAATCACATACCAATTCACTTAAAATATACATATGCCAGAAAATGGGCAGTGGCCCAGGCTCCAGCATTATATAAAAATCATGTAGGATGGGATGAGGACTCACCTCACCATAAAATAAATCTGAAACATGAACCAACTGCACAGAGGCAGTATCCGATTAAGCAAGAAGCTAAAAAACAGGTCAGGAGATCTTAGATCAACTTGAATATCAAGGGGTGATTGAAACATGCACCTCCTCCATGAACAATCCTTTGTTTCCTGTCTCCAAACCAGACAATACATATTGTCTAGTTTTGGACTACAGACACCTAAATACTTGTTCTAAAACTTTTGCAGTGCAAAATGCACACAGCACAGCATTAATGAATAACATTGTGCGTAAAAAATACAAAACAACATTAGACATCTCAAATGGTTTCTTTTGTCAAAACATAGCACCTGAAAGCAGGTACTTAACAGCATTCTCCATAATGGGGACCCAGCGTCACTTTTGTCGACTCCCACAAGGGTTCAAGAACAGCCCAGGTTTATTCTCAGCGAGGGTAACGGAGTTACTACAAATCTATGACAACGAGGCATTGTCCTATGTCGATGACATCTATCTGACAGACGATGACTTGGACAAACACTTGAACAGGGTGAGCACCATTATATTGGGATTCGCCTCTGAGGGCTACAAGTTCAACTTTAAAAAGTCCCGAATTGCCCATCTCAATGTCCTATTTTTGGGATATGAGCTTTCAAGTGAAGGCAAGAGCTTGGCGGCTAACTTTCTAGAGAAATGTGCGCTGCTCCAACCTCCAAAGACGCAAAAAACTTACAATCAATACTGGGATTCCTAAATTTTGGAAGAACATACATTCTAAACTATGCAGAAAGGGTTAAACCTCTCTATGCATTAATCAAACCTGATTTTTCAATCAAAAACTGGACACAGGAACACACAGAAATCTTGCGTTCACTTCAGGCTAACATGTTAGCAACAAACCACTTACAAACACGCGTAAGTCAAAGAAATTTGGTGATTCGAATAATTTCGGGTCAATGTGGATTCACCTACTTAACCTTCAATGAGGGTGAGAAAGTACCAATCGCATACAAATCCCATTTGTACACACAAGCGGAAATGCGCTTCAGTTCAACTGAAAAATTCTAACAGCAGTTCAAACAGCTGTAGCAAAAGAAAGAGCCATAGCCCAAGGGAAACGCATAATTGTCGTTACCCCAGTACCAGCTTTAGAAGCGGTCACAAAAGCAAGCATTCCAAATGCTAAAGCACTACATCCGAGATGGATACAATGGGTTAATTCTCTTGCTGCACCTGATGTTGAATATGTTTTTGATCCAGATTTAAAAACACAAGCATTTCTCCAGTATGAACAAGAATGTCCTCTGCCCACTGAGATTCTGCCTCTCGATCAGTATGAATTCGTAATTTACACTGACGGATCCGCACAGCCCGCAACTGGGAGTAAGCAAGCTTACAGTGCAGCGTGTGCTATCGTTAAAGGTCGCATGCGAGATGGCATCTTCAGACCTATGGTCACAAAAACTCAATCACTAGGTGATTGTACAGCTCAGCGAGCTGAACTACAAGCATTCAAACTGGCACTTGAGAGTACGGATCGAGAATTCCTCACACTAATCGTGTGCGATTCCTTTTACTGTGTTCAGTCGTATAATGACTATATACGAACCTGGCTTGAAAATGGTTTCAAAGATGCGAAAGGTGGCACAATAAAGCACAAACTGCTTTGGGAACAAGTAGTTCAGTTGAAAAATGAACTACCAAAGGCTCACGTGATTCACACACTGAGTCATCAGCGTGATGGCATTCACGTTGCAGGGAATTCATTGGCTGACGAAGCCGCAAAGGGGGCTGTTCAGACGGCTTCCGTAGCTGCGATCACTCGTTCAAAAACAAAAATAGACGGTGAGATAATGTTAGCTGTCAATGCTTCAAGCAAAAGCAGCAGTGCAGCGTTACCAAAAAAGTTTCCACTCAAGTACTCTTATGTAATTGATGCGAACAACGGTCCTTTTGCTCGAATCCCTGGAGTGGGGGATAGGGTAATTCCAAACAAGGAACGCAGATTAGGACTAATCCTAGCAGCACACGAAGGGATAGCTTCTGCCCATGCAGGTGTTTCAGCGACAGTATCTTTACTCAAGCAAAGATATTGGTGGCCTGGCATTCGGAAACAAACTAAGAACTATGTTTTAGAATGTGATATTTGCCAACAGGTGAAAGTCTCAACAGTGAAAAGTCCTGCGCAGACACCCTTGTTAATTTCAGATAAACCATTAGCTTGTGTTTACCTGGACCACTGCGGTCCCTTGCAAAGGGACGGTAATTATAAATATATCATGGTAGAAGTGGATTCATGCTCTAGGTTCCTATGGTTATGGCCTCAGCGCTCGGCTGACGCTCGAACTGTTATAAAAGATTTGCGAGTCTTTATCGGCACATACGCAATAGGCACGCTACATTCTGACCAGGGTCCTGCGTTTAGCTCTAGGGCTTACAAGGAGGCCATGGCCAGTCTGGGCGTTGCATTGCGGTACTCCTCTCCATTCCATCCTGAGGGAAATTCTGTTGTGGAAAGGAAAAACCGGGACATAAAGCAGTCTATAACAGCTAGGGTATTAGGTTCGGGTGATGGGTGGGTCAAACACCTCAATAGCGTACAGCGCGCTCTCAACAATCTGCCAAGAAGTTCTCTAGGGGGTCACTCCATATGAGGTCCTATTTGGGACAAGAATGTGGGTTCCAGACTTAGAACACGTAGGCACAGTGGTGGAAAATAAAGCATTTAATATCAAAGATCGTTTGGCTGTTTTACAGGAGCTTAACAAATTAAGAACGAAACAAAGCAACGTCTCCCTACAGCCAACCACCACTGGGGAAATATCGGCGGTCCCAGCAAGGCCTGTCTGGATTCCGAAAGTCGGGGATCTAGTCAGAGAAAAAATTGCGGACAAGAAGGAATTTGGACCTTCTTACAGACAACCGGTACCTGTTCTAGCAGTTCAAGGAACAAGAACAGTACTTCTGCCGCCCCTTGCTGGAAGAAAGGAGAAAAGATTTGTGTCCATTGACCTCATCAAACCACAACATGTGGCCAATACTAAGCAGTAGGCCTCGTGGACTCCGACCTAGTAGCAGACTCACTCCTCTCGCTACTATTCAAGAGGTTCAGACTGAAAGACTGATCACAATTGAGAATTCAGCTGTAACAAATGAAGGGCTAAGCAACCAAGCTATGGAACTCATCCCTCTTGACAACCAAATAACAGTTCGTCCAAATACACCTGTCTACACCAACGTGACAAGTGATGAACTGTCTCCTGTGATTTCAACAAATCCTGATGCAATTCCAACAATTGACAGAACTGCTTCTGGCTATTTCATTGACTTTGATACGTTCTCAGAAGATCCAAGCAAACCTGAAACGACGCCAGCATCATTCAAACTCAAGCAGCAAGTACAAGACTGTATTCACTTTCTGAAAAAGACTTATCTGGTTTCTCCATGGATTGAACTCTGGATTACATCTGGACTTTTTGTTTTTCTGCTCTGGCTAGCTTTGGTAACAACTGTAAGCGTGCTTATAAGTGGCAGATACATCCATGTGAACAGTGAAGGAAAAGACGTGAATGTACCTTTGAAACCTCATAAATCTTCCCATCGTGAAGCAAGAGACTTGTCATCAGTGAACATCACAGCTGTTCCTATACAGGATGGTATAGTGTGGGACAAAACAGATTATGAAATCTTCGGCCCGAGTGAACAATTGAACATTCCACATTTGTTTAAAATTTCACTAAGTGATTTAATTACGTCCAGTACCTATTCAGATGATTGGGACTTTGAGACTGTGACTGACATAATGTTTGATCTAGAAAAACTGCTGCATTTTCTAAAAATGAATATTTAGAAGGTTCATCAGACTATGAAGAACTGTATTGTTATAACCACTATGGTCATCATTATTTGCACAAAACTGCATATCCAAGAAATGTGTTTATGTTTAACCAATGGGAACATTGTCCTACACCGCCACAAGGTAGTTCAAAAATTTTTGCTAGTAAATTTCCATATTTTTCAGGTTACAATACATCTGACCCAGAAACGTTTTACTATAAAAATATAAACAAAATAGGACTGAAAATTATGTTAACAAATACGAAACAGATTTATTCTGAAGCATTTATTGCCCAACTGTCTACACAGGGTTTCGACTTATGGAAAGACACAATTGAGACAAAAACTGTCTGGGGTAGTAAAGATTGGCAAGTACAGGGTATAGAAGCTTTATTTAGAGCCTGTATCATCCCTGAACAAATACTGTTTTTGAATGAAACCGTCCAACAAACATCTTGTCTTGGATTAGCCAAGATCAAAGAGATGAAAACACCTTCTGTGCCAACACCTGCCAGTGAAAATAATACAAAGGCAGTGGTGACAGTTGACAATATACTACAACTCAACAGAACTCATCCAAATTGGAAAAAATGGTTGATCTGGCCCACAGACACAAACAACTGTCAGAAAAGGTTCTTGAACAAAACTCAGGGCTTTACTATTCATAGGCCAGACCCAAGATATGTCCAAAGACAACATCCGGGGGTAGTAACAACATACAGTGTAGGAAAATTATGCCTCGATTGGCTGCATAAATCTACACTACAGGATGTGAAACAACACTTATCCTTACTTACAGGAGACGCAGATCTTAGGGAATTCTTGCTTGGACCAAGAAAACCTTGTCAAAAACGTTTCATATATGCCGGCATTTATGCTGCTTATAATGAAGCATGGAAAGTGTCACAGATAGAGGCCGCAGAACGAATACGTGAACTTGATCGTATTAATTTAGAGAAAACACTCTCTGTGGTCGACAATGGGTTAACAACTTTGTCCTCCAGAATTTATTCATTGGATGGCATTGTATCCTCTGCTATCGACATTCTAGAACAAGATTTGGCTATGTTACAACAAGGTCAATCACAATTACGTTCTATAGTGTCATTGACATGGACGCTGCAATCTTTGCGAGCGGGCTATGTGCCTTGGCGTTTCATCAACACGTCGTCTCTGTTTGCAGAATACAATCTCACTGATAAACAGATTGAATTGGCACAAAGAGGAGCAAGGTATACAGTGCTAAGCATTGAAAAAATGGAGAAGTTACCATTCACAGTGGCAGAAAAACCAGCTACAGAATGGGTTATTCATGGCAAAATAACATTACCTGTGACAACTTTTCAGTTTCAGTATTGCCTCAGACAAATGCAAGCAGGCAAATATGAAAGGTTGGGTAAGGAATACATTAAGACATCTTGGGATTTACCGTATACACATAGATGTTGGAGTGGGGATCGTGAAGTGTTTCTTAGCGGTGCCAACTGTAAACATGCACTGACCGGTTCACTCATATGTCAGGACATTTCTTTACACGGGACTTGTAATGGTTCTGTGGCAAACTTGTCTTGCCATCAGCGGTGTACACCAGCTGCTGTGATTAATCCAACGTTTGGACAACTTTCTAATGGGAGTTACCTCATGTTGAATGATCAGAGTTGCTGTGGAATGTTGCCAGGCATCCCATATCTAGTAACAGTCAACTCCAGGGTCACTTGCTGTATGCAAGCATTGTTTCCCCCAATAGACACAGTCAGGGAGTCGCCGCTATGGCCTTCGCTGAACGTCTCTTTTATAAGATTTGATACTTTGAGCAGAATGAAAGCCATGCTTTTACAGCAAACAGTGCCTTTGACCTCGGCCAAAGAAACCTATGATCTACAAGTAGCAAGGACTTCGGCTGAGATACAGACTTTAATACGTACAAACTGCCCTATACATTTCGTAGAAATGGTATCACGTATCTTCAATATGTCTGATACAACCGGAATTGTACATGTATTTAAGAGCATTTGCTCCGGTCTGTTAGCACCTTTCCAGGCAATACTTGGAATCATCCCCAACTTTGCACATTCGGTGTTTGGTGGCATACCATTAATTCTCGCACTTGTTGCCGGAATTTTATTCATCTTTCTGCTATTGCGCTATGGCCAGCCTATTCGCCGACATCACTCCGAGCGAAATGGAGAAAGCTCTCCTTGAAAGAAAGTGCCGTGAGCGAATAGTACAGCTATTGGGCATGACTCGTCTACGGGACCTTAATACCACGTGGTTCCTGTCATTCAGACCAATCTGGCAAGATTGCATCTTACCTGTTCTACGCTGCCTGCTATGCGGTGAAGAATGCATGTTGGACGCTTGTCTAACATATTCATCAGCTGCGCCAAAGGACGTCGATACTTTGCTGGTCCCGATAACGGCCCATGCTCTGTGTTGTCCCCAGAGGCTCCCTATCCTGATGTCAGCATTCATTGAGATCTCACAGTCGCCTTCTGCTGCTGCTGAGGTACGAGAAACAACTCCAGGCACACAGGTAACAACGGTCGCGAACATTGCTGCGGCGACCTATGCTGGGAGCGATGCTTCCCATCTTTGTGCGATCAATCTCTTACACGAGGTGTTCCAACTTACACCAACGACAGTGGATGATGTTTTGTCTATTGAAATAGATGATCTCATGTTTACACCAGACCCGTAAACTGACTCTGATTCGGCATACTATGTTCCAGAGAGACAGCAACAATTTGGCCTTCATTTTTCAAAGACTTGGAACTCTACCAAATTTGAACTTTTTGTCCCATTTTTTGAACGAAAATGGCACTTCAATCTGCTTAAAGTAGAACTAGCCTTATAATACAGACTTGGCAGTACTTCCAGGGACACTTAGTCATCTTGTGTGTCTAGAACAGTTCATTTAATTTTCATGACAGGCAATGACTTTGATTTTGAACAAACTTATCGATCATTTTCGTCATATGTGAATATATCTTTTATATTACATTCCGATTGCATTTATTTCAAAATGTATGCAGGAAATGAAAAGCATTGCTTAATGATGTACAGTACCTTTTGCATTTTTAATATGTTTTTTAATGCTTTTAGAAAATATTTGTAATATGCAGTACTCCATTTTAATGTTTTAGCATTTTAAATGTTTTAGCATTTTAGTAGTGTCGTATACACGAAAGAGGAGTGGGTGTTGTATACTTTATAGGGTGTCCATAAACGGGCTTTTCTAGAATCATGTCCTTATATAGGCACAATTCGCCTTGCCCTTATATAGGCATAAAATCCCAGACCTTATTTAGGCATAAACCATGCACTCCAAATACAGGCATGGATTCCGGCATCCGTCCACCCTAGCGTCTCAACGAGTCCATGAAAAAAACAGACCCTTAGGCTGCGGGAGTTTCCCTTGCCCAGGACTATTGATTTCTTCAAGGACTCATATATTATGCATATATTATACATTATTCCTTAGGGGTTCATTCATGACGTCTTTCGCTGCCCAACTCACGTCAATGCTAACATTTTCAGGTATAAATATACCTTCCCAAACCCCTGTAAATCAGAGGAGACCTCGACTTCAGAGGAGCCCGAATACCGGCCGGATGCACTGAGAAGACGCTGTCATTCCTGCACGCAGAGAGTCCAGCTTCCAGTGATCTAACTTCCCTTGCGGGGTGTTGGAGTTCGAGTCCGGAAAGAGATTCCTACCTCTCTCATTCTTCAGGTATGGAGCAGACTAGAACCTAGAGGGACTCTTGGCATATTGGACTCTTGGCATATTAGACTCTTGGCATACTAGGCGTAACATACTCTTAGTATACTCTAGTCAGGAATACATCACCTACTTCTACTTCTCCCTACACCTAGGATAGGTTAGGAACACTGGGGTAGAACTAGGCTAGAAACGCATCGTATGAGTACTCGCATTTTTAGGCTGTGTCATTTTATGTAAATGCGTATATGCTGAAAAGATAATGCTAACGCAGTATTATTTATTTCTACTGCTCACTCTGTACATTATTTATCTCGCATACTGTCTTGTGATCGTAACAGCACATCTAACTTACAACAGAAACAAGACTGTTCAATAAACCTTTTTATTGAAACGCCCGTCTGTTATTTCTGTGTAACTTTGAGAATAACTGAACCATGCACGACTGAGCTGAGTGAAATAGTTATCTATTGTTTCTACGACTCTGGGACACGTCCTGATTCTGTAAGGGAAACACAGTGGTCATGTTTTGCGGCTGCCAGAAACTACTCCCTTCTTGTCGTCAAGAAGTTTCTAGTGGCCTCTGAGCTAGCTGGCACAAGTAATTAAGTTTAATATACTCGATAGGGACATACCGACCTTAGTCCTATGTCAAACCTATAGGATATATTATTCCAATGCGCAGAGCCTATTAGGGAAATAGGAGCTACACTACAGTTGTAGCATTAAAATGACATATTTTCCAAATCTTTCTATATATAATGTTGACAACATTTCTGATGTACAATGAGAGCATTTCATATCTTGATTAGCTGTTTTTACTAATTTGTTAAAAGACACTGATTTGCAAACTGGTATTGTCAAATATATGAATCGTTCAGTGTCTATTTCAGTGGTAGAAGAAAACTTAGTCCAAACAAATTTTCAATTTCTATTCCTTCATCTTCCACTACTGCAAGCATAAACATAAGAAATTCTTGTGCATCTTGTTGTATATTGAGTGTAAATTGTGAAGAACCAGTACATATATCCAAAAGATGCTGAATGCCAGAAGCAGTATGGATTTTAGTTCTATCAGTTACCAACTTTTGAAAAATATAATGTAGTAAAGAACAGAATCTTTTTTCTCGATTTTCCATAATTTCATGATGAAGATCTTCTAGATAAAAGACAACATTCACAATTACATTAGCAAAGCAGTTGATACCTGAACTATTTTCTAACTGGTATCCTACAATATCATCAACAGTGTCCATTTTCATTTTCTTTGCAGCTTCATCATTCTCTTGAATTGTTTTCTTTTTTTGAATCACACTAGAATGTTTCTCATATTTACGTTTTGGACATACTACACCTTTCTCATATATGGGCTATTCACCTAAGTTAGGAGCATAATGTCTTCTTAACCGATACTTCTCTCTTACACAATTTGCATCAGCACTAATATTTTTCTCATCAAAATCAATCAAATACAAACCAGATAATGTTCTTACTCGAGACAATGCAATGTATGCCATGTCCTCTTTAAACACTGTACTTCCATAATTTACCAAAGCACTGTCTACACTTAAACCTTGAGATTTATGAATGGTCACAACATATGCTAAAGAAAGAGGAAACTGTTTTCTACGAACATAGAAGTCTTTTACAAGCAAAAACCGAACAGCACAACGTCCAATCTGTTTTACCTCTTCAATCTGATCAAATATAATCTTTAAAAATTCAATTCCATCTCTGTTCTGATAATTAACAAAATCAACAACTTTTCCCAGTGCTCCATTTACTAAACCTTTTTCTACTTCCAAATTACGCCGTAAAATTAGTAGACAGTTTACACATACATATAAAGTCTTTTCTAAACCAGCAGTCTTAGATACAGACTTCTCCAAAGAATCCAATTTTGACTTCAATTTCCCTGAGAGAAGTATAGTAACTCCTTTGTGTTCCATTTTATCAATGGCTTCCATTTTCACTATTGGTTGTTTTTCCAGTTTCAAAAGTTCTTTATTGAATGTAGAACACTCTTCCAGTGTTGAGATTAGGCAAACTATAGACTACTTTTCTCCAATTTTTTTGTACATTATTTCAGGTGCAATGTTTTCATTTGGAAACAAGTTCGTTAGTAGCCGACTTTGTAAAGCTTCTTTACCATGTTTTGTCAAAACACCAATTCTTATATCTTGAAGAATGTTTCCATAATGTTCATCACTTGCTTGTGGCATATTCTTAATAAGTTCTTTATATTCAAAATGAGACCAAATGTTTACATTTCCAATACTTCCCAAAGATTTCCTAGTTTCTTCCTGGACAAGTGTTTTAAAAACTGGTTGTCCTTTCACAGGAGTAAGTTGTAGTAGATTGCCGAATACAATTACATGTTTTCCTCCAAATAAAACATCATAATCTGTTTTTAAAATCTGTTGCATTCTTAAATGTACAAAGGCAAGCATTAAGTTTGAAACCATGCTCACCTCATCATGATCAGAAGTTTCATTTTCTTTAGTACTCTTGAGCCTTCATAACAAGCTTCTCCAGATAGCTTGTGATATTCCAACTTGTTATTTTCATGTTCAACTGGTAGCATGAATAATCTATGTAATGTAATCCCTTTAATGTTGTGTGCTGCTAACCCAGTTGGATGAACAATTGGTCCAAGACCTTAGTATTAGACGAAGCACAATTTCAAGAACATTTTTGATTTAGCTACAATTTTATGCATACATATAGTCAGCAAAAATGGGTGGACTAGATCCCAACACAATATATTGAATGCGCACCTGATTGACACACGGATTAGACATCAATTTCATGTATATACATGCATTAGTTTATTGTTTTCATTTTCATTTAAACAATTTGGTAGATGTTGTACTATACTTTACAGGTAAGAAGGAGTGGTTGCTCCAAGAGGGGTGTGAGAAAGGAAGTGCTCGTGCAGAGAGGTGAAAATTGGAAAAAAGAAAACCTAATTAAAGACGTTTTCAAGTACAATGTTATATTCAATACAAAAAATATAACTGGTTACGACTTATCAAAAAACCAATTATATAAGGCCTGTCCACAATGAATCCATTTTAATCAATTAATCTCAATGACTTGCGAAATAACAAATAAATGTTATCTAGGAGCTCAGGTGGGGTAGGAGTGACGCATGGTCCAGGCCCACTGGGGGATGAGCGTCGACGTTTCGACCCGACTTAGAGACAAGGAGGGAATTTCATTCCTCAGCTTGCGGGTCTTCTTCAGGACAAGGGGGGTGGTGGGTGGGAGACAACCTAATTTGGATTCTCTCAGGTCTTGGCTTCCGGGAAGGTGAAGCCAGCACTCAGGTTACGGGTTCTATCCCCAAAATAGTATTCAAGGGGATGAAAATGTACAGGATCCTGGTTAATGATCCCTCACGTGTCCGTCGGCAAGGAACCAACCGCCATCCGTATTGAAGTTGAGTGTCGATAATTCACTGAATAAGATACTCATGGTAATCAATAAGGATTAAAGCTGATGGTGAGTCACTCAACTGTCATCTTCAAGGGGCTGCTTCCCTGAACGAAGTGTTCACCTTGCTAGTCGGTAACTTGATTGACTCACCATCAGCTTTAATCCTTATTGATTCAATCAAATTATCTACAACATACTGGATATCCATATTTGCATTCCACATTGTCAAAATCACTGGATTGTAGTCATTGATATACTTTGAATCTTCAGTTCTTTGTATGTTGTAAGTATTCTTCGGAAATTTTCGAGTTATAGTATGCCTTACTGCTGACATGAAACTGTTGACTCTTCTTTTTGAAATTACTGGACGTGGGAATCCAAAACGACATTTTGTATAATATTTTCCCTTTGAATGTATTTCCGTCGACAATATTTTCCACATCGATGACTTTGAAACCGTAAAACTTGTTGTCTCAAGTTGTTTTCTCCTCTTTCTTTTGGAATGGCACAGGTAACATACTCTTCAATGAAAGACAAAACACTTTCATCAGTATCAGTTCCACATTTTGGTGCATTCTTGATCCATAACAGCATGTGTATATGAGGTGCACCTCTGGCTTGGTACTCCTTTCTGCAAAAGAAATCAATACCTTCTCCAAGAGGTGGATTATTTTTATTGCAGATAAAGGACATCATAGCTTGAAACCTATGATTAAAATATCTGCACACATTTACAGGATCCAAGGAACACAGTTCTCCAGCTGTCTTCAATTCAATGTTTTTTTACATTTGAATTTGCTTGTCGTAGAAACTCAAGTAAATCGTCCCATGCGTATTCAGCACAGCTAAGTGTAACAAACCACGTAGGGGTTCCTAGGTTTCTTAACATACATTTAAGTTCTCCGTGACGACGATACCAAAACTCATTAGTACCACGTTGACACGCCATCAAATTAATTAACTGAGATTCTAAATGTTCATCTCTTTGTTGAACTTTGTCCAAAAATTCCTTTGCAAAAACATGTGTAAGATGAGGACCCGTTTTTAATATGTGGTTCACTGCATATGAAAGTCTAGACAAGTCACTTTCAAACAGAAGATGAAATAAATATGGAATACACTGTCGAAATCTTGGATCTTCTGAGTACAATCTTGTTGTACGATATTCTGAAGCTGGAATCTGTACTGGTCGTTCATCATATCGTCCACCTTTTCCAGTGGGGAAGAGCTGTGCAAAACAACGAGCTTCTAAACTTTTTCCCATACACTCATGGGAGTTCCCTTCACTTTCTTCATTTGAAATAATTCAATAGTGTTTCCTATCACTTCTTTTGAATGTAGAGGATGTATACTATAATGTTCATAAATGTCTTCACTCCTGGAGTTGTCCACTTTTTCTATTTGGCCAGTTGAAATTTCTCTTTCATCTTCTAAAGACATATCTTGCTCTTCCACATATACATTTTTATAATAAATATTGTTTTGTACAAGATATAATGTAGCCTTTTGAAGTTTGGTGACATCTACTAACTCTTGTCATATTTTCCGACTCTTTGTTGGTACACCATTAACTAGAATAACTACAGGTTCACTTTCCTCTCTCTCTACACCAACAGTTTCAATATTTTTCTTAAAATCTAAAGATAAATACACAACTCTTCCTTTTAAACCTCTTTGTAAATCTGTTGGAGGCAGCTTACCTGTTTTAGGCTCCATATGAACTATAGCCTGAAACGGGTACACTGATTGAATAAGAATGGACTCATACGCATTTAAATCTACCAGTTCCGGAGGAATAGCTACCAACTCTAGGTTATTATGTACAGCTCTAGCTGGCATTTTGTTCTCTTCTAATTTGTTGTAACAATATTTACAAATACGTTGATCACTACCCAACTCAAAACGACCTTCCACCAACAAATAAGCACCAAATTGCTCCCACTTATCATTGTTTTCCTTTTCACTTTTTAAATGCACATCAACATTCCTAGTTTGACTTCTATAGTGAGTATGTCGAGAACAAATACAAACATAGGGGCTCATTATGGCGGCGGAACGATCGCCACCGCCGTGCCGGCAGTAGCGATCGTTCCGCCATCAAATAGAGAATTTCCCACCGCCATATTAGGATGGCGGTGGGTACTGCGGCGGACGCAAAGTCCATCCGCTGCTTTTCCGCCAGTGGCAATCGCACTGATTGCCTGGTGGGCGGAGCAGGGCCACTAATATGGTGGCGGTGCCTAGCAGGCACCGTCCACCATATTAGGATGTGGGAAAATAATGGCCATTCCATGGTGGCGATGCCGCCATGGAAAGGCTGGTGAGGATTGGGTTTGGGGGCCCGTTGCGGGCCCCCCATGTGGGGGGGGTGTCGCTGCTTTGGGGGATACCCATGGTACCCCCATGCATTTCCATGCACCAAGTGGCAGGCACCGTGTGGTGCCTGCCACGTGGTGCAGGGAAATGCGGTGCAAGCACCTTTCACATTGCGGACGCTGCTGCAGCCAGCAGCACCGCCCGCAATGTTAAAGGCCCAGGATGCACCCGCCAGTATGGCGGTGGCATCCTAATTGCAGTGGTGAGACTGCTGCATGTCTGGCGGGTGGCCCCAATCACCGCTACGGTGGCGGGCGGACAAAGTCCGCCACCATCGTAATCAGCCCCATAGTTTGGTTTTTCACAACAAAGTACCTTATACTTTGTAATTTCTTCTGCAAACTTCTCAGTAGTCTTATCTTCCACCTCTTCTTCAACACCTACACTTATCAAACTCTCACTTTCTCTACACTCCTCTTCAGGACCAAAGAAACGAAACTGTATATCATCAGAAACCTTTTTTACATCCAATACTGAACCATGCAAAAGAGCAGTGTTTATTTCACTTAAAGATAATGCAGGACTTATTACATAGTACAATCTTCTTATTAACTTCCGCATTTCTGAGTGATGTACTGCTAACATTCTTAAATGATGAAAAGAACTTTGACACACTTTTCTAGAAAGACAAGCCAGAGAATGACCCTGCAAGTTAGTGTATTTTCTCACTTTACAAGGATCTAGTCCTTGCAACATCTTAATCTTCTGTTTAACACTTTTTTTACCATAATCTCGTATGAAATTTCGTAATATATCAATAGATTCTTGTCGTTTTCTACAAATACTACTACAATCTCACTTATACACTGGA